>JAQOWZ010000019.1:11302500-12502500 GCA_035578165.1 Stenolophus ochropezus | reverse complement strand
GTTTGTGTTTAGTGGCAATTTTGTTCATTATTTTCAGATTTACAGATTTGTTCAGAATTGGACTTTTTTGTGGAATAGAGCTCTTATATAATAATTTTATGATGATGTACAATTATCATAACAAAAAAATTCTGAAACTGTGATTTTACAGTCAAAATTATTTTAATATAAATATGCGTAAAATACCTATAGATACAATAATACAAAATTAACATATTTACATATGTATGTTATTTAATATTTAATGAAATATGTTTAATATGAAAAGGCATAATGTTTAGATACCATTTTCCAGCAATTTATAATTGAAATAATTTACTCATGTCAACAATTTTGAGAGGAACTCGATTAAATTAAATTAAATTGAAACAATTAAACATCTAATTATAACAAACAAAATTAATTCCCAATCGCAACATGTGTAATTTTTCACAGAATTACCTCCCCTTTCCATTGATAAACAACGTAACCAACAATAGCATTCGCTTCCATTTGGAGGAATATACTCATCCCCTCGCGTCAAATTTTGATGAGAATTTTTGGGGTGATTCTGCTCGATTTGTTGGGCCTGCCTTGGCAAAAGTGAGGGCGTATTGATGGCAGTTCATGCACTGAAAGGTTTCGTTTCAAGGGTGCTGATAAATTGACCGTTTTATAGTTTTTGATTTCAATATCAGAAGTGTTATAAGGGAGAATGATGATAAGACCGGTAATTTACGAAATATCGACAATAGAAATATTACTTTTTTCATTTTTCTCGCTGGAAAATTGTTTTTTGTATTCTTTTTGCACGATCCATAACAACAAATTTCTTTTGAAAGCTTTTTGAATCTAATTTATCCTACATACGTAAAAAATGATAAAAAAAGTTTTGTTCATATTATTACGCTAGTGATTAGTGTTTCGGATTCACTACCTAGGTGTTTTAGGTTCGAATCCCTTACGATAGTAGTGGAGCAGTCGTTAAATATTACAGAAAAAAGGTATGCTATCATTTATGACTTATTACCATTTCTGGGTGTGCCAATCTTCTATAACGGAGATATCAATAATATTACTAGTACTGTGTAAAAATACATTACATTACAAAAATAATTACAGTGCAAGACCGTTATTTAGAAATTAACGGGCGTGCACGTTACCTAACGAGCGAGCGAAAAAAATTGTTATCCGTACGAGCACGTAAATTTCGGGTAACGGTTAAGCATTGTTCAATATTTTATGATATATTGAATCGAAAAATAATTTAATAAAAAAATATTTAAATGTACATACACAATTATTTGACCGAAATAGACTACAAAACGTATAGCGAATGTAACCACGACAAAAATTGTAAAACAGACCGTAAAACATTCTTTAACATAAAAGACAGAGCTCTGTAATACGACGTTTACGAGCCAGAATATCATAAAATTAATTTTTATACTTTGCGTTAACAGTTACTCTATTATTATATCGAAAACCGTTTAATAATATGAAATATTGTTAAACTGTTTTTGCAACAACAACTGCGCCCCACTTTCAATGTCAAATTGATAATCTCAAATATGTTTTTTTAATACAATTTACATTAATTCAGACTATGAAAACCGAATAAACAAAACTAATTTAAAAAGATATTAAAATTTCATAACTCTTAATGTATAGATTTACAAATATTTTCATAATATTTTAAATGCATATTGACAGATAAATTTGCTCAACTCCGTTCAACTGGTTTACCATATTTCACATTTATATATCTCTAGATGACAATCTGTTATTTTTTTAATTGAAAATTTTAAGATTTTCATTAAATAAGTGGAGCAAAGTATAAAAAGTAGTATATTATACACGTTTTATACGACGTTTTGTTCCATTCGTGGAACAATATACCGTCTTATAAAACTTGCATAATAATATAATTAATATGCTTTTAAGCTAAATTACAATAAAATCGAAATACAATTCCCAGTATAATAAGGAAACAGAAATCGTTTAAATACTTTGTAGGTTAACGAAAACTATGTAAATATAATATTACAAAGCAACCCCACCCTTTCCTGTAAATTAATTTACTTTATTAAGTAAAAATATATATCATTATATAATGTATGTGAATTTTATATTACTGTTAATAAATTTTCTACGAATTGTACTTTTTGTTGTGATTCCAAATTATTATTTTTTTAAATTTTAAGTAGATTGATTTGATTATTTGATTGATTATTGATGAAAATGATGCAACTAAAAATATTATTACTCGAAACGAAATTAAATGATTTCGGTGTTAAATGGAATGTTTAGAAATTGTGTTCATGAAAACTGGAAAACTTTATTTTCGAGATACAATGTAATAGAAAAAAACTACAAAACATCGATGTGAGCCTTGTTGAAGTTATTGATGTTTATGATGCGTACATCAAGTTCCAAAGAAATATAAGAAATAAATTTGATATTTATGAAGAGGAAAGCAAGCAAATGTTTCCAAAAAAGAGTATTAATCTGTAAACTGTTGTAAAATGATGAGAAATTATCTCATCATAATGAGACCAAGATGGTCCTTTCGTCCCACGACTCAATTTTATTTATTATTTTGTAATAAAGTACTATTGTTTAATAAAAATATTTCATTAGTATAAATTAAACTAAGCTAGTAAAGTTATGAGAAAATAAATAAAAATAATCACTTGATATAGAACTTGATTTAAACAACTCCGTAATGTCTTTTAGTTTTCAAAATAACAATAGTGTACCACATAAAATGGGCACTTTGTATTTAAAAATCTACAAAAAAATTTCTGGGTGCGCCTCTAGTGACACTTGGTTTTAAACATGTATAACATTAATAGAATGGTTATAAAAATTTTCGCATTATTTTAATAAAGCAATACAAATTTACAGTTTGTTTATTTATAAAGATACAGGGATAATTATTTCGTCCTTGCGGACATAATCAGACTATGGTCATTATAACTATGTTTTTATTTGTAGATGTAGGTTAAAAAAAATATAACATGAGTTGTCAGTCCGAAACATCAGTTTCCAATCTATAATAATTTTAATTGCTTCCTCTTTATTGTATCCTTGTGGACCGACATCAAAAACTGAAATATGAATTAAACCTCTGGTGTTTTTATTTTTTACTGCATACTCTATCCAATTATATTCTGAATGCAAATAGACTTGTTAAAGCTGGATTGTGTTACAAAAAACTGCACTTGGTGAAAATATAACTCGTAACTATAAATTGCAACACAATGCAGCTACTCGTGATGAATTATACAGAGCTGAGATTGTGGTGGACTTACTGTTATTAATCATCTTGATTAAAGTTAGTGCCAAAAATGTACACATTACTTCAACACTTCATTCATTTCAGGACAGTTCCACTCAAATTATTTTCAGGACGAACTTTTTGGAGCTAAATGTTTTCAGCAAATAAAAATTCATGAATTAATTTAATTATTAATATTTTAATACTTTGATTTAAAAGTAAGTTAAATAATATTTTCGAAGTGTAAACTAATCTTTGAGTTAAGTTCTGTATTTCGTCCTGAATTTAACCCGTGCATTCTTCAATTTCTTAGAGAGTGAATGTTCAAACCTATTGGCGTTTGGCAGATTTGAGAGGGGTTGGCCTGATTTAAATTAACTGTTTTTTTTAATAAAAACCATTGATTTTATCAAAAATACAAATTTTACTAAAAATTTAATTATTTGCTACAAAACTATTAATAATAACAAAAATCTTCTTTATAAATAATAATCTTAAAATTAAATGACATTTTATCACTTTATTTGTCATATAATAGAAGAAAAATATAAGTATTTAAATATGTAACTAAAAGTAAATATTCTTTGTTACTCTTCCTTTTTTTTTATTCAAATGAATCGTTTTGGTTTTATTACAGATTTAATTTTCGTTTACGAAATAGAATATTTATATTTTTTTTTTCAATTAAAAAGGGTAGTAACACTTAGATATCTTTAATAATTAAAAAAGTAAAAAAAGTCATGATTTATTTGATTTTTTAATCAGATTTTTGATTTTTTTTTAAATAAATCATGATTTTTGCACTGCCCTTCTCTCTTTAGACGGACTTAGTTTTGAATTTTAAAAATTAATAATAAATAAATCTGGAGTACAGAGACATCTCAATTAAATAGTCATTATAAAAATTTCCTTGATTTGAAGCAGAATGGGGTATTCTAATATATTTTTTTCTGCAACTCACGTATTTCATTATTACAAATCTAAAATTTTGATTTCTTTTTTTATTTTGAGCGTGATATGGATTTTTAAATATTCCTTTAAAATTTTGAATTTTGCCGGATGTGACTCATGACATCTAAATGGAGGGGGCATGCTTACAAACACAAGGCTTGGCGCAGCAGTTTTCTGTACAAATTTTTTTAGAAATGTCAAGAGTCCCATGTAATACTTTATTTTATATCTTTTGTATGTTTATGGTTTTTCCTCTACCCCGTAATTAGGTTTTACCTGTCGGGTAGTGTAATTCTTAAAATAAAATAAAATAAAATAAAATGTACGTCATAACCCACGTAATACTTGTTCAGCGCCAAAATAAAGTACAAGGAAACTCAAGTTATGATTTTTTAAAATTTCTTTTCATTATTCGGTCATTTTGTAGCATAATCTACAATATTATTATATCTTTTACCTTAAATTTTAATACATTACAAAACCCCAATATAAAGAACAAAAATTATACTTACTTTTTGTAGGGATGGCAAAAAAACAATTTTGTTAAATAAAAACCAGACTAGTGATCAAAACTGATTTAAATAATTTTTTTATAATAAACTTTAATGCTATAGTTTTGTAACAAATTTTATCTAAAATCATTAAGGGATTTGATTTAATAATTTTCATTCATAATCATCAATGGCACAAACATACCAACCCCTGGTTGTTTGAATTTTTCGCATAACTCGAAAACGATTACCCATGAAATGTTCTGCCACTGTTCAAACCAAGGAACGAACGATTAAATAATAACAAATTTATTAACTATATTTATAAAGAGAATAAACAATAAGTTTTTATATAAGTTTTAGTTACCAAGGAGGAAAAAACGAAATGAACTCTATGCTCTCCGAAAGATATCTGTTTCTCGAAGAATCTATCAAATTGCCGTGCAATAATAGAAAGGTAATTGAAGTTTTTTTTAGTAGTAAATTCCAATATAGGTATATTGAAAATTTAGAATAAACTAATATGAAATGATGAAGAAACAAATAATCATGGAACTTTAGATGTTGGATTTTCGAGTACTGTCGAATGAATGGAAAATGAATGTAGATATAATAGGTAAATGCTGAATGACGGTTGAATGGTCGTGCAGAGCAAAGAATATTTCCATTATTATTTCAGACATGAAACAAAAATATGGGCGCACGTTTGGGAAATAAAAGCAGCTTGATTCTATTGAGCAGTAAATAAATTTTATTTTTATTTATTTGTTTTGTGAGTTGTATCCAGCGATAAGAAAAATGAAACCGGCAGATTTGCTGTAGGTAAAGTTCAATTGCATGAAAGTAAAACGATTTATGCGCTGGTATAAAGAAGCAGTGACGTCAGAGAGAACAGACGGGTATGAAACCACGGCAGTGCATATTCCACTTATATGAATTTTTCATCGTAATGGATGCGCAAACAAGCGAAGCGCGGACGAGAGTAATACGATCTCTGCAAATGGAGGGCTCCATTCCCACCTACAGACAGCTTGCAATTTTTTTACCGGCGAATTCATCTCATAATGAAAAGATAGAAAGTATCGAGTAGGTACAAGTTTAATTTAACTCTGTACGATGTCGTTCCTTTTTCGATCATCTTCAGTGGATGATGTAATAAACATGTCTATTTAATTTTAAATGAAATAATATTTGTAGCTTCATTGAATTATATTTACACTGAAATGGATCTACAAAAGAAAATATGATATAGAATTGAAATGGAAGAAATATGAATAATTAAAATATTCTACGACTATGTAAGGTAATTGAAATATAAAAACCAAAAATAAGAAGATCAAATAAAATACAGGAGGAAAAAGAAAAAATGGCAAGTAAAAGAAGACTTAAAACAGTGTAGGGGAAAACAAAACAAAACGAGTACACATTACTTCAACACTTATTCATTTCAGGAAAATTCCACTCAAATTATTTTTAGGACGAACATTTTGGGGCTAAATGTTTTCAGCTAATAAAAATTCATTAATAAATTTAATCATTTATAGGTAATTGAAACATGAAAATCAAAAGTAAGAAGATAAAATACAGGAGGGAAAAATAAATGACAAGTAAAGGAAGACTTAAAACAGTGTAGGGGAAAACAAAACAAAACGAATACACATTACTTCAACACTTATTCATTTCAGGACAATTCCACTCAAATTATTTTCCAGGACGAACATTTTGGGGCTAAATATTTTCAGCTAATTCATGAATAAATTTAATCATTTATAGGTAATTGAAACATGAAAACCAAAAGTAAGAAGATAAAATACAGGAGGGAAAAGAAGGAATGACAAGTAAAAGAAGATTTAAACAGTGTAGCAGAAAACAAAACAAGACGTGGAGAAAAATAGATGAAGCAGTTTGTTACGGAAGAAATGCACACTGCTCCATTTTAGAAAAGATCTAGAAAACTTTAAAAGAAGTGGCGAAACTTGGAGAAGTATGAGCTTATGTGTATATAAAAATATAAGCCATTATTTGCTTTTAAGATTTGCAATCTAGGTGTATCGGGGAAAATCATGTGTAGGCATCATGATTATGAATTTTATTCCATCCCATTACTTTCATTACACTGTATATAATTTTACACTAAGGGTCGATTTTTTCTGCTCTAGTTAAAGTGCCGGTTACCTTAACTAAAAAGCATTGAAATAGTAAATAACGTATATTTTTGACAACTTACCAACTTAGGTTAGTTTTTCGATGCGATATTTTTCTATAAACCAAGTTTCATGTTTAAGGTTTAAGGCTTTTTGGCCAGAGGTGATAAAATCATTAATTCAAAAAATATTTGTCCATTTAAAAATAACTGAGGATTGAAGAAATAGAAAACGAAGGCGATATTTTCTAAAAGTCGTGGCCTTGAAATCCCTAACATATTTAAAAAGAAAAAAAAAATGTCAGGACATTAAAAGAAAATAAACAAAGTAAATGTCACTTTAACAGATCCTATGCTACAGGCATAAAATATAAGAAGAAAATAAAATGACATTTTTTTGAATAACGAATTTGTTTAATGTAAATATTTATTGTAATAAAATTAATGTAACCAAATTTAATTATAATATTAAGATTTTTATTAGCTCAATTATAAGAAACTCCTTAAATGTAAATTTGTATAATGCTTAACCAACCTCAATTAAAAATTTACCATATAATTGTTTTAAAGCTAAAATAAAAAAATAGTGTACTGTGTATCTAGTAGGAAAAGTAATATATATCCAGACGCTGGTGGAAATTGCAAAACGAGCCGTAGGCGAGTCCAGTAACACCAGAAGTCCGGGAAATTATTTTTCCTACGTGGTATACATATTATTTTTTTGAAAGGTTTATATTCTATATTAATAAAATAAATATGATTGTTGTAGGTAAAAGATAATTATCATGCCAGTCAAGAAGTCTCATCATCCAAATATGATTGTATTTGCATACTGAATGGAAATGCTTTGTCACTGACTGGAATAGTATATTGTGCAACAAGTGCAGAAAGTCGCCTATTTCCCATAAGGTGTGAAAGTTTCGGCACACTATAGTTTTTCTACGACTACAATGCTAGACGTTACAGAACAAAAATACATCCACGAAAGCTAATTGACATAAAAACAATATGGCACAGGGCACAGGTAACCTCACAAAGAGTACCTTGACGCATGCGCAGTGTTGACAATTACTGTGAGAAATGATATTTCCCACACTGCACATGCGCACTGCTGACAAATACTGTGAGAAATTAATTCTCACACTATAACCCATGATTGTCGGATAACTTTATAGAGGGTGAGGAAAGTGTCACTTTCTATAGTGGTCGTAGAAAAAAAAATTGCCAGACAGTTTTTTCGTAGCCCAGTAAGGGCCGGTTTCTCCATCACCAGTTATAGCACCATAGGCTAATAGAAAAATATCGCAAAAGTAAATAACGTATATTACTGACAACTTACGTTAGTCTTTCCATGCGACATTTTTCTGTTAACCGATGGTTAAGGTAACCGACACTTTAACCAGAGATGGAAAAACTGGCCCTTAGTACACTAAAATACCAAAATAATTTCGGCCGATCGGAAAACAGAATATTTTACAACATTTATTTTATTCTTGTAATGACTACTAGTTCAGAATTGTTGGAATAAGCAATATTTATTGTACAAATTGTAATGTAATTTTGAATAATGAATAAATAAATGAACTTTGAACTAACTATAACTAGGTTAAATTTAAATATTAAATAAAATGTATGTCTTTTATTTCCACCAATAGGCCTAATGCTGCATGAAGAAAATGAAAAAAGAAGAATTTCTGTCATCATGGAACCATAGTGCATCTAAAGAGAAAGAATGCGAGGAGCTGTAGGTATGAATGTAATCATGTGCACGTCTCGGCATGTGAGTAGGGGACACGTTGACGACAATGAGTTATTAAGGTGATAATAAAACTAAGGGGCAATGACCCCTTGACCATCAAGAAGGGCCGCTCCTGCTGATTCTCCTGCGGACTCCCGTGAAATATCGCCCGTAAAATGATTTCGATTTTTACGTGTTCGGATATAAAATGATATAGTAAAAGCATTTCCCATCGGTGTGGGAACAAATAGCGAAGGAATACAGTGACAGAGAACGAATCGAATGAAGAAATAAAATTTGTTTCCGGGGTACCGGAGGAAGGCCATAACTCCCGCGTCATTTGCCAGATGGCGCAGCTGACACTTTCAGGTTAGCTTGGACGTAATCATTTTTTGAATAACTTTTTAGTAATTTCTATCCGATTTTTATTGCCAAGACGACAGATTTCGCAAAGCGTTTCTTTCCGGGGTTTTTGTAAACTTCATCACGTCCAGGTTTCTGTTGTCATTTTTGAATTTCAATTTCTTCTACATTGTGGAACTCACCCAAGAAACATGTTTTTCTATTTTTCAATCAACTACAATATGCTGTAGTATTTAAAATAAACATAAAATTTCCGTACTTTTCATACTGCGCTAGTTTCATTATATAGAATTATATTATTCTATTTATAAAATTTTTATTTGTTGCTCACTTAAACTGTCATTATTTCAGCAGGGAAACTAACTACACGCTACTATAACCTGTAAAACTGATAGCTAACTTGTAAAAGTTGTAAAGTTATGAGTTGCGTTGTTTATGTTATAACACAGTATATTGTACAACAAGTAGGGAATGGTGCTCATTTCATACGAATATGACATTCTTTTATTTATTTTATATAATTGAAAATATCTGAATTTCCGAAGTTCATAGTCACAATTAAATTAAAAAAATGTAATTGTTCCTTCAAAGAAGTTAGTAAGTTTTGTATTCGATACAATATATAATATAAGGTTTAGAGCAAAGGTCGTTGTAAAAAATATTCAATGCAATAAACCAAATATAATACTGCATAGAATAAAAAACTCGGTAAAAGTTGAGGTACAACGCGTTTCGATCTTTCGATCATCAGGTAACTGACAACGACGTTTGCTCTAAACCTAATATTATATATCGTATTGGATACAAAACTGACGAGTTCTTTAAAGGAACAATTACATTTTTTTACTTTCATATCAATGATTAAAAAGTGTTGGATAAAATGTTCAATGGCACATGTGTGTTAATTACCTACTCAATTAGTTAATTACTTGAGAAAAATATACTTGACCTAACGGTTTCCTTAGGTAAGTTTTTCTCACGTGACATATTTTTAATGTAACACAGTTGTACCCTAAATAACTATAATAATACAGATGTCGTCATTTCACTGTTTTCTAGCAACTAGCTACAAAACAAAAATTAAATAATATGGTTTTTGACAGAACTGAGAGATATATGAATTTATATCTTAACATTATCTATGATTTTCGTGGGAAATAGAAATGTGTTTACAATATACTATGCATGGATAGCAATAGCAAATTGATGAATGAAAAATGAATAGTCGTAGAAAAAGTTGGGTTTTATGTCATACAAATTTAATTACTGTCAAGATTTGGTTATAATTTAAATTTTATTTTTTATAATAAATAAACTATTGTACAATATACGCAAGGAAATAGTTTTACTGCTTCAAAGACGTGACAGACTCACCCTTAATTTATTTCCTCTTTACAACCGTATAACCGTTTTACTTAGCTAATAATGTAAAATATTATTATTTCACTTAAGCTTGTTAAAATTTTGAATGTTTTTTTTTTGTATAAAATTATTTGTAATACATTAATGAATAAAATGAAGAGAACAGATTAAAATTATTGATTAAATAGTTAAAGAAATGTTTTGTATTATATTTTTTCTTATGATTTATTATCCACTTAGTGGAACATATTATTTAATGAAACAATACAAATCATTTACTTTATTCATACTTATTTGTTAAAATATAATGTGGTCCATTTCGTTCGACATTATTCAATATTCAAATGATATCTACTCCTATAAAAGGGCGAAATGATCGTTACTATAATTTAATAAATAAATGTAGATAAACAATTGCAAATTTGTGTTGATTATATTTCTATATATTTTTGAGTTTCTGTCATCTAGTTGTCAAGTATTTGTGTCAACAATTCATTCCTTAAACAATTAAATGACATTCTCACTTTGCAGAATATATACAGGAATGTTTTGTACTCATACTGAAAAAGTTGTATACTTGTGCTAGATGTTAAACAGAGTGCTTTCAATATATTTGAAGTCTTGATATATTAGCACCTCTTTCTTGGCACGCTGGCTGTCGCATCTAAGGTTCAAGTACTTCACACGAGCACTCGTCTTTGTTCTTACTACGCAATATTAAAATGACTCTTGCCTCTTGTAATTTATTTGAAAACTGACAAAGCAGATTAAGTTTTTTGTCAAGAAAGAAATTTACAGGATTATAATGGCAGTGGGAAGTTGGGCTTGTGGTTAAGAAAGCCTCTTTTTCTCTGACATTCCTTGACTAATTTCATTTTAATTACTATTATTCGCGCACTTACCTTTTACCTTCTTGCCTTTATGCCTTAATTCAGCATTGAAAATGAAAATGAAGAATGTATTCTAAATTCTACCTAAATATTCAAAAAATAATTATTCAAATTTATTATTATATTAAAATTTGAGCCATAGGTTTGTTCAAGTTTCTTATTTTTATTTATATTTTCAATGATAACCAACCAATGATTCAATCATTGGTAAGGAAAAGAAGAAAGAACAACAGTCTGATTAGAGAAGGAAGAAGAAGAAGAATTGATTTTCAAATATAGTTATTTAAGTTAAAAGGAATATAACTACATTATAATCTTTAAGGGAATTCACTATTAGCCTTTAAAATACGCCAAAATGCTGTTTAGTAATATCATTAAAATCGTCTTAAAACTTAACATTTTCAAAATAATTAAAACACTGTCAATTTGTTGAAACTTCGTACTATGTCTCTGTAATGATGGATTTTTAAATTTTTATCCGATTTTATTATTTTATTCATTTAAAGTTCGTTTATATTAGACAAATTGTACCATGTGTTTAAAACAAAATTTCAAAAATATATTATTAGACAGATAAAGTTTCATCATTTTTCTTTAAGATTTTCTCAATTTTGTATAAATTATTATAAAAATTATTATATTTTTAACTACATTACAAAACATCATTTCTCATAGAATCTTGCGGATACTTGCCATCTTCACCAAATTACTGACCTCCACCCCTTTATAATAACGCACAAAAGTTCATTATTTCGTTCGAACATAAATTTGGGATATTTGTTGATAATCTATTTAAGATTATGTCTCTTTTCTAGCTACTATTAATCCTGCATATAGGAAAAACTAGGATAACAATAATTTACAAATCATTCATAATTTCTTGTTGCACTTATAATAATTTATTTCACCACGGATTGTATATAATAGATTAAATGTTTATTTTAAGAAGTGGAGGAACGATTTAGGGTCAGCCCATTTGCTACCTTGTCCTTTATACTTCCAAAACCTTCAATGGTTTAAGATTGGAAGTAAAATTCGAGATTTTAAAAGAATTTTTTTAGAGTGTGAACCTCCCCCCCTGGAATTCGGCCCTGTGTCAACAACAAAACATTTGCAAAATCAATTTTTTATTCGTACTAATATATATTTGAATTCCATGAACTGTTATTAACTTCTCAATTATTGTAGTATTTCATTTATTAATATAATAATGAACAAATCAGGATAGTAGCATTGCAAATTTATAACTAATGAATTCAATATAGCAAATAAAATTTGTGGTTATTAAAATCATATATTAATTTTAGCAAATATGTTTACCATAATGGGAAATATTAATAACAATTACTGTCATGTGTAGCCACTTGTTAATTTAAAATATTTAGCTGTAATATATTCTCCCTACGCACAATTGAAAATTGTGTATTGCACCAAGAATAATTTTAATCCAATCAAAAACCATATCATATAGCTCGCAATAAATAAATAATATCAATTTTTAATCTGTGGATTATTTATAAATTAAAATATATTTTTGGAATGAAATATGTCAAATTAAAACTGGATTGGAATAAAAGAGGGTTTAGGTATTTTTTTTCTGTATACTGAAGAGACAGCAACAGTCTGCGTAAGAAACGTAAAAAATATTATTTTTTTTATATCGTCGTAATGTTATATTCATAATCAGTATTAAAACTTTAAACCTCGAAAATTTTAAGCCTTTCCTTATATAGTTACAATAATAAATTTGTTTTGCGAACTTATCTTCAAGCATCAAGTAAAATATAGTCGATATTGATCGAATAATAATTTCAATCTTGTTTTATATGAAAAAAATCAAAAGTAAGATTTTCATTAATAGCAGTTCAGCCGAATAGCCAAATAACGAATTTAGTCGAATATTCGGCATTATCCAATAATACATTTTTCTACAATCTGAAAGCATGATTGGTGGTCCTCGTTGAGGAGAGGACTGTATTAATACGGACGTGCCAAATCTCTTTTATTTTTTGTTAAGGTAAATATTTGTTTAATTGCTATTAAATTTAATTATTTGAGTTTCAAGAAAACAATGTAACTAGATAAATTATTTGCTCTTATTGTAGATACATTAGTAATAACTAAACATATATCTTTTGTTTAAAAATTATTTTCTATAATTATATATTTTCATGTAATAAAAGAGCGTTATATTTCATTTATTTCTTGTAACCGAATATTCGGTATTAAAATAGGCCGAATAAGCCGAATACCGAATAGTGAAAATATGGTCGAACACCGAATAATTATTCGGCTTCGGTCTCATCTCTTCAATTTAAATTGAAACAACTATAGCTTTTAATTTATAAAAGTCTATTATTATTCTTAATATATATAAGGGATTATGATAGTCATTATATACGAAGATGAAGTTTGCCTCACGAGCCGTAGGCGAGTAATGCAAATAATCTGACTATATCGTCAGCTGCCAGACGGCTGTAGGAAGGGTGATCCCCAGCAAGGCAGATTTAGAATAAACGTGAATAATTAATTTCTGGTTCTGTGATTGGCCAAGAAGAGTGAATTATAAGTCATGTTTCATTGTCCTGAAATAGGGCTACTATAATTAACCGAAAAAATTTAAATACTGGGGATATATTTATATAGGAGTACAATAATTTTTTTTTGTAAACGTCACTATTGTCTGTTAATGTGAAACGAGTAAATATGCGGCTATATTAACGCAATTCTCAGCTGATGAAAATAGCAACAAAAACAAATTATCTCGTATTGATCTGTGGACGAGTGGAACTCATTTGTCAGCTTCACGGCGCGTGTGATTGGAGCTATTCTCCTAAACACACATCATTAGCACGTAGGATAACTATATATAATATATCAACTGCTTCTGGCACGAATTAGACCGAAATCACTGCTTCTGAGGCAAATATTAATAGTTCCGCGCGTTCACGAGAAAATGGAACATTTCATAAAAATTGGACACTTAAAATCGATAAAAATAAAATATGTATAATAATTGATGTGATTTGGACGTTCGTTTCATAATGAAGACATATGAAATATATTTTTGTACTTAGTTTATGTCCACATAAAAATATAGATAATATTTATGTCTGTACTCCGTTTCAGATTGATAGAAAGTAATAAATCAAAATTTTCAAGAATAGTACTGGGCTTTTGTAAGCTATGTGGCGAATAAATCCACAAGGAGAATAATATATAACTTTACTAGGGTGCTCATAGACTACCGCATGCATTTTATCTGGACCGGAACTTACTTCTCAAACAATAGAAACAGCATACAAAATTTTAAGTTAATATTTTGCACTGGGGAGATACTATTCATAATTAACTGATTTCCTATGTAAATCTGTCATGTGTCGGTCGGGCTGGGACACCCGGTATACACTACATATACATACAATTGTTTAGAATGACCTGGTGATATATTTATATTAATTAATATTTCCTAATTAAATAATATTAATATGTTCAATGTACTCGTATTATACAGGGTGATTCAGCACGAGTATGTAAAAATAAAACCATATATTGTGTATTAAGTAAAAAATGTTATATGAAAGTATGTCCGGGAACATTTCGTTACAGAGTTATAAAAATAGCCTTTTGAAAGTGCACATTATCAGACACATTTTTATTAATAACTCTGGTACTAGTTGCATTAAACCTTTGAAACTTGATGTCAGAATACTACTTAGGTATTTGATGCACATTTATACTTTCTTTTTATTGTGTATCTCAAGCACATGCATCTCTTAATTATGAAGATTTTTTATAGTTTTGTTTGAACCTATTAACATTTTTTCATTTTTCTCTATAAAATATTACATACAATACAAAAGTACACAAAAAGATACTTTTGGTAAAACTTCACAAACGCAATAGTTTTTGAGATAGTATCCAAAATATTAGGTTAAAAACAAAAATCTTCAAGGTTTCCCCACATGAGACGCCTCTGGTTAAGATACAGAAACAAAAGAAGAAGTATAAATAAGCATCTAAATAATTAGTATTCTCATACCAAGTTTCAAAAGTTTATTTTAAGTTTAATTAGTAAATATGTATCTGATGAGTTGCAGTTTCAAAACACTGTAACTCTGTAACAAAAAGTTTCCGGACATACCTTTATATAACAATGTTTACTTACAATGACTCATCCAATTTCCAATATACAATATTATTTTGGCACACTCATGCTGAATCAACATGTATATTATACGTAGGTAATATATACCTATGTAAGTACAAGTATAATAGGTCTCTATCGAATTTAGTCATTCGGATTATCCCTGAAAAAAATTATTGGCGAGTCACTGGAATGTATTTGACTGATTTATTATTCTCTCTCATTCTGAAACGGACTGTGCTACTTGTAACAAAGGTGTGAGGTCGAAACTGGTCAGAGTGCTTCCGGGAGTAAATGCCTAGATTACTCATCATTTTCAAAGAATGAAGCACTTTTAATCTCAGGGGGATTGAATATGAATTAAAAATTAAATATGAATTTAATACCTGGATGTTTAAATTAATACACAAGCATTAATATATTAATCTCAAAGCTGTTATGTATTGCACAGTATAAATATAACCCAATAAATATTATTTTAAAATGTATATGCGGAAGTGCAAAAAATGTGTTTTCAGACGACCACATATGAAAGTAGCCATATTTACACTGTAATTAACACCAGAAAATGTAACATAGCACACGGCGTGTGTTACAATAACACACTAGTGTGTTATATAACCGGATATGACGATTAGTGGTCAATAGATGGAACTTTGATAATGAAATGTGACAAAATTAATGAAAATTTGCTTAAAACTACGATTTTAAAATTGGTAGTGAATTAATAACAAAAATAAAGAGTCAAAATGTACTGATAGTTTTATTAATTGTTCAAATAATACGTACTAGACTTCCAAATCAGTTTCCGGTTAACTAGTGATACTTAACCTCAAACCCAAGCGTCAATGCTATCGTGAGTTGTGTTAGACATTGACACTTTTGTATAAACCCTGTTTTTATTATAATATTTTGTGGTCGTCTGAAAATAGTGTACATATCTCACTTGAAAGCGCATAGCAACGCTTGCTATTTACCATTTTCTACGCTTGTTATGTAAATAACTAATACACCACAAGACAAAAGTACATTTAATACATCAAGTGATTATTTCCCTCGCCTTTCAGAATTAAACCATGCACTTTCGTCACTCAGTTTATAATATATTATTATTTTATTAATTGGAACAAGCGGGCATCCATGTGAATTATTCCTTTACAGCCAATTATAGTTTGGCTCCTAAGTTCCATTGATTACGTGGCAGGAAAATAAAAAATAATTTCAAATTGATGCCTTCAATTAGATTGATAAAACCAAATGAAAGGTGATTACTAAAATTATTTTTTCTTAGTCGAGTATGGGATTGGACTACGAACGAATAAGTATTTGTAGTATTTGGATTTGGACGTAAGGTTTTATTTTGATAGTTCGACCAAACAACAAGTCCATTACTAGTTAACTCGTTGTTTTTTCTAGAAGGGTACATTTAATGATAGAATTGAAGTAGGGTATGATGTCTGGTACATAATTAGGTTATGTTTTCCCATGCAGTGTTGAAGAAGCTGATTGGTTGCATCCGGTATTACGGAACCCAATTAGCCAATGCAGAGAGCGGTGACAACCAAGCGGCAGAACCTGCAAGACCAGGACTAGGACGATCACTATGCAATCAGCCGCTTTATCAGCAACCACGCGTTACCTCAGATTAATCAATTATCTGCTAATGGTCGCTGTTATCCATTTAACTGGATCGCCAGATAATCCACCAGTTTTGCTGGTGCAGTGAAAAATGACCAGAGGTCAATCCAAAAATAAAATATCATTCGAAAAATTCAACTTCCCACATGGAAATGGGAACTGAAATAATATTTTAAATTACGATAGCAAAATAAATAAGTTTTGATATTAGGCTATAATTTAAAAGTAGAATTTATAAATAATATGCACTTTTAAGAACTTTATAGTAAATGTCGATTATACATTTATATCATACAGTTTACCAGACATTTGTTATAAAAGTTAGTAAATAATGAATATAATGAAATTCATCATTTCCAAAATGATAAATAAATATAATATTACGATTATAAAATATAATAACATTTAAGAAATAAGAATCGCTTATGGACCATTACATGATGATACACATAGAAAAAAATTGAAAACATGATTTACACGCATTTTTTTTTTAAATTGCGTGTAAATGAGCCTTTCAATTTTTTCTATTTATGTCATTATAAAACTTTTATATGAAGCAAGTTTTTCTATTTGTTATAATAAAAAAGAAGATATGTGGGGGAGGGGTTCTCACCTTGTATATACCTACATGGTGAATCAGCGGAAACGAACCCCCTTCCTTAACTTTTTTATTAGAAGGAATTGACACATTTTCTTTATATACAAGTTTTATTATATTAAATATACTATCTGATGAAATAGAAAGAAAAATATATTAAAGTTTGATTTACATGCAACGATTATCAATTTTTATTTTTTAAATCGGAACTTACTATTATTTTGGTAAAATTTAAACCGCTATTTTTTGCCTTTTCAATGATGTATTAGTTGTTATAAGTGAGTGAAAAAAATCTAGAAAAAAATAAGATAATGATGCACAGACGAGCGCAGACATAATACTTAAGCGGCTATGTAAAATTGGCTATGTAGAATGAACCAAATGTAACGATATAAAAAATTTAAGAACGTGAAATAACAAACATAATACGGTAAATCACTTAAAACAAAAGCTCGAAATAACGACCATGGTCTCTTATGTAGAATATTTGTATAAACATTATTTCTGACATTTTTCATTTATCTCATTTTTCTCGAATATTTACATACTCACTTATGACAACCAATTATATCAAAATGATGGTCGCTTCCTGTTTAGAAAATATAATTGAGAGTCGTTTTATGTATACCAGACTTTAAATTTTTTTCTTCTTGTTTTATCAAATAGAATATTTAATATTATGAAACTTTTATACAAAGAAAATGTTTCTATCACTTATAATAAAAAAGTTAAGGAGGGGTTTGTGTTCGCTGATACATCTGTATATAATTTTTACTATCAGTCATGTATTTGTTCGTCCATGTTATATTTTTTAACTAACCTGATATTCTTGCCCTTTTCATTACCTCTTCACTCAATTTCTCAATCTTATATTGTAATGGTTCCTCAGATATCGACAATGCTTTAGTTTTCTCGATTGAAATTTCCATGTAATATTTACAGTCCCTTTGTTAAAAACTATAATGTATACTGTATAGTGAGGATTTCCTTATAAACTACAATAAATAATTAATATATGATAACAGGAAAATTTAAAGGTAAAACACTCTAATAACTTCAATAAGTGACCGATTTCGACTAATTATTAGTCATCATCAGACCAGAATAACTAAAAATAAATCAATGTATTGTTATTATGTGAGACATAAGCGAGTGTTCATTCTTAAACATTATTCAAAATATTTCACAGAGAGCCATAATACAATGACATAAAAGGAAGATTTTGTTACGGAATAAATCATTTGAATATAAGTTATTTATTTCATTTTCTATTTGAATTACAATATCGTCTATTGTGACTATTTTAAAAGCCTTTGCGGGTACAGTTACAACACCGGAATTTAAATCGAAGGAAAAGTATGATTGTCGTGTTGTGATACATTTTAATTAGCGTCTGATGGAGATAATAGCGCTACCGAATCGGAAGTAATCAATTTGTTGCAGCGGAATCCCCGTAAATTGTTTTTAATGAAATCAGCGGAATCGCCGAAGGAAGTTCAGTGTCGTAAATGTTGAGCATGATTCGGAAATGGGCGGGGTGAGTTGCAGTGATTTATTCCAGCCATTTCATTCAATAATTCAACGTGCGAGCTCTGGTGATTGTTCGCGAATAAATAAAATACTTGTTGCCTTGTTTTATCTCTGCTGTTTCCAATATATTCATAGAAAACAAATATAATCATACTACATAATAAAGTTGCGAATTACTCTATGATTGTGATTGCTTCCTTTTTACACTTTATTCCACTTTCGCATAATGCCTGCTCGGGTATTACAATATACAATAAAGTTTCTCGTACTCGTGATTAATAAACCTATTATTAGCCCATTTCTGGGTGTACCAAATCTAGGGTGGGATTCTATAACTTTGGTTGCTATCATTTTAACTTGTTATGATATCAATTACAAATATCAACTACAAAAAGTACTTGCTATTCTATAACAACATTGCATATTTCAATTTTGGCCATGGCGACATTTGACATTTGTAATTGATATTTTAACAAGTGCAGATGTTATTTGTCGCAGATATTCTTAATGATATATTTATCCATTAGAGGACACTTACTAGACCTCACCTTTCGAGCACTTTTACTGGCGTGGATAGTGCACCGGTAAAGAATATAACACGTACCTACTGGAACACAGGTTTTTAGAACAAACATAGGTGGAATTAATTTTAAAATTAAGTTAATTTAATAGTAATATAAAATTTTGTGATTTTCATCTTAACACGTTAACTGCCATGAGGTACATCTTATGTGCCTCACTAAAATATCCTCGTATGCTTTGAGATACATCGTTTGTGCCTCAGTGTTTGAATACACATTATGATCCGTAGTCTAACGTTTGTACCTCGCAACGCATATCTGTGAACGTAGTTTAATTCTCGGTGGCCTGATAGACCAAAACCTATTCTTAGCGCATGATTTTTTTGTTTTTTAGTCTCTGAAATGATAAAATACTGAGGTGAGGTGCATATATTGTGCCTCAATAAAATTCTTCAAATTTTAGAGCAACATTAAAAAAAATCAATTCTGTTATCATACTTGTATTTTCTAATACGAAAACACCCTAAATCTGTAAAAAAGAAAAAATGGCCCAAAAGGGACCCACCTTTTTTTAATGGTGGCAGTTAACGTGTTAAATAGTATTTTCAGTAATAACATAACCTGAGAGAAAGAATAAATTCAAAACAATTTGACAAATGCCAACAAAATTGAGAAAAAAATTGGAAATATTTTATTTTAATTTACCTTGCGTTATATTGAATTAAATTATTCCACACATGTCATTTTCACCCAATCAGAATGCATCATTTCATGACCGTATGTAGTTTTTCATTGAATAAATTTAATAAAACCACAATATTATAGTTATGGTTACATTTTATTGATATCAAAAATTTTATGTTTGAGCGTTGTCGTTCGTGAAATAATCAAGTAAATATATTTCGTGCTATGAATTTAATTGGTAAAATTTATTTATAATTCCTGCGAAGTAACGGCAACTCGGGTCAAAAATGACTAAATCCTTCCAACTTCGCTGTCGTTATCTAAATGTCAATTTTGACATTCGTGTGTCTGTTACTAAGCAGCAATTATTCGTAAATTTTTCCAATAAATTCATGGCTCGTATTATATTACTTATGATTGTTTTTTGACAGAAGCGGCACTAAATCTGTATATTTCTCTCATTTTACTTATGTGTTCATAATTTATAATAATGTGACATACATATGTCAACAAATACAAAAGCTACAGAGATTATTCCCGAGAATAATTAATCTAACTATAATAATGATAGGATTGGTTAAATCGCTGACACGTGATAACTAATAAAACATTTCATTGGTTTAAAGAAACGTCAAGAAATAATATCTTTATTTATGTAGACTAATACTATTTTGCAGTACATTGTGAATATATTTTATGTTTCTTTATGAGTAGTGTATTTTTAAATATAACTAATGAAAAGGAGTAGCGAAGCATTTAATAAGTCCTGCCGTCTGTGCAAACTAATTTATTCCATCTTGTACATTATTTTCATTAGGCAAACATAAAAAGCAGAGCTTAATAAGTATTGCGAACATTAACAAACGATATCTCCCCGAGTACAAAATGTAAAAAACTTTAAGAACGCTTTGCAGAGATTTTTCATCGCTCATTAATGGCGAAATATTTTTGAAGTGTTACGATATGATATAACCGTAATGAACACTAACGTTCCAGGCGATCCTGTAGGATTGGATGGGTTGTAATCCTTGGGGAATGAGCTGTTTTGATAAGCCTGGCAAAAATGCCCTGGATAACACTTTGCACCCGCAACGTTATAGAAATGGAATTTTAAATGTCCGGGTTATGGCAGCCAGCAGAACTTCTAACCCTACTAATGCTTTGTTTTCCCACTCCGCACGGCAATTCCAATTAATAATATTAAATGTTTATTCGCTCGGTACCGGGTTCGATCCCCTGAGTTCAGTTAAAATTAAGAGTTTCACATTACATTGCAATTGTGTTAGCGATAGTGAAAGAATTTCGCAATAAAATATATTGTAATGGAGAAGTTAATTTCTTAAATGCATCTTCCATTATTCACCCGGTGTATAGGCAAGTCACCTTGAGTACATTTCAATAAAACCCATTTATCAAAGGTGCTTAGTGCTATTTGCAACATGGCGGATGTTAGCGCTTAATCAGGTGACGTGCATTATCGACATTGCATGATTGATAGCGTTTGTGAGGTTTACTTCTTATTCTTATCTCGATCTAACTTGTATCTAGATCAAATGCACTTATAGAACCCTTCATCGTGTAATTAATTTCATAAGATAATGAAACTTCAACTTACGAAGTTTATAGTGCATACGCTCGAATTCTGTGTATTTAGAAATTATAAATTTACACGCGACCTAAACTTTACTTTATATAATTTGGGATTACAGGCAGCGGTGGCTCATTTAATTAACATGTTCTGATTTGAAATGATCAAATCAAAATATCGCTGTGTTCGGTCTCTTCCATAGACTGCAAGAACAATTTATACCCAGGGACGTAGTTTTTTTAGACTGAGCACCCAAAGTAATAAAAAATCAATATATTTTTTTTAATAAATAAATGTTATTTAACAGGAAATAAAAGAAAATTAAAAACAACTCTGGGTCTTGTTTTTTTTTCACCTTTGGTTTAAGAGCCGGTTACTTAATCATAGATTAAATGAAAAAAATCTCGTAAGTTATCAAAAATATACGTTATTTACTATTTTCATGTAGAATTATTCGCGTGGATGTTTTGAAACAAAAGTATCTGTTACTTTGTTCATTTTTTTTTTTGAAATTTTCTTTTCTATATTATAGCTAAATTTCCAAGCCTTTCATGGGTTGTAGTATTTCATAAATAAGTCTTTATTCTTCCTTCTTAAACAAGAAAAAGTTCTTTCGCGTCTTGCCTTTGAAAATGGAATAATAATAATTATACATGATATATGACGTTGTAAGTCTCCAATCAACTTTAAAAATGATGTATATTTTCAATTTATATAAAAAACTCGTTTTCATATTTTTTAAATGTTTGGGTAAAATTTGTAGCACGTTTTGTAATAAATTTGTATATCAATTTTGTAATGTTCAGACAAAGGTTTAATATTGTCACAGTTTCAAAGGCTCTGAGTGGTAAATGAACTTATACTCAATAAAATATTTTTGTTGTTTGTTAAAACGAAGTTTAATTTCAGTTATAATTCTAAGAATGGTATACATGTACATTACTTCCATTGCAATTTGTATGTTTGACTCATTACAGATAGTTACTTCTGGATCTGGATTTCACCCTTTCATTTCAAAATTTGGGTTGGCACAGTTGTATTTATGGTGGGCCAGTGCTCTCTCTGGCACATCCCTCGTGACAGCCCTGTCTATACCATTACAATACAAGTAAAACTTGTCACGAAAAATCAAGAGTATTTGAGGCCTGGTCCATCTATTTATATTGTGCTACACAGATGATAATAATTTCAAACTAAAACAAAAATACAAACAGGGCAGAAGATGTGTTTGATAAAAATTGGGACTACGGACAACGATGGCTCATTCGGTTAGCGTGGTTCGACTCGAATTGGGTGTAGTAAAAGGTCTCGGCTTCCAATACCAAATTCCCTTGCAGAAAATCTGCATCACTAAAATGCAAATAAAATTATATAATATTAATAATGCAAACAGATTGTTTATTGATATACAAATTAACTGTAAATATAAAATTTTGTAATGAAGTACCTACAGGAAAATGGATTATATCGATTTGATTATTGTCAATATTTTTATTTGAAGTTTCAGTCTATTCATTCTTAATCCCTTTTTTGTTATCTATAAAATTTTCATTTGTATATAATCGTCACATTAATAAAAAAAATGTGGGATATAAAAGTTTTTTAATTTGTTATTACAGAATTTTAATATCTTCAACCAAGTACCAACTACAAGTTTTCTTTCAATTATGCAAGTAAAATTGTCACGAAACAAGTATCTTAGGGTCCTTGAGGCTGAAAGTTTAATAACAATGATGTGAAAAGGGCAAAAGATGTGGTGGAGTAGAGAACAATTATTCGGGCAAAAAGCAGAAAAAGAGAAGACAATATTAATGGGAAAATTGATGTGAAAAATATCCAGTCGCTTAACCAGTGGGCCCGCACCAAAACATGAATACTGTTTTTCTCCAACATAATCATATTTCATCACGATATTTGGTGGCAGCGTAGCCGAGTTGATTTATTGGCCGGCGCGTATAGGATAGGCATCTGAATAATTTATGTTCGTCTCGACCAGCACCTTTTGCTTTGTGCCATGAATCGAAGCGATTTGCTGTTTATTAACACGCAGCGGCAGAGATGGCCGTGAACAAACAACTGGCCGTGTAAATCACAGACGGCGTAACCGTAAACGGAAAACCATTTGACGCTCCTAATTATGCTCTGTTCGCGATAAATTCGGATTATATTCGCTGATTCCATCGCGCCAATAACTCACACATCACACATCAATATATTTGTCTGCAGATAATTTACTGTCTCCATTGCTTTTCTATTAAATTTCCATTGTTTTGCAGTTGTATTTCCATTCTAATTGCATGAATAAATGCACTTTCATTTGCAATTTACAATTCAATCCTCTAGTTGCAATTTTTCTATTGGTATATCAATGACTGTACAATTTAATATTATTCAAATATGGGTTTCATTTTGTACAAGTAATATATACGTATTTACGTAAAAAAGTTTGTTTTTCTTTTCAAGGGATTTCTAAATAAATATTCTCTTTCTCTATTTCATATCAACCATTCTTAGTGGGTGCATTTTAAATTTGTATTTTGGGCTGACATTCGATTTTTTCTCTTTTCAGATTTTCTCTTAGCCTTGAGACCTTTTTCTTAAGTACTGTATTTCTATACTTCATAATTATCGCTTGTCATCTTCCGTTAATGCCGAAATCTCATTTCCTCACCATAATAATTTCAACCATGGTTTGCTCTATTCATTTCTTGTTCTTTTCATTTATGCTTTTATTCCATCAGAAGACTCTTACAATTTTTCTGGCTTTTTGTACTCTATTTCTTTTTTTTTACTTATTTCATTTTTATCTATTGTCGCACCTAGATATTTGAAACAATCGACTTCATTAACATTGGAGTCGTCATTTATGAATTATTCTTAGATGAATTGAGTCCTAAGTACCTCAAGAAATTTGTTTTGTGATAGTTTTACTTGCATTGTTATATCGCTGTAGGTTGTTAGTAGTGTCCAACTGAAGTTTCGGTTTCGGCCAGTTTCGGCCAAAGATGCTAGTTTCAGCCAAAAATTAGCCAAATTTCGGCTCGGCCAAAAGTAATGTTAGTGTCGTATCTGATGGTTTCAGGTTTGTTTTTTTCAATTTTCTTCCTTTCGAAATTATATTTTTTATTTTATTATCGTTATTCTGAGACTGTTAGTATATTTTTTTTTTTGTATAATTAGGTGAAAGACTTATTGTAGAATTAAAAAAGTAACATTACTTTAAGAGAATAGAATTATAAATTAGCCAGTTAGTTAGTAACAAATTCTTCTTGAAAAGACTACTTATTCGTGATATTTGTGAGGTGGTGATAGACAACTAAAGTCTTTACTTCTTTAATAAGGTAAAGTGATTTTCTAATAAATTAAAGTGTTTACCTTTAAAGGTAAGAAAAACACTACATTTCAGTGTTTAATAAAAATTTAACTAAATTTTAACTTTACGTAAGTTTCGGTTTCGGTTACGTTTTCGGCCTAAACTAGAAAAGGAGCCGCATATTCAGTTACGGTTTCGGTTTCGGCTAAAAATCGTGTTTCGGGTGTACACTAGCTGTCAGCTTACAGCCTTTGAAAGGGACTTATAAATTATATAACGGTATTTTTATTTGGATAATGATTGGCGAAGCTAGGATCTCATACTCCATTCCGGAGCAAGCTAACTAAGTAAGTCACCGATGTCCGTTCATCGTATAATCGTTTTAGCATAAATTCTAGGTCAAATGCAATTTAAGCAACGACAGCTTGGTCATTGGCGAAACTGGGATACCTATTCCCAGACATGTCCATGTCTTTAACGCAGCTACTAAATATTTTTCAAATTTTGGAATATTATAAATACATCTTCTTAGAAAAGGAATGTACAAACAGAAAGTACAAATGTGCCGCAATATTGTTTATTTCATTTTATCAAAAATTACTTAAACAGATTAAAATTGTGCTTAATGAATAAATGTCAAACAATACAAAAAATTTTGATTTTGATTAAATATGTATTTAGCATTCACAGAACTTTTCAAATTCCTTTAAATCTTTCGAATTTTTAGATACCAACTTGGTCAAATTCCATTAATATTTCGTCAAAATAATCAGTACTTGACGTTCCATATCTATTTGACAAGGATAGTGACACTTCGATTATTAAATTTGTTTTATAACAAATAATCTAACAATGTCAACTATCTATAAAGAAACCACAGCATGGAATATATACAGATTTTTTTTCATTTCAAGTATCAAAATGAAATAAAACGTATGTACTATGAACATAATCAAAACTATAGCTTCGCGACGAGCTAAAACATTCCCTCGTGCTATAATCTTTTGATTATGCCCTTAATACATAAATAACTATTATATAATAATAAAAACAAAAAAATGCATTTCACTTATTGTTTGTGATATGGATTTTACATATAAATATTTGATTAATATGCACATTTTGTATGATACTTAAATATGAAAAGAAAAAATATACATGACATACATGTATAATAATTTTTTAATATTAAATGTAACATTTTAAACACGCCGGCCGCGTAAATTATTAATATTTTTAAAACAGTTTCAGTTTCTTTTGTGAAATTAATAAAATATTTTCAGATTCGATGTTTTATACAACATATTTTAATTACAAGTGAAACTGTGGAGCAGTTTTCCGACTATACACTATTTATAATTCTGTCAAACAAATAATTATGATAAAAAATACAATTATAAAATATAAAGAATAATATTTATAAAAATATTTTTTGGTCATATAGTTTAAGAGCAATATTAAGTTCAATAAACATAAGAAAAAAGCTGTATAAAATACTGATCATTTAGAATATTTATTTATGTTACTAAAAATTACACCCTGCAATAAAATATTTTTTTTCAACATATTTAAGAAGAATGTTCAGGCTTTAATGCGATATACGAATTTTAAAAATCGAACGCCTACTATAAAAATTTCCGATAGACTATAATTTAAAAAAGAAAAAGAAAATATTTGTGAAATGCCACGTAGTTGGTTTTATATAACGTTATTAGCGTTTATATTGGTATTTGTTATGAATTTTTTATACGTAATATTGAAGCTGTGTATATTTTATTCATATTGCACAAGATTTCATTTTATCACAACGAATTCTATTTCCGTAAACAACTATAATAAAACGAGATATCAAAGAAATATCCATATGCAGGTAGAAGATTACCGAGCCAATATTAAACCCAATAAAGTCGAACACATATTCCCGGAGGTAAACAGCATCCATAGGCTAGAAAAACATTCGAGTAAATTGCATCCACAACGCGGTCCGCAGGGAGAAGCTGGTTACTCGTATGGTCGAGCAGCTTCGTAATCTGGTTTCACAATGACGCGAACCAGCTGTGATTTACCTAAGCTACAAAATATCCAACACCGACTGATTTGCTACGGTACATACTTGCCTGAAATGAGAAAAGAGATGATGGAA
Source organism: Stenolophus ochropezus (assembly GCA_035578165.1). NCBI lineage: Eukaryota > Metazoa > Arthropoda > Insecta > Coleoptera > Carabidae > Stenolophus > Stenolophus ochropezus. The sequence goes on along the minus strand of JAQOWZ010000019.1, from coordinate 12,475,141 downwards.
TCTGCAGACTTGCACAAGTACACGTATTTCGTTCAGAAATTTACACAGCAGGATTTGATCAATGTATCATAAAGACAATTTGGTACTTTATAAAAATGTAACACGTTTTAAAAATGATACCATTCGAGGTTATTTTTTTTAAGTCTTCTCTATTTTAGAGTTGGAAAAAAATATTATTTTTTATTTTTTGCAATAATAAGGTAATTATTAGAGATGGGGCCGAAGCATTTATTCGGTGTTCGGCCTATTAGACCATATTTTCACTATTCGGTACTCGGCTTATTCGGTCTATTTTAATACCGAATATTCAGTTACAAGAAATAAGTAAAGTACAACGTTGTTTTAGTACATTAAAATATATAATTATAGAAAATAAATTTTAAACAAAAGACGTATGTTTCGTTATTACTAATGTATCTACATTAAGAGTAAATAATTTATCTAGTTATATTGTTTGGCGGTAAATCGGTAAATCATTAAACTTTTCTTCAAACTGAACTAATTAAATTTAATAGTAATTAAAGAAAAATTTACCTTAAAAATAAATGAATTTCGAGATCTTTGAATAAATACACCCCTCTCCACAACTAGGACCACCAATCACGCTTCCAGATTGTAAAAAAATATATATTATTGAGTAGTAATGTCGAATATTCGGTTTAAAATTCACCGAATATTCGTTATTCGGCTGAACTGCTATTCGTCACATCACTAGTAATTACTAATTATAGAAAATAACAGAGTGTTTTAATAGCCGATTGCACCAATATTACTCAAATTTTAAATTTCTTGTCAAATAAATTATTCAACATTGCTGACAAAATTTTGATTAGCTATTTTATTTAAGTATTGTTTGAAATTTAAGCCTTGTAATGCGGCATTAGAAATATAAACATAACATTTAAATATTGAAAGAAAATTTATCGTAGATATAATTCAAAACACTGAAGTAAATCCTGAAAATAATAAACTTGTGATGAGCTTTCTGTGTTGTATGTCTTGTCATGTGCGAATCATCCCATGCTTAATACGTAAATTCGTGCAAGGAAAGATCCCATATTCAAGAATAGTGGTTATGCTCCTTATGATAATTATTTTTTTAGAAACCTGTCAAGAGAAATTATTATTTACATGACAACTATCAACTCGTGAAATTATTGTTTTATCTACAACTATTGAAATATGGGTACATTATACGTGTGATACTACATATAATATACTACTCATATTACACAAGTGTAATATGAAATGTCATGATACACGCTACACTTTTCTATAATAAATAGGGCATATAATTTAACACATAATATTTTATTAAACTGTTAATTTATTAATAACATATTTTTTATTATAAATATCAATATATATGCTTATAAAAGTATAATAAATACAATTTGAAAAGTGATTTTGACATTTAAGTGCTACTGTGGCGCCATCTGTTAAGCTATATATGAACTACCCACACCTAACTGAATATTTAACAAATAATATCAGATTTGTTATATGCCTGATAGTTGTAGATAAAGTATAGTATTTGACTCGCATAATATGGCTACATTACACTCAGATGATTAAAAATACTCGCTACCGCTCGTATTTTTAATTACATCATCGTGTAATATAGCCTACATATTATGCTTGTTAAATAATATACTATTTTACAAGATGCAAAAGACTTTTTTCACGACATATTTTTCTTGCGAAATAGTTTTTTTCACTTCATAGTATAAGATAGATATTATTATAGAATGAATTCATTATTATATTAAAAATTCTTTTTTAATAATGATATTCTTAAAAAATTATGTCTTATTTTTTTTCACGTTAATTCACAATTTAACAACTTGAACTTGAATTGGCATATTGGCAAAATTGTAACAATTGCACTTCTAAACGTCAAAATTTACATAACCTAATTTTCTAGCTTTTCATGTTGCTTTCGTTCAAATAAATTGATTTTTGAAACATGTCGTGAAAAAAATGTTGTGTCTAACACGAAAGGAAAGCACTTAAAAATAAAACAATTTTTAATATCAATAATATTTATTCATTTATATATTCATACTGATTATTTGTGTATAAAAAAAATTGGTACATATTTGTCAAATATGAAATATTTGCAGCAAATATGTTAAGGAGCATTTACAATCAAAATCAAAGTTAGCACAATTTTAAGCTAGCATAAAATTGTTCGCAAATCGTACATATTCATTTGTAGCCATTTACGACAAAAATGTAGAGTGAGCGCACACCGACTCTGAATTTCACTTGAACTCAAAGCTAGCAACGTCTAAGCTTGCACTTCAAGTCCGACTTGAATTCACAGGCGCATTACTTTCTAGTACATTTTCCCGGTAAAGGTGATAGTACAGCATTTCGAATTTTAAAAGATATGACAGTCTTGCTTACAACAGAAATATTCATTTCATAGATGGCTCACCTAAATTTCACGTTGTCGGATAAAAATAGCGCCAAAAATTATTTCGACCGGGGCATTCGAAACTCTAGATCGGGCGCTGAGGCAATCAAATTTGACACTTATTTCAATAATTTACACACAAACAATCGGTTTGTTATCAAACGTTAATAGTGGTAACAATAGCAACAAAAGAGAAGAGAGAACATCGGCTCATAGCTTGTTAATTGGCTTTGAACGCAATGGAAATAATTTGCATAAATATGATTGGTTTTGGTCAAGTCGAAAATATTTATTTCCGTCGCCTAATCATAAGTCGCTGGCAATTGTTTCTTTTGATAGATTGCGTATTAAATGGAAATGAATAATTTTCTGTAGTGGCCGCCTAAATAGTATTTTGCATCTAGTAATTTTTTAAGTCACAATTTCACCAAATCTGTCACTTTATTGTCATCGTTGCTTTTTGATATCTTTTTAATAACATTGAACACCGAAGTATTCAAATAGTTCACTTTAAAATTGATATAATTTAAAAAAATTATTTAATTTCTGCTCTCAACTAATTGTCATATGTTAATGAATGTCTGATTTGATAAACGTTAAAATTTTCACTTTGCATTTTACTAATTTTATTTCGCAATCTAGAATAAAAACTAACTAATTTATTTTGATACATTTATACAAATTATAATTTTAGATAAAATATAATATTTATAAAATTTGATTGAAATTAATGTATTTTTTTTAATCGTGATTAAATCAAATGATTTATACAAGACCAATCCTGCTTTTATTTGTTATAAATATATTAATTTTCCTGTGAATATAAAATTGTTGTTTTATTGACATTTTTGCATTTTAAATTTGACTAATAAACAGTGTCTGTTATCACTATTCATATCTTTGACTGCTTTTATGATGGCAGACTATTAAATTAATGATAGCTGGACGCGACTTTATTATCCTTGTCCTTTATTAAGTTTTGCTTTTACTTTAATAAGTAATCTCTACTGATATGTCAAGTCAATTGTAAAAATCTTTTTTGTTAGTAAAAATTCGGAAAACTTGTTATAAATCTAATAACAAATATGTTTAAAAAAATAAACATTAAAAGCATAACGATTTCATATTATAAGAAGTAAAAATATGAAGGAGATATATATAAAACAAGATATTAAGTATATTAGTAGAAGGTATTGTATATATAAATATATAAGAATTTAAAGATTTTCTAATTTAACTGGATTTTTGTTACATTTCATCGAATATTGTTTTTGTAAGTGATGATATATAAGTAAATTAAAAAAGATTGTAATCATTAACGATATGTAAAACGATTGAGGACATTAAAAAGTCGTATTGTATCTATACTCGAATATATAATTAAGCGGAAGTTATTTACGTTACCTCTTGGACGTTCAAAATGCCTTACTTAAAGAAAACATTATCGTGCAAATAGGTGATTAAATTAACGAAATCTACATGTATTATAATTAAAGAGAGCATGAAGAAGTAGGTTAAAGTGAAAAGTTAAAAAGAAACTTATGGAGCAAACAAATAGGTCCTTGAGTTTATCAGCGTTGTTGCCTCTCAACATCTCGGAATTATCATAGATTAGTCGCGAGATAGACGGTTGTGTATGGGCCGAGCAAAAAGTAAAACAACAAATGAAGAGGATATATTTTAGGTTCTTAGTCAAGTATACGACGCAGATAAAACTAAAACTGCAATCAAAACTTTTCCAATTAATATACAGAATGAGAGCGCGCGGTTTATTTGACTTTGCAAGACAAACAGCGTTCCACCTAAGTTCAAAAATATTTATTTTCCCCTTCGAAATAAAACAACGTTTAATTCATTCAATTCATTAATTCTTCTGATAATTTAATTTCCTTTAAATTTGTTCTCAGGGCAAAAAAACACCGCCGTCTGAAAACATATTCAGTTCAATATTTTATCTGATATACTTTGGAGCCAAGCCAAAGATGAGCAAATTGGAATATTTAACCTTTCTCCGCATAAACCGAAATTGAAAACTATAAACATTTTGGAATTGCTTACTCGTGGAGAACTCTTTAAAAGTTAATTGGGTATATAAAAACCACAGCAATATGAAAAAATTTTTAAAGTCCTGGTTTCTAATCCTTATTTTTTTGGAGCTGTAAGAAAGACAGAACTTTTCAAAATTTGGAAGCAATTTTTAAAAAAAAAATCGAAACCAACACAAAATTTATTATTAAAGAAAAAGAAATGCTAAAAAAGGATGAAAGGGAAAATTTCATTTTTCTACTAAGTCACATCACATCTATCAGTTGATGAGATCATCTTTAAAATAAAAATAATTCAGGACTTTATTACTCATTAAAAAAATGTTGCTCTAAGGAAAACATATCCTTACGGGCATTACCACAAGAAAAATTTCTTCTTAGAGGCATAAGCTCCGGTGCTTTTCAGAAGGCCAATGAAGAATCACTGGTTCTGAACTAAGGTTAGAGAGCCAAATATTGCCACGTCAGACATATTATTTTTATTTCACTCAAAATTATTTCTATTTTTCTGTAACTTTCCTACCTTAATAAAGAACATCTTTGTATTCTAAGATGTAAGGAATAATGGAAGTTTGTTTGGACTAAAAAAAATTCACATTTTTTTTTAAAACTAGCAATACTAGAAACAGGTTCCAAATATTGCCGCAGAAGTGACTTTAAAACAAGTAGTTATTTTTAACAATAAAACAAAAGTATGTGGAAATAGGCAAATTAACATTTATAAATGGTTTTTTTTTTGTCGTATTGATTGTCAGTCCTGGAGTACCTATTCTAATAATTTTTTAATTAATTTAAGCTATTTATATTAATTAATATTGTTATAAAAAGAGAAAATAAAATATAATCTTATCATAAAAAACCGAAAATTTTTAATTAAAAAGAATGTATTATTTATGTTATAAATCTGCAATTCAAAACCAGCCTACAATATATCTTAAATTTTCGTTATATTGTCGCAATAAATAAATAATAATGTAAATTTAAGTACGTCACACAAAAATGAATATTTGATTACTTACATTAATAGAAAATTAGAATTTTTTCGTGATTGTTTCATGTAAATATATTGTAAACATGACGTCATAAAAATCTTATAACGTATTTGATGACGTGACTCTTCTCCTTGTCTGGTTTGACTAAAGCTTACAATGTTCTCCCCTCTAATAATCCGTGTTAAATAGCTTGTAATACTCAGCGCAATTTTAAATATTCTTATAACAAAAACGGACGAAATACACAAAACTATGTCATAGTGACTATTTTCGACTGATTTTATTTTATTTTTGTTACGTTGAATGTCTAATTTTTTAATATTTTAATTTCAACATTATACTGAATTTTAAGCGCTGAATACAAATTCACTGAAGTTCCATTTTGATATTTTTTTATTTTTATTAATATTTATTCTTGCCAAGTGGCTTAGAATCTACGGAAATAATATATAGGTACATTTTTATTCTACATTGTGTGTTTGTAATACATTTATGCTACTGTTCTCCATGGGCGCCCATAAAGTATTTTTCAGGGAGGGGCAAAAAAAAAAAAACAGAAATATTATCAGAAAAAAGATAGACATTCTTTTGCACACTTTTGCTAACAAGGGTTAAATTTTTAAGAAACACGTAAACAAAAAATTTTAGTCGAAATTTTGACAACAATGTGAATAGTTAGTAGATTTCATTCCGACGTAAGAAAAAAAAATTCTTATTTCTTTTATTGGTTTGTAAAGGCAATTCCTTCCAGTTTAAATAATTTACCATAAATATCAATGGAATAATTTGTGCCACACATTAAAAAACCCAAGTCCAAAGTTAAGCAAACATAAATAAATTTCTTATAGAACATAACACGGTAGTGAAATAATTAAGTGAAATGTCGTCTTTTTAAAATTTGCAAAAAGCCAGGGGAGGGCAGATGCCCCCTCTTGCCCCCCCTTATGGGCGCCCATGCTGTTCTCTTCTTAATGATTTCGCTCATCCACTTCTCTCCTGATCCTAGTTCCATTTTGATATTAGTGTAATAAAAATCAGAAAATTAAAGATTATATTCACCTTAATCTTACTTACTCGTGATGAATTGATTGATATTCAATTATGATTTTTTTCTAATTGTAGGCTTGAAAACCCCCATTGGGAAGGTAAAGCAACGCCAATATACGAGTAAGCGAAAAAACGATAAGATTTGTCTCTGAGAAATAGGATGAAGTGAAGAAGTTAATTAGAGGTATAAAAAGCGCAGCGGTATCCAAATATAAACTGGATTTGAGATTGCCTTCTTTCTGTTATTCAATTTTGATTTTGTCTCACTTGACGATCCATTCGGAAAACCCAACCGAAATTAAATTATTTTCACGAATGCGCGTCGTATCTTTTCCGTACATTTGGAGTTTAATTTCTCCATCGCACGAGATATAACCTCCATTTCCTTTTCTCCGATGATAACAAAGATTCTCTTTCGACCGATAATAAAGATTTCCGTTTTCATCGTTTCATTTCTCTTGCACGCTTCTTCGCCAGTGTTTCCCGCATGACAACAATGCACCCGGCCTAATTTTTTTATTCGCGCCGTTTTTCCTTCTACGGCACTAATCAGATTGTGGAATTCCATGTATTTCGGCGCGGTTTTTCTCAAATGGACGTCACGTCGACACTCCACACTTTAACATGAATTACATTCCTTTGGCTTGTCTCTCATTTTCTCGTTCAATATCTCCTATCGAAAATTGACCGAATATTTTCCCAAGCTAAATTTAGATGACAAAGTTTCATCGGGATTTACATTCTATTTATGGATCACATTAAAACATAAATATTGAAATCCTCCTGACACTCTAGATGTTCCGGAGAAATATTTCGGGCAAGTGGGAGTGAGCTGGACCACTTTTTGGAGAAATTATTATTACTCTTTAATTATTAATAACATTTAAAAAATAAAATTTAATTATAATTATTAATCTAGGCTTACTAATTTAAACTGTTCTGAAGACAACAAAAAAGTATTTTATTAGGGTTCACAAAAGTCCAACTATGCTCCACCATATAGGTGAGACGAAAACAAGGCTACGAGGAGATGAACTGATTAATTACACATTTTATGCAATCATCCTTCTTTTTCGTTTTTTTAAATAATTTTCTTGCATCCCGCATATTCGTTTTCAAAATCTTCAGCTTCTTCATTATCATCACCCTCAAATTAACCATTTCACAACAGCTCTTCAGAACTCACGGAATACCAACTAGATAGTGTACGTTTCTATATGCATTTTTTTTCCTGTTTACCGGTTGAATTAATTTTTTACAATAAAAATCCTCTGATCCATCTCTCTTCAGCATTAGGTGTTCCATCTATCCTCAGAGCAGAAGTAAAATGGAACACTGAATTATTTATGACTATGTACAAATAGGCATATGTCCCGAAGAATGAATTAATTAATTGTGTATATTTTTAAACTACAAAATGTTTTTGACAGTTGTTTAAGTAAATGTTGGATTATTCAGAGTTATTATAAATAAAAAGATTTTTTTAATTTTCTACCGATTTTCAAAATTGCCTTTATACATTACATATAGCTAAATAGAAAAAATATATAAATTATAATAATTTTACATATCTATTATGCTCCGAAATTTCTATAAAACAGATGAGTTATTCATATGTTCATAAAATTTGATGATGATGATATCAAATTTGATATAAGTAAGTTTAAAAGATAAAATAAGTAAATATGAAGCAGTTTTATTGTGAAATTAAAAACAGGTAAAAGCAATATAAAAAGTATATACATATTTCCAAATAGATGTTTTTTTGGTCACACAAATTTTATGAAGAAAATTTTAGGTATGAGATGTATTAAAAATATGCTGAACTGCAATAACAAACTAATTATAAAACTACAAATTTAATATACCGAAAAATTTATATAGAATATATTATTAGTGGTGGGAGGTAATATGTTAGACACATCAGATTTTTTTATTTGTATATACAAATATCCTCAAGCTATGGTAAAATGATAAAATGAATTTGTATATTAAGTAATAATATTAAAATAATCTGGTGATAAAAATAGAGTAACAGAATATTTCATTATTTGTCCTTTTTCACAGGTCAAGGCAAAAGTATAAATGTATATCAAGATTAAAAATATTTATGTTCTCATATTTCTTAAGCCACACTTTAATTTTAGAGTGTGTTTGTTTCTGCCATCGCCTACTTTGTATCTTTTGCGGTGGAAGCTCATTGCATTTTTTGCGTTACAAAATGCAGCATCTCGTTTGCAGAGAGGATAAAAATTAAATATACAGCTCGAAAGTAAGTACGTGCAAATGTTATAAACCGATTTAGAGGCGAAATGATTCGAGAGTGTAGCGAGTGCAATATAACCCCATCTCACGTAGCCGCAGATACACTACCGCATAAAGCTTTCATCTTTATGTCTTAAACACGAGCCGTGGAGTTACTGCTCTTAGGCCACTGCTTCGCGTGTCGGAGAGGATAACCTATGGCCGAGTCGTTTCACTAACACCACTGTTTATTTCACATGCATGCAATAAATAAACAAACATGAATTTATAATGACAACAAATAAATAAACACAAAATATCTGCTGTGATCCGCATTTTACCTGTGTTAACCTTTCGTTATTCTAGTGAAACCTCAAACTAATTTGGCCTTTATTTAACAGATATTTATTTTTGTTACAATAATTATATTTATTAACTTAACAAAAAAATTATTGATGTATTTAAATAAAAATGTATTAACACAATTACAAAATTATTAAGATTTATTAATTAGTCAGAATAGTTGTAGGTGGTCTCTGTGGTAAAAATTGTAATTGTATTATTATAATTGTGTGGTGAGCATGGACAAATGCATACGTGTCACACAAAGACACTTTTACTGTGAACGACATATTATTTTTCTTCAAACAATGATATTTTAAAAAATAATTTACTACTTGATGTCCAATTTATTGGTTATAAATTTAAATCTGTCAATAGTAGATGGTTTTTAGTAACTTTATTCTTAGGTTATCTAGTTTTATAGTGACATTTAGGGCGATATTACCTACACGTTTCTATTATACAAGTTATTTCTTATTCGCTGAGTCTACATAGTTTCTATGGATAATTCAACCTTGACAATCAATGTCACTTCTATGACGTGTAAAGAAAAAAAATATTTTGAAAGAGAGGGGCTTGGTGAAAATTGGTACTGTGAATTATTATTCTAATCAAAGAATGTATATACCTATACTGATATTTTCCGTAGTTTCTCTTATTGCGCTCTCCGAAATTGTTTGAATCTTTTTGACTAATAAGCAAATCGAATCCCAGATCCATCAATATTTATCTAAATGAAAATACTACTCCGGCGGCATAGAAATTAAACTTCAACCTTGACAATCACGTCACAAAAGATGTCACTTCTATGACGTGTGAAGCAAAAAAATATTTTGAAAGAGAGGGGCAAGGTGAAAATTGGTACTGTGAATTATTCTACTCATAGAATGTATATATACTGATATATTCCGTAGTTTTTCTTTTTACGCTCTCCGAAATTGTTTGAATCTTTTTGACAAATAAGCAAATCGAATCCAAGATTCAGCTTATAAGCTGTAAATTCCTTGCAGAGGCTGAAGAAATTAACTAATCCCATATACCCTATACCATCTAGGATTGTTCTAACAAAAATGACAATGATCACATCTGCTATTCTAATATTAATCTTCTATTACAAAAGATTATTAAATTTATAATAACGGTTGTAGCGACTTTGTTACTTTTGTTCCTTATAAAGTTTTTACTTTAATTTTTGCACGACTAACCGGGGAACTGGTAAATAAATGGGAACACAGCAAGAATCAATGTTAAATTTAAATGATCAAATCTTATCAAATAAAAAAAAAACCACTATTTTCTTTTATTGTTTGCTTCGATCTGGATAATCGTTCAGAACTATATGTGAAGAAATGAATTATAAACATTTTGATTGTCTGGTTTTTAAATATTGTTCTAAAGAATTCAATAAAATAATTATAAATCTCTTGTCTATTATATTCTTGAAAAGGATTATTTTGTAAAATATAATATAAAACGCCTATTGTTATGGGATTAATTTTTATTTCCATTGTACTACCGAGTATTTTTGACGGAAACGAGGTGAAGCACGACAATGAAGTTAAAGTTAGTGACGGGTCCGATTTGCCTTGCAAGCTTTGCCTCTTAATCCGCTAAGCCGGCGTCGCTGTACGTCACCGAACGACTCTGTATCACAAGTTTGTTTAGAATTAATTTTATGTGCTTCGGAACAGTTGTAAAATTTATCGCTCAGCACAAAATTAAAATTTATACTTGGGAAGTTAACGCTGGGAGTAAATTGCTTCGCATGTGAACTCATGATTAATCAAATTTCATTGACGCCATAAAATGCGCCCAACTCTCTCCATATAAATCTACATTATTAGCCGGCAAATTAGCTCTTTCGGTCAGGAGGATACACTGCCATGCTCCTCAAAAATAGTCAGCACTACAAATGATGCACTTTGTTAATTACACTCAGCGCCATGCGACTCTATATTATCCGCCAACCACCGCACTCCAAATAAACAGATTTGACAAATTGCCTCCCCAAATCACTAGACAAACATCCTGCAAAATAGATGAACATTTACTTACTTCAAGACGGTAAACATTGTGATCAATAACAAGGGTCAAGTTTACAATAAATTCAATCCAAACACGACCCCAACGACCAAGTATCGTTTGCTTTACATCGACTTCAAAAGACTACTGTTTTTCTTCAAACATAAAGACTTTTATAACAATATTTAATTATCTACATTTTACCAAAGCCTACATAACAAAATGTAGAAATCATGCTAAAATTTATACAAATTAAGAAAGAAATTGTGAAAATTTTCTGCTATCGAATTAATTTTATTTTGTTAATAGTGGCGTCTTTTGGAGGCTTTCTATTTATAACAATTGAGTATAACTAGTACCGGCTCTATTTTTTTACCTGCATGTAATTTTCGTTATTTTCTATCTGCACTTTATTTTTCGCAGTTGATCCTCACGTCATAAATGGGGTCCTCAACTATTTTTAATTTTTTTTTTTTCATATGATCTAATTTGATTGCGAGGAGTAGTTTCAGAAAGTTTTAATTCTTATTTGTTAAGCCGTAATATTTTTTTTTTAAGTATTCTGTGATGTATGTATGTGTTGAGGTAACTCGGTTCTCAAAGAGTGGGTTTCGTTAAAAATTTCAATTACATAGATTGATCTATTACAACAGTTACAAAACATATAAATATGTTTAAAATATTGCGTTCCTTACTTGGAAATATGCATAAATAGAATCATTTTAATAAAATAATTTATAAATGATTACGAATATTACGGTTCAAGTTTTGACAGCCACTGGCAAGATTTTGCTGCCTATGTCATTCAACACATCTTTCATTTCTATATCGTGAATATTTTTTTCACAAATTTTCCTGATCGCACAGTTATTAAAACTAGTTTTTCTAAATTTAGATTTACCCTGAAATATGCTTTGTATTGTGTATTTAATTACCAGATATAGAATATTTGTCAAATATGACATCTGACAATGACAGTAGGCTTAGAAGTACAAAATCAGTAAATGTGGTAAATGTGAGAGAGAAAGGTGTAATATTATGTCGTAAATGTTAAGGGTACTAAAAACTCGAATAACTGTAAAACTAATAACCCTATTGTAACCATGTGATTCAGATCGTTGGGAAAGAAGGGGAATGACAGTAATTTATACACAAACATAATAATGGATGAAACATACGAAAATAGTTGTACAGTAAACTAACGAAACTACCAACAATGAATGAAGCACAAAATATCGACGCCAAAATCACCTTTGTATTTATTTTTTTTTTTATATTTGAAATTATCCATTATCTTAGTTACACTATTGTTTCTATTCCATTTTTGTCATTTGTTAGACGTAGATAGAATAAAATTCTCTTATGCTATGCGTATACGACAAAGGTGCAAGATAAAAGTTTAATAATTCTTGCAGTTGAAATTGATGACGTGAGGATCAACTGTGGGAAAAATATAGTGTACATTATATTATGTTTGTTAGATGGCGACCACTGCAGTTTGTCTCCGATCCCAGACTATATTGATATTCGCCGATACTCAGTTCATCGCCGTATGTATGTACCAACGATCAGATGAACAAAATACATGACGTCGCGATTATGACTACAAAATATATTCTGGGCGATTGGAGCTTAAAATTGTAAATGGAAAGCAAAAGAAATGCTCAACTAGATGGATAAAAAAGTTTAACAAAATTCTTTATAAAACAAAATTCATCACATTCAAATCGACTACAATAAAAATAAATTTTTTGAAATGGATTTCAAAAGAACAGACGCACAAAAAGAACTAGAATCATATGAAATTGACGATACTTAAAATGAATTCACTTCAATAGACAAAAGTGAAGAAAGCTTTGGGCAAAATAACTATGGAGGACGTAAGTAAATAATCTGAGAACACGAAATCTGTAATGAATATGTTAATAACAGCAAAACAAATAATGGATTTTATTTTTCCAACGGTTTTTCAACATTGAAATAGAAAATCTCATTCAAAATATTAAAACAATTTCTATCAAATGGTAAAAAATATTATCGTAATGTATTCAAAAACAAATGATGGTCTATCTTGTCTCTGTTGTAAATTGTTTTCTGACTAAAGAATAGTCCTTGCTAAAGAAGTTTGTAGGATTGGCAAAAATAACTTTAGGATTCAGTTTTCATATATTACAAGGACGTAATTATAAATATTACTTTCAGGAGTCGAATTTTTAGGGAAGTAATTATTCGAAAATTACAGTGAAATATTAACTTTTATCTTAGTCATATGTGTCAAGTAAAAATGAATAATAAGAGTATTTCGTGAGTATTTACAATTTGGTAAAAAAAAACTACCGCCCTAGAATACATTTTGGATAATCACAAACAAATAATCATAAGAAAAAATAAAGAAATAACCTGTCCAGGTACAAATCCGTTCGTATTACGTGACCAGTATTTCACTCCTAAACTTCCCGCAACACGAAACGGAGGAACAAAAAATGTAAATTTCCCGTGTCTGGCTTGTTCGGAGTGTGTTAGAACTTGTCCCGACGCCCATGTTTACTCCTCCGGTAGATTTTGCGCCCCCGGAAATAATAGGCCTCCGCCTCCTGCGTCGAGCTTTGATAAGGGCGATTGTTCCGTTTGAGGGTGTCATTTTTCAATGTTCCATTTGCTGGCCTTCAAGGGTCTTCGAGTTCAAGGACTTTCAAACGCTCTAAATTGCTTATGTATGTACCCTTTTTCTGGCATTGTTGTTCAATTTCAAACTTGTCGTTTATCAAATGTATGCAGGATCTTTTTTAAAAATTGTAGCCAATCAAAAAATATCAATCAACAATGTATAAGAAAACGTTTATTATATACCTATAAGATATAAAATATTACATATTTTTTCTGACTTTAAACCCTCTAAATTGGTTATGTATGTACACTTTTTCTGGCATTGTTGTTCAATTTCAAAGTTGTCGTTTATCAAATGTATGCAGGATCTTTTTTAAAAATTGTAGCAAAACAAAAAATTTCAATCAACAATCTGTAAGAAAACGTTTTTACCTCCCGCCTATCAATATATAGATAAGGGAGGTATTGTTTTTGGTCAAATTTCTCGAGTGTGAGTTTTCAACATATCAGCACGAATTAGGGTCTCTAGAATAAGATTTTACTATTTTTACCGTGATGTCTGTATGTCCGTGTGTGCGTGCGTGTGTGTGTGTGTCTGTGACGATTTTTCGTCCACGATAACTCCAACACGATACATGTAAAAAATATAATATTTGGTATTTAAGACTTATATTCAAATATGATGAACTGATTAGATTTTGACTACAATTGGTTAACCGGAAGGAGTACTTTACTTGAAGCTTTAAACCGTTTTTCCTTAAAAGTACCTCTAAATACCATGTTTTCGCAAATTTCGTTATTATAAATACAAAGATTTTTTAATTTTCTACCGGTCTGCATAATTACGTTTATATATGACTTCTAGATAGATAGAAAAAAAATATATAAATTATAATAATTTTACATATCGTTTAGGCTGAGAAATTTCGATAAAACAGATGATATATTCATATGTTCACAAAATTTGACATATGATGTCAAATTTGATGTAAGTAAATGTAAAAGATAAAATAAGTAAAAAATGAAGTAATTTTATTGTAAAATTTAAAAAGATGGAAGAAATATATTAGGAATGTATTTGCATGCGTAAATCAAAGTAAGTTCAGTTCCGGTTTTAGTAACTTCAAAAATAGCTGTCATATTGATCATACAAAATTTATGAAGGAAATTTTAGGTATGAAATGAATTAAAAATATTCTGAACTGCAATAACAAACTAATTTTAAAACTACAAATTAAATGTATTGAAAAACTTATATAGAATATATTACTACAGTGGCGGGAGGTATTGTGTTGGACACACCAGATTTTTTATGTATATGAAATAAAATATCACATATTTTTTCTGACTTTAAACGCTCTAAATTGCTTATGTATGTATACTTTTTCTGGCATTGTTGTTCAATTCCAAAGTTGTCGTTTATCAAATGTATGCTGGATCTTTTTTTAGAAATTGTAGCCAAACAAAAAATATCAATCAACAGTCTACAAGAAAACGTTTATTATGTATATGAAATAAAACAGCATATATTTTTTTCTGTTTTACATATATAGTGGTTCAGACATCCCTATAATCTATTTTTTATAAGACGGGAGGCAATTTTATCTTGATAATACGCAAATATTATCCAATCACAAAATAAGATCAAACTGCTCCTATCTTCACCATATTTAGTTCTTATAAAAATAGACTATATATGGGATAACACTGCTTCTTTCAAGCTCTCTATAGTCAAAATTTTTAAAGAGTTAAGAGACCTCATCAATATTTGTAAATAGACTATGACATCACGAAATACAATGTTTATATGTGTATTAATTCATTCCAAATCTGCTGGTTTTTGTAAATGCAAAATTGATTTAAATTTTAATAACTTAAAATAAAAATTATAACACACATCTCGAACAGTTTTTAACATGAAACAAATAATAGAAACAACAACAAAGGCTATACAGATAATTTGACTGTTTAACTAATCGGCTTGACATACAAATCACTTACACAAATTTAGTCAAATCGAGTTATAGCCAACTTGTGTTAAAAAATGCGATACAATTATTTTAAATAAATTTACATTTCATTGAAAAATATATTTCATTGTAAAATATTTGGAAATATCATTAATATATTATTTATTTCGGTGAAGTGTAAAAATAATATTTATTTATACGATATTTATATCACCAGCTATTTATTTATGTCACCAGCTATTTATGTATATCACCAGCTATTTATTTATATCACAATTTATTTATGTATATCACCAAATATTTATTTATTTCTACTTTACATGTCGCTGACATGCACGGATCGACACTGACTTTCTTCAGTGACTCTCTGTACACTCTGACCGATACTCCTTCCTTGAGCCGCTCATCACGACTCCTTATATATATGCCGGCAATTAATCTCTAAAACATTCCAGAGTCTTCCGGACTATAAAATTCACTAACAATAGCGGCATCGCTCCTATCTCACTTGAATTTTAGTGCGACTACCTGACCAGACTGGTCAGCTGTCATGGCTCATCAGCGGTGAGTCTCGCTCGTTACAGTATGTACCTTTTTATAGCAGCATTTTTTTTTCGCTGTTCTAAATATTAACATCAATTGGTTATTTTTATTTAATTTTGAAATATTGTTTTACGTCTATGACGTCGCTTCATTTCTTAACGTTTTTTACTATAGATCCTTCTTTAGAGTGCATCAGTCTTCGTGTTTTATGCTAGGATGCTAATTATTTTCTATGTATTTCTATGTTCTATTTTTTTTGTTACTCCTATTCTTTTTAAGTCCTCTTCTACTTCTTGTATATATTTAGATTCGGGTCTTCATCGTCTTCTGTTCCTGGTTACCACAGCAGTATTGATTATATTATATCTGTTTCTTTCTCCATATGTGTCGCTACCATTTGACCTTCTGTTGCTTTATTTTCTTCACTATGGTTTCTTCTAATTATTGTTCTATTTCTTCATTCATTTAAGGATTATATTCGTCTTTTGCAATTTTTGTTGATTCTAGTATAAGACACAGTATCTTTCTTTCTGCGATTGTTATATCTTCTTCGTCCTATTTTACTATGTCTTTTTTTTTGTTAACGAGGCAAATTATTTAATTTTTATATTTTGCGTAACAAACGTACTATTATTTTATCGAAAACAGTTTAATAATGTAAAATATTGTTAAATTATTCTCGGTATTTTTGTTGTTGTAAAATTGGTACTTCTAACAACTGCACTCCACTTTATAGGTATGTCAAATTGATAACTTCAAATATCAAATCTAATAAACAAAATTAATTTAAAAGGATATTAAAATTTCATAACTCATAATGTATAGATTTATAAATATTTTCATAATATTATAAATCAGGGCATGTAACCGGTTAAAAAAACCGGTTAATAAAAACCGGTAACCGATATTTTGAACGAAAATTGCGAACTTTAACCGTAATTTTAACCGATATTTTTCAGGCCGAAAATACCGGTAACCGTTAACCAAAAAAAAAATAAACCGGTTTTAGCGAACATTAACCTTTATTTTAATCTCGATTTTAATATCATTTAGCGAGAAAAAAATTTAATATTTTTTTATATCTGTGTTTTCTATTTGTATTTGAACATGAGTCATGACAGGTTTTACAATTTACATTTTATTGGAGAGTCATAAATGTAGGTAGTCTCTTTGGCAGTTAAGGTTATACTTAAAAAGTCACAAATAAATACGGCCTTTGTCAACACAGACAAGTTTAAAATTGAAAAGTGACCTGCGTTTTTCTGAAGATATTACAAGAATTTTTGTGAATATTCATTAATTAAATTGCTTTTTTTTAATTGTTATTTTTTTCTCAGATGGTATTTTTTTATTATTTTTTTTTTAATTAATTACCTACTCTGTATTTTTTTTAATTAAATTTTTATAATTAATTTGTTTTAATTAATTTTAATTATTTTTTTAACCGATATATTAACCGGTTTAAACCGGTTTCCAATTTTCAAAAACCGGTTTTCGAACTAAAACCGTTATTATTATAACGTTCTCTATAAGGGTTAACCGTTAACCAGTATTTTTTTCGGTTACAT
This sequence comes from Stenolophus ochropezus, assembly GCA_035578165.1. Taxonomy (NCBI): domain Eukaryota; kingdom Metazoa; phylum Arthropoda; class Insecta; order Coleoptera; family Carabidae; genus Stenolophus; species Stenolophus ochropezus. The sequence goes on along the minus strand of JAQOWZ010000019.1, from coordinate 12,457,342 downwards.
GCCCTGTTATAAATGCATTTTGATGAATAAATGTGCCCAACATTCAACAGAGTTATCACATTTCACATTATGTATCCTTAGATTACACTCTGTTATTTTTCTAATTGAAAATTTCAAGATTTTTATTACATAAGTGTAGCAAAGTATAAAAAATAGTATATTATACTTGTTTTATATAAAACTTATATAATAATATCCTATTTTTAAATACTCCTGTATGTCAATTTAATAATTATGGTGTATATTAACATTTGGATAATACTAATTACAGTAACGGCACATGTATACAGTCGTATGATTAAAATAAACAAATACACTAAAAATAAAACTATACATTTATCTGCTTTCTTATACATTCGGTAAGTATTGTTTTATTAACTGATAAAGTGAAATCATTGTTATTGTAGAAGAATCTTGATTTAAAAAGCAATTGATGACGATATTAGGGTAAAATTTCCTTAGCATCAGCTGTGCCACAGAGCTTGGCATTCTGCTAATTTAGTTCTGATTCCGTCCCTGTATTGATTGTCCCTTTGTTGAACCCGACCAAACCCTGAACCTTTCCTCTTGTCTTTGTAAATTTAACGTTTTGTTCAATTGACGTTGACGCTTTGCTGCACTTAATGCCATTGTTTCTTATTGTTACAAATTCCACTTTTCGACGACACTAATAGCTCCTATTTTCGAATTAGCCCAATCTTATAAATCAGATTAACTTGATTTCTTCTGCTCCCACTTTTAATTTGAAGCATTCCTCATACGCCAACGTAGACAACCGTTTAAATTTATTGTGATTTATTTCTTCGCAAATGAATTTAATACTGAAATATTTGGCGTATGAATGCAGCGATGGAAATGATTTATGACATTTTAAATGCCAGACAGAATAGTTTCCATACATTTATATCAAATTAATAATTGTCTCATGACATCTTCTACAAAAATATGTTCGGAATAATGCTATACAAAATAATTTCATTTCATACAATTGACAACACCTGATTAGGTACACTTTTTCTTGTATTTGATATTGTACAGACATTCATTCGACAATCTATAATCTGATTATATTACTATTTAATTTAAATTTATTTAGATTTTTGATTATTTATTTTTCATTATTGGACAAAGAATACAGATTGTATTTAATTTGTTTCTACAAGGAACCTATATCTTATAGTGAATTCCGAACCACTTGGACAAAAGTGCAGTCACTAATATTACAATTTTGATAAATAATAGCACATTGCAATTTGATTTCGTAGTTATTTCTATCAGAGAAACTCAACCAAAAATTACAGGACTTTGACATATTGCAAAATGAAACGAATGTGTGAAAAATACCATGGAAACGGACTTTTGTTTCCCATTAATGAACTCATTTTAAATACTTTTTTCGAAATCGATAATAAAGTACATGATATCACTCCGCGAAGTTAGCCAAAGTAGTAGCTAAAGTGACACTTTATAGATTCTTACGTTAAAATTTAAATGTACGAGTCATCTATCAAACTGAATTAACGTATATTTTCTAGTATTATATTTTTGTAGTTTATTTTAGCCCTAAGTCTAAGCAGGTAAAAACATAAATGAAAATAATTTGACAGTTTGACAGTACAGTTTGTTATTAGAGCCATCGTCGTCTCAATAGCTAGCTGACGTTTTACAAACACATAATGCTATTTATTTATGTTTTTAATTAATAATTGAACGATTTCGGAAAAAATATAATGTATATCTAAGGATTGAAGTATTTTTTGTTACTCACACAGTTTATTCTCCTGAGCTATGATACTATGCGAATTATATTATGATTAGTAAATTGTAAATTATTTCTTCTGAAACTGAATATGCCCAAAATCCTGTCAAAGGTGATGTTTTTATGCAAGGATAGATGAAACCAAATATACCCAACAAGTTTAATGGAACATTTGGCAAATTACGAAAAATGGTAACCACGGTAATATGTTTTAAAATATTTATTTGTCTTGTCACCCTGAACCAAAGAGCTCGGTAAATAATAAGTGCGATAACAAACTAACCAGTCATTGGAATCGTAATAGTAATTATGTTTAATTTAAATTTATGCTTGAATTTTAGTATCTCTACTATCTATTTTTTACTGTTTATTTTTTTGTTTGTATATTGTACATTTATATATGTAATAATATTTATAATTTTTAATGTAACAAAGTTAAACATGTTTTATTATTTATTTATTTTAACGTTATACATTGTATTTATAAAAATATGTAGTATGTATTTTAATAAATTAAATGTTATTTAATTTTTTTTCAGACAACAAAATACTTTTGATTATAATGTTCGTTAGGATATATATTCTTTCTGAAGCTTAAAAAGTACAATTGTCCTTCTTTCCTAGTAATGGATATCTGGTGGACATTCTAAAGAATGCTTCTGAATAAATATTTTTTCATTAAAAATATTACCTGGCACGCCAGAATTACAATATTTGAAAATAAAAAGGTTCGCTACCCCTAACAGTTATTGTTCCAATATCCTCGAATATTAAAATGCATTTGCATTTCTTCCAGCATAAATAACTATTAGAATGCCAGAAATATGTTTCCTTGTGTTTTTATTGTTTTTTGTAAAGTAAAATATTTTCGTTGTTTATTTCGATTGTTTCAGCGATAGGGATGAATGATGCAGTTATTTCTCTTTTTTATTTGCTCTTAATTCTTTGTTTTCTTGGGTTTCTTGGATATTTTATTATTTATACGCGCTACAAGGCCTCGTTGATGAGAACAGGGAATTGGATCAATATCTATCTCTCCCAATACACATATTGGGAATAATTTTTGTAATTTTTTCCTTGGCACCTTTTATAAATAAACAAGTCTACCCTTCCGACGCGGTGGAATTTCAGTTTCAGGCTGCCTGAAGGGAGCGTTTTCTTTGTCGACTCTTTCATCATTTTATGAGAATGCTTCAGGCCCAGTGATCTTACTGTTTCGTGTGTACAGACGGTTTTTTCAGCGAGACACACACTCAAAGCTTAAAAATCTTTTTTAATTTCTGCTTGAAAGTGCTTGAAAAATGGAGGTTCATGATTTTTTGATGATGAAAGCAATATTCTCTAAGTAGATTCATTAATTAATTTTCTTTTAAATTCTCTCTTCGAAGGTGATACTCAAACATTAAATTTTATAATGGATTATTTTTTCTTTCAATTACTTTAGACGGGTCGATAAGTTCAGCACACAGATTTGAATCTGGAAAGTTTCTCCGACTACACATCTATTGAAACATTTTGCTTGCCAACAGCATGTATGCATGTTTGTAGTACAACTTGCATTACAATGTGAACAAATCCTTTAACACGAATCTAGAACTACAATCCATTATTCTTTACTATGAATGAATAATTCAAAAAATTAATATTTGCAGCACATAACTTTCAGCTCTACAATTTATTTTTTTAGAACCACTATGGAAAGTGGCATTTTTCTCACACTATATATAAAGCTTAAAAGTTGCGTATTTTCTACAACCGTAGCCGTAGGTGACAAATCATTTCTCACAGTATTTGCCAAAACTGCACATGTGGAGTGTAGGAAATATAATTTCTCATAGTAATTTAGGATGTTACCTGCGCCAAATAGTTTTTTATGTCAAATAGCTTTTGTGCATGTATTTTTGTTTTGTAACGTTTTGTAGTTTGGTCGTAGAAAAAGTATAGTGCGTTAGTGTGCCAGTAGTGCAGAATCATTTCCCACTTTATGTGATTCCAGCATTTGACTACGTCTCGTGCACTTTCTGCACTTGTTGCACAATATATTATGTATTATTCATTAATAAATGACGTTGGTTTACAGTAATGACTTTGAATTTCATATTTCTAATTGAAATCAAATTTTTGCTTGGGAAATAAACAGTATTTAATTATCTTTTATGATTCTCAAGATATTTAAGTTTAAAGTCAGACCAAAAAACAGGTTTTTTTGAGGACAGCACTTCAATGGGTCGAGATACGAAATCGTGGATATAGATATACCAACTATCAATTTTTTTCTTTAGCGGATAAAGAAAAACAGGAATTTAAAAAACGTCTCATCTCCTGTGAGCTTTTTTCTTCGATTTAAGCCATTTTCAGATTTTCGTGCTGGCCGATGACTTATCTTGACGTATTAGAGGGTTATGCTTGAAAACCCTCTTTTTTGAGTCTAACTGTGAACGTAAATATCACGAGAATGGTAAGAGATAATTGGATTCTGTTGTTTTTCTAAATCAGCGAAACCATATTTATTTTTTTCTATAGCAGATGTTAAAGTGCAATTTTATCAACTGAAAATAGTGGATAAAGTAGCACTTTAACCGCAAGGGTAGATAAAGTAACACTTTAACAGCAAGGGTAGATAAAGTACTTTAACTTTTGTTTATTTGAAGTACACTTTCCGCTTGTCGATAAAATATTATTTTATCGTCTTGTATAAAAAATAACTATTAGTTCATAAAATAATAAATTTTGAGAGAAAAAATCTCGAGCGAAAAACTGAAATAGGTACAAGTTTTTTTGTTTTTTCCATTTTTTTACCGAATCGTTCCATAGAACTTGTATGGAGAGGAAACATTTTTAATGTAACTTTTCTCGTAGTCTTGACTAGTATAATCGTTGTGATTATATCTCTATTTGTTTTAGAGATATATCCAAAAAACATTTTTTTGTGGTGCAACTTTGAGAGCAGATATCTCCGGAATGACAAGATGTATTTAATTTCTGTTCGAGAAACTGATATCAGTGCTTCGAGATATATTGAAATGTAGTATTTCCAAAAATTAAGATTTTTGAATGAAAATTTATTATTTTTGTAATATTTTAGGTAATTTTAGCTAAAACATGTTAATGTTCTTCTATAATTGAATATACAAGAATATATAAAATTTATTTGAAAATGTGAATTTTCAATTCTGTGCTGACGCTTTGGATAAACAAATAAGAGTAGTGTAATGGACACCCATTTTTCACTAAAAAAAATATGTATTGCAATCATAAATTGTAGCTGCCCGAATAAGATTTATTATTTATCCTGTAAGTTTCTAAACTTTTAAACATTTTTTTTGTAAAATATGTCTTAATTTTGCTGAGAGCAAAAAACGTTTATTTTTTTGTAATTTAATTTTCTTTTAGAAAACGATCACCAAGGTTATAAGCGAACTACATTTTTTCATTTTGCGGACAAATAATTGGATTTGCTGGTCGTTTTTGCGCGCTTTCGTTTTTAATCAGACGAAAACAAAACACGTGTTTTTGTAGGAAACGCAAGTAGCATATTCATTGGGAATTTCAGCACGTCACACATGCACATGTTGCCTAGAACAATAGATGAAGTTAGGAGCACGACCAACAGAAAAAGCGAAAGAAAAATGGGCCCAGCAAAAACTCCTGCAAAAACCCTAACTGTAATTTTCATTACGATAATGGCTTCGGAAGCAAGGACGATGCTTTTTCCCCATATTCTCAAACTCTGCTCTACTTTACAATCCTTGCTTAATCGTTAATTGGTTCACCCGGTGAACTACTAACTCCCAAAAGTTCATCATTTAATACAAATTTAAGCGATAAATACAATATATTCTTCAAATATTGTCAAATGTAATAGATTGTGCTATTAGAATCTAACAAACTTAAATTTAAAAACTCGTGCATTTCTCTTAGTTTTCCGAAACCACAGACAAACGTTATTTTAAGTTTTAGTAAACTTTAACTGGGCACATGTAATCTGCAGTTACCGCACTAAAGCCATCTAGTTCAATCGTGATAACTACTTCGAATTTTGTGACAGAATGCGCCGTTTGGCTGTTCATTTGTTTGTGTTTGTCTGTGATATAACTGTATCCATTGCGTTATATCCATCCACACAACCTGATCTCGAAAAAAAAAAAAAATTATAAAATAATATTTATGAATAAAGTGTTATAATTATATTAATTTCAAACGTCGAACGTCAAATGTCAATATGTGTAGGTACGTATTAACTACAAATAAAGATTGTTGTAGAATAACAACTAACTTTGTAGTTGATATTTGCAAGTGATATCATAAAAATCCAAATGATAGCAACTGAAATTATGGAATCCCACTTCAGATTTGAAATTTCGAAAATAATAAATAAATCTGAATTGCCAAGAACAAAAACTACTTGCCGAAATATTCTTGTGGAAACAAAAATGCCTATCTGCTATTCCCGTCTGTGCAGATGATGTTCTGAAACAATTTGGTATTTATATATTAATAAATAAATAATTAACATAGCTTTTATATATTAAAGATATTAAAACTCCTTAAAGGAGTTGGATCCAAAGAAAGTTTTGACACGATTTGCATCAACGAATAAAATTTGTTTCGAAGTTTAGTTATTCTTTTGTATGAATAAAGTTATTTTTTTATAATTTGTTCTAATTCAATGATTTTGTATTAGTTAATACATTTTGTTGTTAACATTATTATATATTTTATTGTTTATGGTTATCTAAAAGAAAACGATAATTCGTCCCCCTTAGGAAAGTTTCTGTATCCGCCACTGTGTTAAAAGCTATAACAATACCAGAAGCTGCGAAAAAAATTAAATTTTAATTCCTTTATTTCATGATTTTACCAGCTCTAAATAAATATAACCACAGTAAAAAAAGTATTATTACATGTATAACTTAACAACAATTACATTTTTTAGTAATAACGATATCAATAAGTTTTAAAGGCAAGCACAATATTAAAATTAGTAATTGTTCCATTAGAATTAATAAAATAATCCACAGTATTTCCAAATCTCGACGCTTAATAGCAATTAATACAAATGTACATACCAAAAGAATTATCAGCAACAAATATGAGTTTACCTGAAACAAAAAATATACAGATTAATATTTTTTCTTGTTAAGTAAATAAAAACATTAAACTAATATTAAAACATATAAATGTTTTTTCATCATATTTTTATACAAATACAACTGTTTGTATTTATTTACTATTATTTTGTTTTGAATAAAGTAGCACATCAAAAGAATATAAATTTATTATATTTCAAAATAAAACTATAACAATTTTAGTTTAATATGTGTGATATATTACAATATAAAATATTCTAAAAACCAATTACCTAGTTAAAATTAACAGAAAAACAATTTGTTGGTTAAAATAAAATATCAATACAAAACAAGCACTCTGATTGGTCAAATTAGAACAACAAAATCACGCGATTTGTAAATTATGTTGTTTGAATTTCCTCAGACTTTATTCGCTTTTTGAACGTGAAATTCTACATCAGAAAATTATCAACTATTAAAAGCTAATCATATTGTGCAATTTTTCATCGTCTAATTTGCTTTGTGCAAATTATTGATTTTTAATTTTATTTTCTTTTTTAAATTCTATAAATATATTTGTTTGCTAGGAATTTATAGTTTGCAAACTGATGTGAAAATTTTAAATTGTTTTCTTTTGAATTTACACAGTCTAGGAGAATCCAAATGGTTATCTCATTTTATTACCGGTTAAACTAAGTTAAAAACTCCAGGAAACAACATGTGCAAAGTTGGTGTAATTTGGGAACATTCGAGCTGAAATTAATACATTGTAAGTTGTGTTTTTCAGGCATTTGGAAGTAGTATCTCCGTAATCCGACGTCGAATGTTTCTAGTTAACAAACCCACGGACGCGGCTAACTAGGGTTGGTTACTGCTTTGTCAGGAGTTCTCAAACCAGACCAAAGAAAAACAATGGAAAATGTTGTTTTAAATTTTCGAAGGACGACAATTAACATCATCCCTAAAACACTTACAATCAATATCTAAATAGATATGATTATAATAATTCCCCAATGTATACAGTATATAGAGTTTATTTACATTTAAAAATGAAGTTTCCTTAAAATTTGTTCCATGAAATTTGCTGTTCATAATGTTTATAAATTGTCAAGATAATTTTAAAACATAATTCCACGACTTTGTCACAACCACGAAATATGAAATTAGAGAGAGCTGGAGAATGTGCAAAAATTTAAAGGGCTCATTGTTTAAAATCGGAAAGTTTCCTCACATCTTAGAGAGAGATAGGGGAAAAGCACAAATTTGTAGTACGAGCCAAGGCGAATATTGTAAAACAAACACAAGTATAAAATAAATCTTACATGAGAGTTGTATACTATACTTTTTTTTTACTTTATTAATATTTTAATAAGAAAGATGTGTTCATTTCATTACTTGTAGCAACTAGCTACGAAACAAAAATGAAATAATATTATTTTAACAAGACTGTTAGATTTAGATGAATTTATATCTCACGTTGTCTATGGTTGAGGTGAGGTATGAAAATGTGTTTACAATATACTACGTATCCATAGCAGTAACAAAAATACAATACGAAAATATCATAATGGTCGTAGAAAGAACGCATTTCAGGGTAATTTTATTTGTAGTTAAAAATACTCAAATTATATTTATAGAAAAATATAGATTTAATTTAGTCGAAAAAAATACCTTGTATAATGAAGTCAGTAATTGATGGTTAATTCATAAAATAACCTTTGTTTTTTTAATAAAATACAGTGAAGGAAATTACTTTTGAATGAAGTTTGGGAATCCCTGCGACCCGGTAATCGATAACAAACGTTTCACTTGAAAACTCCGTTCAACTGGAAGATTCAACTTTAGATTTTGTAATGAGGAGAATGCGGTCTCTCCGGTGACACTAAACTACGAATTTATACCCAAGAACTAAATGGAATCCCAACTTTTTTCTTCTAAAGACCGAATGAATCGTAAATATTTTATGCTGATCTTCCTTGGCCTACAGTATACTTTGTTAATTGAGTTAACCCTTTGTTACAATTTAATTGATTGCAAATTACTGGTAAGCCATTCGAGATTTAACCTTTCAAAAATATTAAGAGACCGTATTGTCTTTGCCTTTATTATATTGCAATTATTTGAGCATTCATTACAAAAAAAATTCACTCGGTACTTAATGATTTATATATAATTAAATAAAACCATTAAAAACATTTACCGCATTAAAAAGAAAAGAATATAAAAATAAAATATTTTATGATTTGAATACAATATATGATAAAGAATTAGTAATACTTGAAGCAATACAATGAATCAATAATGTATGATATCCTAAAGGACGTAACGATCACTATTATATTATAATACTACTAGTTTGGCTTCACATGATATAATAATAACAAAAAAATGAAACAATAATTAGCATATTACAAAATATAGAACGAGCCCTAAGTGAGAAATAGCTATTTTCATTCCTTGGGTTAAAATGTGATACTTTTTCTATGATTTAATATCACAAAATAGTTATTTGTCAAATTAGAGAGGAAAGCGTATCTTTTTACTATTTAAGTTCTAGTTTGATTCACGAGCGTAGCTAGTGAGTCATTCGATTATGAGTGGAAAAAGTATTTTCCTTTCGTGTTATACACAACACTTTTTTCACATGTTTTAAAAATCGATTTATTCGAACAAAACGGCGCAACAACATGATAAGCTAGAAAATTAGGTTATGTAAACTTTGACGTTTAGCAGTGTAATTGTTACAGTATGGCCAATATGCCAATTCAAGTTCAAGTTGTCAAATTGTGAAATAAAGTGAAAAAAGAAAAGAACGTGACATAATTGCCATAATTTTTTTAAAAGAATATCATTATAAAAAAGAATTTATAATATAATAATATCTATGTTATAATGTTCGTAACGCTGTACATTGTCTTTTCAAGTGACGGAAAAGTAATTTTCCTCACTATTTCGCGAGTAGAAAGTAAAACTTTCAATGCATGTCGTAAAAATAATATTTTTTTCTATTATTGCGAGAGACGGTACAAATTGTATCTTTTGTCTCGTCTCGCCTGTGATTTATCTCGTATCGACGAAATATTGCTTCAACTTTCGATATAAGACAAAATGAGAAATATGTGATCGAAATAGATTCGAGATGATACGAGATGAGATGACCTAAGCGAGGTGTCTCTCAAGTCAAGTAGTAGTAGCTGAAAGTCAAGTCATGTAGTAATATTTCAAATATTTCAAAAATCAAGTAGTTCTTCAAGACTATTTTATTAATTCAATAAAGACATTTACAAATCCAAGTCATAAGCAATTGTATTCTGCGTCTTGATAATAAAAGATAATATAAAAAAAATTACTGCGGATTTTTGTAATATAGTTAAAGCAGTTCTAGAAAACAATCTTTCAACAGGAGCTGAGGATGCTGGTATTAATAAAAAATTGAAGATTTACATTAATTTCGTTAAAAATACCCGGCTACCTTTGACTATACGTGCTGTTTTATGTCTTTTTATTTTACAACCTACTTCTCGCAAACTTGTAGTTTTAAGGTTGCTTAGAAATTTTTGGAGTCAAAATGGCAAAGTTTGTGATACTTTAGTAAGTGATAAGTACAATGTAATGAAATATCCCTAGGTAATTCGAGCTCTTGCTCACTTCGCATCAGTTATTTCCCATTTCCCCTCTCATTTTATTCTAGTTCTAGTGATAAATTTAAAATGAAATCTGCTTATTAAATAATATCAAGCCAAGTAATTCACAAAAAAGTTAATCTACCTGACTTGATGGGTCTTCTTCAGGAGATGAAATTTCATCTTTTAAGGATAAAAATGGCAAATTTTCATAAACAATCGCTTATTTAATTGTATATAATGTCAATTTTAATAATCAAATTTTATAATAAACATCAAAATGAGATAAATTCGATATAAAATAAAACATTTCCTGTTTCGTCTTGTCTTGTCTCGTAACAGCTTTAAATTTCCCTTCTGTGAATTGTGTTTATTTTTATAAGTTTGTATAATATTACAGAGGTAAACAGTTTTTAAGGTGTATGAAACAGTTCACGTGGCGTTATTTCCATCTTAAAGTATCTGGGTCTTTGAAAGTTCACTTCCATACCTGAACTTCGTCAGCGATTGCAGTATCAGACTCCCCGATGTGCTGATTCTAAGCTCAGTACATGAATACCGGGATTACCTGAGTCTAAAGAGCAGTTTAAGAATGCACTTCCTGATTTTATTCATGTGCAGCACTTTCCGAGAACTTATACATACACTGTGTATTCGAGAACACGGACACTGCGCACGTTTCAAAAGAAAATGCAAATTAAAAATGCATTAAAATAAAATTACTGCGAATACCCAACGACGAAAACGAATGAATAATTTATTTGCTGCACAGATTCTAGATATGAATATACAAAGGAAGGTTAGTGGCCTCCGAAGATTATTATTCTACCAAAGGTTATGTTATCGTGTTGTAATAATCGTCTTGACCACGGTATTCCCAGAAGGAACAGGCTCCGTGCTGACACAATCGCATACTTTATTCATGGGACTAAACGATGTTACCAACTTAATCAATTTTGTAACAATAAACCCCAAAAACATGGCTTAGATACGTTGACGACATTTTCGCTATCATTGATAACAAATTCGATGTAAACAAATTCTTAGAAATTATGAACTCTCAATACACTTCCATTAAATTCACCCATGAAATCGAAATAAATAAGTCTTTACCCTTTTTAGATTTAAAATTAACACGTAGTAGTGAAAAATTAATTTTTGACATTTACAGAAAACCCACCAATACTGACATTTACATACATGCTTCCTCCCAAACCCCCCTCAAATACAAATTATCAGTTTTTCAGAGCTTTATACATAGATTGTTCAATGTACCCCTTGACCCAGCGAACTTTATAAGAGAACAAAACCACATATTACATTTAGCTAGAATCAATGGTTACGATCCTAAAATGATCCAAAAATTGATTAAAAAACAGAAATTTAAAAAGTTATTAAAACAAAGTACAACTTTTCAAGAAAATAAAACAGAGAAAACATATTGTAAACTCACATACGACAAAAACATAGAATACAAATTTTCAAACCTGTTCAAAAAATTTAATTTAACTGTAGCATTTAGCAATAAACAAACAATTAAAAACCACCTTAATAACAATTTAGATAAAAACAATAAATTAGAATGTTCAGGAATTTACTCCATCACTTGTAAATCATGTAAACAAATTTATATAGGACAAACAAAAAGGAAAATAGATACAAGATTTAAGGAACACATGTATCACACTAAATGTAAAAACATATATAATTCTGCCATAGCCCTACATACTCATAATACTGGACATAAATTTAGTATAGAAGATGTAAAATGTGAAAAACCTTGTAAAGATCCAAATTTAAATATGTTAGAAGCCATCCTCATGAAAAAACACAAAAACAATTTACTTAACACAGATCTCTCCCCACTTGACCACCCCCTCCTGACTTTGATTTAGTAAAGTATAAATTGAACTGTATCCAACAAATTTGTATATTTGTACAACTGATGATGACTACAGTGTAGTTGAAATGTACATTTTGTTTTAATAAATAATTGTGAAGAAAAGGGACAAGTGTTTATAAAATATTTCTCATATATTTTTCCTTCACGTTAACTCAAACTAATTATTAATAAACCAAATTACACCTTTACCTTTAATATATGAAAAGTCAAACTAGACAAGTGTTTCGAAAACTAAGTTCTTATCATCCGTAGCACTAAAGGATAGAGAAAGAAATTAAACAATTAAATTTAAACTTTAATAACAACTTATAGGTAATTAGATGCTTCCAAAAGTTGAATTCTGCCATATGTCATAGTCAAATCTTTTCGCGTTAATATAATTTATTATTGAACCATTTACTCATTTTGTGTTTCCCAAACTGTGACTTATATCCTTATAAAAGCACAATTTTTCTCTTTCTATCCTCAAATTTGTTCGGACCTCTGGCATGGGTTATATATTGAGTATAATGGCGGATTCAGTAATACTCTTATTTTATATTTGTACAAAATAATGGAATTGGAAAAAATAGGGAGTATTAAAAAACAAAATTATACATACAACAGAATAACTATATAATCAAATTTTCGTCGTTGCGAATTGGATCAATCTTTCTTCGGATCCACCCTTAATGTAGAAAAACTACGTTCAGCCGCAGCCACTTTTGCAGGCAACTAATTTAATTAATAGGCTGGGCCTAAATTGCGCAAGTACAGTGTACGCAAAAACAATTCTGTTTATATTTGAAAAGAAGTTAATATTTGAAGTATTTTCATAAATACTATTTACAATGGAGTGAAGAAATAAGCAGGATTGCAGTCAACTGATAAATTTTATTAGTCTAAGGCCGACGTTTCGCTACCAATTGTAGCATCATCAGGGCAAAAGACTATTTTAAAATCTATATTGTCATCATATACAGAAAATCAATCAAGTAAATGTATATGATGACAATATTTTAAAATTTTTTACACTATTATATTATTAATTTCAAATAACATAATCGCATAGAAACAACAAAAATATTTGACAGAGATCTTAGTGCTTGTATTCATGAAACTGTGTAAGAACGGATTACTAATAGCATTGTTCTATTCTAATTGGGTGCTCGTTAGTGGGAGGAGTTTATTGTGCATCTGTTCGGCATCTTAAGCAAAATATTACTAAAAATTAATTTACTAATAATGGAAAAAACACTGGTTAATCTATATTGTATAACGTTATACAATAATCTTTATAATGTCATATAAATAGACGCATATGCATTTCAGATTTATTCATTATTATTTTCCAAAAACAATGGCTGTTCTTTAGTGCTACTGATGGTGAGAACAAATAAAACACGTGTTTGGTTTAGGCTTTTAATATTGTTTACTTTATTATAGTGAATCCTTTGACTTTAAGTTTAATTTATATAATTTAGCTACAAATTTGTGACCAACGTTCTTTTCATAAACTCTTTTAAATATCTGACTAAAAGATGACGAAGAATAATATTTATAAATACTTCATTGTTTTTGTATTAATTTTAATTTTGAAATGATTGTGGTGACTGTTAAAAGTTGTAGGATGTTTTGCCTTTAATTAAAAACTTGAATTGCCATTAACAACATCTGAAACTTAAACAACGGAAGTGAAAATTCAAATCAAATATTTTAGCAAATTCCCCTCATCAAGTTCTGGCACGGAAGATCTTAATACGCTAAACCTGTTTGCTTCCCGTCAAAATAAAGCAGCCCCCAGGGATCGGGGGAGGTTCCGAATTCGCGCTCGTTCCGTTTCGGTTGCCGACACTTCAATCGGAAACTCTCCACCATGTGTGCTGCTCGAGGATTCCGAAACGAATTGCCGGATTACCGGATTTTAAATAGCCCGCTACTCGCCGGATTATTCCCTTCTTATCTTCTACTATTTTACATTCATGTGGTTTCTTTAAACCCAACCGAAAGCTAATGACACCGGCACTGAACTTTCCAATGGAAATATATAATAGGTGCATTATTTTATCATCCTTTTCGCTTCACGTTTATTTAAAGTGAACGAAATTAAACTGATAGTTTTGAGAAATAAAGGAATGACACTTGGGTAATTACAGAACTATCTCTAATAATCTGTACTATCCTTATAACTAAATATAAATAAGAAAAAAAAAATATTTACATCTCCATAACGTGAGTATTTTTTAACGTGAAACATGGGGATTTATTATATCCATGGTTACTACTTGATATTTGATTGACAGCAATGTATACTTGCATGTCTCATTTAAAATGAAACATTCGGAACGAATTTGACATTCCCTTTTCGGGATATAAAATTTTCTGACAAGCCTACACCAAGTGCAATAACAATTTTAAGAATTATTAATAACTTTAGAGGAAATGGTAGAATAGTAGAATGGTCTGCTACACAACAAGTAAATATAATAACGAACAATTGAACAATAAATACAATAATTTTTTTAAAATCCATCCATTAACTGTTAAGCATTGACTCAATTTGCTATAATATTTTTGAATTACAGACGCTGATATTTGGGCAATTGTAATATTTTGAGTAATATTTTAAATTTGAACTTTTAAATTGACATAAATTTTGAAGATTTCAACCAGTACAAACTTTTGATTTAAAAAAAAACTATTAAAATTAATCTAGATGTGTAAGATCGAGAGATTCTACTTTTCTACCTTTCTCTCTAAATGATTCTTAACATTGTACTTGGTACAGGTTTGTCATAAAATTTTATAACCCAAAAAGAAAATTTCAAATTTGTTCCCTATGTTTCAATTTAAATGAGACAAGCAGGTATACATTGCTGTCAATCAAATATCAAGTCGTAACAATGGATATGATAAAGCCCATGTTTCACATTAAAAAATACTAACGATATAGGTAATAATTGTTATGTAAGCTACAAGGAATGTAGGTAAGTACATTATAACTTTCGAGAAGGTATGAACTGAGGTGGAGCTTGTGGAACCGAAGTTCATTTTACCGTACAAGAATAGTTGTATTGGGTACTTACATTCCGAGTCCCTTATTCTCATATTCGAATACGTAACAAAAAATACTGTCTTTTTATATATGGCTTCTAATAATTTTTTAAATGGCTGTATTTCCATATATATGTCAAGAAATGAATGATGATCATTGCAATTTTTCTGTGGATATTATTGAATATATTCACGTTCAAAGTGAACTGACTATAATTATTTCTCCGATACTAATATAGTTGCATCCCATTTTATATTTTTTATTTATAAAAGTTGGCTAGTTTTTAGATATGTATAATCTATAATCAGTAGAAGTAAAGTCGGTTTCCCCGTTTTCCTTCAATGTGAGCAACGAAACGTGGACTTCAACATGTGATTTCAAAAAATTGCGGACACTCTCTCTCCTTGCAGATTTAGAACAAAAATTACAAGAATACAAAGTTGTTCAAAATAAAATTCAGATAAGATCATATTTGATGCAATAGCACGTTTGCAGTACGAGGTACATATGTTAAATATAAATATATATATATATATATATATATATATATATAAATAGAAATGTTGATGTGACAGTTAATGAAGTATCATAGATTATAATTCTTATTTTCAATATTTTAATATTATTTAATGTAAATTTAGATTGTTTTTCTTAAATAATATACAAATATTACAAAAATATAAAATTATCTATAATGAAATATCATAAACTGTCACAACTAACAGAGAATTTTTTTTGTTATTTTCATGGCTGCCTGATTTCTAACGAAAATATAATAAAATATATTTAATAAATCTCGTACTGCAGATATGCTATTACATAAACAACTTTGTACTGCTATAGTTTTGCTCTAAATCTGTCAAGAGAGACAGTATCCGCAATTTTTTGAAATCCCATGTTAAAGTCTTTTGTTCCGCATTTCGTTGCTCATACTGTATGTGCTACATGCATCTATCCAACGACAAAATTAAAATACTCGTTAAAATAGCAACAGTAGTGTATCGCAGTAATACATATTTTCAAATATTAAAAAAAAAAAAAATATTCAGACATTTTTGAAGGTGATTTTAGCGTCAACAGTTTTCAATCGACGAGATGTCATTAGTTACTATTTTGAGATTATGATTTCGATTGATGACGTGAAGATCAACTAAGACAAACAGACTTTACCTACATTACAAAATTATTTCGACGAAGTGACATCTTTTTAACGGAACTTCGGCTGTGTTGTGATACAAAAATGTTGTTCAGAGTTGAAATAAAGGGGAAAAAGATTCATTGCAGGTGAAAAAATGCGCGTACATGTTTCCCAAACCAGAATTCAACCCCTGTAGACAGTAATATAATTAAAAATGTCACATAAACCCTCACAAATTTCCAACATTTTTGCGGGCAGAAAATGGAAATAAAATCGTTACGAATTCTCTTTCTGAATACATTTAAAACTTTTAATTATGCCAAATATTTCCTTTTGACGAAAAGTTTAATAATTCAAGTGCAAATTTTAAACACTACCTTTGTGTTAACTTTTATTAATTCATAATGCAGAAATCCATTCAATATTCGAAACACTTCAGCTTTGATGGTGATAGAGAACAAATCTCTTGCATACTTCATAATGTTTAAGCACGGATTAGTCTGTTAATCAGATGTGTGTACTTTGCGAAACATTTAAGTGAATAGAATAAGGTACAAGATGCGAGGACTGGAAATAATGCCTTTGTAATGACCCATAGGAAGGTTTTATATTCTGACTACGTCCAACTTAGTAATTTATCTTGGAGACATCAGCCTACGTAATTTCATGCACAAAAAGTTTTGGACAACCGTCAATTTCGAGAGAATTAAGTCGTCTCCTACATTTTAAGCAAAAATAACGATTAAAAAGTACCTACAAAATTCTAATCTTCTTTATAATTTTCTTTAATAATATATTAATTGCAGTCAAAATGATCGAGAATTCTGTATGAAAATGTGTTGCCTACAAAGTGAATGAGTTTGTTTTAATAATAATAACAATAAGATTTAATAAAAAAATCTTTATTTTCTGACAAATTAGTATTAAAATAACGCAGTTTCTTATAAGCAACACAGTTGAAATACTGAATTTTCAGATCATTTTTATTGCGCAAAATATATTTGTTAGACTATTTCCAGAACAATATGTCAAACTAACTTTGTTTTATATAAATAATGAGATCATTATTTCACGCGAAATCAAATGAAAACCAGGCATATATAGAACCATTACCAGCTTCAAAAGTAGAATATTTAGTTCTTATTATCTTTACAAATATAATAATATAGTTATTACATTTATTAGATTCAGACACTCGTATTTTACATTTCAAAAATCTTAAATGACAATTTTATTTTATATCGCTTGTCCGTTTAAAACAAACAATTTTGTTGTAATAACTTAGTATCGCACTTAGTAACTTCTGCATACGTTAAATAACTACCTATGTTTTCTTACTTATCACATAAATTACTATAAATTTTGATTGTCATTTTGGATTTTAAAAGCCAATGTCAAACTAATGCAATTGTTAGCTATAATATTCCTAAGTCATTGATAATTACGCAATAATTTTATGACAGTTGCCGAAAGCACGTTTATTGGTAACCGCCCGAGACCGAAGAAGCAGGAAGGAGTTGTGATAAAAATGTAAATGATTTACCAATGATCGTGGGATATTCTATGAGAATTTTTTTGCGATTTTTATCATATGGAAATATGATATTTTGAAAGTAAAATAATAAAATAATGAATGTTTGAGTAATGTCAACAATTGTCATTTACCAAGCAACCTCTTGATAAAAGTGATAAGAGGCTTTTTTCAATCTAAGATTGTTCTGATTGGCTAGCTTCGCACACGTGATTAGAAATATAGAGATTCGACTAAGAATTGTCCCTATAAGTGTGTTTAATTTTTCCTACAATGCAATTTTTGATGTTCTGATTGGTCCAAATTTTTAAAATCTTGATTAGTTATCATATTATGATTGAAATAACCATTTGAATAAATTGCCCAGTCAAGAAATCTTTTATTGTTACATTAATTGTTTTTAGCTTAATTGCTTTCCAAGTGTAAAAATAACAAAACGAGCATTTTCTGTAAAAAGAAGTAATGTAGCTGCAGGCCTTATTAATATAAAGTAAAAGCACTTGGATGTTAATGAAATCTGGGAACCTCTGACTTGGGCGAGGCCTGGAATCGGTTTCCCGTTTGCGTAAAGTTCTTCCTGTTCTGGATGATCGTGCCTGGTATATTGTACCGTTCAGAGGTTAAGTAAAATCGGAACCGAGCGTTCAACGCAACGATTTCCCCGGGATAATAAGGGGAAGTACTTATTAAACTTGCAACTTGCGAAATTGAATTTTTCTCTGATGTTACGAACAGAATTTTTGATACGCGGAATTTTTCGTTCGTGTATTGTAATTAATTGTGGTGTTTTCTTACAAAGGATTTTGTAATTACAGGTAAAATGAAAATTAATTAACCGCCCGCTAACGAGAAGCTGTTAATGCAAAATTTATGAAGGACCCTGATAAGAAAACCTTCTTGGAAGCTTACTGTTACATTTTTGGTTATTTTCCTATTAAAATACAATTTGCTTCCACTTCATTTTAAATGTAGTTTGTAATTTATTAACGAAAACATTAATTCTAATAAATAATAACATTCGACGTAAAGTTTTCAAATCATTTTTATATTCTTCCAACAAACAAAAATAGATATGTAGTTAATCTTCTCTTCAAAATAAAATTTGCTCGCTCTTTATAATAAAAATAGACACCCGTATTTCGAGCTCATTTGATTTTACA
Source organism: Stenolophus ochropezus (assembly GCA_035578165.1). Taxonomy (NCBI): domain Eukaryota; kingdom Metazoa; phylum Arthropoda; class Insecta; order Coleoptera; family Carabidae; genus Stenolophus; species Stenolophus ochropezus. Next base: position 12,438,125 of record JAQOWZ010000019.1, on the reverse strand, counting down.
TTCTATTCTTATGAGACCAAAGGTAAATAAAAAAAAATAATAGAAAAATATTAATTTCAATAATATTAATTAACTTTAAATTCTTAATTCTTTTCATTTTCTTCAACAAATAAAATTGTATTCTAGAATACTTTTCTCGTTAGCTCTAGTTCATGATTCATGATATTGTATTGGTCTATAGTCTCAAATTATGCTCTAATTTATCCGATACTTGCTCTATATTTGTGCTACATTTACATTGTTGGTGTAGTATTAGTGCTATTATTTTTTTTAGTTTTCATTTCAATTTTCAACTTCAACATTGAAATAACACATTTTTTTTCTACGCCTGTCAAGAATATTACCATTTTTATTCTAATAACAATGCATAAGTAGGCAATTTTTTCACAGTTGTTAGGTTACTTTGACAACGTGCGCTATTCATTTTTTCTAGTTTTCATTTTAATTTTTAGCTTCAAAAATGGAATAGCACTTATTTTTTTCAACATTTGTCAGGAAATGTTAACGAATCAGGGAAAAAAGTTCACACAAGTGGTTTGTACAATATTTTTTTACGAAAATCATATAATTAATTATTTGTTTTTATTATTGTACAAATATTTTTAATTATTACATACATAACACTATTTTGTGGTTATGTGTTTCAATATTGCAAATGCGGTCAATCTGTCAGCATGACAAAAGTTGTTACCAACATAGTAGGTCAAATCAACTAAATTTATTTGTTTTAAATTAAATTTAATTCAATAAACTGCTATATATTTTTTTTATTATTATGTAAAAGGATGTTCGGAGAATTATATTTTTTAATTATAAATACAATTTTTTATAAATGCATGAAGAGAAGGGATGTTTTTTTTTTTCAAAAAAAGTACAAAAAAACCTTTTTTCACTGTGATGAAAAACATTTCTTCACTAAATTTATGTAGATAAATAAAAATATTATAATTAATTATGCAAATTAGTTGTAGAAGAAATATTGTTTATATTTTGTGTGCGTTCGATTAACTATTTTGCCTCAGTAGTTATGTGTCATGTCACGTACTAAAACTTTTTTCTACAACTGTCAAATAAACATAACGTTTCTTTATTGTTGTCGATGTGCAAAATATGTATTTTCTACCTACATTAATGTTTCTGAAGCAACTTGCCCCAAGGGTTGAAAACGATTATTAACCTAGCGCCAGGTTGTATTCCGCGCTTCGAGCTTCAATCTTTATACTCTTGCCACAGAATAGTTACACACAGAAGCGACACTCCGTGTCGGTACCTTTCATGTACCCCTACACAGTTCTATGACCTTGAAGAATTGTGTAGACCTTCAAATTTGTGCTCTTCTCCTATCTCTCTCTCAGGTGTGAAGAAACTTTCCGATGTTAAACAATGGGCCCTTTAAATTTGTGCACCTTCCCCATCTCTCTCTAATTTTCGCTTCTCTATCTTACTGTCGCTTCTGTATAAACCTATTCTGTGCTCTTGCGGCAATGTAGCATTTTACGTCCTTAGTACACAAATAACTATTATTTTCGTGCTGTTTGAAAAAGTGTTTTATTTGTATTTTAAATATAATATATCGAATTTAAACTGTAATGTCGGCCAACGAATAACTCAGCTTTGCCAAAAAAAGTGAAAATAACTGCATTACAGTTTCTTTAATGAGTGGAATTCGAATCCACTCATCACGATTTTTAATTAGCAGAATGAAGCTGGTTCATAGCGAGAATTCTCACTAATTAACTCATACTCACTGAAGTTTCGTTATTTTCAATTTACGACCAAATCAATCGCAAAATAGAAACGAGAAACAGAAACAAGAATGCAAACAAAAACGCTGTGTAGAATCAAAAATTTAGCTGTATCCTTGCGAAACACAAATATTCATTTATTTGAATTGGGTTGTGTACTGAACAAGCAATTCTAAATGTGATTAATTCGGACCGAAACAAATAGGGTTTAAATTGCTGTTATTTGCTGGTATGATTTACTTTACATGCATTCAGACACCGGTTTAAAAAGTTTCAATCACGATGCCTAAATTTCTAAACAACAATTGGAACTCCACTACTGTTGAACGTATTTTCAGAATTTTATAGCGATTGGGATGCACAGAGTGCAATCAGTGCGAACTGCGGGCAACGGTGCAGAAAATACTACACCGTCTCTACGCGTAAAATAGTTATTTTCCAACACTCAAACGAGACGAGACGAGAATTTTCTATTTCTCGTATAATCACATACTAAATATAAAATATTTTATTTCGTCTCGAATATTATTATCTCGTCTCGGGGTCTCCAATCATGCCGAGATTTCTCAAGTTTCCTAGGTCGAATATTGCATACATATGGAAATTTCTCTAAATTTAGAAAAATTGTACATTTTTTTGGGAGTATGGAAAATCTGTCAGTTGTTGATGGTTTTTATTAATTTCATTCTTAGGTTATCTAATTTTATATTGACATTTATAATGATATTGCAGGTTTCTATTGTAAGTTATTTCTTATTCGTTAATTCTACATAGTTCCTACTAGGAATGACGAAACCTGAAAATTTTGGTACCCGGGTACCCGATATAAATACCCGGGTAGTACCGGATACTCGATAATTACCCGTTACCCGATAATTACCCGATACCCGATACTAATCTGATAACCGATAATTACCTGACACCCTTAAAATATCCGTTATTCTTTCATATTCATCTTTTTAATACAAATTTTTGTTATTTGCCTATAAATTTATTAAATGAACAAAAAATATTATTTTCTGGTATGGAAATAAAAAAAACATTATTATTTTATACAATATAGGTACAAGTATATCAGCAGTACAAAATTACAAAATTACTTATTACGGTACATTTGATTTAACTACTTAGTAATATCTCATATTTCTATTCGCAAATATCAGCATGGATGATGTATCTGCACTCAGTCTTGATCTTCGTTTTGTTACAATGTTTCCGGCAGCTGAAAATTGTCTTTAACTGACAAAAACAGATTTCGGGTAACGGGTAATAAACGGGTAACGGGTACATTTCGGGTAATCGGGTACTATTTTTGATACCCGGGCACATTATTATCGGGTAGGTTCACATTATCATTCCTAGTTCCTACGGATACTTGTTTATTCCTCTTCTACGCTAGGGGCGTAGAAGTATTGACATTCGAGATTCTCGATTTTATTTTCTCGTCTCGAAGCTTTACTTGTAAAATCGTTCTCGTCTCGCCCGAGACGAGATATTTCGAGACGAAACGAGCGAGATTCGAGAAATATTATGTAATATATAAATATCTCACCGAATCACTATTTGCAATCATGATTTGAATCTTTATTTTCAAGTATTGATGAGGAAAATATTGAAAAAGTGTTTTTAAAACAACATCGAAAATGACCGAAAGTAAAAGATTTTCTCACTAAAGTAATAAAACAAAGGCAACAATGATGATGAACTGAGTACATGTACATGTTAATATGTATAGTAAAATAAAAAAAGTAAAAATATTAATTGAATTAATAACTATGTATGCAAAAACACATTACACGCTAAATGAATTTAATGGAAGCATGGAAATTATTTTAGCAGAAAAACAAAATTAATCGTTTTTATTATATGTATAATATACTAAATTATAAATGGTAATAAATAATTATTAAACAAATTAATTATTATGTTCTAGTCTTTTAACAATATATTTGATATACTTTCTGTAACACAGTATTCGATTGAGGTGGCTTTACCTGTTTGACAATCGGACAATGGACATATATAATTTTGACGTCACACGCTTCAGATAACTCCGCCTTCCAAAGTAAAGGACAATACGCTAGTAGAGAGTTAGTTATCAGCCAAGGCCCATTAGATCAATCCTTGTCTTAATGGTTGTGGTACACAGTCCTCTTCACTGTACTATGGCCCACAGTTCCCCAAATATTTGTTCGTCAGATGTCAGTTGCTTGGTTAGATATCAAAAAAATCTCTTTCGTATTGTTTCATGCTTGGCAGTATGACTTGATAATTGGATTGTTTTTATGTCGATAGTCTTTAAAAAAATATCGCTTATTTCCAATTATTACTATTTTTATTTAATTGCGCAAATATTTACTTCTAAATAGTATATTGTGCAACAAGTGCAGAAAATAGCTTATTTCCCCTGAGGTGTGAAAATTTCAACACGACACGAAGTCCAGTGCCGAAATCACAGAATGTGGGAAATGGGCTATGCTGTACGAGTGGCACACTATATATTTTCTACCACCACACTTTTAATCGTTACAGAATAAAAATACATGCACGAAAGCTAATTGACATAAGAAACAATATGGTGCAGATAACCTCACAAAGAGTACCTTTACGCATGCGTAATGTTTGCAATTACTGTGAGAAATTATATTTGCCAGACTGTATATGCGCAGTATTAGCAAATACCGTGAGAAATGATTTCTCACACTTTAACCCTCGATTGTGGCAAATACACAACTTTGAAGCTATATAAAGTGTGAGAAAAGTTCCACTTTCCATAGTGATCGTAAGAAAATAATTTATTGGTATAGTTTTCGCAAAGTTATATTTGAACTGTGTGACTTTTTAACCCTGGAATTTTATCCTAAGTTGCTGGGGGCGTCCCGAATTTTCCTTTTAGATATTAGTAGAATATAATTTTTATGTACGTAATTAAAAATTTAGTTTTGTTATGAGATTACATACGTATATTTTAAGAACATATTTTGCATACGAATAAATATTTGGATTGTAGTGTACTACATGTTGTGGTTTGTCGTTTCAAATATTAGAGACAGAAAAATCATCCAATGTGTCTCTGTTTTTCTACTTGAGTTTATAAAGGGATTATTCTTTCCGTCCCAAAAATCAAAAGTTGCGATTCTATTGTGTCTTTGCGAACACTATAATTAGTGTCTTTTCCTGCAAAATGTGTAGATATTACAAGAAGTAGTATAAGACGACATTTTATTATATTAAAAAAGAATCTTGTGTCAAAATTAAATGTACTGAAATGAAACCTTTTAAATTACATGTAAAAAATCTGCATCTGCATATGTAACAAAAGTATATGATATGCAATGAGAAAAAAAAATACAATAGGAGCTTTTCATAATACGGGATAAAACCTTAGAATATGTAATGAGAAAAATTTCCGCACAGGACTAACATGTGGAAAGGATTATAGAAAAATATTACGAGTTTATTTAAACTAGACATTAAAATGGAGAGAATGCTATAAAGACAAAAAATAGACAATTACAGTGGAAAGAGCAGAGCTGAACTTATACATAAGCACATTAAGCAATTGCTTACGGCATTTCCATCAAATATTTTTTTTTCCGTAGATGATGCCTGTAATCAGTAATCAAAGATTTTGCGGCCCAGAAATGTAGAAGGAAAATGTTTTAAATCATTTCTTGCAAATGTGATGTGTTTTATTATTAAAATTTTATTTTTATTAAATATATATATATATATATATATATATATATATATATATATATATATTAAATAAACTATTCACAATGAATTATGAATTATATTTTTAAAACAATAATTTCTTTTATTTTGTTTGACTTTTGTGACATTCCTATAAGATATATAGTGGAACATTACGCTTCTAAATAATTTTACAGGAATATGTATTTATGTATTAAAACATCAGTATTAAACATGTTTCTTCGCAATCAATTCTTGTTTATATATTTTGTATAGCGATAACCACATACCCTTTTTTTGTTTAGGACGTTTTTTTTTTATAGACGGTGGCTCCGAACAAAAAGTACTTAGGGCCCCAACGGTGTTAGTCTGACCGTGAGAAAGAGGCTACGTATTTATTTATAAAAACTGCGATGGTTTTAATAATGTTTTTTTCATCAAATATGCAATTCTGTATTAAAGCAGTTCATTACAAATTTGATGATAAATAATATGGTAAAATACTCGATATTTCAGTAAAATATATGGATACATGGATACAAACTATGTATTTTATTTATTTTTACTTAATAATACGCATCATTATTTTCGGCTGTGTATGTGATACTAGAAATATTTGTGAAACGAGCAAAGGGTTTATAAATTATTTTTAATTTGTGCTGCAAAGCAAAATAATATTGTTATGAGATTATAATTCTTTGAGCACGTGACATGTTTTCCGTCAATCAATCATCACAGCGATGAGGAAAAAAATATCACCTTATTTACCGTCGTTATTGAGGGATTTGTTTCCTTTATTTATAACTGTTATAACCAAATTTACAACAATGACAGTTAATTTTAAATATAAATATGTGAGATAATTCATTATATTCTCTCATTGAATGTAAGCTGGTGATATGATTAATAATCCAAAATATTGCTAGTGAAACCGAAGCAGCACATTTCCCTCGAAATTAGCGTCGATGATAATCATATCATTTGTTATATTATTACATGATAGTATATTATACACTGAGGGACTAAAGTGCATGATTTAATCCTGAGAGAGAGGCTTATTTTACGAGCCATGGGCGAGGGAAATAATCACTTTAGTCTTTTGGTATATATAGTCCTTTGGCATACAGTGTGTGCAACGAAATACGGAAGATAGGAATTTAAAAAAATTGCGGGTACTCTTTTTCTTGATAGATCTAGAACAAAACTGCTAGAGAACAAAGTTGTTAGAAATTAAATTTTACATCAGATAACTACATAATTGCAAGTTTGAAGCACGAGATTTATTAAATATAAAATATAACATTTTCGTTCATAATCGGATAGCCATGAAAATAAAAAAAATATATGTGTTAATTGTGACAGTAAATGAGATTTCATTATAGGTATTGTAATTTGATATTTATTATTAAATTATGTTATTGTTTGAAATTAATTTAAAAATTGATATGTCGTCCGTAAATATATTAAAAATTTGTTTTCTTTGATGTCTTACATTTTATTTAATACTTTTTTTAAGTTACATTTGTAATATTTTTGTAATATGGTATATACCCATGTGAATCGAAAATGTTACTAACATAAAACCTATATTGCATTAATTTTTAAGTAGTAATAATATTCCTTTAATAAATTAAAAGTGTCATCGACGAAAAAATCTTGTGTATTACACGCCCAGAAACTTTTTTGCAAGATTTCGCATTATTTGCAGGCCTCACTTTCAGGTGTCAAAATGATCTCGCCCTCGCAAAACCTTAGTTTCTGGACTAGTGACACAAATACCTATTTCTCTACATTTCTAACCCCACTTACATTTACATAATTATACAACAGAAAATAGAAATTATATCTATTCCCTGACAAAATGCAATTCATATACACCATCTCTTGGCTCTCGCGACTATGTCTTGAGAGACTTATGCAAAGTTTCGTATTGTGGATAGTGCGGTTAATCGCGACTTTTCTCGTCCGCGGTATAATCCCGGATTACGCTCACTTGTGATGTTTGTATTTTACAGAGCGGAGCGGTCAACCCGGCGGATCTCTCGCCAAATGTCCTGCGGCTGCGGTGCGCCACAAAGAAAAACAAAGGCAAGTGCAACAATTGAACAAGCACAAAACGATTTCACTTGCTTTTATTTTTTTATAAACTTTTATATATATTTTTATATCTTCATAACATGCTCTAGTTTCTTTGATTCTTTGTTTATTTATTGCAATATTTATTGTTTCGGTTTTTATCTTAGTTTTAAGTCTAACGTATTTTTCAGTATTTATCCTAAATTATTAATTGCTCTTTTCATTTATTACTTCTATATATTTATGCTCGAGCATTAGTCCTAGTTCTTATTGTTATATTTATGTATACTGTAATTTCTCAAGAAGTACTTTTATTTATTGTCGCAAAATCTTCTATTTTTTTAATATCTGTTTTATTTTCATCTGATATGTTTGCACTAGGATTTATTTACTTGTAGATTTTGTCGAGGTTTGTACTGAGTCATAGTAAATACTCTATTTAATTGCTACAGAATATGCAGAAATAAAAGAAATACAGTTATGATCAGCATTGGCTTGTCCAACCCTAGGAGAGTTTTGGACGCAGATGAAAATGAAAAGTGAATCAGAAACAGTTTTAATTTGCATTGATTTAAATCATATTGATTTAAAAAAAACATTGATATAAATCACTTGTTGTGCAATTGTAGTTTAACATTTCAGATTTATGAAAATTGGGGGAAAGAACACGTGTGGGTATGTATGGCAATACTTTCAAGAACAACTAAATCTGTTTAAATTTGTCATTTTTTTTGCGTTAATGTGTGATTTTTAGTTAAATTTACTTTGAAATTGTTAAATAGGTTATAACGACATCGAAAGGTTTTCAAAAATTTAGTAGTTGTAACCAATAAAAGTAAAAGAACGTTAACGCATGTGAGCTTTCAAACAAGTGGTCAAAATTTCGACGTTATAATCAGTTTTCTGATAAAAGATTTTGCAGCCCAAAAATATGGAAGGAAAATGTTTTAAATCATTTCATTTTTCATTATTAACAGATTTTCATGAAATTTGTTTCTTTAAATTTGTACTATTTTGAAATTATACTTTTTAAAAAATTAAAAAACTGATTTAAATAAAAAAATCCGATTTAAATAAGAAAAATGTTTTTTATTTATAAAAAAAAATCGAATTATTATACAATCCTGCAGTGAATGTCATATTTACATTCTAAAAGAGAGTACTCTCTCATTGTGAAGTATTCTAAATCATATTTTCATATAATTATATGAAAATCAGTCTCCATAAACATCAGTCACTGTATTATTTACTATATTTGTGAGGGTGAGGGGAATGCTCGCTCACTGTGAATTATTGTAATTCTTGCGATAACGAAATTGGGTCAAAAGTACCCCCCCAAAAAAATCAGTCACTGTAATGATTTCTATCTGTAAGAAGGATGCTCACTCTCTGTGTTATACTCTAATTAAGTAATTACTTCAAAATCTTTCTCAATAAAATCCAGACACTGAAATGATTACTACCTGTAAAAATAATATGTAAAATTTTAAATGTAATAGAATTAACTATAAAAGCTTTTAACTAAAATGTAACCATCTTGTTAGCTTAAGGGACACTCTGAATCTTGTCTGTTAAACAGTAAACGGTAAACGATTATTTGTTGTTATTGTCTTTCCTCCAAATCCTATCCAAAAACCACATTGTACGTGCTGCCTCTGTGCAAGTAAACAAAAACTGCAATATTTTATCTTGTTACTTGAACCAGCAATCCAGTCACCGTACGTATGTAGGACATCATTTGTCAGTGTCAGTGGCGGATCCAGAAACTTTCCTAAGGGGGGGCGAATTCCAGCTTTTTTTTATTTTAAGTAATCATAAAAAAATAAAATATATAATAATATTAACCACAAAATTTATTAATTAATACAAAATCATTGAATTAGAAAAAAATATTAAAAATTAAATTTATACGTACAAAACAACTAAACTTATAATCAGGGCATGTAACCGGTTAAAAAAACCGGTTAATAAAAACCGGTAACCGATATTTTGAACGAAAATTGCGAACTTTAACCGTAATTTTAACCGATATTTTTCAGGCCAAAAATACCGGTAACCGATAACCAAAAAAAAATAACATTTAGCGAGAAAAAATTTTAATATTTTTTTTTATATCTGTGTTTTCTATTTGTATTTGAATATAAGTCAAGACAGTTTTTACAATTAACAATTTTATTGGAGAGTCATAAATGTAGGTAATCTCTTTGGCCGGTAAGGTTACTTAAAAAGTCCCAAATAAATACGGCCTTTGTCAACACAGGCAAGTTTAAAATTAAAAAGTGACCTGCGTTTTTTTGAAGATATTACGGGAATTTTTGTGAATATTCATTAATAAATTACTTTTTTTTAATTGTTATATTTTTCTCAGATGGTATTTTTTTTTAAAAAAATATAATTAATTATTCTGTAATTTTTTTTAATCAAATTTTTATAATTATTTTTTTTTAATTAATTTTAATTATTTTTTTAACCGATATATTAACCGGTTTAAACCGGTTTCCAATTTTCAAAAACCGGTTTTCGAACTAAAACCGTTATTATTATAACGTTCTCTATAAGGGTTAACCGTTAACCAGTATTTTTTTCGGTTACATGCCCTGCTTATAATCATAAGGGCATGTAACTGTTTCAAAAACCGGTTAATAAAAACCGATATCCGATATTTTCAACGAAAATTGCGAACTTTAACCGCAATTTTAATCAATATATTTAAGGTCGAAAATACCGGTAACCGTTAACCACAAAATAAATAAACTGGTTTCAGCAAACATTATCCATTATTTTAATATCATTTACCGCGAAAAATATTTAATATTTTTTATATCTGTGTAATCTATTTGTATTTGAATATGAGTCATGGCAGTTTTTCCAATTTACATTTTATTGGAGAGTCTTAGAAGTGGGTAATCTCTTTGTTAGCATTAGGAAAATTTACAAATAAAATGTGAGCCGCGTTTTTTTGAAGTGAAGTTTTGTAAATATTCGTTAGTTACAGTGCATTCTTTTATTTGTTGTATTTTTGTAATGGTACTTTTTTATTATTGTTTTTTAATTTACTTTTTTATTTTTTAATTAAAGATTTATATTTTTTAATTAACTCTTTTTACTATTTTTTTAACCGACTTATTAACCGGTTTAAACCGGTATCCAATTTTTAAAAACCTGTTTTCCAACTAAAACCGTTATCATAACGTTCTCTATAATGGTTAACCGTTAACCAGTATTTTTTTTGGTTACGTGCCTTGTTTATAATCAGTATAATTTTTTTTCGTCGATGCGAATCGGGTCAAAACTTTTTTCGGATCCAACTCGTTTTAGGAGTTTCTTAATATAGAAAAGCTTCGTTCAGCCGCAGTCATACTTGTAGGTAGTGTTATTAATATTGTTAATAATTTATTTTCTAATAAATAAATATCAGCACCAAATTGTTTCAGAACTTCATTTGCATTGACTGGATTATCAGATTCAATAAAAGTTAGGCAGTTTTTCCACAACAATATTTCGGCAAATAGTTTTTGTCGTTAACATTTCTGCTCCAAGTCAAACAAATGTTTATTATGTCTGTGTGTGAGACGCCTTTGAGCTCCATATTTATTTATTATTATTTTTCAAATTTAAAAAGCTGGACTGTCTAAGGGGGGGCGATCGCCCCTTCGCCCCCCCCTCAAATCCGCCACTGGTCAGTGTAATGCACGTTGAGAAGTCGTGGTGAAACGAGTGAAGTATGTAGTCCTGCGTCTCAATTATGGCAGGACATTGCGAATGCACGTCAGAGGGAAGCTCTCGGCCGAGATTCTTGCCAAACTTCAGCGCAACATTGCGGAATGAATTATAGAACATGGCACGAGATGTGGCAGCCCAGTGCGTCAGCCAATTCTGCCCGAGGAGCACAACTCAATTTCAGGACTCAGGAGCACTTTCCTGCAGCCAGGGGACTGCCCGCGAATATTTGCTAAGGATGTTTGTTTTGTCAGCGGTGATCGAATTGCGGATTGTTGCAAGGATTAAATTTTAAGGATGCTTGCTCTCATCTTCTTCAAGGATTCTAACAAGCTTCAATTCTAACTCTTTCAACTTTAAAAAGTTTGATTTATAAATCTCAGCTCATGTATATTCAATACAAGAATAATGATACATTATATTGTAACGAGTGAGACTAACCGCAGATGAGTCATCACAGCTGGCCTGTCTAGGCAGGTAGTAGAATATTTGTTAAGGATGTTTGTTTTGTCAGCGGTGATCGAATTGCGGATTGTTGCAAGGATTATATTTTAAGGATGCTTGCTCTCATCCTCTTCAAGGATCCTAACAAGCTTCAATTCTAACTCTTTCAACTTTAAAAAGTTTGATTTATAAATCTCAGTTCATGTATATTCAATACAAGAATAATGATACATTATATTGTAACGAGTGAGACTAACCGCAGATGAGTCATCACAGCTGGCCTGTCTAGGCAGGTAGTAGAATATTTGTTAAGGATGTTTGTTGTTGTTTGTTGCAAGGATAAATTTTAAGGATGCTTGCTCCCATCCTCTTCAAGGATTCTAACAAGCTTTAATTCTAACTCTTTCAACTTTAAAAAGTTTGATTTATAAATATCAGCTCATATATCTTCAATACAAAAATAATGATATATTATATTGTAACGAGCGAGACTCACCACAAATGAATCATCATAGCTGATCTATCTGGCCAGGTAGTCGAATAATTAGGGATGTTTGTTTTGTCAACGGTGATCGAATTGCGGATTATTGCAAGGATTAAATTTTAAGGATGCTTGCTCTCATCCTCTTCAAGGATTCTAACAAGCTTCAATTCTAACTCTTTCAACTTTAAAATGTTTGATTTATAAATCTTAGCTCATCTATCTTCAATATAAGAATAATGATACATTATATTGTAACGAGCGAGACTCACCGCAGATGAGTCATCACAGCTGACCTTTCTGTGCAGGTAGTGGAATATTTGTTAAGGATGTTTGTTGTTGTTTGTTGCAAGGATTAAATTTTAAGGATGCTTGCTCTCATCCTCTTCAAGGATTCTAACAAGCTTCAATTCTAACTCTTTTAACTATAAAAAGTTTTCATGTATGAATCTCAGCTCATTTATATTCAATACAAGAATAATGATACATTAAATTGTAATGAGCGAGTCACCACAGATGAGTCATCAGAGCTGATCTGTCTGGGCAGGTAGTCGAATAATTAAGGACGTTTATTTTGTCAACGGTGATCGAATTGCGGATTGTTTCAAGGATTAAATTTTAAGGATGCTTGCTCTCATCCTCTTCAAAGATCACTCTAACAAGCTTCAATTCTCTCTCTCTCTTTTAACTTTAAAAAGTTTTCATGTATAAACCCCAGCTCAAATATCTTCAATACAAGGATAATGGTACATTATATTATAAGTACGTAAACTTAGTCATTATATATGGGTGCAATACTTAAGGTAGTATAATGATATTTTACTCATGTATTACCTTACAGGCATTTTATTTGAAATTAGTTTCAGTATATAAAAATGATATTTTACGAATAATTATTTGCTGCAGAAATTCTATTTAATAATTTTGTTACTACATTTTAAAACTAACAGTACATTATATAATTAAGCATTTTCATCACTTTGTTTTTAGTTATTAAAAATAAGTACCTGAAAATCCGCTACTCTAAAATAAAATAGTTCATATTTTAATGTTTATTTATTTGGGTGAAGTGTAAAAATACATGAAATAACGAATATTTATATAACTAAGCAGACATGGATCGTGCTACATATTTGTGAATGTGCTGCACCAAACAAAAAGGAAAGAAAATAGTAATGAAAGGAATTCATTTTTTTATAGTTTTCATTTAAATTTGAACTAATGGTCGTCCAGAAACAGCAAACACGAAAAAAGAAAAACAAGTGTTACTCCTATGTTCAGTACAGGTGTTACAACCTGATTGTTCAACTGCTTATTGTTCCTGATGAGTTTAGAAAATAAATTTTTATGTAATTGACTAACTATATTCATTTTGAAGGTAAATTTTACTTAATAATAATAATAAAGCGTGAATTGCGCCAGGTACCTGTTTATGAGCTGTAGTTTTTCAGCTTGTATCGAACAGAATATTGTGTACGCCGAACTTATACCGATGGTAGACAATCGCATAAAATACGGTAGTAAATAGTTTGTGTTATTTGATTTTTCCATATTTTCCATTTTTATTTTAAATTTTTGGATAATAAATGTAAGTAAGTAACACTACGTATAAATAATTATTAACACTAACTTAAGAGTAGTAATTATTAATAAAGACTTAAACACTAAGCATAATTATTGAATAACATAAATACTACGCACTATTTATTTATTTCTCCAACTATTTTTATTCACCACTCATTAATATCACTCTGTCCTCTGTCTTTTCTGCTTGGGTTTATATACTCGAGAAATTAAACTCTCGAATATTCTGGCAGCTTGTATGCGTCAGTACATTAGAAGGGTGATTACAACGTATCTCGACCTGTTTGTGATATACCTGCGGCCGTCGCCCGCTACAGTATCTTTTATAAAAAAAAAGATGTATTAATAAAGTTATTAAGAAATAATAGTATGACATTACTTCATGTTTGCAAATAATAATATATTACTTAAACATGTGCGTTATTACTCATGAGAATAAAGTTTGCAACACGAACAACACTGTTTCATAGCTCACTTAACACACAGCAATTGTCTCCAATGTTACGTAATGAAAATTCAGAAATATATTTACCAGTATTGCATTAATAATAATTAGTAAACAGAAGTAGATAAATAACTATAATCATTAAGTAGGTAGTTCGAAAATAAATCATATTTAATTTCCCGTAGCAGCGTTCGATACGTCAAGTTATTTTTATGCGAGGTTAAGAAACAGTCCCCGTCCAATTAATCACAGTTGACATGGAGTAGAAGAAGACGTTAAAATAGAATAGTTTTTGGACTGGCATTACAGGAGTTAATGCCATTCAGAATGATTCAGCAGTCGCAGGAGATTCAATTATCCTTGTTGAACGCTATCGAGTTGAAATAGTTTGCAAGTAAGAGGTCACCGCTAGTCGTCGAGCGATCAGAAATGCATTATTCCCACCGGGCGTTCCATCTTCGCGGTTTTTCTGTTACTGCTTTTGTTTCTCTGAAAAACACGATGAGTTCAGGATCTTGTTATCCGCAAGCGAGTACTTCAAATTTAGGGAAAATTACATTCATTAAGTTGGTAACGTGGAACGATTTCCTGGATTAAACCTCATGTTCATTTATATTTAATTGAACTACTTCCGAAGAATTCACTCTGTCAGCAAGTTCAGGAACATATGTGGATACTTCAGTTCACGAGAAATTGAATTTGTAAGATCAACAGATTTTATACATAGTGATTTATAACGAGTGTATCAAACTTTAAAATTTGTTAGAGAGATTATTTCAAGTAAAAAGCATCATATGAACACAGTTCCTACTGTATTTATGTAGTGACGTAGCACTGATCTCTATATATACTTTTGGATAGGGCACAGGATATGAAACAGTGAAGCCTGTGGAAGCCATTTTTCTAAGATCAGAATCTAATCTATTGGGCGTGAAATATGAATAAAGTCATTAGAATCTATAACGAAATATGAGAAATCATTTTAAATTTCATATGTTTTAGTTATTATATTTTGAATTGTTTCAGGTATGTTCGTAATTGATAGAATGATGAATTTACCTTGCTTTCATGATAACAAATTGCACCACAGAATGATCGTTCTTAAATTTAATTACTAAAAAATAGTTTAGAAGTGCCTATGACCGAACAATGCCTAAATCATCTAATATTTCTGGGCTTAAACAATCAACAATGATATTTTACGAACATTATAATAATAAACATTTACTAGAGATGGATTCTTTAGTTTTTATTCCGACATAAAATCAGCACTGCATTTTTATGTGTAAAAATAGAATGTATTAAATTAAAAATGATATTCTGTGAATTTTATGAGTAGTATATTTTGCTTGTGATTCTTAGTATTTAATTAGATTTTCCTTTACATCGAATATTAATATTTCTATAATATTTTTGCGCAATGCGTTTTTTTCATATTTTACTCGTTTCTATCTATCTTTCAAGTAAAGTAAGTAGGTACCTAAACAATTCAAGGTTAAATAACTAAAACAAATCAAATTTAGAAAGATGTTTCATAGTTCGCTGTAGATACTAACAACGTTATAGTTCGCGCCAATTGGCTTAGATGCAGACCTCAGGAAAATGGCAGCCACAGGCTTCACTTTTTCATATACTATACTCTATCTAGGTATTATATAGAGATCAGTGATACGTAGCTACAAGAAATTAAAGTTTATAGGAAAACAAAATAAAATAATAAATAGCAATGCACAAATTGTTAAAATCAGAAGTTGATCTTATTTATACGCATATAGTTCCAATATAATGGTACACCTCTCCATTTTGGAACGCAAGTGACAACATGGTTAAATTTGAACTGTCCATGTAGATGGATTGAACATGGAGATCCTGTCGCATGGCCAGCAAGATTTTTAGATTTAAATCTTTTCAATTATTATCTTTGTTTATTTTAAAAATTTTGTTTTTATTATTGAAAACAGTTCGTATTCAATTTGGAAATAAACACTCGTGAACAGTTGGTGAAAAGAATTGTGGCAGCTTTAAATCAAATTCGTAATAATATTGACATTATTCGAGTTCACCACGCTTTGATTTGTCGGTGTCATGTCTGTATTCAGCATACTTTGAACAATTGTATAATATAAAATAATATTGCTTGTTAATAAACGCGTAAATTTACTATACGAGTAGCACTTATAAAACATCAATTTCTTATACATGTATAATTAGATACACTAGAACCTGAGTTAATATGATATTTTTTATTCGAAAAGGTCTCTCTAAGAAACTATTTGATACACGCCTTATAAATCATCATGTATAAAGTAGTTTTCAACTGAAGAAACACTTATGGTGCGCGAAGAGGTGGAGCTTATGTGATGTACTACACAATTTACAAAAACCGTGCGTTCTGCACATATTGAAATTCACTCGTTTAGAACAGGACAGCTTGTCCTTTTCCTCAGATTCAAGCTTCTTCTGGTCTTTTTTAAATAATAATTAAAGGGTGATTTATATCAGAGTGATGGCAACATGAGAATGAGCAAAAGTGAAACTGATGTTATGTAGAACAGAGAGTAGCGTAGTTTTCCTTGTTACTCATATATGCCTCTCATTCTAAGACTAAAATTCGTATTTCGCGCAGGTGTCTCTTCAGTTGAAAACTACTCTAATACCTACAATTACGTTAACGAGAACAATCGAATGTATGAACTACTTGGTAGTTTGAATAAAATATTTTCTAACATTGACTACCTTATAATGAGAATCTGAGAGGTGAACAAATTAACGCTCGTTGAAATTCATAGAAACAGCGTAAAACTTGATAGGAGTAGTGTTTCTGTGTGGTGTTATTTGTGCTAATATTAATATAACGAATATTATTTTTAACTTCGCAATATATATCAAATTTTTAACGAAAATCATTGATTCCATGTGAAAAAGCTAACATTTTGTCTGAATACAGCAATGGTGCTAATAGAATATTTTTGTCCAAGAAGTCAACTATTTTCATTTAAAAAAAATAAAACTGTAAATCAGATGATAAAGCCGGATAAAAAACACACTTTTAACTGATCTCTGTATATTTCATTCCTTATCATATCTCTTCTTGTCTTTCTGTTGTTGTCTAGCTTTCACATGTAAAGGAAAGAGTTTGTTTTACTACTTTTCTAACGACTTCCGCCTTTACTTTTACAGGTTTCTCTTTTCGATTCAGAAATTTTGATTTTATAATGTTGAAAATTCTACCAGTTTTGGCAATTCTTTCGTTAATTTCATCGTCCAGAGTCTCTTTACAGTTCCTCCTAGGAACTTGAAATGATCTACTTGTTCTATTTCTTGTCCTTTTATCTTTATATTGTGTTTCATATCTGTATTTCCTATTACCATTGTCCACGTTTTTCCTATATTTATTTTCATGTTTATATTTTATAATCGTATTATATCAATAATAATATAACTATAGTTAACTAATGAAAAAGAAATTTTTGAAAAATTCATGAACTTCACTGTGGTTTGAATCCAGGGCCTTCCCATTTTTAGTAGGATGTGCTACCAACTGAGCTACAAAGTCCCTTGTAGTACATGAATCTTTCTCCTGTCTTTTTTAAATTTAACTAGATAAGTTTCGGTTTCGGTTACATTTTCGGCCGAAACTAGAAGAGGGGTGGCAATTCGGTTACGGTTTCGGTTTCGGCTGAAAATAGTGTTTCGGTCAGGCACAACATTTTTTTTCTTAAATATTATAAATCTTCGATGATGTGAAGTGTTCGATATTATGAATAAATCATTTATTCTGGTCGCACTAACGAGATTGTATTTTATTTCCATAATGTTGATATTTTAATAATGTAATTAATCCTATGACAATTAAAGTTAATACAAATCGTGGAAATAAATTATAATTTAAATAATGTATTAAAACTTTATATTTCGTTGTTGATTTTCCATTTCATAATTTCATATGAATTTAATATTATTCTTTCCAAAGTTTTCCATAAAACTGAGTTCAAAAGCAAAGCAGTTAATTATAGAGACGCTAATTAATAACAAAGTACAAACATACAGAGATATATGCTTAAAAATAATTAATTGTTTGAGCCTTGCAGTAGTATTTTTGAAGAGTTAATTAGTATCAAAAATTTATTCTTGAAACATCTCATAAAGTTAATTAAACTTCATTATATTTCGAATAGAGATTTTAGATTGGCGATTAATATTTAATGAACAATTCAAACTGCATTTAAAACTACTTCCGATAAAAGTTCCCAAGAGTTGGTAATATCAGGTGGGACTAAATTGTTTTTCAAATCGCTTAGTATAAATTTTAAGTACACTTGAGGATATTTTCATTAAACTACTAATTGTTTTATGAGGGTTACACCGGAAATCTAATTACGCGATACGAGCAAGTCGGTTTTATAGATTTCTCTATTCGATTAAATTGTTGCAGTTTTATCCAAATATTTTTAATTCCTCTGAAAAATCCAATTTAGTTTGATCAAAATCTAGTTACATTTAATTTGTTTCAAGTCCGCTCGTATTGCGAGTTTGTTTTAATTTTACAAAAATAGTAATAAAATATTTAATCTAGTTACTATATTTTTATCTCTTGATTACTGTATTCGTTGAAAATCACATAGAGATTAAAATTTTGATAAAAATGTGTTCTACCTATATGGAATTTTAATATAGCTGGTATATTGTTACCTATAAATATATTCAAATGGAAGCATGTTACAAGAAGTTGTTTTAGCTACAAGGAATTTACGTACCAGTACGTCTAAGGAAGTTATAATAGGTAGAATCGAACGTTGTTAAAACATCTGTACACTTCATATTGCTTGTTACATTTCACATTCATATTTATTTCAAAAACAATGTCCAAACTGTGAAACACGTCTAATTAAATAGACTGACCCTTTACCGGTGTCAGAAACGGTACTGGAAAAAATCAGGGCCGCTCCAAGGTGCATTAACGCCGGAATGCCAGATAAAATTTGCCTCCTAAAGTTTTTATTGTTTACAATAATATATGGTAAAATATAAAAGATAAAATATGTTTTTGCTTAAAATAGAATTTTATATATTTGTGAATCTACTGCTCAAAAGATGACCTTTTTGTAATAAAATATGTAATTAAATATAAATTATTATTTTTGAGTATTATTTAAGAAATATTTTTAGGTAGTAATAAAATTTACAAGAGAAATTACTTTCAAGAAATTGTAAATTTAATTTCATGTCGGTAAGGTACCTATAAATGGAAACGAATAGAAAATTATTTCTAATTTGAAAAATAGTGTTCAACACTTGCTTGCTTTCAATGAAAAAAAAATGCAAAATAGTGTACGTACCAATGTGCTATAATATAATTTGTGGACGAAAATAAATAATAAAACTATGATATTACGAATAGAAAATAAGATTTAAAAGTTTCCAAGTTCCAAGTAACTATTCCACTGAATAATATTACAGAAAAGTAAATTGTGAGCTGCGAGGAACCACCAACAAAGCGTTTCATATAATTGGTGACCGATGATAAAAAGGACCATCGCCAAATTGTGGCACAATAAAAACTGTTTTTTAATAAACACAAAAGTGAACGAAACGAGAGTATGAATTTGAAAGGTAATAAGAACGGTATTGAACAATACAGTATTTTAAATTAAAATTAGAGAGATAAATTATTTATTCATTGCAGGAATTGTTTTGCCGGTAAATAGGTACACCATCAAATAAAATTGATGTTATATGTTATATGTTATATGAAATGTTATCAAATCATAACAATAAAAATAAAAATAGTAAAATTAATTTACATTATTTGTGCCCATCAAAGTCTGCCGCCGGGATTCTGAAATCACTTAACACCCCCGCTTGGAACGGCCCTGGGAGAAATCCACACTGATGAGTGCTCATAAGGACGAAACACATGTCTGTGGTTTGTTCTGGCCGATCTTGGATGATTGACTCCTTGCTCTATTCTCGAAATCGTTTGTAAATTTTAAGTCTATTTATTTCTACTAGTTGCACATACTTTTCAAATTTCTGTTTTCTGAAACGTTCGTTTTGTTAAGTATACGTATATTTTTCATTCGCAATGCTACGAGTGGTATTTCATACAAATAACGATTTAAGTATGAGTAAGTCTACCATGGCAACGTGTTTATTTTATAATGTCATTCTTTCGATCATTTTGATCAATTTGATAAATGACTAGTTTAATTGATTTGGCAAATACAGGTGCAATTCTGCATTAATAGCCCTAGAAGAATCAGAAATGGTATATACAGACGATTTTATAGTCGTATTACGAGCTCAATTTTTATAAAGCGTTTTTGTTAAAAGTGACGTCTGGTGTCATAAGATTACAATGTAAAAGCACTCTTACTAAAAGTGCTCTTATTATAAAAGTGCGTTTGTAATATGGGCCAATGGCCAATGCGTTTGAATAATCAGTAAACACATTTCTAAAATTCTTTACATTATCAAAATTTTTGATTCACAGTCTTGCTCATATTGTAGAACCTCATATGATTTCTTAGACTACATCCACCACAGAGTTGTTGCGTCTTATTTAAAGTTTTCATTAAATATTCCACATAAAAACTACTCATATTTTCCAACGAACTCAATTAACAAGCTTTCTTGTTTTTCTATAGTATTTGCACCTCATTTCTTTCTTAAAATATCAATGATATATAATTTATGACAATTTATTTCTTTTGGTATAAAAAGTATAATACTTATAAAAGAAAATACGGACTCGTTCGCCTATAAAACTCCCATGTGTCATTCATTTGAAGTAAAATTACAATGTTGTCAGATACTTTTTTCATTTGCGAATGGTACAAATATGAGTATACGTTTCTATTTGCGAAGGATGTTCGCGAATACAAATTTAATGTACAATATTTAGGTACGTTACGTAAATTTACAAAAAGTTTGGAGAATAGAGCCCCTGACTGTGTTTTTTGTGAAATGTTATATTTCTTTCAATTTAAGATACCTATGCCTCCAGCTATTACTGATAATAGTTATTTTCTAAACATAACAGTGGGGCTGGCCTTTTCATGTCGGCCAGGAATGAGTCCTGAAAAGAAGCATCCCTGACAAGATAAATGTAATTTTTTTTTCTGAAATCGCACAAGAATTTAAGATCACTGAATAATATATGTTTTATACATAACCTATTGTGTTTTACTAGTAAGTAATTAATTATGTTATGTTGTCAACCTTTGATATTTGTTTTGCTCTTGAGATTGACGTTGTTAGATTACAAATTATGAATAAATCTTTTGATCTTAAATACTTCATTTAATATAAATACTACCTACATGTTAACAAAGTTTCAAATTTACTTACTAATCACAAATAATTTCTTATTGAAATATGACATATATAAACTATGCTAATAGCTGTTCCTGTCGGATTGACAAACCGCGGATTTTTTCATAATTAGTGTTGGTACCATTTCAAATGCCCTTATATAAAATAAATGTTTTTTTAAATGCAAACGCGATATGTCAGTACGCTATTGAAAGTCATAAGGCAATAAATAAAATGCAGTTGCTTTTATACTTCATAACACTACAACTATTATTTAGGGTTGAGAAAAACCCGGATTTTTCACAAGAAACTCAATCAACCTTTTTTTAACCGAGTTTTATTGAGTTTTATTAGAAACGTCAAAATATATGAATTATATGTATTTATATTGAATTATTTCAAATTTTATTAATGTTCACTAATTTCTGAAAATTAATTACTATTCAATAATTTTAATACGAAATGCAAGTATTTATTTCTCTTTCCTTTTACAACCTATATCGAATGGCTTGTATAGTCTTGTTGGTGTGTGCTAGTTTGCATATTATATTATGTGTATCTTATAATCATAGTTTATTTATCCGTATATAATTTTTTGGACGTATAGAAAAAAAATATATATATTTTTTAAAAATGTGAGCTTTTTAAGTATTTTTTCTATCGGGTTTTTTAGGTGGGTTTTTGGGTTTTTTAAATAGATTTTTGGAAAGAAGCTATCAACATTTACATTGACATTATACTAATTCACAATTGTGTCACATGACGCCGCTAAGATGATTGCTTTTTAGCCTATTATCAAAAGTATTTGGCATCATTTACCATATTTATCCCTGTAGTTCGAACCCGGTTGAAATTCGACCCGATTGAATTTCAAGGTTAGCCCTTTTACGTTTATCTCGCTTTTATTCTAGCGGGTTGAACTCATTCTATTTGGACCAGATCGAAAGCATCGACGAAACAACTTCATATGTTTTAGTCAAATGCCAATTTGGTTAATAATTAATGTTTATCTAATTTAGTGGTGAATGTTAACATATTATATATTAAAGTATGTAATAACAATAAAAGTACTCCGAATGAAAAACACCACGAGTTAACTTGACTAAACAATGTTCATAACCTCTTAACCTCATAATAGTAACCAACTAAACACGAATGAAATTAGCTTCAGATCTTCGAACGAGTTGAGCGTTTATCCCGTATAGTCAATCCGGTCGAACAAGTTCAACCCATTTGTATTTTAGGGTCGAGTTCAACATTTCAATCCGGTTGAAAATGCGTTTATTCCGATCATTTCAACCCTCTAATTTCAGTCGGGTCAGAACAACCCATTTTCAAGCGGATTGAGACTATTGTGATTTTACCACTGCCTACACAGGAAAATTCAATTTCCCTGAAAAATGACTAAAATATATTCCTGTCTGTAATATTTTCGTAGGAATGTAATGGAATAATAGTTTTATGATAAATAATCGAATTGGAAGGCTGATTGTGTGCAACTGTTCCGCTAATGAGCGGCTTGGCAGGCTTCCATTTTTTCACTTGTTCGGTTGTAAGCCCTGTGTAAATTTAACTTGAGCTTTCAATCGGTGAATTGACATGGACAGCACGGGCTATTGGCGTTAGTTAGCAGCCATGATAAGCCACGGGATCGCAGGCTGATGAAGGGATCACCTAGTTGGGAATTTGTTGTAATGAAGGTCCCATTAGATTTACATATCGTGTGATATGGTTTATACCGGGATGTATAAAGGTGTAGGTGTAGGATTCGAAAGTAATTGGAGGGAAAATTACTACGTGTGCTAATTATCAAGTTCATTATTTATTAACTCTATTCATTTTAAACTTTATAGCACACTTAGATGATGAAACATATGTTAGTATATTTTGAGGTTAAGAGTTGATAATGAAAAATTTAGGGGTTGTAGAATTATTTTATTTTTGAGCCAAATTCATGGCAAACTAATTTTTAAATAAAATGACAAAGTAAAAAATCTGATATGGACACCATATGACTTTCTTGTACACCTATTAAATTATACACATTTAATGCAGCATTTCATTTAAGCTTATTTCATTTGAAAGAGATATTTGATCCTCTAATCAGTCTTTTTTGAGTTATGCGAAAAATTAAAAAAAAAACTGCGTCCCGTTTTTTAATCTATAATTAACATTTTGATGAGCTAATTATTACTTCTTGATTAATTTCAAATTAATCAAGGATAGTGTTTTAAACCAACATTCAATTACGTTTAACTAATTAAAAATTAATTGAAATTTTGTTACGTTGGTATTCATTTTCCTGTCAAATTTGACAACATGGTGGTTTGTGATTTGTGACAATTTCAAATTTGTAATTTCTATTTATCGTTTAGTTAAGTAAATGTATTAAACATGTAGTGTTTATCAAAATGAATGATCATTTTGTAGTTTGCATGGAGAATACAAGTGCGAATAATTCAATTAAACGATGTGGCAATTTCTCTGAATTTTATATAAACTGCTCCACAACACTCACCGGTTAGGTAGATAAGAAAGAGCTTCTTTTATTTTAATAATCTTTTTACAGTTCGCGAAGACAAATGAAAACGACTAAAAAAATCATTTTGGTCCCATTTTTCGAAGTGATTGGGCCTGGAACGTATAGTTTTGGCCTCCGTGGCTCTTCATCACTACTATAAGCATTAATCTCATAAATATCATCAATCATTATTCTTTGTTCATGGATTTACTATTTATTCAAAAAATTTCCTCCGATTAATTTATAGAACATTGTATGATTAGCTAAATCAAGAATAAATATGAACATTTTTGATAATTATAGATTGAGAAACGATAATATTGTGTTATAGTATGTTCCGAAACTTAACTGAAGTAACCACGGTTACTTTTTTCAGTAACCGGTTAACTTTAGAGAACGCTTCTTTTGTTTAGTTTTAAGTAACCAGACTAACCAGATACAAGCGACGATTAGTGTGGTTGGTTGGGTCAGCTATTTGCGGCGAATCAACTGAAAACTGAAAGTTACCAGAAATTTCAATAACCATAAAGTAACCGGTTTCGTGGTCAAGATTATTATTAAGTTTTGGAACATACTATTAATTACAAATTAAACCTTAATCAAAAATTAATCAACAATTGAAAAACCGGGTCTTACAGACTGTAGAGTATAATACATTGACAACCTACACCATGAAAATTAAAACTTGTCACGAAACGATTATCTAGATTCATTAGATCCTGTCCTATCTAGGAATAATTTTTGTAGAATAGGTATAATATACAGAATAAGATGATTTTATTTTGTTGGCATAAAGAATGTAATATATCCAGCAATAAAAATATCGATTGAAATGGTATGTTTGCAAAAGTTCCGTTTTGAAATAGAGTGTATAAGGAAACTGACATAAACTATAGATTACGACATTGTATGCTATGCAGTGCTGTCAAATAATTTTTGAATCTAAATTTGGCGGTATCGAATGGAATCTATTTCCACAGAGCGATTGGAGCGTGCAACCATAAAGTACCGAATGCAATGGAACCGCTAGTTAATCTGATACAATTCCGTGATTTTGAGCGATGCGCAGTTTGAGGCCAGGAGTTTGTAATCGGAGATTAAACAGTGCATAATCAGTGCATATACCGCGTGCTAGCCTGCTAATTGCTCCAATAGCATTCATGACAACCACGGCGGTTCCACTTATCTGGATTAGGGGATCGCTACAAGACACACATGTCATTCAAACATACACTTACACTAAGTTGTACCCTAAATATATACTGTAGTACCTAGTACCCTCAACTGAACGAAGTACTGTATAGAAGTACTCGAGTAGATAGTACAAATGGTTGGTTAAAGCAGTACTTTAAAGTCATTTTGTTCAGTAGTTAGATAAGAATGTAGACGCGGTTTTTCTGATTTGTTACTCACGTCATCAATAGTAACCATGTGATTCAAATCGCCAAGGGGGAAAGAGAATTAATGACATCATCCCGTAGGGTGAAATCTTGTGATTTGCGAAGTAAAGAAATGTCAAAACTGACACTATTATGTACAATTAGGCTATTTGTCGTGACAAATCAAAATGATTTGGCTAATGAATTTTATAAACCAGAACGTCCTTGCGATGAACAAATGACGTCATTCATCGACTTGTTTTGCCAAATTATAAACCGAGCTGCTAGCTCGGTTCCTTATTGTGAACTGTGGTTCATCAGTTTTCTCTTTCCAATCTCAGACCAGCTCTATCTTCGGTCTATTTACAGATGTGAAATTTGACAGTTATTAAAACAAATTACAAAATTATAATAATTTAATAAACAAATGGAAAAGTAGAACCTAATACATTAGTATTAGAAGTCATACCTGAAGTGGAAGTTGATAACTGTACGCTGAAATGCCAAAAGAATGTAAATATTTTATTAAGTAAACATCTGCATTATTTCAAATTGACCGCCGATTAATTTGTCAGCTTTGACAGATTAAACCAAAGAAAATTCTCATGACATGCTATATGACATCACTACAATGACGTTTTGATGAATTGGTTCATGTACGGTCCGTCGCAAAAAATCGTCTATTGTTGTAGCTATTATCATACCTAGAATAGTTATGTGTATCATAATCGCCGTAGATGTCAATTGAGTTCCGAGCTCGGGGAGCGAAACTAAACGTTTTTTTTCTTATTTTAACAGGCTGAGCTGAAAGCGATTGCAGATTATATTTGCATTTGCAAAGGAAGAAAAACTTTATGCAAACCTGCGATGGAGTAATGTCAGTACACTGTCGAAAAAAATATTAAGTCATACGACTATAAATAAAATGCCACTGTTTCATCTTCTCCGCACTTATTTTTATACCACACAACACAACAACTGTTATTATCCACATTCATATTTGAATTTGAGCTCATTTTTAAGGTAGCTACTGACAATGATATTGACTTATAATATCAACGCTAATTCACAAATGGCGTTATATAGCGGCGCTGCGATAGTTGCTTTTGTTAGGGATTTAAAAATCAAAGAAATGAACTAGAGGAGAAATATTTTTTTTTGTGTGAGTTCCGTCATAGTTTCATATTTATTTTCAATTTCAAATTAAAAACTGGAAGATATTTTTTGCTATTAAGCAAAAATCAAAGTAAATTTCTGTGAATGATTGAGTTTGTGCATTTTGTTTAGCTTTTCAATCAAGTGAAATCAAACAAATTGTAGCGATGCTTTGAAAGTTTTAGTCTTTTTGCCATCACCTGTCGAGCGCACCCGGATTTATATTATTGGAAGTCACAATTGACTGTCAAAAAATTGTTTTTAGCTGAGGCAAATGCCTGAAAATAGAACAACCAATTTAGCAGTCAGTGTCCTCTTGTAAAAAACTACATTTGTCCTGCCACAAAGAGAAGAGCTGTGAAGTGATTTGCATCGCTCGTACACTTGTGCAAGTGTGATTCGAATTTTTTGGTCGGGATATAGATGGCTGTTTGTTCCATTAACAACAAAACAGACAACAGCAGCGAGCTAGAAAACACAGAATGCGCAAATTGGGAGCAAATGTTTGTAAACACAGCAAAAATTCCTGTTGAGCAATCAATAAAGGAATGACGGATGGCAAATAGTGCCAACACTGTATCTCTATTTTATCTGCGTGCCCAGTTTCACCTCTCACCATGCAACAATTTGTAAAATAAAAATGTTGGAGTTGCTTTTAAAAATACTTGGAGAATTAAATCTCAACATTACTGATATTAAAAATCTAAACTCTATTACTAAGATATTAAAATTTTCTGCATGTACTATATTACTTTATTAATTTATTTAAAATATTTATCATAATAATAAAATATTTATCATAAAGTAAATTAATTATATTTCATTCTCAAGGAAAACTAATAAACAAATGTGTAGTAAGTACGACTAAAAACAATGGTTATAAAGGAGTATGTGACCATAATCAAATTACAGTATATATGTCATGAAATATAATAAACTCACAACTCACCACTATATTAAATATTTTGAAGAAGGAATACGTGACGTGAGCATGGTAGGATCCAGTGAAGGCTTGTCCGTAAGTGTTGTGGAACCACAGAATAGTTATATACAGAAGCAACACTCCGTGTCGGTATCTTTGATGTTACCCTAGTCAGTTCTATGATCTTGCAGCATTGTATAGGCCTTTGAATTTGTTGGTTGATTTATGCACGAAATTTAAATTGAATGATAAAAGAATTTTTGGAATGTAAAAATACTAAACTTATAACTTCATCAATATAATAAAAGCAAATTAGATGAAATAAATAGGTACATATATTTTGGAAACAATTTTATTAAACAAAATTCCTGTTTTTTGCAAGTTCATCAATAAGCAAACTTTTCTATTTCTTTCTTTTTGATTAGGTAGATTTAAAATTCATATTACTATATTTCAAACATAAAATATTCTGAGTTTTACATACAATTTTCTTAATAATCTAATGGAGTATTTCACGAGTTGAAACCCATTTTTTTTACTTAACTCGTATGAGCAATATACTACACCTTTCATTAATACAAATAAATTTTTCAATGTTTTTCTAAAAAATATTTTTAAACGAAATTTTTAATTATAAAAATATTCATCTGTTGTTTTTAAATTTACACACTCAGAATTCTTCAAATTATGATTTTTATAAAATATAAATATATTGTTGCCTAATTCAAAATTTTATTGACAAATCGTTTCATTCAGTTTCACTTTTGTGTACTTTCCAACAATTGTTTAACAAGTACAACTTTCAATGATATAGAATCATCAAATACGTGGACGTCTACAAAGAGTGGAAAGTTGATACAACTTCTTCCCCTCTGGAATATGTAAAATATAATATTTTCTTTTTGATAATTATTTTTCCTAACTTTTATCGAAGTGATAATATATTTATTGTTTCTTAGAAATCGATTTCTGTATTTTTATATTTTTGTTATTGTCCTCTTATTTAAAATTTTCTAGGCGCGTTAATGATAGCACAAATAGAGAAACTCGAGCCACGAAAATGTGAGGAAACTTTTCGATTTTAAACGATGAGCCTTTTAAATTTCTTGGCTTTTCCCATCTCTCTGTAATTCTTGTTTCTCTGTCTTACTGTCGTTTCTGTGTATAACTATTCTGTGGTAGAGCTACAGAACCACCAAAAATTTAAAATAAAAATGCCCATTATTAATTAATCATGTAAGTACGTTATTAAAATATATGTATGTAAAAAAAGCAAATAAAAAAAATGATTACAGTAATTTAGTCGTCGAGCTTCATCAACAACATTGTTAACTAATTACGGTGTTCTGTAAAATACGGTGTTTTACGCGATTCGATAGAAGTCTACCATCGAGATAAGTTCGGCAATTCATATTTACTTCTAATTTGTTAAAATTGATTATCATATAACGGTAAGAATACGAGTATTTACAAATTAAAGTTTATCTGAAATTAATTTTGACTTTAAAGTTTAAATACATGATTTAAAATTAATGTAGTTATTTAATTATATAAAAAATACTTTTCCAATCTTACTTAATAATGCGATCTCGCAAAATAGTTTCTGGTCGTGTGATACACAAGATTTTATGCGCCGATGACACTTTTAATTTATTAAAGAATTTGACAAAAACCTGTTTAAGATTATTAACTTAAACAAGAGTGAGAGATTTATTGCATTTGTCTAAGAAAATAAAGAAATCCGAAAATTTATTGCCACAAAACTACAATGAAAAATTAATAATAAGTTGACCGAGAAAAAAGAAAGAAGTATTCATAAAATTTAAATTAAAGCTATAAAGAAAATTTGATTCTTTTGATCTCACACCCACAAATATATAGTACGAGTCGCCACTGGTAGGATGATAGAAGAAAATAGTTAGACTGTCTCTTTTGCTCCCAGTGTATCTGTTTTCCTTTCCGATTATATCACGCTGATATTCCAAAAATATGGTTATTTTTTATCTATAGTATCATAAATGTAAAAATAAAAATTTGGTCACATACCCATTGCCATTTTATAAAGGGGGTGGAAGAGAATAATAGGTAGTTGATGGGATGCAATATTTGTGGTGTAATGCGTGACAAAAACAAAGGACAAATGAAAGCAGCTTTGTAGTGTAACAAAAATACAAGTAAATCCGAATGTAAGCGCTCTAGCCATGCACTCGACAAATCCACAATACACAGCAGCTATTCATAACCGCGAAATAATTAATAGTAGCAGCTCCTGTCATTACGAAGCCCATTCAGCCTTCGTAATTTTAAACAATTAAATGTTCAGGAAGGCTATTTATTTCCCGGCAAAAAATTAAATAAAAAGGCATAAAAGGCAACAGTGGAATTATGTAGGGTAACAATAGGCCTCCCCACTCTTTGTTGTGAAATATGAACCGGGTTATCAGGGCTTTAAAGCCACTCTGCCACTACTTCCCCTTGTTTGCTTTCTACTATTCACTATTTGCACACGCATCAATTAAATTCTCAACAACCCCAATTCCAGGCCCATGCGAGTTCACTTCTGTCTATCATTTCTAATGGTACCAATCTTAAAGATTGGCAATAGTTAGAGTGAACAAATTTTTTGATTACAAATCTGAGATAAATCACTTCAGGACCAAAAAGACCTTTTTGTACGATCGGGCATTAGAAACGGTTTATTGATTGGGTTTCTAATACAGTAAGTTGATTTTACTGGTTGTTAATAAAACGGTAAGTCTTACATACCATTCATTGAACGGTAAGTAGATTGAAGGTTAGTAAAAATGTACAGAAATGATTTAATAAATTCATTTATTGCTATTTAAATTGAAAATAGAGTTACTAACACTTATTATTGATAAATTTCGTATCTAGCAAATTATTTTCATAGTTATTTCTTACACTAAAACTCAACCACAAATGGCAGGACTTTGACATATTACAAAATGAAACGAATGTATGAAAAATTCCATGAAAACAGGAATCGCTTAATTGTTGATAATTCCGGCAAAAAACAATAATAACGTTTTAGAGCAGGGATATGTGTGTAAGAAAATTAGATGTAGTATTTAAATTCCTTTTTCATTTTTAAAACGATGAATGAAAAAACTAAACAGTCTTCGAAAATCATATGACTTTGACAATATTGATAGTTGCCAAATTTACACCAAAACAATTTGATGTGTAATATCAAAATATTTGTATTTTATTCTGTGAGTTGCCTGTATTGATAACTAATATACTGTTTCGATATAATTAAGTAAAAAAATTAGGTTAATTAAATTCCCACTGTTAGCATTGTAAACTGCTCTCTCATTCTCCTACGAGACGTCAGAGATATGGCGTCGTTACATAAAATTTAATTTCAAGTGCCCATTTCAATAAAATGTAATATACAGTTTTTGTTATTATTATTGGTAGTCACAATGGTTAATTTATAGTTTTTATACTTTTTTCCTTCAATTCGACTGTGGTCATATAGCCCATTTTAATATACCTCATTTCGGATACCTTTTACTAATTTAATTTTCATGCAAAAAATTATATAAGTATTACGAATTATAAGGAATACCGATCTCAGACAATAATTGAAGTCGTCGTTTCACTTCTCTTCCAAACAATTGTCTTCAATTGCTTAAATATGCTAACCGTTAGAAATATAATAGATTTATTAAAATGTAAACAGTACCTATATGGAGTATTACTTTATTTATTACATATTATAATTAAAACACATTTACAATATTTTGCAGAACCATGAATTTTCTTTCTCGTGATCCTTGATTGGTTATTGATTTATATAAATTTAAAGGATAAAATAATTAAATGAATGAAAACAAAACCCGACAATCGTTTCGTTCTTTCAGATATAGTCAGATACTCCGAAAGGATGAAACAATAATTACTGTATTTTAATAAAGAAATGCTTACAAACAAAATGCAATGTACTGTTGTATTAAAGACAAAAATGTGCATATTATAGCTGAGTTTTTAAATAATTATTTATGTACACAGGACGAAAACGTAATTTGAATTTAAGTTGTTAAACAGGTCTAGAAATATATAATAAAAGTCAATTCTAAAGTTAATGATGAACTAAAAATGTATAATGGATGACTTTACATCTCAGACAAGACAAGAAATTTAAAGTTTCATCAGAGACTTCATTATCTATGCAAACTTTTAAAATAACTCATCGTCTTTGAAAAACTAAATCAGAAATGTAGAGTTAACAAACTGCACCAAGCAACTTCTTAAAGAGCCGTTAGTTGAATTTGCATTATTCGAGCTTGTTATACAATTTATGCTTCATATCCTTCAGTTCTTTGATCTGATGTAAACAAGAAAAGATGTTACCCAAACTTCTTTATTCGAATATAAGAAAAAATGACAAAAACAAAATTCTCTTTCCCTTTTGTCATACAAGAAGGATTCCTGCTTTATTGGCTTGTCTCTAAGGCCATTGATTTTTAAATTAATTTAAATACTATTGATTATTAGATAGAAAATACATTTATAATTTCTCACGCTATATGAAAATTAGAGAACATTTCCGTTTACATTCATTATGCATCCAGTGGGCTACGATTTTGTGTTGGCATTTGTAAATCACGAAACGAACATCAACAAAAATTTCTCTTTGCGTTGATTATAGTATTTTAAAAGTTTCAATAACACACAGCAATAAACATCGTTCATTGTTAATGTACTAAGTTGATATCCTAATTTTCATTTGATTTCAATTAAGGATTTAATAGCTACACGCAAAATTCATGAATAATTACTACCACAGTATTGGTCAATTTGATTGGACAATAAAGTCGATAAGCAGTAATTAAACAACAAGTAATTTTACGAAGTAAAAACTTAGGTTTATCGACATGACTTTGCAATTAAATTATAAATCTGATAATGGCCTCATACCTGAAATTCGAATCAAGATTTTAAATAAATTAATTTTATCTACTCTCACCCTATAATGATTCCATTATTTTGCAAGTTATTGCATGTGAAGTGTGTCATTAATGAAATCGTTTAATAATGAAACTAAATCATGTCTAAAAGAACAATGTAAATTAAATGGGACTTTCATTATTATAACATTTCTTTTAACAAATGAAAAACATGTTTTTGAAAGAATGGTAATGTAAAACACCGGTTAGTACTGCTAACGCTATAGTATCGCAGAAAAATATAGTACAAATTATCGTATTTGGATTTTATGTAAGAGTTTTATCTCAAATTGGTGACATTGCATCGGTGTCATCTCAGAAGTATATTGAACGCAACCTACCATCACCTGTCTACCTGTCATATTATATAAATATAATAAATTATTACAATTCTATTTATTTTTCTAATTGGTTCGTAGATAAAATATTGTATGACACTCATGTGTGAAGTACTTTTATGCACTCATTACGGTTAAGACACTCGCTTTCGCTCGTGCCTTAAACTCCGTAATTCATGCCTAAAAGTATTCCTTCACACACTAGTATCATAAATAACTATTGTGAAACTTGAGCGAAAGTGTTATTTTAAATAATATCATTACATATTTTATTATAAATATTTTATTTGAATCTAAAAAAAAAGTAAGTAAAATACTGCATGTACTTTTTCATTCCGTAAATTTACTAGTTACTTATTTATTGTACTGTTATACCTTAATAGGTGTTGGAAATTTAAATAAAAAAGCGTACATTTTAATTAATAAAGAAACTATTATTATCTTTTAAAATAAAAAACAACATTGCAAAAGTAATGAAAAAATTATTTTATTTTTTCAATTATTTATTTAAAAACTAAATATTTGATCTTTCTTCTGAAAAGTCTCATGCAAATTTAAAATATATTTTTCACGCCTGCGTCCCATTATGACTTGTATTACAGAACTCAAAATCGTCCAGAAATTCTCTGCCCTAAGCCGGCAAAATGTAGGGATGCCAACAAAATAATATGTTAGCATTACATTCTGTCAAAATTTTTAATTTTCTTTTATTGGAAATGTAAAATGTAATTAAAACAACAATTTTTATTTATTATTCTTATTACTACTCTTCTTATATGATTATAATTACCTACGTTAATTGTTCAAAAATTTCAATTCACATTCGTTTTATTTTTTAGGTTAGAACAAATTTTTTTTAATAAAATAAGTGAATAATTTATATATCCAGATGAACCGAAAATGTTACAAACATAAAAATCTATAGTATATAAAATTGTAAGTAGTAATAATATTTCTTTAATAAATTAGAAATGTCATCGAGGCAAAAAAATTGTGTAACTCGCATTATTTGTCAAAGTAATCTCGCTCTCCAAAAAATTTAGTTTCTGAACTAATGATACAAATAACTATTAAATAAAAATATTACCCATTGCTTATATATAATTTTTTAACTTCAAATTCTTATTTGAAATAACTTGATACTTGTACATTTTTGTTGCAAGTAACAAATGAAAATGAAACATTTTTGAAGTAAAAATTTGAAATAACTAGTTATTTTATATATTAAACATGTTAAGTGTGGGTACGCCCAGCGAGCTACCGAACGCTGCAATGGAAAGAATCCGGGAAAAAAGTTCACACAAGAGATTTGTACAATATTTTTTTTTATATGAAAAAGATAAAATCCATAATTAGTTTTTCTTTTTGTACAAATACTTTTATTTATTATATACACACAGTTTTATGTGTTTCAAAACTGCCAAGTGCTGCCAATCTGTCAACATGACATCAATTATTGTCAACATTGTCAACCAAATGCACTAAGTTTAATATTTTTAATTAAATTTCATTTAATATCCCATTACTTCTTTTATTATTATTAGGCAAAAGAATATTTGAGACATACTTTTTTATTGTTAATATAATTTTTTAATTATTTTTTCTGAAATTTCCCGCACGCTAATCTGGGGGAGACGTGGGAAAGTAAGATTCCAGACATTGCTTAGGTGACGTTAATAATAGTTATTTGTGTACCATGGGTGCTAAATGCTACATTGCCGCACGCGCATAAAGATTCTATTACACTAGAGCGGCAATGCTATTTTGCACTCGTGGTACACACATTGTTTTTCTTACAACTGCTTTAAGTACAAAAATAAAAAGATTTAATGATATAATTAAAATATTCTAATACGCTTTATTTGCTACAATGATATGTTACTAAGTGATATAAACAATCGTTACATTTTATGTTATATTCAACTTTTAATTTGTACTAAATAAATAAACACTTAATTTATTTCATTATGATTATTATATTTAATATAACATTGATTTTAGTTTCAAAAGTTTATGACTAGAAACTAATCCATATATGAAATAAATCTCGGTCGTCCATAAAATATCAGTTGCAGTTGTGCGTATGTGTGCAATAAATTTACAAAATATCATTTTTTATTACATTTCTATAATAAATATATAGCCACTCTTCTGACAGTGAATTAATGTGTTTGTAACCCTAGGTCGCAAAGTACTTTACCTCACGTTGCCCGGGAAACAATAGTGTTGTTTAGAAAAGGCATATTTTGCGCATCGAAATCAATGAAGAAATATCAAGTTTATTTTACAGTTGTAGGGAAACACATTTTGTTGTAATAGTACAAAAAAGAACTTTCAAGAATGGTGCTACTTTATCCAATGCACTGTACATGAACTGTTTGCTTTTATAATGTAATAAAATCTTAAGAAAAATAAATATTGATATTCCGAGAATGTAAGTAAAAAAGAGTGTAGGATAAATGATATTTGAAGCATTTCACAACATTGACATGAACATAAATCGTTGTAATGAATACATTAAAGCGAGAATAAAATAGCGCATTTATATTCTGTAGGCAATGAATCGGTAAAAGGTGTTCGTGCGAAGCCGATTTGGCGTCGAACACAAATATATGCAAAATAATCGGCGCGCAGAGATTCGCAGTGCGTCGGTGCGTTATGATCAAGTAAGCCGCAAGCAGGAATGACAAACGCTCATCCACAAGCGTCGCGACGTCTTAGGCCGACAAGTCACCCAGTGTTTTTATCATTCCTCCACTCCGTTTACCGTCATTTGTTACAAAACAAAACAGCCACCAAACAAAAACAACTAAATACATCAACCATCTAAGAATTTTCCTCTCTGATATCGACGATTGTCCTACAAGTGCTAGCGGCTCACAAAAAGGAAACTTTTATTCTTGTTGGAAGTGAATTCTTCAAATGTTACGAAATACCAGTATGGACGCGTTCTTTCATAAGAATTTCATTCTTCGCCAATGCACCATTAAGGATTGCAATCTGCCAAGTTTTTTACTCTTTTCAGTTATTTCCTACATTATTACGGACATTGTTACGGAATTTCTAAATGAATTTTTTATTTTGAAATATTTTTAGCCTGTTTATTTGCAGATACAGAACTTTATTTCGTATTGAATGTTGTAAATTAACAAAAGTTTTAGAGTAGAAGTTTACAACTCGCTAGTGAATAGTTAATTTACTCTTATTTATTCTAAGTTTCACATTCTACTGCATTTTCACTTGAATTAAACTAGCAACATTTTATTTTTTAACCAAACGTAAACCAAAAATAAACATACTACTTATGCTTGTCCTTAAACGTAAAATACATATTTGAATTAATAACTGAAGTATGAAAAATTATCTACGTACTGTAATCGTGAAAAATTTCGGTTTTCAGATTTCAAGAAAAGTACGTTTTAACTATCCCTGAATTTATTTTGACTACTTTCAGTGTTACGTCTCACATAACTAATAAAAGATTCGCCGTATAATTTTGAAATTTTGCATATGAACTGCTATTATATCTAGTTGTGCACTTCCCTTTTTTATTGCATCGGCAATGCCAAAAGGGCACTTTAATGTAGTGTTTTTTTGAATTTTTCGCATAACTCAAAAACGCTAAGCAGTAGAATATAGAAATTTTGTTTATGGAATTGCTATAACATCTAGTTTGATATCTCCATTTTGGTTCAAATCGGACTTTTCAAAAGGGCAGTTTATTTTTTGGCAGATATTTAATGAAAACAATAATTTTCATTTCTTGTTAATAATTTGACATTGACAACTGTCAGAATATATTTCGCGAGAAATATGTACAAAATAAATGAAAGCGATATCTATTTCTTTAAAAGTTTTTGAGCGATTAAAATAGTTTTGTGTAATGTAATAGGAATAGTAAAAAACATTTTAATACAATTTTCAAAACATGATCCACTTCGAAGGGAAGTTTGAAGATATGAGACTAATGGGGAATTTTAGCGTATTTTTTTAATTTTTTTATTTTATCAAAATTGCCCTCAAAAGTAATATTCTACATTTTATTTCACCCAAAGATGCCTAGATTTCTCAAGAAATGAAATTTTATACAAAAATGACGTCAGTGTGGCTCGCGGAGAACATATCGTCTATTTTAAACAGCGCGCGCTGGGTTCCCATGGCAACCGAGAACCGTGTGGTGTAATGCTGCAATATACAACCTATGTTCAAAAAGTCAGGTCTCACCATCCCTTCTGCGCAAGCGCATAACTCACTTGTGACGTCAGAGTGGCTTGAAGATAAATCATTAATTATAAATAATTGGCAACATAATTTTAACTTTCAATTACATTTTAAGTTATAATAATGCATATACTTACGACTAAAAGATATTTCACATGTAATTTCAACCACGCTAAACTTTCCCATTGAAGTTGAAGAATGATTAGCTATAGAATAATCTTACTTTCAAGTAAAATAAATTTAAATGAAGTGCAGCGAAAAATGTGTATAATTTATCATACAAGGAAGTCATGTGGTGTCCACCGTGTCCACATCATATTTTTGTATATTTCTTCATTATTGGAATAATATATTAGAATTATAAAAAAAAAACATATTTATTTTATTTGACAGTATAGGTATAAACTATTTCAATAATGTATCATTATGATATATTGTGACATTGCAAAATTATTGTTCATACCATTAAAATGATTTAGGTTAGTAGGCTATGTACCTACAAGTTTGTAATCCGAATTAAATTTTATAATAAAATAATGGTACACATTTTAACTTTAAATTATGATAGCATTTAAAACTTCTATGCTATATGGATTAAAGATATTTATGATCAGACTTTTATAGGTTTCCTTGATTTATAGATATTTTGCCATGAATTTTACTTACAATTTACAGAATTTCCAACTATTCGAATTTATTTCTCGTGAAACGAATTTATTGCTTCAATAAAATTATTATATTCCTGAATATGTCTCATGTCCAATTCAACTGAATAAAACTCATATTAACAATAAATAAACCCTGTGGTGTACTCTCTACGCCAGCTAAAGTGCTCGCGAAATGGCCCATAATAAATGTAATTAGTTTATTAATAAAATAGTGGAATCCGTAATCATTAAAATTCAGGTACAGTATGCTTCATTTCTAATTAATTGTATCAGCATGCAGTAATTGACATCGCTGAAGAAATCCTTTGACATCCGAGTGAAATTCAAAGCGACGTTGTTGACAATACGACGTCAGCGTTGCTTACAGGATGCGACTTAAAACGGATTCAATTACGGGTCAGAAAATTCTATTTAAACCTGTTCAGAAGTTATTAATATCCCCACAACAGCAAATAAATTAAGGCTTGACGTTTTATTGAAATTATAATTTAATTTAGATTTATATTTCACAATTGACGTGAAAAGTTTATGCAGGGAAATGTTTGCATTTTAAATGAGAATTCAGTTCGTACATTAATTACAGGAAATGAATTCGAAAATGAATATTCTTGAATTCATTATTTCATTTCATATATTTTTTTTTGTTATCTAATATGATTTATATTAAAGCTGTTTTTAAAGGGAAAATGGCAACAATTTTGAAAAGTTTGGAAATAAATAACAAAACATTTAAAATAAATTTTAATTTTCCGTTTACCGATTTTTTTTATATCACATTTATCAGGATAGTAAATACATGGAAATTTAATTTAATAACGTCGCTATTGTGACCGTTTTTTTGAAATCTCTATACGGTAATATTATTTTACTTTTATAGGTTAAATTTATAACGACGAAAATTTTTTTCGATAATGTTATAACTCTACCGTGCGTATTTTTTAATGTGAAACATGAGCATTACCATATCCATGGTTGATTGTCAGCAAGGTATACTTGCTTGTCTCATTTAAAATGAAACATAGGAAACGAATTTGACATTTGCTTTTTGGGTTATAAAATTTTGGCTTGTCAGAAAATTTTCTCTACCTACAGCAAAAATGTCCTTCGTATTTTCCAATAACTCATTTTTCGTACATTAGTTGGTTATTAGAAAAAAGTTTTTGAAATAATTTTCTTAACATCGAACTGTTTTTCAATTTTTAATATGTCAATAAAATATAAGTAATTTAAATTTTATTTTTTTATGTAAATTTAAAATACTTTCGAAAAATATATTAACAGTCCGAAGATAAGATAACATGTAAGAATATGTGTAATTTTTTTTGGAATGAAAATTCTTTACATAAATGCGCTATTCAAAAAGTACGTTTTTTTATTGTTTCACAAGGTAAGATTTCTTGTCATTTCTTGTAACACAATTTCTTGCCTTGTTTTGTTTTGAAATTTGTAGTTCTTGTCTTGCATTTTTTTGCAACACTGATGCAAGACCAAGAAAAATACAAGACTCTCGAGAAACATTTGTTTTTTTGCTTCGAAAAGTTTTTTCTTTTTTTCTAATAACATTTTTCTCCAAAATGTACAAAAATTGAGATTTTAGGAAAGTACGAACGACAGTTTTGCTCTAGGTAGAATATACGCTAAATTTTAGTGTTCTTAAAATACATCTTCAAAAATTATGCATTATCCGCTCATTTATTTTTTATTTCACTGCCACCTACACTATGACAATGAAATATGAGCATTATTTCCGTAATTTCTCCCCTCTTCCCCTAAAAATAAATTTTAGTATGATGAAAATGTGGCGAATTTAACAGAGTATTAATTCGAATTAGTGCTACAAGTTCAGGTTAAATTTGCACTTGGAACCCAATTCCCGCGTAATATAACCCGCCAAGGTTATCCGCCCCTCCCACGCTGAATTAATTTCATAATAAATTCACGTCGTTATCTTCCCAAAGTGCTGAATAGTCCCACCCCCGCAACTATTACTTGATAGACAGATTACAATGACAGCGGTAAGTATCCAGGCATATAACCGCGAGCTAATCGCCTTGAAGGATAATCAATAGCTCCTGGGCAAGAAATGATGAGGATATATCGGCGTTTGCTTAACAACGAATATCTCAAATGTTCTTGTTTTTATTTCAGGAAGTTAAACAACTCCGAGACAGAATGGGGGAAGTAATAATCGAGCGAGATCGGAAGTTCAACAAAATTTTAATATATCACAATATCCTTCACTTCACCTCCAAATCCTAAACTCCAAAATCATTATTTTATCGCCTGGGCATAGAATACTTATATACAGAAGCGACACTCTGGGTCGGTACCTTTGATGTTACCCTATTCGATTCTAGGACATTGGAGCATTGTGTGGACCTTTAAATTTGTTGGCTGATTTACGCTGCACATTTAAATTTTTGTTTGAATCATAAAATATTTTTTAGAATGTAAAAATACTAAAATTATAAATTCAATATAATAAAAGCAAATTATATGAAATAAATAGGTACATAATTATATTTTGTAAACATTTCTAATGTCTGTATTTTGCAAGTTCATCAATAAGCACAATTTTCTATTTCTTTCTTTTTGATTAAATTTAAAATTCATATTACTTATTTCGTACCATAAAATATTTTGTGTTTTACATATATTTTTTTAAATAATCTATTGGAGCATTTTTCGAGTTGAAACCTATTTTTTTTACTAACTCATATAAGCAATATCCTACACCTTTTAGTTAATACAAATAAATTTTTCAATATTTATATAAAAAGTATTTTCAAAGCAAAATATGTAATTATAAAAATATTCGTGTGTTGTTTTAAAAATTACAAACTCAGCATTCTCCATATTATGATTTTATACTGTATAAATATGATGTTGTCTAATTAAAAGTTTTGTTGAAAAAACGTCTCACAAGCTTCACACTTGTGTATTTTTAAACAATTATTTAACAAGTACAACTTTGAATCGGCCAATATCATCGTATACATGGAAGTGTGGCAAGCTGATACAGCTTCTTCCGGAGTATGTGAAATTTCTTTTTGATAATTTTTATTCCTAATTTTTACCAAAGTGGTAACATATTTGATGCTTCTTAGAAATCGATTTATGTATTTTTATATTTTTATTATTATAAACAGAGAAACTCCAGTCAAGAAGATGTGATGAAACTTTCCGATTTTAAACGATGAGCCCTTTAAATTTGTTGGCTTTCCCCCATCTATCTCTGATTTCCGTTTCTCTGTCTTACTATCGCTTCTGTATATAACTATTCTGTGGCCTGAGTGAGAAAGTACCTACTCTTATTGATGTATTGTACGAATAGCGGTGAAAAACTAGAACCTTGAATCGTGCGCATATGATTTTCGGAATATTCATTATTAATTAGTCATTTTTAGAGTATCGTTAGTAGAAGTTCCTGTGGTACATTCAACTTATGAAGTTCGTTCATTAGACTGTTGTCGGTTTTCTTCTACACATTCTAAGACAGATTCTTGAGCATTTGTTTGTTCTTGATTATATTTTTTTTTCAAATGTGATTTTGTCATTCTCTATCTTTTTTACATTTTGAAGATTTTAGATTTTGAAATTCGTTTTATACTTTCTTCTTTTTGTATTTTGATTTGTAAGTTGCACCTGAAAGTTTATTTTTCTTGGTGTCCATTAGAGAAAATTATTCAGCCTAGTAATAATCCATTTGTAATTATGAAAGATAGTATCAACGGTTCACAGAAACAAAAAAATAATTTATTAATATATTTCTTCTACTCCTGTGTAAATATATCATCCATATTTCAATTTTTGCGATTAATTATAGTAGCCATATTTCAGAAGAGTAAAATATGACTCATAATTCACTTTTCTCAAAAATCAATTATTCACGTTTATTTTGTATGTGGATCGCCCGTTCTATGGCCGTCTAGCTGACGGTATAGTTATTTGTCATTGAGTATTTTTATGTTGTAATTTTCTAAAATATTTATTTTTTCGAATTTACAGGAGTAGAAAAAGTATAGTATACATTCGAGATTAGGCTTATTATTTAGTCTACGGCACGTAATGTAAACTACTATACTATTATTAGTAATAATTAGTAAATAATAATAATATGAGTATTGTGGAATTACTTTTTACAAAATTAATAAATTCCATGTCTCGCGTTTTTGTTGTACGTCTAAGAATTTGATCTATTAATAACTGCAAAATATAAGGCGATAGCTTTTCAAATTTCGCGAATATATTGACATTTACTCTCCGAATATCGAGTGTTATGAAATATTTTCTTTTTTATTTGGAAAAGTCAAATAACTCCAAGACGAGTTTAATATTTTCCTAACAATTTTTTCCTGTCTGCTACACTCCTTGGAAAATTATATGAAAAAGATTAATGGTTATATTTTTGTGTTTATATTTAAATTTGTACGATAACGAGAATAACATATGTACACATATGTGAACATCTTTGTAATGAAATTCACATACCAGTTTTGCCCGGGATGTAGAAAAGGATCAGCTTACCTGGAACAAAGAAAAATTTACTTCTAGGATTATTAGAGAAGAACAGTCGTTAATTTGCTACTTTATGAGTTCATAAAAACTGAAATTTATTTTTTTATCTCAATACTTTGTTACACATTCCGATAGAAATAAAAGATTTTGGGGTACAAAGTATCGAGAGATTTTTTTATTTTTATGTGACATGACAAATTGTTTTTCACTACCGTTTACTTAACAACTTAAGCCAATAATGTAAACTGTCACTTTTTAAACAAACAAGCCACGAAATCCAAATATTATTTGACTGATTAAACTCAAGAAAAGAGCAAACTATATGGATTCAAAATTTAAAATTGCAGTCTAATTTAAATAACTCCATCAAAAAATACAAATCAAGAATCAAAAGTGAGGTTAATAAATGAAAATTTATTTTTTATGTATGTTAAAAAAATAACTATTCATATCAAAATTGTTTAGTTTATATAAGCTTTTAAGTAGTCGCCAGTCTTGTATCCTGAGGTGCGAAGCACCTCAGGATACAATCTTATCGCAATCTT
Source organism: Stenolophus ochropezus (assembly GCA_035578165.1). Taxonomy (NCBI): domain Eukaryota; kingdom Metazoa; phylum Arthropoda; class Insecta; order Coleoptera; family Carabidae; genus Stenolophus; species Stenolophus ochropezus. The sequence goes on along the minus strand of JAQOWZ010000019.1, from coordinate 12,395,380 downwards.
GGTTTATAATATAATATTAGCGATCACTACCGTAAGTATTTTTTAATATGAAACAAGGATTAAGCCTTCAACGGGCCTTAGACAAAATATAATTTGCGCCCCATAATAATTGTTGTTATTGATCTTGATAAATTAGATCATAAATGAGAGGGTTATTTGTTATCAGTTAATGAGATTTTTGTTTCGTTTTATAGATAAAAATGAAATATAAAATGATTTAAACAACGGGATTTAACTAATTTTTGTTATGGCACGTTGTGTTGTTTAAAATGACACCTTTTTATTTTTGGCAACAAAAAACAAATTCAGAATATAAAATCAATGTAAAATAAAATACATATTAGTCCATATACCGAACACACATGTACAAGTATAATAAAAGATCTTTAAGGAAGCGTGTTTTTCCATTATAATCTTATGAGGCTAGACGTCTCATTTAACAAAAGCGTTCGGTAAAAGTGAGCTCGTAATACGGTCATTCTCTATTGTATAAAATCACCGTAACATGACATAATTTTTAAATTTCCCATCTAACCCTACATGTAATTGTAACGTTTGTAACCAACATCACTTGTAGATCTACTGTCGTTTCCTCATATATATTTTTTTCACGAGATGCATAGAAAGCTCTATGTTCTTTTCGCGAAATAAAGAAGAAAATTAATTTTCCCTCTCTAGAGTAACAGTATAACATGGATATTATTTTATAATGAAATATTTGAAAAATTCTTATAATAATGATATTCTTAAAAAAAATATTATGTCAATTATATCTTATTCTTTTTTTCTTTTGTCACGTTATTTCTCAATTTGACAACTTGAATTGACATTGGCAATAAACAACTGCAGTGCTAAACGTCAAAGTTTACAGTACAGTCATAACCTAACTTTCTAGCTTATCATGTTATGCTTTGTGATGTTGCTACGCCTTTTCATTCGAATAAATCCATTTTTGAAATATGTCGTGAAAAAAATGTTATGTCTACCACGAAAGGAAAGCACTTTTTCCACTCTTACTCAAATGCCAAACTCGAGATCGAGTGGTAAAAATATACGCTTTCCTCTCTAGTTTGACAAATAACTATTTTATAGCGTAATTCAAAACATTTTATAATTTACTAATTTCCCAACACTTTTTATCAAAAGTTTTGTTTTTTATTTAGATTTTACAAATAAACAGTAATTTACACTATTTTCCAACATATTATTTTGTATGTATAAAATTAATGTCATTCATTTAAATTCCACCCTGTGGCATCGCGCTTGAATTTCAAAACTGGTAAATACAACATAGTTTTGATATATAATATATTATTTATTATCCCGATTAAATCCTGGCCACTCTGAATTACGGGTCCTAGACATTTGTCTTCTCTATTGGTTAATTCGACCCTGCGACTAAATCGACAAATTATATTTGCTTGTCTCATTTAAAATCAAACATAGAGAATGAATTAGACAGAAGTACTAAATTTTAATATTGTACGAAATTACAAAATAAAGAACTAATAAACCAACTAACAAACCAATAAGTATTATAACGAAGAATTATATACAACAATTACAATAATTTTTTAAAAATCTATCCATTAACTGCTATAAAACTTTTGAATTACATATGACGATATTTGGACAATTGTAATATTTAGAGTAATGTTTTAAATTTCAAATTTTCGTTGATCTAAATTTTGAAGATTCACCTTAGTACAAACTCTGATTTCAAAGATCACCATTACAAAGAATCTAGATGTGTGAGATTTAGTGATCTAGCAGATCATTCTATTGTTTTATCATTTCCTCTAAAGTTGTAAATGATTATTAAAATTGTTGTTGCAAATGTCAAATTTGTTCCTATTTGTTTCAGTTTAAATGAGACAAGCAAACGTAGTTCATTGTCTTATCAAATATCAAGTCGTAACCATGGATATGATAAATCCTGTGTTTCACGTTAAAAAATATTCACGGTATAATAAAAATAACGGAGGTATTGTAATGATACAGATTTAGACATTTCAAGATTTTAATGAGTATTTACGAATTAAGTTATTTACAAAACGTTTTGATTAATTTTAGCGTGATATTTATCTATGTTCATCAAGTAAATAATTTTATGAATATTTAATATTTTGAGTATTAAATTCAAGTGAGTGAATTTCCTCCAATTATTTTAAATGATTGTACATGATTGAATTAATTGAATACTTTGATATAGACCGACATCAAAATATAAATTAAAATATCCTAATTAAAATTATGAACTTGAATACTCAACGACTGTAAAGCGATTGTTCTAACAACGTTCTTGGAATTGTTCTACAGTAAATTTAATTATTTAATTCAGTGTAGTACACTGTAGTCATTTAATTGATGCTTTGATCATTATTGTTATTGGACTAGAGCCAATTTGGAGTTTACACGCATACATTAACTAAGGATGTAGTACAGCGGTGTGTTCTTTAGTTAATAGCAAGATATTATGGGCCGAATTTACGATTATTTAGTTCATAAATGAAAATTTCTATAGCTGTATGAAACTTTTACGTGTTGCAATGAATATATTATGAGATATTTTATTTATTGGTTGCAGTATCACGAGAATTTAAGATTACTTTCAAAGTTTATTACCAAAAACCTATTATACGTTGATTACTTTTGTTATTTTTTGCCTCTAATGTTTTACGATTCCAATACTAAAGTCATATGCAGTATATACAGGGTGGTAACTCGAACACCCAAACAAGGATTTAACACAAAATAATATTTTCGTAATTTTCTATTTCCCTAATTATTTTAAGTAAAAAAACTTTCAAATAAATATTGTAGAGCACAAAATTCTGCATCTGAATCAATGAACAAAATAATTTTACGTGCCTTGTAAGCTCAGAAGTTAGGTTTTAAAATGACGTAAATCATCCCAAAAATAGAGGTAGCAATGAAATTCAGACAAAAATAAACAAAAGTTTAACGGTTTATCTGTCAAGTTAGCTACGTTCGTTTATTTTTATTATTATTTGAAATTACTATTGAAGTGAACAAAATTACATAGATTCATTTTGAATTAAAAACTAAATAAATATAAAATTGTTATAATTTTAGTGTTACTAAACAGAACAGTTATTACAAATAAAAATACAAATAAACTGACGCAGCTGACTAGACAGATAAATTATTAAATATTTTCGGCCTTTCCTAGAGAGTTTATATCAATTAATTAATATTCTCTAAAGAAAACTTATGAGACGCCAAAACTAATTCGGGGTTAATTAAAAGTCTACATTTGTGACTAAAATCCAAATAGTCTTATGCCTGTATTCATAGTCGGTACTTCGCCTTGACTCATACTTGAGTACTGTCAAATGCTGTCATATTGTCAAATTTACAAATATTCCCAACGAAATAACTACAATTTCTCCAAATCTCTACCTTTGGGTTATTACTTAGACGAGAATTCACGAAGTTATTTCGTTGGAAATATTTGTATATTTGACAATATGACAGCATTTGACAGTACTCAAGTATGAGTCAAGGCGAAGTATCGACTATGAATACAGGCATTATTCTCCTCCATCGCCACCCTTACAAGAAACTTGTATCTTCATGAAGGTTTTTTTTACATCAATAATAAAGCCCCAAATTGTTATTATTTTGAAGAATTATTGAATTATTCCATTTTAAGTAACTGATTATTACCCTAAATAGGTGTGAGTTACACCTTTAAAAATATTAGCTCCGAATTACTCGCATCAAAGTACCTATGTATACAAATTTTTATTTTAAAATTCCCATTAGTACAGCCACAATTATAAATTGAATATCAACCAATAGGAATCCATATGACTGTTTTCAATGCGCGTCTCAGGATATACCGGACCGGTAGTGGGCCTTCGAGCCTGGTTAGACCGCCTTCCAGGACATCTCATGCCCTGAAGGTGATATAGTTCAGCTGGCCGGGAATTAGAGCACGCTTCAGCGTGTGCTCTAATTCTTGGCCTGCTAAAACCAGAAGACATTCCAGAGCATTTGTTGCTACTTTGGATTGTGCTCTGGTTACAATGGGTCAAGAAATAGGGCAGACAAAAATGTTTGCTCTAATTCTTGGCCTACTGAAACCAGAGCATCATTTTTAAAGGTGGGCACCGGCCCACCCTACCCTACCTATAGTAACGCCACTGTGGTCATTTCAAGAACTGAAGGTACAATATTTAGTCCGATGGCTAAATAACGTTTGCATTTACCATAACTTAGTTCATGTTAATAAAGTAATATAGAATTTGTAACACTTATAACGTGAAAACTTAACCTTCGTTAATTGGTCACAGTGTAATTTTATGTACTCCTCGAGGACTTCCACAATTTACTTGTAAATCCTAGAAAGAGCGTAAAAGTTGATAGGATTAGTGTTTCTATGCGATATTATTTGTGCTAATATTGTAATAAAGAATATTATTTTCAAATGTCTTTTGAAAGTATACTTAAAAAGAAATATTTACGATAAATAAAAATTGTAACTCAGATAAAAAACTCACTTTAAAATAAGCTGAACTACCAAAAAAGAAAGCAGCCTTACGTAAATGGTTTGTTCAACAGACTAATAATTAATAAATATACGATATATGTATTTCTTTATATTGATTTCATAAATGTGCGTGTTTTATTATCCGTATTACCTCAAATTTTATAAAGCGTCGGTGATGTAAGCTGTTCGATAATATAAATAAGCCTGATTTATTCTGCTTGCACTAATGCGGTTTTACTGTATTTTCTTTCCTAAGTGTGAATGTGTGAACTGCACGATGCATGTTTTTAAACCAGTGGCGTGCGGTGGTATTTTGTGATGGATGTTCACTCATTCTAGAATGGATGTTTGTAATTTATTCAGCATTCAAATATTTTCTTTCATAAATTTATTTTATTTGAAAAAAAAATGCTTTCGTACAATTGAGACAAATTATTTGTAAGTTTATCGTCATATAACCATATAGAACCCAAATATTCTTATCTTTGTCAATTGTAACAAAAGATAAACATGACCAATAAAACAAAACCATTAAATTTTTCTTACATAGAACTTTGAAAATGACGCATTCATACTTGTATTTTAATTAAAATTAATCTTAGATGTTGGTTTCGTAGCTTTAATAATTTAATTTTTTGAAGAAAAAATAACACATCGACAAAATAGAAATTTCAATATATAGCAATACATAAAAATTAAATAATTATCTGAAATACAAATTAAAAGTAATACAAACTTTATTTTTAAATAAACTGAAAATAAAATGTAGATATAAATTAGGGCACCCAAGCCAGAATCAGTTAACTCTACGAAAGTGCATAATTCATAGGGCACGCGATGGGCAGAGACGCAGCTATTAGATTTCTTAAGTTTCTGTAGTATTTTATCTCTCTCTGCGTAATGTGACTGTGATGGTACCTTGCCTATACGAATGAGCTGCGCGTAACCGTGCACAAGGGATGAGTGCACTTGACCTATGTGCTCGCTTTCAGTTTATTCAACGCGCTAATATTTCACACGCAATAAAATAATCATATTTTTATGACTAAATTAAATTTAAAAAACATAAATAAGAGAAAGTAAGATAATTTTTATTTTGCTTTTTTCTCAGGGTGTGCACTGCACATCTTGCACGTATGAACTGCACGCCACTGTTTTAAACTTATTAATGCATATTTGTATACAATGTGTAAATTTCCGTAGTATGAGGGTGAGAGGAAAGCAAATTTGATAACGGTATGCAAACGTATAATTTCAGAAAATATTTGCGTAACCATTTACACCTGCGAATGTTTCCACTTTTGCGCCAAATGTTCATGCTGATTACCTCGGAGTTTAAAACCTACATATTGGCAAAACCTATTATGGACTTTTCAACGCCCCTATTGCATTCGCCGCTCAATGGCTGCTCTAGTTCCTAATTAACCTGGGACTCACGTCACGGAAATGTCATACATTATAAAACTAAACATACTCTGCACCTCTACTCAATGCATACTTCAAATCATTAAGTGGAAGTACAGGTATACTACAAAACTTAAAGTTTTGTTACGATTTTTTCAAATTGACATTTACGTTTCTTTGTTAAAGTCTTATATATAGGTATAATTTTAAAAATTTAACGTTTGATTTTATATAATAGTATGTATATTGCATGACGATTAGAGAATGTTCTTGACTAGTCTATCAAAAGGGTAGGGAAATAATTTTTGTAATATTTCTGAACTATGTTCTGTACAATTAAAAAAACATAAGGCCCGTATTACGAGCTCACTTTTATAATAAAATCGCGATTTTAACGCTTACTTTTACATCAAAATCTTTTGTAAAAACGAACGTTAAAATCGATTTTATTATAAAAGCGAACTAGCTCACTTTTATAATAATATCGTGATTTTAATTTTCAATTTTACATAAGATTATGATGTAAAAGTAGGCGTTAAAATCGCGATTTTATTATAAAAGTGAACTCGTAATACGAGCCAATATTTTTTAATACAGTGACACTGTTTCTTTATAAACTAAAGTATTTAAATGTTTTACAACAAAAGAATACTTTCTGTGAAATAAAAATTATTGTAAATTGTAAAAACGTGATTGAAATCGTCAATCTATTCTTTCAAAATACCTTTATCTTTAAAATATTTGGTACACACAAAGTCTTTATTGGAAAACAAGGTATTATTCGTATCCAGATTTTTAATTATCTCATCAGTCTTAGTAGCATAAAAAATTGTATCTCTATCTTCACACGTCGCGTAGTCACTATTATAATTCGATAAAAAACACTTTCATTTTATTTTATATTAAATACCAATACAATATTTTCACAAACGTCAAGATTTAACTGTAAAACAAAGTAACAAAGAGAATGTATGGTACATCGGTACGCGGAACGGCCCAGAATGTTTCCTATCTCTCACCGTTCTTTCTAACATGATAAAATTGTGAGACACAAACTGGGATAGAGGAACTTCACTGCGTTGCACAGGCGTGTTTACGGCCTAGCCGACGATGAGACTACGACCACCGACATTTTCATTTTGTAAATATTTCAAAATCAACCTTCTAAATAATTTCATTATTTTTTTATTCTACCTAAAAATCTTTTAGATATAGAAACCTAAGATTTGAAAGGTATTGTTGGCGCTGTTAGGGATTAGGAAAAGAGGGGAAAGAGTTTGTGAGGTGGAAAAAATCACGACTCAAAACTTGGCTGAGAGCAACTTTGGAGGAGTCTAGCTTTGTTGCACATTCACCGCCAGATTCAGCTTGACGTGCAGAAACTATAACAACATTTGCGTAAAGTTCTAAGAGACGACTTGAATTTATCATCTAAATAGATGTATCATAGTTTTAAATGTTCATAATATTTTTGAATGCACCCCTCTCCTTACAAAAATAACTCCGTGACCTGCCCCGAAAGTCTCCGAATGCGTTTAAGCTAAATAGATTAAAAATAGATGTAGCAATCGCGATCTGCGACACTTGGGTTTAAACATGTTTACATTTGATCGAACATTGTAACCTTTAAATCCAAAGTTCGTTATATTGAGGTTCTATTGTACTCAGGGTAGCATTTGTTTGTATCACTTGATTTAAATCACATTGATTTCTTGTTCTACAACTGTTAAGGTATTTAACATGTGACAATACTTTCAAGAAATACTAAATCTTTTTGCACTAATGTGTGATTTTTTCTTAAATTTACTTTGAAATGTATTACAGTAAAATCCGGTTATAACGACATTGTCGCTACAGCGAAAAGTAGCTATAACCGATAATAGTAAAAGAAAAGCGTTACCGTATATGGACTTTCATAATTTCGACGTTATAAATGGTATCGTAATAAACGGATTTTTTGTAGTTTTTTATTGTTTCCTTAAATTTTTACTTATTCTTTAAAATGTTTTTTTTTTTATAAAATAAATGCTATTTTGTGAAGTTTTAGAAATATTAATTTATTTTAAAAAAAAATAAAAAAAATCTGGTTCAAGTCATAAAAACCTAATTTAAATAAAAAACCATGTTTTTAATTTTTTTATAATCAGATATTTATATAACCCTGATTGTACTATATTTTTCACGTCCTCTTATTAGAAACGAATATTCAAATAAAATATTTGGACACTGATATTTTTACAAGTAAATTAAATTACTCATATATAGATGCTGTCGTTTCCTTTGTTTTAGTTCTTTATTTTGCAAATGTTACGACGACAAAAAATAATGACTATTAGCGTCCGCGTGAAATAATGTGATATGTCTATCCTTATTTTGTCACAGAAACGAATTTTACGCCCGGTCGTGAAAAAATATAATTATAGCTGTAGGCTACAGACAAATACTCGTATGTTTGTAAATGTAAAACAAATACGGGAAGAGTAGAAGGTAGTTTTGGTGCTGTTAATTACTTCCGTGAAATCACGAGCGCAGTAAGAAGTAGCGCGACATTACTTTCACTACATCAGCCATAAGGCGAATCCTGCAGTTAGTCCTGGGCCAATAAACGGCCTCGCACTCATCCGCTCGGTGCTTTACGCGGACGTAAAGATGTCCACACTTACACCACCTCGTGGACCAATTTCATCAAGTTACGCTCGTTGACGCAGGCGGCGCTGCGCACGTAGCTAAACCGGAAATGGAAAATAATATGAAGAGTAACTAAGAATTTTTACTTTTGTTACATATTTTAATACTTATTTTTCTTTCTTCTATTCTGACAATTACCGCGAAAATCATTTTATATTATTAATGCAGACCTTATTTTGGTTGTTATTAATAGTTTTGTTTCCCCGCCTGGTGATCTAGTTCAGCCAGAAGATTTGGCTGCTCCAGATTGTGTTCTGGTTTCAATGGATCAGAAATTAGTACACTCAGAACTGTTCTATTTATAGATCTGCTGAAAACAGAGCAAATTCTGGAGCAGACTTGGCTGCTCTGGTTTGAGGGAGTCAAGAATTAGACTATTTAGAATTGGTTGTTCTAAATCTAGGTCTACTGAAATCAAAGCATATTCTGGAGCAGATTTAACTGCTCAGGATTGTGCTCTAGTTTGCTGTAACCTGAACACAAAATAAAATTAATTAAATAATTTCATTGAAAATAAGTTTCTTTTTTTCCATTCGTTCCGTTTTACTTTTATTTTTGGTAACAATAGTACAAATAAATACATTTTCATTATAATTTGTATTTTGTTATCTTTGTTAAAAATCTATAATTTCTATTAAAAAAATTACTTGATTTAAATTAGGCCAATCCTAAGGTATATTCATCATTTTGGATATTTTTAGTGATCTTAAAGCAAATTTAATTTCGATTGTGCAAAAAACAGTAGAAGCTTTATTTACAAAAGGTAAAGAATACCTATCTCATACGATTGAATTCGATCGGTCAAATGTTGTTTCCGTTCATAAAGATATTAACGTTTTTAAAAATTTTAATTAAAATTTCAAACTAATATTCAATGAAATGTAATATAATTTATACTTTCCGGTAAAGTCAGACATAATATGGCAAGAATTTTCTGGAAAGTAAGTCAACACTGAAAAATTTTGTACCTTATATACACAATTAGTTAATTACTACTTCAGTAAGTTTAAACTAATTAGTTATGTACACAAGTTCATATGTTCATAAGACAACGTAACCTAAAGATGTGGTTCTGTTTGTCCGTAGTCATAAAGTAATTTAGTAATTCATTTAACCTCTGCTGTGATTTAAGCAATGCTGAGGAAAGATGGACCAAATGAATTTTATTGTTAAAATGATCAATTCAAACGATAAACAGGAAAAAAATCATTTGCACATAGAGAGGTACACAATCTGGTTGCTATTCCATGAGTTCTGAAGAACTGTTGTTAAATTGTTAATCAGAGAGTAATGTGTCCCTGTATCTCCCAAGCGGAGCATAGGGCAACCGAACTCACCGAACCGCAGATCTAACTACCGTACTGTCGGTTGTTTCATGCCAGCGCTACTTCTATTTAAGATGTATAGATGGAAAGTCTATAGCATCCGAGTGTGACACACAAGTAGCTGTGTTTTTTATTTTACGCCAATTTACACGTTGTCGGTCGCTGGGACTTAACTTACGATCTGAAGTTCGAATGACATCACAGCGAGTTAGAGATGTGCGCTAGCTCGTTCAGCCATCCTGCCACCAATCAGAGAGTGATGATAATTAAAAAGCTGAAGATTATGAAAACGAATATGCGGGATGCATGGAAAATGAAAACAAAAAAATGACAACAATCTGTTAATTAGGTCATCTTGTTATAGCCTTGGTCCGTCTCATATATATAACGTAAAGATGTCCACACTTATACCACCTTGTGGACCAATTTCATCAAGTTACGCTCATTGACGCCAGGCGACGCTGCGCACGTATTTTAAACCGGAAATGGAAAATAATGTCACGTGCTCTGCACTTCCATGCGGATTAAACATTTATACAGCGGTGTCACCACGGCGACTTTCAAAACCTGCTTTATGCGCTTCTATTTTTGACGCGGCTGTTGAAATTTTTAGCGCTACGGGAAATTTGATTTCTGGGCGAGTGGAACTGCAAACTAAAATGCAATTATTCCTCGATGAATATCATCATTTCATTATGGCTGCATTGTCAGATTCACGCGCGTTGTTATACAATTTGCTTGATACCCGGAAAAAATATGCCGTCAGATTTTACATCATTGCATCTCATCTCTTTTGACATACTTTCATTGATCAGAATTTTATCATTCAATCTATTAATTTACTGCATTCATAATTTAAATATACGACGAAGTATGAAAAAGGAATTTATATTTATATACTGAGTGACCCCCAATAAAATTGTCATTTCTTTACCAACAAATTTTAAATAGGAACTTTTTTCACTTTCATTGCAGATTTTGATACATAAAGAATGTAGGATTAACTTTGAAATTTTTTTATTCCTGACAGAAGGCGCTAAAATCGACAAAATTACTTTTTCGTTTGGCTGTTGTCAGGATCGGATAGCACCTCGCAAATCATCAAACATTTGCTCAGTATATTGTTTCGTACCATGCTAATATCTCGAGATATTCTTAGGATTTTTTTAAACTGGGTCATCGGAATGGGATGCTCAATGAATGATAATTATTTATTCAGAATTCAAATAAACATTGAAATATTATACATGTTCATTGGAAACACGGGGATGTAATTATAGTGCATATATGTGACACAAAAAACAGGTAAAAAGCCCACAAATAAAAAACCCAAACATTTAATATACCTAAATGTACATAACCACGGTTATATTTATATAAATCAATTGTTCTGCAATTGTTATTTAATATTCCACATTTACGAAAATTGTGAATAAGATAATGTTTAACTCCGTCGGTAAAACATCTTTACATGACAGTAACATTTTAAATTTATAACGCCAATTTTATTTTACTAATGTGTGGTTTTTTGTAAAATTTACTTTGAAATGAGTTATAGTAAAATCCGGTTACAACGACATCAAAAGGATTCGAATAATTTCATCGCTATAACCGGTTGTCGCTATAACCAATACAAGTAAAATTACAATTTCGACGTTATAATCAGTTTGCCGCTATAAGCGGTATCGTTATAAACAGTTTTTACTGTAGTCTTTCATTGTTTCTTTAAATTTTTACTTATTCACAATATTTTTTTTTTTTGTATAATAAATGGTATTTTGTGAAAAAAGTTATTGATATTATACCATAAGCTTTTTTAAAAAATCGGATTTTGATACAAACCTGTAACTAACATAATTATTTATTTAAACTTACACATTATATAAGTAATGTAAAACCCTATATTCTTTTTCCTTGTGGGTTTTATACATAAGATCTTTTTTCCGGTCATAGTATTTAACATTTAAAATATTAAGGAAGATTGTGCTACCACTAACTATTTTAGTCACTCTTTTTGGCTGTGGGCTAAATTTATTTATTTTTTGGTTATGTATATCTAAATGACTAATTAAGTATTTAATACAATACCAAATTATATATATTTACCTAACATCATGTAATTATAACACTATAACTATGACGTTTTTAAATAAATACAGTAGGTCAAAAAAACACATGTGGGTTACAAATTACAACTCTCTGTTTGTTGATTCGTATTATGGTAACTACATTATGAAACCTTCTCTATTCTATTTTTTTTATTAAATGTTATTTTGAAATGTCATCTGTCAAAAATACTTTTACATATTTTATATCAATGATTAAAAGGTATTGGATAAAATGTTGTATGGCACACGTGTATTAATTAACTAACTCACATAAGTGAAACATCCTATTCGGTCAAACGGCTTAGTGAACTAAAATTTTCTCACGAGACTTCTTTGTAATATAACACACTTTTACCCTAAATAATTATTAAAGTTAACATAAAGATTGCATTATTGCTCCAATAAAATTGCTGATAGAAAATATTTACATTTTAGTAAAGTAAAGTTTTCTGAATCAATTTAGATCAGCTTAATTAAATTAAAATTAATTACATCTTAAACTTGAAAATAACAGAGAGTAACAAAAAGTGAAACATTCTATAATCGAAAATAAGAATTGGTTAATGCACTGAGCCATATCAAGTTTGCAAGCAGAGCACCAACAATGAGATATCATTTTCCAAATGAGTCAATGTAACAAGAGTTGTTGACCGAATAACCAAGCTCCCAATCAGAGAAAATGAAGCCACTCAGCTGCAATGCAATACAAAGCACGGCACAATAGTGTCCTTATGCATGCAAACATCCTTTGCCGAGGACTCCTGCTGCTAATATCCTTTTAACACTAACATAATTAATTACACATTGTGTGTTACACACCTTAGCATGCGACGCTACAATATCACTGTGTTCTGCTGAATTTTCACTAGGCCTTGTGATTTCAAATTTAATAAACTGAATTAATTTAGTTCTGCGATGGAATTTATATTACAATTGTACTCGCACGCTTGTTTAATCTGATTACTACATATGTTTTACATGCAAATATTTCGTTATTAAAACTATGAATTATAAATTTTAATAATGCGTATTATCTGTATCGTATAATGCATTTTTAATAAATATTTGTATTGTATCATTAGGGATTATTTACGTTGTATTAATTTCAAAATTATTACAATAAACTATGGCTGAAAAATAATAGTACCTTTTTTATAATATTTACATATATACATTTTTCGGGCATTCAAAGCAGTTGCTTTTATTTCCAGCTACGTTCAACAAAATTATAGGTAAATTCATACTTAGTACAAAGGGAAAAATGAAATTAAATTAAATTCATTTATTGCTATTAAAATTAAAAGTGCAGCTAATAATACTACAATTAAATACTTATTTTTCTTTCTTCTATTGTGACAATTATAGTGATAAAATATCATTTAATTTTTTTATATTACTAATACAAAGTTATTTTAGTTGTTATTAGTAGTAGTAGTAGTAGTATGAATATATTTTCATTAATATAATGGATTTTTATAAAAAAAAAAAAAAAAACAGTAGATTTAAATCTGATGATGTACATAAATCATTTTCTATATTTTTCACTGATGTTGAAGTAAATTTAATTTCCAAACTATAGAATTTAATCGGTAAAATATCCTTACTGTTCTTAATAATTAACATAGTACATATTTTCATCAAGATAATGTTTTTTAAAATTTATAATATATCCAATATTTGATTTTTACTACTATTATAAGGTGAAGGTTTAGTAGAATTCTACATTAAGCTAATATTCAGTAATATATGATACACAATTGGTACTTTTCTTGATTATCGGTAAAGTCAGAGATAATAGAGCAATCATTTGATGATGAGTATACATCGTGAACAAGTAAATAAAATAATAGGATATATTCATAGGGAATGCTAATTTTGTTGTTTAGAGACAATGTAAGACGACGCTTGAAAATTAAAGCAGTCAACAATGAAAAATTTTGTACCTTGTGTACACAATTAGTTAATTACTACTTCGGTAGGTTGAAACTAATTAGTTATGTACATAATTTATGAACATGTTCATGAGACTTAACGTAATCTAAAAATGTGGTTCTGTTTGTACATAGTCATAAATAATTTAGCAGTCCATTTAACCTCTTCTCTGATTTAACCAATGCTGAGAAAAGATGGATCAGATTATTTTTATTGTTAAAAAGATCAATTAAACCGGTAAACAGGAAAAAAGTATTTGCACGTAGAAAGGTAGACGATCTAGTTGCTATTCCATGAGTTCTAAAGAACTATTGTAAAATGATTAATCAGAGGGTGATGATAATAAAGAAGCTGAAGATTATAAAAACGAATATGCGGGATGCAAGGAAAATTATTAAAAAATAAAGATAAGAAGGATAATGAGTGTACCACATATGACAAATGACAACAATCTGATAATTAGGTCATCTCCTCATAGCCTTGCACCATTTCACGTATATTTTGAAGGAGAGTTGGACATTTTTGAACCTGTATAAAATATTTTTGTTTTGTAGTTTTCAAAACACAATTGATTTTTTTTACTCTTATAACTAAGCCTAGATTATATGTTGTTATAAATAAATTTTGTTTTTTAATTTTATTCAATATTATAAAATAATAATTACTTTTCGAAAAAGTGGTCCATCTCAGCCCCACTTACCCAAGTTTTGATATAAGTGTGGCAATAAGTGCAGCAGGATGTGTAACAACACACAAGGGAGCGGCAGTTGTGTGCTTTGTTTTTGATCCGAAACCAGCGAGTGACAAAACATTCAGCCATGCGTTATGATTCGACGAACTGGAGATGCATCTCAATTGTGGTCGGTCAACAAATGCTCACGAAACAAGCAAAACGAGATACTCCTTTGTTTAGATTTGGATTCCGAATCAAAGAGATATGGAGTGCTCGACACTCGAGGGTCTACTTGTGATTCACACAACTGAGATTCGAAAAGGAAAACTACAGTCACTACTCAGGGTATGATTTACCCAAGCACTATATATTTTCGGGAATTTTGAATGTATAATAACTCCGATTTTTAGATTTTAAAGTCGATTATTTTACCACTAAACCAGGGAAATGACATAATAGTTATTTAAATATTAAGTTTGTTATATTCTTTTCACGATCGACGCTATAACAAAAAGAATATATTAATAAAATATATTTTATTTCTGGGTACTAGATATTCCGCTATTTTTTTCCTAGAATCCTGAATTTTTTATTTTATATTGATGAAATATTTTTATTAAACAATAAATAGAAGAAAAACTGAATCAGGACGAAAGGCTAATAAATTGTACCTTTCCTCTTCATTTTTCGAAAGTTAAAAGCTAATAGTTTTTTTTAGTACCATTTGCATGTTTTTTTCATAAGTATCCAATTTATATTGCATATTTTTATGTTTTGTAGTTTATTTGCTGTTAAATTGAATCTCGCAATTAAATTATACACATAATTCTCATAAACGAAGTTTATAAACGTTCCATTTGATTCAGAATTCCTTTCGCTTCGTTTAATTTTTTTAGATGCATCATTTTTAATTTTCAATAATGCTTAATAAATTTTTGCATTTTAGCTTTAATGGGATCTAAAAATCTTACCGTACATTTTTACAATAAAAAGAACAGTATTCAAGGTCGTCCAATAAATTGTGTGCTACTTACAATTAAAAATTAAAAGAATAATTCGGATTCCGAAGAAAAAAATGTTTAAAAATATTCATAAAAATTTTTGTCTAAAAGTTCGAACATTTAAGAAGAAGGTAAGTAGGTATACTTTTTACTTACAGTAATGTTTATTTTTGAAAAATTCTCTGCCCCTTAAACTTTGTCGCCCTGTGTCAAGTGCCCACCGTGTCCATGTATAGATACACCGCTGTTTGTAAATGAAACTTACTGCAATATAGTAATGGCGTGCAATTCATGGAAGCTTTCTAAGTGCCGCTTACCTTGTATGTTCTAAATATAAATAAACATTGTGCAGTTATTTTCATATTTTAACTTTTTTTTTTAATTACTTCAAATTTATATTTTATTAATTAATTAAAGATGAACGCTAACAGATCTAAAGAGCATATATCTATCTCAACGGATTATATTATATGTTCGAATAGAAATTCGTATATATACCTACTCACAATGAAAGCGCTGTGCAAAGTAGCTTCTGTACGAAAATTTTAGAATCGTGAAAAACAGGCAGATTATAGGCATTCGCGAATGCGCTTTAGGGAACTCACGCGCAATTGAGCTCGTGGATGCTACACTACAAAATATCACATAGCGCTTCCAATGATTCTATATATATATTAGCTTAGTGGTGCTCAAACTTTTTATGTGCAAGCACACCAAATCAATTGTGTAAAATTTACGGCACCCCCTAACATTATGTGCATGAAAATTTAAAGACATCTTATTAATCTTAAGAAAACATTAAAAATATATTCTTTAAATTGAGAACAAAAGATACAAAAAATAAGTGTGATACATGATCTAGCTGCATTTTACATAATTCCTTTATATTTGGGTGTATTTTGGATAAAACTGGCATTTATACCGATGTCATTCTTTCCCTCTTTTCAGTTTTGATGTTAATTAACGTAGAAATCTTAGGTCACATTCACAAGTAAGAAATAAAACTTGAAGGGTTGAAAGAATATTATTCTGAATAAATATCAAAAAGGATTCTATTGAAAATTCAGAATATTTCATTTGCAACGTATCATTGTGAATTTCTATTAATTCCTCTTCGTCTGTATAGATAAATTTCAATATAATAGCATAGATGTTGGATGATAATTCCCTCGAACGAATTTTGTATCCAGTCAAAATTATCAATAGATATATCTGGAAAATATCAAACATCCCAGTGTTAAGAAGTATTCAATAAATCAACTTAATTATGTTTTCTTTTGCTTTCGGTGTTCTAGTAAACATTTCCAATTTGCCTTAATTTTCCAAAACTCTATCTTGTCTTTAAAAGTTTTAATTTTATTGGAGGATTTTAACAAATTTTCATCCCTTATTTTTTGCATGCTGGAATTTACTTTATTCAATTCTTCAAATACATCGGTTGTATAACAAAATTTATTAAACCAAAATTCATTTTTCAACAATTCACAAAATTCAAGTTTGTTCTCTTAAAAAAAAAGTGAGTAGTAGTATTTTCAATTAGTAAACCCGATTCAATACTCATTCTTTGGACAACTATATAAAATCAGTAAGAAGAAGGAGGTTTAAATGCTCAGATCGTCACATCCAAGTATTGCCAAAATACATACTGTAGCGAACCCAGGGTCGCGGCGCGGGCGGCGGCCGCTAACGAACAGGTCAGAACACGTCCGTCCGCTCCCCATTGTTCTGATTTCCAAGGAATCGGTGAATATTCCAGAAATTAAGGGGTCGGCGAATATTCCAGAAGGAAATGTTTTACTGAAATACCCCGAGCAAAAGATCGGGAGGCGAGTCATATATTGATACGGGTAGTGAACACATGGTGATATAAATAAATATAGGGTGATATAAATAGTTGGTAATATAAATATTGTGGAAATAAATATCGCGTAGTTCTAATTGTTTAAATAAATTATCTTAGTATTTAAGGCTTTATTAATAATTGTTAGTTCTAAATTAGTGTTTATATTTGTTAATTCTTAGTGTTAGTTATTTTTAATTATTCTTTGTATTCATATTTCTTTTATTAAACATAGTTATATAAATTCTCGTGTTTTAATCAATTTTACACTTTACCTAAATAAATAAAACGTTACAATACGATGCTAAATTTTACACCACGCGCGCGGCATCCCTACAAGTATTAAAAGGCATCCCAAGGTTCCGCGGCACCCACTTTGAGAACCACTGCATTAGCCACTCGTAACTCGTAGGAAGTTATTTGGATTTATTTTTGATTTATTTATTTTATTTTTTACAGGGAATAATTATTGTAAAATATATAAATGTATATTTGTAATTCATAGAATATTTTGTACCATATATTGCTGGCCACCACAAATTTAAGTTGATAAAGTTTTCATATTTTAATTTTTAATTTTAACTCTTACATGTTGGCTAGCGATACAGAATGTAATCATTAAATTGAAAAATTAATTTAAAATAAGTTTATTTATTAAAAAAAATAAAGCATTTGGTTTGAAGTAAAAGGTAGCACTAAGAATATGAAGTATAAAGAAGACGTAAAAGATTTTGCTTTAGCTCCTATTCATAATTTTTACCTTTTAGTTGCGACGAAATACTACAAGAAATGAAGTAAAGGTAAAGATTTGCGGTGTTACATATTAATATTCAAACTTAACGTGTGCGCGACCAGCAAGAGCTAGTATATAGTAAAAATGTTGAATTTTTCTGATTGATATGTAAACAGTATTAGTTGCGTAGAATTGAAAATGTCTTGGAACAGAAAGTGAACAAAAGGTTAGTGAAGATGTCGATCATAAGATGACATTTATTGCAGGAAAAGCCCACGCAAACCGAGATATTCTGGAAAAAATACAAGTTTCGTCATTTAAAAATAAGGTAGGATTCACGGGTCACATGCCTAGATATATAAAATAGTCTTGCACATAAATGCACCACAAGGTTACGTCGCGGGCGACGGCCGCTAGTAGACATGTCAAGACAGGTTCGCAACACTTCTATTATTTAGTCATCTCGTGGGTGCGAGAACATTACCGACTTAATTGGTTTACTATTTAAGACTAAGCAGGGGAGATGGCGAGGACAGTCCAATATTAATAAGTATAGTGAACATAAATACTTGGTGATATAAATAAATAGTTGGTGATATAAATATCTTGTAAATAAATAGTGCGTAGTGTTAAATGTTTAAATAAATTATCTTAGTGTTTAACTTTTTATTAATAGTTGTTATTCTTAAATTAGTGTTTATATTTGTTTATTCATAGTGTTACTTATTTTTATTATCTTTTATTATTCATATTTTGTTTATTAAACTTAGTTGTATAAATATTAGTGTTTCAATTATTTTTTCTACTTCACCTAAATAAATAAACGTTACAATACGTTTTATACGGGCTGACATACTAATGAAAAAAGTGTGATTCTTGAAAAAAAGTATTTGAATATAATTTTTATAAAATAACTTCCCTATCATATAATGTCACCGCACGCCACTGGAATATAGAGCAATGAATAATTTGTTACATAATATTTTTCATTTTGCCCTACAATATTGAATTATTTAGTGTCACGATATTTGTTTATATATCACGCTGCTGTAAATAGCATCAATGTTACAAGATTTTAGTCACCTGCAGTTTCCGAAACTGCGGGGTTTTTGATTTTCCGCTACATATCTGCATGAAGTTAGTATAGTATGCGCAAGTTATGTAGTGCGCTGAGATATTGGAAATAAAGCGACGACAGGAGCTTTTCAGGGAGAATAACCCCGAGTGGAGAATGTCACAAGTTCACCGTAGCACAAATTCCAAATTGTCACAACTCGGCAGTTGCGTGCGTATGCGCGTCACGAACAAAGGTGCTGGATGTGGATGTTGTGTTACTGGTGGATGTGTTAGTCGACGTCTACGCAATGCCCGGCCAGTCAAAGGGAATGAATATTAAAAGCTCTCGTTTTGCATAAAGAACGTGTTGTCCTACTCCAAATGTTTATTCAAATACGGATCAAGGAGAGATAAATTCCAAATGGAAATGATAACTACACTGTCTTTTTGTCGCTTTGAACTAAAATTAAACAAAGACCTCATTAAACGTTTACTGCACTGTTTGTTAATGTAGTAATGCATCCCATTGATGTTGTTCGTTCATGGAATCGTTTCGAAAATTTACTGCATTTTCAAATTCCGCATGTAACTAAAAAATGTATGTCTCACACAAGAACGAGCTTTAAAAAATACAACTTTTATGTTTTTAGCGTAAAATAGGGTTTATACACTCCAAATAATCCAAAAATAAACATATTTCGGTGCAAAATTTTGGTTTTAGAAAATAGCCTACAGGTACTGATAGACGTCGATGAGCTGATTTCAAATTTTACAAACAGAATTTAATTATCTCTTTTCAAAGAGAGAATAAAAATGAGAAAAACTAAAACTTCTCTATTTTAGTTTTTCGCTTTGAAACTATGTCTCCAATATTTTTCAAACAGAATTTAATTATCTCTTACCGTTATCGATATATCTATATTCAAAGTTAGACCCACAAAAAAAGATGTTTTTCTTCAAACGTCATAAAAGTGACATCTTCTGTGACGTGTTTGACAAGGTTGAAGTTTAATTTCTTTGCCGCCGTAATATATTTTTTTATTCTAGCCGCCGTTTAATTTCTTTGCCGCCGTATATAGAATCAACCAATAAGAAGTAACTTGTACAATAGAAATCTGTAATATCGCCCTAAAAGTCACTATAAAAACTAGATAACCTAAGAATAAAATTACTAAAAATTATGAATAACTGACAGGTAACCTACATATTAAACGTCAAATAGTAATTTATTTTTAAAAATTTCTATATTTGAAGAAAAAATAGCATGTGTTATTCAGAGTAAAAGTGTCTTTGTGTGCCTCGCATGCAATTGTCCGACTCGCTTCGCTCGTCGTGCAAACTTCCATGCTCGCCACACTTTTACTCTTAATAACACAACTATTACTATATACTATTTACTATTTTAATGTATAGCTTTCTAATGGGTTGAAATAAGACTTCACCAATTTACCAATATTCACATTTTTATTTTAACGGGTACAATACCACGATTTTGGCGATTTTCGTTTTTTCGCTGTAAAAATTGTATCCGTGGAAATAAAAAAGATGGAAAATTCGTACACTTATGTAATTTTTCTTGAAGTAGTCGTACCTCGATTCTTTAAACGGCTTTTCCTGAAAAACCTCTTCTTTGGAACTAATTTTGAACGTAAATATCTTGACATCGGTAAGAGATCAATGAATTCTTTCAAAAACCCAACTTTTGGACCCAAAAATTTGTATAGTATAGTATTTGGATTATTCCGAACGCATAAAAAAATTACAGTGAAAAACTAAAAATTGTAACTTTTCATGTTAATGATTGAAAATAACTTGTAGATGTAAAAAATATAAATTTTTAACTGCAAGTGTGGGTTTTTAATTTTTTACTGATTTATCAGCTAAACAGACAATAATTGTGCATAATAAACCTATTTTTAAATTAAAAAGTAAAATATTTTGTAAAGCTGTATGTTCTTCTTTACCCTTATAATTATAAAATAAACATAATATTACAAAATATTTGGTAAAATGGCGTAAGTCTGTTAAATAAATATACTGATTTAAATTTTAAAAATACATATTGTATGAAGTTAACAATTAGTAGAAAACTTTTCTTAACGAGAATCTAGGTCAACTTTAATATCTATGTAAACTATAAAAACACTTTTAGCAATAATTTCTCTTCCTTGGAACGAGAATATTATAGTATTTTCTATAGAAACTTGAGCAAAATCGCAAGCATTTTATTGCCTGCTAGATAAGTTTCTTTCGATGACATATGGTCGTAAAATCATAGTTCCTCCATAAAAGTTCCCAATAAATCTTCAAAATGATTTTCAGTTGAAAATAAAGTAAAATGTGCTGTATCTCTGCATACGGCGAAACGAATAGTAATATCCATTTATTGTTGTTCATTGAAAATGTCGTTAAGCTTTATGTAGTCTGCTGAAATAAATTTTAGTACTACGAGCATACCTATTGGCAAAATAATAACGGGAAGAATATTTCTAGATATTTACATTGTATTTTAGTTAATTTTCAGTAGTAATTTCCTTTTGGATTTTATTATGAATTCATATTGAGAAGTATAATAAGCAAGCAATTTTCAATGAGAAATAAAACAATGACATTTCAATTGAGTATTCTTTCTGTTGTGCTCTGATTAATTGAGAATTAAACTAAATTTGTCGGGGTTCATTATTGGTAAGCCTTCAGAATTCCTAAAATTCCTAACTGGTTACTGATCATTTAGCCAATCTACAAAGCTTCCAATTACCAATTCTCCTTTATCCTTTCAAAGGCTCTATGCTAATTGTGTTAAATCCTTGCTTTAACAGGACAAGTAAAATATTATTCTAGCCTAACCTCTGTTGCTCTTATCTGGTTCATTATTGCAGTCGTACAAACTCTAAAGATTTCTTTAGATAATGGATATTTGATCTTCTGTTATTAATATAATAGTACTATGAATTTACAAATACGAGTATAATTCCTGTGAAATTGTATATATTTTATACTTTTTTTTATACAAACAAGTCCAGTATGACAAAATATGTTGCATTCAATCATTCTATTCTATGAAGGAATATACAGCCGTTGAAATCGAAATGAGAAATAGAATTTCGTGTGTTTTTTTTTAATTATTTTTATATACACGGTGTAACAGAAATTAGTACATTAAATTTCACCAGGGGTAGAACTCCTCAAGAGTAACAATATCTCTTAGTAATTTTTTTCCGAAATCTCTATTTATTTTAGCGTTTTTACAATCCTATAAATTAACGAGTTCAGGTATTTTCAAGGGTAATAATATAACAAGTGAGTTTATTGTCGATAATATTTTCAAAATGTCATGAATGGTAATCCCAATGGCGAGTGACATTTTCTATATATTATCGATTTTTATGAAAATCACGAATTATGTTTAGGAAGAGAATACACTGATTACATTGTCTCCATATATTTTCTTTATTTCTTTATTGGGGTATTATTCGTAACCGCATTGATAATGAGTTCATTTCCTCAGCGATTAGAACACATTTTTGACTTAATGGTATCGGTGGTACTGTTTGTTCGGTCACTATCAAATATTTTTTGTTTATTTGACTTTTTTTTGTATATATATAAACAAAAGCTTAACATTCTGAAACCGGTAACATTAATTTCGCTTATTGGTGTAGATGCACAATTTTATGTCCTACAACTGTTATTTGAAACTTTTTTATCCAAAATAATTAGAGAAGCAGTAAATTACAAAAATATGATTTTACATGATAAATCCCTAATTTCGGGTGTTTCAGTCACCAGCCTGTATATAATATTTACAGTTTTAATTGTTATTACATTTGAAAGTATACAAATTGATATGTACATTATTTTATTGTTTGTTAATTATAAATATAAATTTGTCTTTATTTTTAGGGTGAGGGGGCCTCATTATGCCTACGAGCGCCAATAAATTATTTCTACTTATTAGTACATAATTTTCAAGCTTTGTGATTGGCTGATTGACTGACAATAGAACAATTGTTTTTGACAAATATTTGAGTTGTAAAATAAATTTTGACATTAACAAATAAATCGATTAATAATTATTAAACCGTGAGTATTTTTTTAACGTGAAACAGGAGTATTTATCATATTACGACTTGATATTTGATTGACATCAATGGATATTTACTTGTCTCATTTAAAATTAACCATAGAGAATGAATTTGACAGAATTATTAAATTTTATATTGCAAGAAATAACAAAATAATAGACTAATAAACCAACTAGCAAACAAATGGATATAATAGCGACCAATTAAACAATAATTGTAATAAATTTTCAAAAATCCATGCATTAACTGCATTGACTCAATCTGCTATAAAACTTTAAAATTACAATTTCCACCAGTATAAACTTCTGGTTTTAAAGGTTACCAATAAAAACTATTATACTATTTTCTCTAAAATTATTAATTATTCTTAAAATTCTTGTTGCATTTGGTGTAGGCTTGTGAAAAGGTTTTATAACCCAAAAAGCAAATGTCAAATGCGTTCTCTGTGATTCATTCAAAGTTTCATTTTAAATGACACAAAAAAAATATCCATTGTCGTCAATCAAATATCAAGTAGAAATAATGGATGTAATAAATCCCATGTTTCACGGTATAGGTAAGTAACAAATTGTAAATATACCTGTCTTTATGAATAGCTAGTATACAGACGTAATGCTGGTCCGTAGTCAATAAATTTTGAAAAATGACACTTTGTCTGTTACACCTGTACATTAATTTTTAAACAATTGTGAAAACTCAGTAGTAAACGAGTAACTAATAAATTTAGAAATATTTTGCGACGTATCATCACGACAAACAGAAGTAATGATGTCCTTCTTTAAATATTACATTGAACATTTTCTTAATATGATTATATTACAATAATTCCTTTAACCCTAAAATTAATATTTCATATAAATTTCTATTTGATGACAAAATTTATATGAATTTACGTCAGCATGTTCAATTATAAAAGTTAGACATTAAACCAATTGAAATGATATATGCCGTTGTCGCGTAACAACGAAAGATAAACAACAAGCAACATTCATTTTTATAAAGCACAATTTGAAAACTTTGTACGATTTGCAACAATGACAAACAGCGTCTTTTCTCGCTTCCATTATCTTGCACCTGTTATTGTCGTTGCTGAGGACATTCTGTTGTTTTTGTTGTAGCGCCATTTTTGTTAGGTTAATTTATGCTGGGTATATTTCAATCCTGCCACGTCATAGAGGGCGTAGCCTTTCTACAGCATTATAAAGTATTTTTTACGCCAAGCGAGTTGTTTCCATGAATTTGTCACGCGAGTAAAGTCGCGAGTAATCGATAAATACAGACACAGTATTTATTGTCGTAAGGAATAATGACCGTTGAAATTTTAAAAAGACATTTGTATTTTGGGAGCTTTTGAATTATGCATCCCATTCTGTTGGAGGTTAATCGGGTTTTATACCGTTATAATGAGCTATAAAATCAAGGCAAATTAAATTGACGATATTTGGACCTCAATTGATTTTGATTAAATTACAATCGTAATATGATTTCGACGATATTGTTTTAATCTAGATTAGAAATTCTCATTTCGTTTAATCCATAATATGAGGAAGAAAATTGTAAGATCATCTGTACTACAAAACCAGATATAAATTCCAATTAAAATTGAATCCTTCTACAGTTCCTAGAATAAAAAAATAATTATAATAGAACTACTCTTTGAGATTTAATTCCACTAATTTTAATAGAAATTGATATTTTCTTCTTTTCCGGGCTATTTATAAGGAAAATCTTTTTCTAAGTAATAGAATAGTTATTTATTCACAACCACTATTGTAATATGTCAATTCCTAACCTGTAAAAGGTTGGAAACGTATGTCATTTTAACTGCAATGACAATCTCACGGGTGGGAAATACTTTAAAATCCCTTGGGGGGGAAGTGTTTACTATGGTTGCCTAGTAATACTGTCATAAATCTCTAAAAGTATGGTGATCAGTACTGTCAAACATATTAAAATAAATTTAAACATTTGTTTTCATAGACTACTACCGTACATTAATTTAGTTTATTGGAAAAAGGCGATATACGAGTAGAAGTTAATTTGGATAAATGTGAATAAAATAGTATACATAGTTCGGTGGGAGTTTCATTACAGCCTTGCGCTATATCTGAGCCTCGAGGCTTCACCTCTCGGTCATATAATAAGCCCTCGGCTGTAATGAAGCATTTCCCACCTCACATGTAATATACTATTGTGTATCAAGGTTCTAAAAGTAATCTTTTTGGGCCGAAACCGAAGTTTGCAGCCGAGGCAAAGCCGAGGCTACAAATCAGATGAGGCCCAAAAAGAACTTTTAACCGAGGTGCACACAACATTTTTTAGGCGATTACAACAAGAAATTATGAATTTTCATTCAAAATCAATTTTTGACATTTGTCAAAATTTACTTTACGGCCGCATTTACTTTACGGCAGCATTTACTTTGCGGCCGCATTTACTTTATGGCCGCTATTTTTACTCGCCAATTCATTACTTTTTCATTAATATTTGTAAAGGAATAGTTAAAATTTTACTTACATTTGTTATTATATTCTAAAATAATTAATCACAATAATATGAACTATGTAAATCAATAATGAACAAACTAGCGGCCAAAAATTTTGACTTTAACAGATGTCAAATAAAAATTGATACTTTAAGGTTGCCAGCAGATACGAAAAACAACAATTTATGTACCAGCCGCCTAAAAAATTATTTTAATGTAATTTCATAGAAATTCGAAAACCTTTATATAATGAACAAATTAATGTTTTCATAAACTTGTTTGTTAATGTATATTTAGAGACATCCTGAAATTTTATAAATGAATGGTATTTCAGGTAAAATCACTGTAATTATATTTTCAAAGCTCCGCCTTAGGAAATGATTTCGCTAGGTTAATCGGTACAAGGAAATTAATATATTTTGTACTAGTTATTACCTCTTTCTTAGCAGATTTTCTCTTACAGTTCTTGTAATATCGAAACAGGGACTTTGTTCATGGATGTAGCGATAGGGGGGGCCGCCCCCACCTTATTATAATTGTTAAAATTTTACTTAATTACTATTTTAAGAAAGAATATACGTATATTATTCTACATTATTGAATTTGATTCTGTTTTATAACTTACAAAATGTAATATAGGACCCGTAATTTTGATTAATCACTAATAGATGATTGACGCAATTTAGTTTAAGAAAGTAACCTGTAGATTGCGCGTGAAACATACTTAGTACTTATCCTTGAAATTTAAACTGGCTCACTTGAATTTTCAATAGGTAATCTTAATTCTATTGTTAAATATGAGTTCAAAAATTTTTACCATGAAAAGTGAATTTGTGTTTATAACTGGTTATGAAAAGTGTGCCATTTTCAAACGTCAGTCAATTTTTAAACTCAAAGTTGGTATTTTAAAATTTACAAAAAAAATCAAATTAAAAAAAATCTTATCAAAAAAAGAAAAAAATGTTGTATGAAACATGTTAGAGAATGAATTTTTGTGTAATTAGTATATGACTTTGCGGGGTCTCGTTTCGCTCGCTCCGCAAATATCCCACCGTTACACAAAATGAGGAATTTTTAACTAGTTACTATAGGTAAGTAGCACACATAGAATCTTTTGCAGTGCATTATTGTTCGGCATAACGACATGCACCAGTATGATGTAACTAAGTAAAATAAAACAGTTCTTTAAGTACTAGAGTGCTTGTTTCCAAAATTTCAATAATTGATGATAAATATTTTTTCGTTTTGTCATGGGTAAAAATGACTGTTAAAATCTGAAAAAGTGATTAGAAAAAGAAATAAAAAATGATGTGCAAATATCTGGGTGGGAATTATGCGTATAGTTGCGTATATCTGGCAGAAAAACCAGTAAAAGTTTTACGATTTATACGTCAAACCGTGAGCAAATGCGTAGCGTATATCAATGAAAATAAAGCAAACAGAATCGTTGCGCCCATCGCATAACGCAGTGTTAAACGACTAAAATATTCAAATATTCGTGCAGCATGGAAGGGCATTTTTATATTCGGGAATGGCGTGCGTACCGTAACGGTACCCGTTTTAGGTTAATACACATATTTGTATACATCGCACAATATTTCCACGTAGTTATAAATTGGGACAAGCTTTTCTGATTTATGGCGACACATATCGTTCGGCCTGTCTGCCCACATTTCGCATTTCGCGCCCTGGGATTCCAAAACACTATTAAGGCACACATCCAATATTCTTTCTTTCATAACTATTTCTACTAGCAGTGGCGGATCTAGCTTTTTGGAGGCCTGAAACTAAAATTTTTGCGGGGCCCCTGAAAAATATAAATTGCAAAAATTATTTTAAATTGAAATGTAGTTACTTAGTATTTTAAATCAAAATTATTTACTCTCATGTTCTACACAATATGCTTCTTTCGGCACTTTTTCATTGTACATTCTTCTATTGTCTCAACATAACCTATTGCTTGTATGTTGTCTTTTTCTGTTGACAATATTGAAATAGAATTTAAGAAGTAATATTTTTTTTTGTTTCTATTCGAAATTTTTCGCGTCCAGTCAATAACTTCTTTACTAGTCTCATTATCCGAAAATTTCCTTATTTTTGTTAGTTTGGTCACATTACAACTCTTTTTATTTGTACATTCGTATATATTTAGCGCTTTAGCTTCAATCACTGATTTTAGATATAACTGTTTTTTGTTGCCGTTATAAAGGAATTCAACATGCCACAAATTTTCATTTAAAAAAAATCTTTAGGCTCAGCTAAGGGGCTCTTTAGCGTTGGGGGCCTGAAGCATAAGTTTGTACTACTAGTGACCTTTTACTTGTAAAATGAATGACCTGCACACTATCGTTGTCTCTTTAACTGATTGATCAATAAAAAATAAATATTTCACTTTTTCAATTAAAATTTTAATATTTATTTGCTTTCCCCGGGCCATTTACAATTACAGTTCAACCTTGAAAACTATTTGTTTTTGTAATTTAATCGTAAAATTGCGTATCCACATCAAAAATCTATTTTTCGCTCCACAAAAATTGTGTTTTTTTTTTCAGGATAATCCACTGTGTGAAAAAAGAGAAATTTGGAAGAACCTAAATTTCTAATTTTCGTTCAAAATATTTTTTCTCCATCTTTACTTTGTACTTGTACAAAGTAAAAGAAGTACTGAAATCGCGAAAATTTTCGGCTTTCAGGTTTCAAGATAAATATCCATTTTGACCATCCCTGAATCGATTTTGACTAGTTTCGGCGTGACGTCGGTATGTACATATCTAGGCATAATTAAAAAATGATTGGCCGTAGAATGTTGAAATTTTGTATATGAGGCTGCTATAAAATCTAGTTCATCTAGTGCATCTCCCTTTTTCATTGTAATTGTCAGTGTGAAAAGGGCACTTTGCTCGTAGCCAAATTTTTCATAACCAGTGGTGGAACGCCATATTGACATTGACATTTTCCCTTAACTACACCAATTCCCTACCCTTAATGCTTTTGTCAATGTCAAAATATCGGTACCAGGCAATATTCCATTTTTTTTTTCGACTTTTAAAATTCTTGATAATACATACATACCGCTTTATACTTGTCAATGCAATGTCAATGTCAATAAGGCGTGGTTCCAGCACAGTTAGGAAACAATAACTGATATACCTATAGTATATTATAATATAAATTTTATAAGACGGTATATTGTTTAGGGTTCGACGAGCGCAGTGAGGAGTGCTCCAAAAACACGAATGGAACAATACGTCGTATAAAACGAGGACAATATACTATTTTTTACACTTTGCTTCGCTTATTTAATATTAATCTTACAATTTTCAATTAAAAAATAATACAATGTAATCTAGGGATATATGAATGTGAAATATGGTAACTCCGTTGAATGAAGTTGAGCACATTCATCTGTCAATATGCATTTAAAAAATTATGAAAATATTTATAAATCTATACATTATGAGTTATAAATTTTTAATATCCCTTTAAATTAGTTTTGTTTATTCGATTTTCATACTCAGAATTAATATAAAGTGTATTAAAAAAACATATTATTATTATTAAACTGGTTTCGATATAATAATACGGCAATTGTTGTATAAAAAGTGAATTTCTCAACTTAAAGTTGCAGTTTCAAAACGTTAGTAAATTTTAAAAAGTGACAATTTATTTGCTAAAATTCAAAATTAGAAGAAAAAATTAAAATTAAAAGAATTGTCTCAAAATTAGAAAAAAAATTGTACGAAACATGTTAGAAAAAGCAATTTTATGTAACTTGTGCATGAGATTTTAGCGGGTTCCGCTTCGCAAATATCCCACCGTTACACAAAATTAGGAATTTTTTAACTAGTTACATAGATTGCTATTGTGTAATGCAATATAGTATAGTGATAAATATTTTACTAAAATTGTCAAAAATGATCCACTTCGAAGGAAATTTCGAAGATAAGAAAGGAATAAAAGTTGAAAAATGATTAGCCGTAGAAAGATCTTTCAAATGAAATAAGTTTAAATGAAGTGCAGCACAAAATGTTGACAATTTAGCGCACAAGCAACTGACATTTTTTTATATACACATTAAATTTGTGACATTCACAACTTTCTAGCAATTAGCGGTTATTTTACTGTTTCTTCTACATTTTTTTATCAGTTTTTTTTACAATAAAAACATTTTATATTCCCCTTTTCTTTTATCTGATGTAATATAATTATAACACAATATTATTTGTAACAGAAGAAATGCTGAAATTTCAGCGATATTGGAACCAAGTCGTAGCTGAAAATTTCAAGGGCTATCTGAAGCTCCTGAAATTCTTTCCCGCCGACCTTGTCTCAGCATTTCACTATACGGATTCCGATACACACGAGGGAGCAAATGAAATTTCGGGACTTGATATCCCGGGATTAAATGAATTTCACTTTATGAGAATTTCGTGGAAGAACAAGCTGCTATTTACGACATGTCACAAATTCAATTACAATTATGAATTATGTGTAAAATCCTACACCTGAAGGTAGAAGGATGACTGACTATATATATATATATATATATATATATATATATATATATATATATATATATATAATTATGTGTAAATCGATTTTCTCTCTGTTCAAATATACTGAAATTTAAGTTCAATAGTTATTTGTATCAGTAGTCCAGAAACTAAACTTTTACGAGAGCGAGCTTATTTTGATAGGCCTGCAAATAATGCAAAATATCGCACAAGATACAGATAGATTTTTTGCACATTTTATTTATTTAAGAAACATTATTGGTACTAAAATTTTATACACTATACGTTCTTATGTCAGAAACATATTCAGTTCACATGGATATATAAACAATTCACTTGTTTTATTCAAAAAATTTAGTGACATTTGTTCTAACCTAAAAAAACGAATGTGAATTGATATTTGTCAACATTTAACGTAATCATAATCGTACAAGACGAGTATAATATGCATAATAAATCAGAAATAGTTGTTTTAATTAACGTTTTATATTTCCAATAAAATAAAATTAAAAATTTTCACAGAAAACAGAGAGTTTCTGGGCGATTTTGAGTTCTACAATAATACTAGTTATAATGAGATGGAGGTCCGAAAAAATATTCGAGAAAGAATTAGTAGTTGATTTTGTGAAATTGAAACATATTAATTAAAATTTAAAATGGAACAAGTGATTCATTTCAAAACAAGATATGCATAAATATTTGTATTTGTTTATTACACTGTAATAAATCAGTATTTACATTAGTTTAATGATTTATGTATTTATTTCCCATCTATATTTTGAACCTTATTAGTACCATGTCATTGAGTAGTTGAACAATGATTAACCTGAATTAATTATCACATTCGCTCGACGTGGATCAGAATTTTTGATTGTGGTAAATTTCGAATTAGTTTAACTTTGCAATGGCAATTCATTGCAGTAAATAACTACTAGTTGAGTTGCATTTAAAGCTTTAATGCAGTCAGTCACAAGCTTCCAGCTAAAGCTGCAGGATTAAATCAAAATTGTATCACATTATCCACAAATAAAATTCTACTAGGGTAATTGGGGTGTGATGGACCGGTAGGAAAAGATGGACTTTTGGCTTTAAAAGTAAAATAGTTTTATCTTTTGTAGAGAATATTAGTTTTCCTTTTTGAAACAGTGTAAGTATCCGCTTAAAAAATATTGCAGCCAATACTGAATAACCCAAGATTTCCTTTAAAAATTGCCAAAATTGTTTATCCTTATATACACAATTAGTTAATTAATACCTCGGTATTACATACTTTTTATACATTTTCATAAGACTTAACGTAACCTAAAGTCATAAATAATTTAAAGATCAATTTAACCTCTACTCTGAGGACAGACGGATCATTTATGCTGAGAATTGGTCTAGAAGATTGTTCTTGGTAAAAGGATCAACCAAATCGGTAAATAGAAAAAAAATATTCGCACATAGAAAGGTAGACGATCCAGTTACTATTCCGCGAGTTCTGAAGAACTGCAGTTAAATGGCTAATCAAAGGGTGATAATAATGAAGAAACTGAAGATTATGAAAACGAATTTGTGGAATGCAAGGAAGATTATTAAAAAAGGTAAAGAAGGATGATTGAATAAAGTAAGTAATTTGTGGTTGCTGTCTACACGAAGGATGTACCACATACGAGAAATACCCACAATCAGTTGGTATTCTACGAGTACATGTAAGCGTAGATTACATGTTGGTATGAATAATTTTTGTTTTTTATAGTACAGTATAGTATATAAGGGATTATGATATGCATTATAAGCGAAGATGAAGATTGCGCTACGAGTCGCAGGCGAATGATGTAATGAAATGATATATGAAATTTGTGATATCACGTGTTTCTAACGTTTACTTGTTTCTATTGTATGTACTGTGGTTATAGAAAACTTTGTGTTACTACTGGTAAATTTGTAAGTATTGCAAATTTTAAAGGAAAATGAATTTATGTAAGTGCGCAGAATCAGAGGCAATATATTGTAAAAGACATTGCATTAATATCATACAAAACATAGTCAAAATCTAATAATTTTTGGTACAAAATGTTGTACCATTTTTTGTACTAGGCTATAGTCTAAAACGGCCTTTAAGTACAAGCCTTGTGCATTAATCAATATCATTATTTAGAAATGTAATTGTAACATCATTTTAAAATAATATATAATAAACATATACTTAAAATATGACTAATATTGGTAAGCAAACTGACGAATCAATATCATTCCGTAAAAATGAAATTTATCACACTGAAGATTTTAAAATTACATATGTCTAATCGAGAAGATTTAATTGTACTTTGTACATGTCATGAAAAGGAAAACCATTTCAAGAAATGGCTCCTTATAGCGTAATATCAAAAGTTTTCCGCCGTCTGGACAAAAATACCATCCATTTCATGAAGTGGAACCCATCCTCTTTCAGATAGTGAAATTATACGAGACTATACCATTTGGATAAGCGAATTATCCATTTCATGAAAAACTCGTGAAATCTACAATTACATATTCAAACTTCAACATATACATTAATGAAATTTTTAAGATAGGAGTCGTGTCCAATCAATATCATGGTTTACTACAGTACTGTAAGTGTGTGTTAAGCTTACTGAGGCTAAAATGCATATAAAACTAACAAATATTTTTTGCTTTTAAGACTTTGTAATTGAAGTAAATTTGTTGAAATAATGAATATTTTATATCAAACACGCGGAACACAACATAAAACAAAGGGGTATTAAGTTTCAGAACAGAAAACTTAGATAATATAAAGAGAAAGAATAAATTATGCCAATTTTATTACAAAGGATTCGTATTTTACTCTTTGCATAATTTACGTAGTTTGTACTTTATGTGAAATGTTTTCTAAACAAAAGAAATTATTACACTGAAAAAAATTGATTCACAAAAAGTCTTGCCAAGATATAATTTGTGTTTGACAATTATAATTTTTGTAGCAAAGTTTCAGTTCGAAGATCAAACAGAATACATCATGTTATTAGGCCACAACACAAAGTAGATAGCGAAATATTCAACATTAGAAATTACAAACCCAAAATGAAATTGTGTCCAGGGGAAGCAAAAAAATTTGTGTATATAATGAACAGCGCACTATTCCTTTGAATTATTTTCCTTTGTTAGAATTTGTTGTTTCTCATTTTGTACAAATACGAGTGCGAAAAATAACCCACAAAGAAATGACACCAATGGACAAATTATTTACATAAAAAATTATTACTTGAAAATTAGGGTAATGAAGGATTTGTCACTGTTTCTATAACTGGATTGATACAATTTTAATCATCAAACGGTTGTGCAAGTCATAATTTGTTAGAAAATCGGTCTAATTGGTTTGATCATTTCCCGGGAAACGCATAAAGGATTCCAGGAATTTCAGATCGAATGCTATTTGTATTAACCTATAAACAAAGGATTTGAATTGATTACGTTGTGTTAAGGACAAGCTGTGGAAATGTGAATTGGTGTAATTTCGGTCTTCAAAATTAATATTACATTAAATGGATTCTATAAAAAGAATACCACCATATTACTAAACACTACAGGAAAAAATTACAATGATTAAGAAATAATTAAGGTATAAGATTTATAATATGACATCTATTAATAATGTAATGATATTTCAAATTTAATCTTTAAAAAATAAGTAAGTCAAGTAATTCACAAAAACATCAAATTATTTCACTTGATAAAATCCTAAAAGTTATTTAAGCTGTAAGGAAAGTAAGTACACTATATTTGCTGCAGTTGATCCTCACGTCATCAATTTCTGTTTCAAGAATTATTAAATTTTTATGTTGCATCTTCTCATTATCGTACGTGTTACAGCGGGGTATACATATATGCTATCGCGTCTAACCAACGACAAAAATGAAATAAAAACAGTACTGCAACCGCGGTAATAGATATTTTCAAATATTTCAAAAACTTGGATATGTCTTCATGTCATCTCTGTTATTTATTACGGTGATTTTGGCGTCGACAATTTGTACTTCACTGTATGTTGGTAGTTTCGTTAGTTTACTCTACAAGTCTTTTCGTATGTTACATCCGTTATTACATTTGTACACAGGTGGGTAACTTCAACAATTGATTAAACACCTAAAAATAAGGTGACAAGCTCATTTGAGGAAATTTCCGGAAATGCTTAATTCGAACATAAAATGTCCATCATGTTAGAACATTTTGTTTACGTATTCATTGTGCATAAATAACACTTTCTTTGGAATATCAAACTTTATTGCTGCTACCCTGTAGCTCATAGCACCCTTGACAGTCAATCAATCAATTGCTTTTATAATTTGCTTACCATCGAGTTTCTTCTAACTTATAATGTGTGGATTCCGTTAAAATTGACCGCATTGTCATTTCTATTTAGTCTAAAAATATGTTAGATTGGGAAAAAAAAATTGAGAAGCGCGTTAATTATTTTACATATTTAATAGTTATTTATCATAGCCAGCAAGATAAAATGACTACAACCAAACACACAAACGTACTCAAATAAGACACTCAGAGATATTCACTCAATACCTTTATTCTGCAATGGTTTACCAAGTAATAATCCCCACAATCCATAACTACCGAAATTAAATACACAGTTAGTTACATAATGATTACCATTGGAATTCCTTAATTATATTAAATATAAGAAATGGTCGATAACAAATAGCTATTGGGACTTGTAGAAGCATGTATGACTTCTTCCTGTATTCCTTTCCATCCCGTTTTACTATTTATTTTCCAAGTCGCATATTATATTTTTACGCCACCAGCGACAATTTTCTTCAAATGATGTTAAAGTATTTGTAAAATGTTGGCCACTTGACAGTTCAGATTTATTTATTTGTAACTGTTTATAGTTAATTTTGCCCGACCAAATGTGGATGAAATTAGTATGATTTTCATAATTACTCTATTACTAGAACGGTTGGTATCCAAATAATAAGTTATCAGAAACTTCCGACTTATGTTGTTAGAGAAGTAAGTTATACCAGAATGTCAACGGTGGCGGAAAAATATATTATTTCTTATTTAAAAATAATTTTCATCTTTGAAGTATCGTACAAAGAAATTATTGTTATTAGTTTTATTAAAAGATCGTTTTAATTTTAGTTTTCTAAAATAGAAATGAGAATTTATAAAATATGTGATAAACGTTGGCAAAAGTAAAAGAAATAATTTTATTTAATGGAACATTAGAATCAGTGGATTGGAATGTTTTCCATGTATCCAATAAAAAAATATTTACCTTAGATCAAAGTTGTTCTTCAAAGTTTATATTTAAATTCCCATCTAAAAAATGTATGACATCCAAAATAGCTTCGCGATTGGATTTAGAGTCCGGAAGCCAGTAGACAAAGAGCCTCCCACAAAAAAGAAAATCAATTTTTAATACATAAATAACACAAGAGTGAAGGCGCGTAATCTTTTTTTGGGAATTATAAAGCCATTACGACTTGGCAATCTGCAATCTGGTTTCTTTGAAACACAATATCCTTGTCTTCACCCCAAGGATGTAATTTCGCGGGGCGTGAACTTATTTTAATTTCCAGTCGACGCGTGGCAATCAGGGTTGCCAACACGTGTGCCTCCACGCGAAACGAATGACGACGAGGTTCGATGTTGACAATCTTCTCAAAACTATCTAATTGTACACACGTGTGTGCTAAAAATATTCCGCAAATATAAGCTGCTTAGAAATGTTTTCAATCAGGACAGGGTTTATGTTGTTGGGAACCCTATGTACTTATAATAAAAATTGAAAATCTATATTTTCATTTTTTTTTTATAAATTAGGAATTAATAAATATTTGAACAATATTTAATACCATTTATCAGCCCGATGAAAACTGATTTTCGGTCGAAACGTTGGTGTATTAAGAAAATATTATTAAATGATTGCTACTCCAAAAGTATTTCCTAATTTACTATCTATCTAGTCGAATAAAACCAATTATGTATTGATAAAATTTAGTTTATTATGTATTATTATTTATTTTTTATGACGAAACCTGAAAATTTTGGTACCCGGGTACCCGATATAAATACCCAGGTAGTACCGGCTACTCGATAATTACCCGTTACCCGATAATTACCCGTTACCCGATATATACCCGATACCCGATAATAACCTGATGCCCAATAATTACATGATACCCTTAAAATATCCATTATTCGTTCATGTTCATCTTTTTAATATAAATTTTTGTTATTTGCATATAAATTTATTAAACGAACAAAAAAATATTATTT
The DNA here is from genome assembly GCA_035578165.1 of Stenolophus ochropezus. Taxonomy (NCBI): domain Eukaryota; kingdom Metazoa; phylum Arthropoda; class Insecta; order Coleoptera; family Carabidae; genus Stenolophus; species Stenolophus ochropezus. The sequence goes on along the minus strand of JAQOWZ010000019.1, from coordinate 12,358,738 downwards.
TCTGATATGGAAATTAAAAAAAAAACATTGTTATTTTTTATAATATACGAGTATATCAGCAATATAAAATTACAAAATCAAAGAAGTCTTTAACCGGCAACAACAGATTTTAAGTAATGGGTACATTACGGGTAATGGGTAATAAACGGGTAACGAGTACATTTCGGGTAATCGGGTACTATTTTTGATACCCAGGTACATTATTATCGGGTAGGTTCCGGGTACCCGGGTACCCATCGTCATTCCTATTAAAAAGTGCTGTAACATTTTAAACACTAAAACACATTAAAATTTTTAAAAATCAATGATTTTGGATTTTTTTAAATATATCATAATTTTTGCAAACTCTGTTTTCGACTAAACAAACTATAACTTTTTCTATTAAAGAATGTACGTTGTAATTTAGTAATATTACAAGTAATTAAATCTCGATGTTTTCCTGGCTGTTTTTTTTTTATTTTCAAATAATACATATTGTTGACAAAATTGTTGACTTTGTAGGGGACCTCTTTTTGGTGGGATTCTTGAGAAAAAATATTTACATGTTGACATTCTTCATAAAACTATCTCTATGTACACACGTGCTGAGCTGAGAATAAGCCGCAAATATAAATTGTTTTGAAATAGGAGCATGTTTAGGAAATGCACAAAGTTCTTTGTACTATTTTAACTTGAAAACAACTGTTATTGACACCAACATTCATATTTTCATAAATTTTTCATTTCATGTTTCAAACATGCAACTTAGTTTTTAATTTCTTCATTAATCCGTTCTTGTATAGATTCCTGATTTCTTTTTGCAATTGTAAAATAGAGTTCTTGATCTAGAATAAGTAAGTCTAATCTTGTCTTAATAATCTAAACAAGATAAGATAAAAGTTTAGAAACTCTAGACCTAGACGGTAACACTAAATAAGAGACAGTTTACCTTACTAATTTCATTTAGATTTTTTATTCCATTATTTCATTAGTGAAATAATAACATCATTAATTCACGCGAAATCAATATGGAATCAAATACGCGAATGTAGTTATATTCTCCAATTTTTATTAGTAATTTTAAAAAATGGTATAACAAAATGAGTTTTTTATCTTTAACTTTTAATAATGTTTGTAGGAAAAGTAAAATCTCGGAGACATGTAATGCAGATAAGAGAAATGTTTTTCAAAATATTTATCAAATGTTTTAAATTAGACTGTGTTGAAACTTTTAATGAAATGACGTTGAAAAAATATTCAGCTATTTTGAGAAATAAAAATAAAACTTCTTACGATGCGTAGCGATGCAGAAAAAATATTTTGATAGCAATTTAATACGAAAAGAATTTGGCAGCGTGCCAACATCCAAAAACTAATTTTTAACTTGAAGCTCTGGTATAAAAATAGCGTAATACAAATAATAAAATTCGCAATAACTGCAATTCTAATGGCTTTAGTTGCGTACTGTGCAAACAAAAAGTATTTCAATTTGAAAGAATTATGGAAAACGGGCGCACTTATTGTTGGGTAACGAGACGGAAAAAAGAAATTCTTGGAGAAAGCTCGGTGGTGCTGCTGAGCTTTTTAATGAAAGTAATTGAGCTTTTTACGTCGGAGCCTGTAATGTTTTATTTTTAAATACGTACTTCAACCCCACGGTTTCAAATTGTGTATCCTTCACTTCGCAAGATTAATTTCTTTCTTATTTAACTTTTGCGTAAGTTATTTTGTCCGGGGTTCTGCAGGAAATATTTGTTTTGTAAAACTGCTTCACGCGAGAGATCTGAACTTCAAAATCAAACCAAAATTAAATTGATCTTATCGTTGTGTATTTCTTATTTCTTAAAGAACATAATATTGGAGAAAAGTGGTGAGCAAATTGAGTATTATTTAGTTGAGGACATGTGCTGATAAAACTTTTTCTATTTTCTGATTCCATTTCTAACGCTGAAATCGAAGAATATTCTTTTGGCAGTAACAGATGTTTTAACTTAACTTTTTTCGACACTTCTAAATAAAATAGATTGCTAAAACTTGATTTTGCGAGTTTTAAACAACATTTTCTTTCTTTTCAAAAGTTACATCTCAAGATGGACTAAATATTCACATAATACTCCATTTTTTACAATACCTTCCACCATTCATAATCACAAACTCGTTTATTATAAACGAGAGCAGCAAATATATTTTTAATTTTCAAATAAAGGTATTAGGTATGTTGTTCTTTATAAAACCCCGTAGTAGTAAATGAGTAATAAATTCATAAAATTTTGTAACGTAGTTGTTAGTATAATAGGACACGCATTTTTTCATAAAACGTCTTTTTCTTATACTTAAACTATTTTGCTATAAAAGCTGAAAAACACGATTAGACAAGACACGCCACGACCACACAACCGTACTGGCTGACATGTATGTTTACTATGACATATAATTTACACTCTCCTTTTACGCAATGTGCTTCTTTCGGCACTTTATCTTGGCTTATTTTTTTATTATGTTATTATAATCTGTCGTCATTTTTATTGACAATATAGAAATATAATTTAACCAACTTTTGAGCTTTATTGGTCTATATTTATTTTTTGTTATTAATAATTTAAATTGTAAATAAAAATTAATGACAGTGTTTTTTTAGGGCACTTTGGTGTTCCTTTAATCTAATCTGGAGGTGTCTCTTACTTTGTCCAATGTAATAAGCTTTATTACAGTCTTTACATGCAATTATGTAGATCGAATATTGCCCACATATTTTAATACCATTTATGTAAGTCTGTTACTTAAGTCGAATGTATGCCTGTATATCTGTGTTGTACGTTTTGTATGTTATTAACTGATAAGACTGATTAACAGTCGAACCGTCGGTATATTAGTGAATTTTTTTAAAACACTGCAAATCCAATAAAGTATTTTTCTTTTATGTAAAAGAATTTTTTATATTTGCACGGAAATTTTGTCCGTTATATTCGAAATCCATTATGTTGAGGTCCATTATATAAAGGTTTCACTATATTATATAGGTACGTTTGTTTAATTTTTTAAAAGTATAAAAAAAATTAATGAAACTAAAGAGACAAAAGTCATGATGTCTTTTAGTAAATAGAAACATATAACTAACCGCTCTCTAGACATTATAGGGACATGTTAATTTTAGTTATTTATTTATAAATATGGAACATTTTTTTACAATAATACTTATATAATTTTTCTCTCAAGTAAACTAAAATTAATTTCTTTAATAATTCTTTCGGAAAACTTGTGTCTAAATTGTAGTTATGATGTGTTAAAGAAATATATGGACAATGTCTTGTTCCTGTGCATTCGTGGTACTATGGAGGCGCTAACGATGCACTAGAATCCTAGAAAAAGGTCAAGTCGCAGGTTGGCAGGATGTTTTTCTCTCCCAAAAAACATTTAATGCTCAGCCGCGCCATTCCGCTAGAAGAGATTTAGCTCTGGTTCTTTCAGTCCTCCAAGGCCACGTTCACTGCATCAGTTTAATATTTCAGCCAGAATGAGGATCGTCCCCTTCTGGATTTCGCCCGCGTAGTTCCAACTTAGTTTCGGCTCAAGTGAACTTTCAAACGAATGCTACTCACACCTGTCAGAAAGAACTTCCAACAAAAATAGATATACAAGGTGTTTAATTTGTAAGGCGAAGCCTTAAAGGAAATCATTTAACTTTGTAAGTTATACAAAGAGCTTTGTGTTCAATAATTTACATGTAATTAACCTAAATATTCTAGCTGGAATTTACTTCTCTATAAATAATCTCTAATTAAAAAATTCCTACGCCCCCTACAGCAATTGCTTCTTCGTTAAATTATCTTTAAAGTACCTCTTTCCTATATACTCTACGCTGGAAATGTTTTGAATTATCATCAGTGGAACTATATTTCCAGATGGAGTGTCTCAAATACCCAAGGTTTTTTAAAGTTTTATTGCTTTTTTATGGTCTAGGTTATCAGGCTAGAAAATTTTGATATACATACGAAAAATATTATTTTTTCTATAAACTATATGAAATGATGACATTTCATACGTCCTGTCAGTTGCAGAAACATCACATTTTATCTCAAGGGACAGAAGTACTATATTTCTATCCCTTGAGATAGAAATACTTTGTCACCAACACAACAAGTTGACTAATGCGATAACATTAGAACAAGTAACAACCTACTACTCTATAATTAATTTAAAAAATATGTTTCGCTTTTCTTATTCAACTTAATTTTTTAAATATTTCACAGTGGTTATAGAAAAAAATATTGTATTATATACGGGGTAAATAACAGATTTTAGCGCTCTGTGTGATTGTAACCCTCCGCTGCGCGTCGGGATCCAAATGTCACACATTGCGCTAAAATCTGTTACTTTTACCCCTTATATAATAAATATCTATTATTGCTATTAACATACCTAGCATACTTATGAGTATCAAAACCGCCGCAGATGTCAATTGAATTCCAATCTCGGAGAGCGAGGTTTTTAAGATATCAAAGGCCTGGTATGATACATAATATCCGTGGTTTGTTCAAAAAGTGATTATGGACGAATAGTAATAAGCTTTAAAAATTGACAATTTTCGTCCGGAAAATAGTACGTAAATAGATATTTATGTATAATTTGCGAAATGATAGTGTTTTAGGCACGTGACGTGAGATTTGTTCCCACGAGCGCAATGAGTGGTACAACACGTCAGGTGCCTAAAACACTCATTTCGCAATATATTACATACACGATTTTTTATAAATCCATTTCATAATAGCAAACTACTAGTATATCATGTGACATGACACATAAATTTTCAAAATTAAAAGTGTTTAAAGTGAAAAGAAAAAATATAGATAAATTAAATTTTAAAGCAATAGATAATATAAAACAAATATTTCCTGGTTTTCACTATATTTTTCAAGATTTATCGTTTTAAAATTTACCTGTAATGGTAAAATGCAGTTCTCGAATAACTGTCAAAATTTAACACTTTTCAGTGGAAGAGTTAGTTACGTAAAAAATATCATTTCCACACAAAAATAGAGTGAAATAAATAATTATTAATTTCTTTAAATATTCTATTTTCAACCAACAAATAATTAATTTTGCGCATTTTATTATTAAAATAAGAATCAAAAAGATGTCAATATGAAACGAAATTATAACAATTTAATTTATAAACAGTTCGACGGGAAAAACATTTATTTCTCTCAGGATACAATATGTTACTCTATACATTTGATGATTTTCTAAACGGTAAATAAAGCAGAATGTAATATTAGGATAATATGTTAGAATACTTTGTACAAGGTTTATAGACAACAATGAAAAACAAATCAATCAATAAATAAACATTGTTGATTGTGCTGTTATTGTTCACCGAAAATTAGCTACATACACAACAGAGTATAGGCATCAGTAATTAATGTTCCTTCGGGATATTTACAGAACACTACAATGAAAACTCTAAATTGATACCCTTGTTAGATTAAACAATATTTGTGATGTAATAACCAGGTTTTACGGCGTTGGCGGCTCATTGAATGACAGGCTCGAAATATTAAAGGTTTTTAAACTGTAGCTCTCTTTAAGAGACAAGAAACACAAAAGTAAACTGAAAAACAGCATAAAATAATTTTCCATTTATGTTAAGTGTAGCTTTTGAATATATTCCGAGTTAAACCTCTGCAAACATGTAAAATAAAAAACGAATTTATTTTGAGTAAGTAATGTTGAATTATTTAGTAACCTTGAATTGTCCGTCATAAATTATTTGAAGTCTGAAAAATTCCAAGAACAAATTTCAGCAATAAACTTGATATAAGATTTCTTTCACAAAAAAACGTCGCTGTTGGTAAGAACAACATTTATTAATTTTATACGCATATTTTTTATTTTATAAAATGAGTAAACTAGTATTAAATTAATAATATTTTCGTTTACTTTTATTTACACTGAAAATTAATTTTTGGGCGATGTTATTTGTATTACTAATCCAGAAACAAAACTTATTATTAAAGAAATATTATTACTACAAAAAATTTTAAAACTACAAATTTTTATGTTGATAACATTTTCAGCAATTAATGTGATCCTAATCGTAAAACACGAGCATAGTATGAATAATAAATCAAAAATAGTGGTTTTAATTAACGTTTTACATTTTCCATAAAATAAAATATTTTTTTTTACAGAATATAATATTAAAATATTTAAGTTGTCATTCCTTCATATTGTCGGCGTGGGCCAGCAAACAGAGAGTTCCTGGACGATTTTGAGTTCTGTAATACTAGTCATATCGAACAGAGACGCGAAAAATAATTTTTCGTAAGGTGTGTGTAAATTAAGTACCAAGATTTTTTTTTTAATTGTTCTAATAGAATTTCAATTGTCTTCCTCAAAATAATTTTCTTAGGAAGGCACACAGTGCTGGAGACGGTTCTTCCTATCCTCATGGCAGTGCTGGAACTCGGATAATGGAATCACCTTTAGCTGGTCGGTAACAGCGATGTTTTTAAAGTGTCCCAAAATGAGTTACCTTGAGGTTATTTCTCAATCTCGGGAAGAAGAAGAAGAATCATAGGAATATTTTTACTAGAAAAAATTTCATTTTTTCAAACCATTTTTGGGCAAATTTTTGCTATCCTCAATGGATAAGTGAAAACCTGATGTACAGTAGTGTAAATCAAATTTAACTATTCCCCAATCATTCAGTACTGTCATCTGAATGCATAAAATCTCAAATTCTGTCGACATTTTGAGTAGTTCTTTAAGATTAAGTCCTTGTTTTAAGTTTTAAGTTTTGTAAAAGTTTCCATTGCTCTAGGCCCAAGTTTGAAGCAAAACCTGATAGTACACAATTGTTTGAAATTGATGTTACTCATTTTTAGAACGCACAAGAAAAAGCGTGCTTTGGATAGAAAACAATTCATTTTCTTCTTAAAACTGACAGTTTAAGAAAATAAAATTTAACAAAAAATAATCAAACAATGTTAGACAGAACATTATGTCTATGTTTTCTAACCATAGCACTCTTGTTTCAGCCAGATATAAATAAAATACATATAAATTTAACATGCATTTTTCTCAATTATCTTGTTATATTAGTATATGATATGTACATATCGCTGAATTCAGAAAAAAATACTCTATCGAATAACCTAAAAATAAACATATGTTCCCATTTAAAATAAGAAAGTTGGGTCTCGTATTTTGAGAACCACTGGTAGAAAAAAAATATTTTTTTTCTCATTATATTAGTCTTGTAAAATGGTGGTTCTTTGCTAATTTAACCAGCCTCGTAGCTCTTATAGTTCTCGACATAGCAATGGTGGCACTTTTAAATGGAACACCCTGTAGACCACGTTAGTGAGGTTAAAATTTACATTTGGCGCGAAACCCTAATTCAAATCTGAGTGCATGCATTTCTTATGGAGGTACATTTTCAATACACGATATTAAAGCATTTTGGCGATTCTTAATTATAACAGAGTTTTTTTATATTCCAAAACATTACTCTTTGCTTTCCGTATAGAAAAAGTACAAATGAAAGAATAAATTAAGAAAAATTTGATTTTAAAGAAAGTAGTATCGCAAATAGTAACATATGTCGTTACTTGGTGCAGCAGGTTAAAAACGCCGCGTTGAAGTGACAGGTTCAACTGAATACTAAGACAGCTACGACACACGTTTTCAGAAATTTGCACCTACTGTTTAAATTGATGTTTATTAAATAATATTATGTTTTTCGGGTGTGTATATTATATTAGAAGATAGATAGAACATTAGAGATTAGTATTTATAAGGTTTAATAGTTAAGATTTGCATTTTATAATATTTTCTAGCAGTTTAAAGATAGCATATTTTTATTCCCATAAGAATAACATGGGCGTATAAATCGGCAGAGGCGAGTTAGGGTTTCCGTTTGAATTTGGCGAAACAAAATGACCGTTACACTAATGCAGTCTATAGTCGCATCCTCGCATCGAATAAGCAACGGTGGTGCGTCATGTCAAATACACTACAAACGCATTATTTGAACTGTATGAAATCTCATTACAATTGATGGTGTTGTACAAGACGCAACACCGTTGCTTTTTCAAAGTGACTAAACTTGTGTTTTCTTTCAACTATTGTGCTTATATAGTTGTGCTACGATCTTTTACTATAGTCAAATAACAGTCGTAGAAAAAGTATAGTACTTTACTCGAGTTGTAAAACAATAAAGCACATGTGGAATTAACTTTTCCAATTCGTGCGTAATATTCATCTTACAATTCTTAATATGTCATATACATATACTATTGTACAGGGTCGAGAATTTTTAACGTTTACAGATAGAGTTTTCAAAGCAGTAAGATAAGTAATAAGTGATTTCTTACCGAACGGAGATTCGGTAAATAAATTGTAACATACTAACTCTCAAACATAATTTAAAAATGATAACTATTTTCTAACTTTGTTATTCGCGGCCATTCAAAAAACATAATAAGCAATGGGAGTAATTGTATTCTTCCAGTTTCTTCTCTTACGTCTTACTTAAATAACTATATTTGAGATGTAACATTCCGATAATCGAAGCACAAGGCACAGGAGTTTTGGCAAGGAAATAGAAAGCATTGGTCATGAATTAGCAGCAGCCGTTTCCGCGATATATCGCGGAGGAGGATTATAATTTAGTCCTCCACCCATTCGTGATCTAGCCGAGGTGATTTAGGGTAATAACACCAGATGTCACTTGCGGTCAACCAATGCTTACCTTGATATATGACGGAGCGAATACGTGCTCTGGAGCACCGCTTTTACGATACTTGGATGGAGTAATGCGAGTAATGTGCGGAAAGTAATGCCTGTTGTGAATTACGGCCAGCGATGACAGATGGACTACAGAAATCTCTTGTTTTGCTTTCATTTATTTTTATGAAAATTAAATTACCTTTCTTCTCCGTTCTCAAGTAATTAGGTATGATGAAGGAATTTACATTTTTTTGCAGGAACATGGTTTCAGGATTTCTTATGCAGTTTTCAGGACGGAAATAATGTTAGTCTTTAATTAAAAGTTTCCAGTACACTTTCAGGAAAACATTATTCAGAAAGTATATAAACAGTTTTATTCGTTTTATTAAATAAAAAAAGTTACTACTACTTGAGTAAAATAAAAATTTAATATATTTTTGAACGTAATCTCACAATCCGAAGATTTTAAAATAAAAATACTTTTTCTTTTTATACTTGTATAAAGAAAACATGGTAAACATAAAAATTTTCTGTTAGTTTATATATTCATCAGTACGGCTGAACATACATGGACAGAGAAGAGTTAAATTTTTATAAAGTTTTGTTTAAAAACTTTTTTAATTTTCTTAATTAGTTTAGTAATAAAATGTAATAAAGAAGAAATAAAATGTTTAATATTTATCATATTTATATTACATCTAACTAAAGAAAAATTATGTTTTACTTAATTTTTTTACTCGTAGTTATTTAGTAAAGAAAACCAATGTCTACCTGCAGCGTTGATTGATAAATATATAGATAGGCAAGCCTGTATATTTTTGCGGACCTCTGTTTTGGAATCAGATTCGACAGAGCATCTAGTTCGTGGTTCCATGAACTACTTTGCGGAAGTAAACAGTCAAAATGTCAGTTAAATAAAAATGTTATACATATTTACTGATTTTTTTTGTTTCTATCAAAATAATTTATTGATATGTTTTATAATAGAACTAATTTGTATTATTAATTACCTGAAGTTTGTTATTTTTTTATAATATTTGACAGAAACGCCCGCTATTAACTCAAATGCAAAAACATTCACAGTTATGAAGGTGAAATGAATTTTCTCAAAAGCTTGCATATCTATATACATATTTTTCAATCAAAAATAACAAATTAGTTGTACCAGATTTTAATAAAACGTTAAGAAATAGCTACTTACTTAACAAGACAGGGTTGTTAGTCTTTTCATGATGAATATGGAGATTGACTTAGTCATAAAAAGGAACCTTCCTGACGAGATAGAACATATTATTTTTTTCTGAAATCGTACTATAATTTAAAATCATTGAAGTATATAGCTATGGATACATAATTCATATTATTTTACTTGTAGTTATCACACTCACTAGTTTTTGTTATTAATACATGTTGTATGTTTTATACACTGACGAATTGAATATTGTAAGATCACAAATTAAGAGATTAAAAATTGTTATAAATTAATAAATGGTTTAATCTTAAATTTTAATATAAATACTGCATGCTAATACAATTTCAAAATTACTAATCTCATAAATAATTGCATTTCGTATGGAAGTATAAAGTATATTTGTAAAAAAATGGCAACCTTGCATACTACCACTGCCTAGGTATGAAAATTGAATTTCCTGCCGATATTGCGACAGCAATATAATGATTAATGAAACTAGCTGAAGTAGATGACAATTAGCATGTAGGGTAAATAACTAAGCACAAAATCCATTCCTGTTGAAATTGAGGTTAGAATTGGGTCGGGTAATTACAAATGACAATAGAGATAAACAGATACGTTTGTATGATAATGACGTCCAGTATGAATACCTTAATTTCCCGGCAAAAAAACCATCCAATTATCAAAATCCATTTAATATCTACAATCTGTATAAAGAAAGCATAAAAGTAAACAAGCTCTGGACTAATCTGGAAGCAGAATTAGACGCAGAGAACAGGCCCATCTCCCGGCATATAAAATATTAATGCGGAGTGGAGGATACGCATCGCAGAGGCGACAACACTGGTCGTAACTTCGCAGATCCCCGGGCAAATCCACAGCACGGGGTTTCACTTCTAATAAAGGAATAACATATTTTTCTTTAATATTTCGTTTTATAACCTAGTTTTCTATTACGGAAAATTTATCTGTGGATATAAAAATTCAAATATTTTCAAACCAAATACGACTTTGCAAATGTTTTCTTCTTGAAATATGAAATAACACAACAGAAAATTTTAAATCAGTACAGCCTTGTGAAATATGGCCAATAAAGTACCTCCAAAAAATATGTTAGATGAGAATGATTAAATGGAAAAAAAAACAAGAAAAAACAGGATTCAGAATGAGATGAGAAATGAATCTAATGATGAAAAGACATGAAAATTTTGATGGAAGGTGAACAATGGGGAAAACACGAAAAGATAGGATTCAGAATAAGGTAGGACTGGAGTATCAAGAAGTGTTAAGAAAGATCTAAGAAAAAATATCAAACTGATTTGGACAAAACAGTACTGCATACTAGAAAATGAAAAAGAGATGAGCTCACAAAAACAGAATAACCTTTTTTTAGACTTTCAGAAAGCCATACACAGAAGTCAAATAAAAATTGGGATGAATCAATCATATCCTCGTACTGAAGAAACAAAGAAGTTCTATTTACAAATAACTTTTTTCTTCAAACATCATAAAAATTTTGTGACGTGACTGACAAGTTTGAAGTTTAGTTTCTATGCCGCCGGAGTGGAAATTTTTACTTTTACGACGCCGGAATAAAAATAAAATAAATGAGTATCTATAGAAACTACGTAGAATCAGCGAATAAGAAATAACTTATACAATAGAAACAAGTAAATCTCCATTAATGTTACTATAAAAATAAATAACCTAAGAATAAAGTTACTAAAAACAATCTACAATTGACAGATTTAAATTGATAATTTACACAGTGCTAGTCAAGTAGTAAATTATTTTTTAAAATATCTACGTTTGAAGAAAAAAAATAATGTGTCACTCAGAGTAAAAGTGTGTTTGTGTGCCTCGTAAACAATTGTCCGACTCGCTTCACTCGTCGTGCAAACTTCCACCCTCACCACACAAAGTATTACTTTTACTTTGAATTGAATATAATAATTTATTGTGGATTTCATGAGATTTTTATTTATTTTACACTCTCCAACAGACTCAAGTCCAATTACAGCACATGGGACCTACAACTTATAGTGGATTTCGAACCACTCGGACACAGCGGTATTTATTTCTGGTTACAGATTTGTCGTCACTAGGATTTTATCCCCAGATCTCACACTCCTCTCTGCGAGTCGATGCGTACTAACCAACTAAACCACCACTGCCTGTTGATGGTGAATATATTTGATATATTTATTTTTGTAATAAACCATATATTTTGAGGTGATTGTATGATAATGGCTTTTCGATTTAACATGCTTGGTTCAATTCCAGTCGAAACCAAATTACCTTCCATCATTCTAAAATTTCCCTAGAGGCAGCAATACATGTTGCTCGAGTTATCAGTTACTGATTGTTCAGCTAAAATATATCTTACCTACTGAGATTAGTTTAACGCATGTAATATGGACAATTTGCATAGAAATGTTTTGATCTTGTAGAGGTCATTGTTCGCATTGTTACAATATTTCCGCTTAAAAGTTTTTGAAGGTTATTTTACCCCTTAAAGGCATGGATTGATTGTTGAAATTTCATGAACTAGGAAAAGCTGCTAGCAGAAAATTCCATTATTCTCTATAGGTGTCCAATGCAATGAATCACTTTGGTTGAAAAATAGCGGTCGTATTAAGTAGAAAAATTCACGCACCCCTCTCTTGGGTTATTTACGAATGATTTACGGTAATGAATGTTAAATTCCGTAATTTCCACTCATATATCACCAAGTACCATAATCCGAAGGTCGTTAGCATCAGCGACCTCTACTTTATCCTGCAGTGCAGGATACAGGTGGACGCAGGACTCGCCACACACTGGACCAAATTCCCCCAATTATAATCAAATTATTGATAAAGCTGGATTTGCAGGGTCTTCAGAGTTGGTAGAATGTCTGTATCGAAATGACTATTTGGGAATTCACGAAAACAGTTTTTTAAATCTTGTATTAGATGTTTTGAAATGTTTACATTATCAGCAGCCTCTCTACAGTGAGTTTAAGGTTAAAAACCACATTGAATTGTAAGGACACTGGTGGTTCTCTATTTTAAAATTTAAATCTTTATATACAAATGGTTAAACAAAACCAACAAGCAAATTTGACCAAATAAAATGATATGCGGGAAATAACTTTCATTGGTGTTCTTTCATTTTTGAGGTGCTTGGTACTTCATAATTTATATGTCAAATCTAGATATTTAGTCCTTTTCAATCTTATTTCTGTAGAATTATCTAACAAATTTATTATTATATTCCATCTATGGCACAACATTCCTATGTGGAACAGGACCTCAAGTACCTAAAGTACTTGTTTCAGGACAATTTTTACTTGCACTTTGGTGATGCAGGTTGTCAACCCACAGTCTCCGCAAGGTTAGTGCGCACCGAGCCGTTGTACGGTAACCCATCCAATTGGACAGGGCGGGCTATGTTGCTTATCTACACGATAAGTCAAGACACGCCACGACCATATAACCGTGCTGGCTGACCTTAGTACTATATTAATTAAATGATTATGTAACAAATTTTCGTATTTAGTACGTTCGAAAATTTTGGAATGCACTATTATAACTATACTCATGCGTAATCAAAGTATTTTACATATAGGTTGCCAATATCACCACACATCTTCCTACAAATATTTCTATTTCCACCATACATGTGGAGTTATCTTTACAACTAAATATAATGTAAATAAAATTATAGGTACTTACTCCTTTTTATTAATTAGAATTAGAGTTAATTAGACATTTCAGGATTATTATCCTTATTGATTTATGCTTTTAAATTGTTGGGTATATTGGAGCCATATTAATTTTTTGTTTAAGATTGGCCAGTTGAAAAATCTCCGGTTAAATTGTTTCGGAAAGGAAAGCTTGTTTTTAATTGCAGCAAGAAGCAAAAACGTTCTAATTCAATTGGAAGTTTTAAAAGAGATGAAATTCAGGAAAAACTTTGAACGTCCTACTTCTTTGTGCCATTGAAATGACAGTTTTGTTGCGAAACATTTACAGAATGTAGGTCTGTCAGTCCCTCTTTTGTGTGTAAAACAGCTGAATTCTTCTAACTGACTTTCAAATCTCCACGCAAGGACATACACGCAATATTGGATGCTGCTGTTTTCATTTTCTTTTATGCTCCGCAAACATATTCGCGAGAATATAATGTTTATGAAACAGGCAAATGATTCACATAAGTAACACGGTACGGTTCGTCATTATGGTACACATATTAAAACATCGAAATGCCCCATTAGCTTCTGCTACACTTGTTTTGATTACATTCGCGATATTCATCATTCGGGGTATGTTTACATTTAATTAATAGCGCAAGCTCTGTCTCTGCGATGAGCGATTGGATCACTTTCCCTGTCTCTCTGTAAGGAGCAAACAAAACGAATTTATGGAAATTAATAGCATATCATTTGCATATAAAGCTGCAATTATCCTGTGTTTAATTTTTTGATTATACGCGATAAATTTATAGCGTAAATTTATACCTGCTCAAAACTCATTTAAATTACTAATTAATTTGCATTTTTCTTGGAATTTTCACCTGGAAAAACAATTCTTTATTATTATTCTTTACTAATTTAAATTTTCTGCTTCACAAAAAAGAACAGGTAAAAAAAACAAAGTCTATTAATTTCATCGTCAGAATATTTTACACACAACGTGACTACCATTAACAATTGTTCGTTATGTACGGGCAGAATAGATACCTATTATTCTGAAATAGTTATCCTATAATTTTTACTTCTGCAGTTTATTGTAATGGTTTCCACAGAAGTAATACTTATTTAAGCTACAAGGAATGTAAGTACGTTATAACATTCGAGTAGGTATGAACTGAGGCGGTGCTTGCGAGCTCAAATTCATGTTAGTTATTATATAAAACTCTATTTTCTTTTCGCGACGTAGTAAAGAAAATTATTTCCCTTTCTAGAGACAAAAATGTACACAGTTACAAAATGAAATATTGTAAAAATTCATTACTATGTTAAAAAATCTTATTTAATACTGACATTCTTTTAAGAAGAACTATGACAATTATGTCTTATTCTTTTCTTTTTCATATTATTTCATAATTGAATTGGCATATTGGCCATATTGTAAAAATTGTATTGTGTGTCTAACACGAAAAGGAAGTACACTTGAACTCGAGTGGAGAAAAGATACGCTTTCTTCTCTAGTTTGACAAATAACTATTTACATTATACCTAAGTGAAGAAAAAAAGGTTTTTACTGGTAACAGGAGGAATAAACTGGCGAGCCATTCAATAAAAACTGCTACCTTGTGAACAGAAATAATATACAATTTTCAATTATGTACACACAACGCAACAAAACTAACAGCTAATTTCCAATAAACGATCATATTTAAGTGAGAACAAATAATACTACATTACATTTCAAGTTATAAGATGCATACGCACGAAGAGGAAAAATTAAATAAGAGCCGCGAAATGACGAATTTGTAATTCTAGATGTTCGTAATTGCTTTCCAACTCAAATTATGTACTATATTTTTTCTACAACCTTTATTTGACTATATTTCGATTTCACCACCATCAGACAATGAACTGAAAGAATTGACACATCATTAGTTAATAGCGCCATCTACAGAATAGAAAAATCATAATTAAACAATACTATGTAGAACATTTCTTGTTTATTTATGCATTAGTTATAATATTTTAAATTAACTGCAATAATTTTCTGTTATTTATACTGCTAAAATAATTGAAACTATACGTTCTACAATAATAGCTATATACATTAGTGGTCGTAAAAATATATATGTTGAAATTTGTGTTAATTTAACAGGAATGCTATTTTTTTAATACTCGTACTTCGTTCACAATGATACCAAATAATAAATATTATCAGACACTTACAATTTACGTTGCTATGGAAGTAGGTAAATTATGCGTGATACGCTCTTTCTCAGATTAATTTTTGAAGAATAACAATTGTATACTTAAAGTAAGTGTGGTTAAGGAAATGTTGCCTTGATATTAGGGATTTAAGTAAAATAAATGATCTTGATGAAAACTATACATAATAGACTATATTATCTACTTCCGTTGTTAAAATATGATTTAAGTCACGGGATGGTATGAGATAAAAACATATACTATTCACAACTTGATAAGCCAGGGATTTTATACATTTTACACACAATGTGAAACACCTGATGCTAGCTACCACTAACATATGATTTAATATGTCACAGTAATTAACCTATATTTTTTCAGTTTTACGGCTTTGAGTTCTTTTAAAGTTCTCATAATGTTGTAGAAATCCCAAGGTCACGTTGCGGGCGACGGCCACTAGCGGACCTGTCACGACTGGTTCGTGTGCTTCTATTGTTTTATTAGCTAGGGGATACGAGAATATTCCCGAACTTAATTGTTCTATTATATAAACCCCGAGCAGGAGATCGCGAGGACAGTCTGATATTAATACGTGTAGTGAACATGAATAGTTGGTGATATAAATATTGTATAATTAAATAGTGCGTAGTGTTAAATGTCTAAATAAATTAATCTTAGTGTTTAAGTCTTTATTAATAATTATTATTCTGAAATTAGTATTTATAGATGTATATTCATTGTGTGACTTATTTTTATTATCTTTTGTTATTCATATTGCGTTTTTTAAACTTGGTTATATAAATATTATAAATAATAATAAAGTGGCTTAACACTCCCATGGGGTTGCGCCGCTTCCTTCGAAGCTTTCTAGATCCAATTTTATTGGAGTGGATCAATCTCCGTTACTATTTCTTAGATGTTCTTTATAATATTCCTCCACAATTCCCTATCTCTTGTTTTGTTCTTCCAGTTGGTAATTCCGGCTGCTTTTAGATCTTATTATATAAATATTAGTGTTTCAATTATTTTTACACTTCACCTAAATAAATAAAACGTTACAATATGTTTCCTAATAATTTGCTTTCAGTACACCCCGACTATAAAATGTCGTTATCACTGTGACAGCGTTAGGATGGCTTGTAGTAAACCTTTCGTCTGATAACATCCTTGCAATCAGCACCACCTGCCGAAGGCTTTGTTTCAGCCGCCTGCTCATTACGGGGATAATTAGACCAGTTCGGGGAAGTGATATACGAGACGCACAAATAGCGCGAGTGTACACGGAAATTTATACGCGCGTTTTACGGAGGCTACGCCCTTTGGGTCGTTACGCTAAAGCTACAAGATCGGAGATTAGTTGGCCATGCAGGGAAACAAACGCGGAAAAAAGAATTGGAGACATAAATGTCGCGAGACAGGTATCTCATTTCTAAAAACGATACAATAAATTTGCAGCAAAAAAACTATCTATAACATTGCGGGATAATACCATTTTCATATTTTATATAAAGATGTACCAGTGGCGTGTTGTCAGGGTAAGCAAGGTAAGCTCTGCTTACCCATGATTTCTGGCAAATGCCATTTTTTATTATTTATAAAGTCTATAAATATATTATTATTTCCTGCAGAATAATTGAAAGTGTAAATTTATTCATCACATGAAAGAGCGTCAAGGTTGGCAGAAATAACTTCAATGCTGCAACCAGTATTGAATTCGTCTGTTTTCAGGCGTACGTTCAAAAATTAGTATACAGAGTATAGGTATACTCAAGGATGGGAATGAACACGTGACTGTGATTTCAGAAGTTTTTTTACGTCTCTAGTTACGTACTTTAATTTTGACAAACAATATCACAACCTTACTTTCATATTTCAATATACAGGGTGTTCCATTTAAATGTGCCACTATTGCTATCTCGAGAACTATAAGAGCTACGAGGTTGGTTAAATTAGCAAGGAACCTCCATTTTACAAGACTAATATAATGAGCAAAAAAAAATTTTTTTCGACCAGTAGTTCTCAAAATACGAGACTCAACTTTCTTATTTTAAATGGGAACATATGTTTATTTTTAGGTTATTCGATAGAGTATTTTGTTCTGAATTCAACGAAATAAATATATCATATACTAATATAAAAAAATTACTAAGAAAAATGCATGTTAGATTTATGTGTATTTTATTTATATCTGGCTGAAACAAGAGTGCTATGGATAGTGTGAGAAGCACGTAAATTAGAGAGATCGAAACCATTGTTTGAGCTTCGCTATAACAAAATAATGTGTGAAAGTCCTACAGGCAGTATATTTAAAAGTTTATTGACATGTTTGAACACTGTTTTTGATACCCAATAAAAAATTCTGATGTGCCCAGCACATAAGCTATCGCCTGTCCTCTACACTTTCCATTGTGATCACTTCTTTGTTTCTTTTTATTTTTTAAATCTCTACATTTTTTTGCTTCGCGGGTATTCTCTTAGTTCTCATTTTTGCAATATCTATAAATTGTGATATATGAGTATCCGTGCATGTAAAATGAATTATTATAATCATCAGTATTTACAGTATTAGTATAATTCGTTTCAGAGTATTCGATAATTATTTTATAATATTAGCTCTATCAGTTATAATAATTGTCACTGCCAAATGTAAAACAATTATTTACATAGGTAAACAGATTAATCGAAATTGTAACAAATGTATCGAAACATGAATTAATTGTAAAAGTTAAATGTGGCGAGGTAAAAAAAAATTTTTAACACGATTCCAGTACCTCTCTTAATGAGTGGTGAGAGGTAAAAATCATGTCTACAGAAAGACTTATCTTTAATTTTGGATTTATTTTTTGTGCTTATCCAAAGTTAAAATCCACCGCACACCAATGAAACGTGATATACAGTAAAATATTAAGCGGTGAAATTATATACCGCTAAAATATCACACGGCTCAAATGCCCTCTTGTTAAAAGTCGCACCCACCACAATAGTTCTTGATATAGAGTATACATTAACAACAATTCTGATTCTCAGTTCTTTTGTAATAACAATATCGAAACCAAAACTCGGAAATATGATATAGAAGGGAAAATTATTTGAACGTAATTTACTTAGAACAATTGTAAATAGAGATCTAATTACAATTATTATTGAAATGTATCACAATAAGACTAATTATAGTTTCCCTGTACCGCTCGCAAACAAAGCACTGTAGTCGTTTCAAAGCTTACTTTGTCCGTAAACTAGAGATTACCATCTGAATTATCATCCGCTGTAAAGCTTTCTAAACATTTGCTAAACAGGAAACTGAAATAAAATTTTGTTGTTACTGTGTTGTTTTACAATACCTCATTTCATACATTAACGCAAAGTTTCAAAACAATAAAATAAGCTAATGGCTTTTCCCTGAACTATGTTGCTATGTTATCGAATAGTTTCATTAGTAATTTTGAACTAACAGGTTTTAAAAGAGCAAAAATGAAATGCGGATAAATGGGACTCTTCCCTACATTATACAATTTATACTGTTGATGTTGATAATTAGACGGAAACCTTAGTTCATGTTAAATTTCTTTAGTTGTCATCAACGAAGTACTAACACAATAGGTATTAAATAAACAATAGGTAATTTAATCACTTAAACACATCCCCTAAATTAGTTGTCTATTCGAAATTTACTGCCGGTTTCATAGAATTAAAATAAGGTCTCTTGTATAGTAGGTAAAGTATAACAGACAATGAATCTCATACTATCACTAGAACATAAAAATAGTTTTTTCACAGCAGCTGCAGTATCTACATAGGTAAATTCTAGTAAACACCTTTTGAGTTTTTTGAATATACGAGTATATCACTACTGATATCTGCCATAAAACAGATTGGCACACTCAACAATGGATAATAAACAGTAAGTGACATATTTACTAATTTATTTAAATAAAATTAGCAAAATTACTTTCAAAACTCTTGACTGGGTATCCCAAATAACTTGTTAAGCATGGAGATTACGAGAACAGTAAACATACGAGATCGGTTAAATTAGACCAAAGTTATCACATTAAAGGACCATTTTAACGATGTCTTTGTTTTCCTAAAAAAAATGCATAAGTTACTAGATATGAATGAAAATGAAAAAAGATTAAATGATTTTGATGTATACTTCCTTTAAACCCTTTTTTATAATTAATTTACGGGAGTTCTTATTTTTTTTTATTACGTAGCATTTTCAACTTATCGGTGCAATTTAATTTCTCATATGAAGCTGATTGTGATAATTTTGAATAGAGCTTTTTTTGCTATTCAACCAACCAATTAAAGTTTAGAATATTATACATCTTAAAAGAAATAAAAAAACCAATAGTGGTTTGAGGTTGATTTTGAGTATTATAATACTTTATTAGAAAACTGACATTGCACCACCATACAGGTGTCCTAAATAAATTGTTAAGCATGCGGATCGAGGTCGGTTAAATTAGATTAAAGTTGCTGTATTAAGGGACCATTTTAACAATGTCTTTGTTTAGTTTGTAAATTTTACTGTTTTTAATTTTTGTTTATAACTTCAAACTTGGTGTATACTTCCTTCAGATACTTTTTTATATTGAATTTACAGGGATTCACAAAGTTTGTATGTTATCGACATCAACTTTAATTTCCAAGTATGCCAAGACGAGCGAAAGCGAGTGTTGTAAATCATCCGAATGAGTAATTAGCATTACATGCGAATAGAATACTATACTTCATCCACAACTATAACATGAAAAATATATGTTTATTATAAAGAAATATGTCATCACACTATGAAACATAAATAACAGTAGCTCGCGTCACTGTTTCACAGCAAATTTAACGCAAGGCAATTATTTCTAGTTTTATGTAGGTATTTTAATCTTAAAATGAAAAGAAAAAGTATAAAAAATGACAAAATTAGTGTAATTTTGGCCTTTTATGTAGAAAAAATTACTTAAAAAATATTTTTGTTTACTCTTTTCACAAATAAGAATTAAATTTGATATAATGATCGAATAATATCATTCAATTAGCAACAGTAACGAAGAAATTGATAAAAAAAACGATTGAATTCTAGGTATATTACTTGACAGTTGTGGATAAAATAAAACTGTTGTACTGGCACCCAACAAGTACTACGAACTAATATACGTAATATAAAGTAAAAACTAGTGATAAATCTGCGTTTATAGTGTTGAGTTATTCCCATTTAACTACAAAGATGCCTCCGAAACCCAAGAATGTGGCTAATAGGCGCCTTCTATTCACACCATTTATCAGATCACAGTACCTTCGTCACTTATTGTTTCCCTCCTATTCGTCCCAAATCAACTGCGTCCTAATGCTGAAATCACTTCCCCCTCTTAACGCTTAAGGACCAGGCACTAACTCGAGAGGTTGTGCTTACTGATGTTTGCGTTGTCACTCAAAGAATTCGGTTATGGTTTGTTTAGCTGACAACCATTGGCAAGACAGTCATTTTCCGTCACTTCACTTTAAATTAAAGTGATCTGATAAATGGTATGAATAGAAAGCGCCTATTGATGCAAGTACATCGGATGAAATACTTATCACGTTTACGAGAGTCCAGTTTTTAGAAATGTTGGTTTTTGTCATAGTCATTGTCATAATAAGAATAACTTTAAAAACTTAAATCATGTTTAAGTAATTTATTATTATATTATAATCATAGTCATTCTCATAAAAAAAGTATAACATTAGTTTAGTTTTAATTCTGTGACTATGATTGTGATGAGATAACAGTCCGCATGTCTTATAAAAATCAATGGTGAGTCCAATGTAACATAATATGTTTTTGTGAATGCATGTTATATTTTCATGTGGATTTGTGGATTTGACGAGTTTCTAATAAAATGATAACATTTTTACAATACTAATGTAATGTAACTTTAAATTTATCAAATTCGACAATTCTATAATTGTCAAATCACAACCGCATCAAAATTTGTGGATAAACGGTTCACATTCTTTTGATTATGACAGAGTTTATGATTAGGACAATGATTATGATAACGCTGCATATAACAGGCTTTAAGCTACGTTTGCACCTCTTAACATAGTCACAGGCTTTAGTTTTTGTCTTTGTCTTAAATTTCGACTATTTCCAGCTCCTAACATAAGCATAATTATTATCATTAATGTAAAATACGAAGTTAAATACATTTGCAAGTACACTAATAATTATTTGATTAATAAATTATATTAGTAATTAGTAATTTTAGAAGGTAATTACAGAATGTTGAAATATAACTGCTAAATATAGTTTTCATAAACTCTATTTTGTGGTGAACTAGCCAAAATAATTCTGACAACTGAAAGTCTACATTTTTATTTAATTTTCTATTTCGCTGTCTGTATTTACCGGGAACCGAAGATATAATTATTGTTTTTATATTTTTCTTTTTAAAATCAACAGTTTTACACGTAAACACAGAATTTACTATACACTGCAGTGTATCTATCTTCTTTCCAATAAAACAACGACTACGATAATGACAAAACTATGAAGTTTGCATACTTTGTGTTTATGCGGGTGGAAACGATCAACTGCATTCACATATGTCAAACATCTCAAGGCTATGACCTATGACTAAAACTAAAACTGTGACTTTGTTAAGAGGTGGAAACGTAGTTAACAATAATGGTTTAATTTTAATTCTGTGACTATGATGAGATGACAGTCCGCATGTCTTTCAAAATGCAATGATGTGTCCTGCAATTATGTTTTTGTGAATGCATGTTATATATATCATGTGGATTTGTGGATATTACGAGATTTCTAGTAAAATGATAACATTTTTACAATACTAATATAAGGTAAATTTGAATTTATCAAATTTGACTATTCTATAATTATTGTCAAATCACAACCATTTCAAAACTTGTGGAGAAACGGTTGGCATTCTTATGTTTATGACATTGATTATGATTAGGACAATGATTATGATAACACTGTATATAACAGGCTTTACCCAAAAATTGTTATTAATATTGATGTTCATTTCGGTTTTTATATAATCATCAGAATTCTGATAATATCTATACACTTTCTATTATATTTAATAAAACAATGTAAAAACCAGAGTGCTATGTTCGTTGATTGGTATCTTTTATAAAAACAAACAAGTGTAGAAGTGACAGTTTTTAGTTAGCATCCACATCTCCATACTGAAATTAGCTGAAAGCATCTATAGAGCCACGTCCCTCAGCGCGAACCCGAGGTTCGGTGTCTGTGATGATGAATGTACGTCGCCGTTCGCAAGTGACGAGTATATATAACCCGCGCTGACAACACGCACGACTGCTGTGACGTCACGGGGGGTGGGGCGGGGAATTACGAATGTTCAACACGGGTACAACATAAAGGACAGAAAGGGGTACGTTCACGTTCACAATGGCAGAAAGGGAGAAGAATTCTGCCGCTGTGACCAACTTCCATTTGTAGAATAGAGGTGTAATGTAACATTTAACGAAAAAATAATCAACATTGATATATTGCAAAACTTCAAACACGACAACGCATAAAAATTGCTCAGCAACAACATAACCCCATATACATTGAATTTCGCTTCCGCTATGTTATAGTTCTATGATCATGGGGGCCCATAAAATATTTTTCAACGGGGGGCAAAATAAAGAAAAAAAAACATTAAAAAAGATATATATTTTTATGTCCAATTGTACTAACAACTCTTAAATTTTAAGCAATATTTAACAAAAAATGCTAATCGAAATTTTTATAGCATTGTTGAATAGGTAGTTCATTTGATATTCTATTCCAATGTGATATTGTCCATTCAAGGTAAACTTTGATATTATACAGATAGACTGCAAACATATATTTACTAGTAAAAAAAATAGAATTGTTCAAAAAAAAAAACGGACACAATGTAATTTTTTTGGATATGTTTGTATGACAATTTTCAAATTCATCCCATCTTTCGAAAATTTCTCAGAAATTTCATTAGGAAAGTTTATTGTAGTTAATTGTTTCAGATTTCTCTACTTTTTAAAGACTGTTAAAATAACTAACCACAAATACTAACAGTATTATTTATCCCACACATAAAAAGGCTAAGCCGTAAGATATAGCAAACATTAATAAATTTCTTATAAAACATAACGATGGTGAAAGAATTAAATAATAAATTTGCGAAAGCCAGGGGAGGGCAAGTGCCCCCTCTTGCCCCCCCTTATGGGCGCCCATGTATATGATGCTAATAAATCTCCATGATGATTAAATGTCACTTAACTGACTGACTCAACTGATCTACCTCGACGAGTGGATTACTTAGAATCGGTTCGTTTAGTAGAGGGAGTAAAGTAATCCAGTCAAATGGAATAAAAAATAAGTGATCCGGATTCAGAAATGTATGTAGGATCAGTGGCAAATGGAAATACGCCTTTTGTGTGGCGAGCGTGGAAGTTTGCATTTCGAGCAAAGCAAGTCGGACAATTGCATGTAAAACATTTTTACTTTGAATGACTCGTACTATTTTTTCTTCAAAGGTATATATTATAACAAATAATTTACTATTTGACGTTCAATTTTAGGTTATCAATTTAAATCTGTCAATTGTAGATAATTTTTAGTAATTTTATTCTTAGGTTATCTAGTTTTAGTGACATTTAAGGCGATATTTCAGGTTTATGTTGCACAAGTTATTTCTTATTGGCTGATTTGACATAGTTTCTATGGATACTTATTTATTTTACTTTTACGAGTAAAAGTAAAAATTTCTACTCCGGCATCGTAGAAACTAAACTTCAATCTTGTCAATTACGTCACAAAAGAAGTTACTTTTATAAGGTTTTAAGAAAATAATTATCTATCGATTTATTTGAAAAAGTCATATTTGTCATTGGTTCATTGTATTCGTTACGAGGTCAACTTATTATGAAAATACCTGAACGACTCTTTAACTTATGAAGAAGTATAAGGAGATTTCGAAAAAAGAAATATTGTTGCTCTCGACTAGTTCTGTTACTGGTTAAATTTAATGTACTTAATTCTGTTACACCTTGTATATATATTTTTAATCCATTACTTATTATTTTACATTCGTTTAGATAATTTGCTTTTTTTTATCAACAATTTGCAATATTTTTTTTTATAATTCCTTCATTTTCCTTCTATTTTTTATTCTTTATTTTTCGACGTCTTTTTTCTACATTCCTGAATAATACTCTGCAAACCTTTAGAATTGTGAAAGACATTAATTTCAAGGTACTTTTTTTTGTTTTACATTAAAAGACTGTTACATATTATTCCTTAATTTTTTCTATATCCTTGCAAAAAATATTGTACACATCGCCACTATTAAGGAAGATGAAATTTAAATTAAGTGATTTGATAGTTTGAAACTTGTCCAAGTAAAATACTGCAAACAGTAGTGACTACATTAGAAGATAGTTACACTGGAACGTATGTTGTCCGTTATGCGCATTCCTCTCGTGGTTTTACTTCAATTTATTGGTCTAGGACGACCGAACCGCACAACAAAACACACCGACCGTGATACAACACCCACAATTGCAAATAGCTTATCCATGTATTTAAAGCATTGAACATTTAGTAACTCATATTTAAATTATACTGCATGTGTAATATATAAAATATATATGAACATATTTTTGTCTCTAATAGTGGGGGACTTTTAATCAACTAAGTTATGAGCCGTGTGGTATTTTATCGGCGTAGGATTTTACTAGATGATATTTGACGGTTTGAAATATTTTATTTTAACCTTACTTAATCATTTTTTTGTGTGAAAAAAGCTATTTACTTTTTGAATAAAAACATTATAATGTACCCAAATGTATCATACGTATTTATGTTCATTTATATTCTCTTTCATGCATTTCATTTTCTTTACATGAATAAAATCTCCAGAGTATTGTATGAGGACATTCAATACCTGATATACATACAACGTTTCTGTTTTATCATGCATTAATTGGTTTTGACTTATAGCTAATGTATTGGAATACTCGCATTTCAAAAGCAAAAAGTATTGTACTTCACTAGTTTCACATTTCAGTATACAATTTATATTAAATGACAGAAGCAGAAAATGTTTTTTTTTACGTCCATTTAATAAGATATTATTACTTTACTAGTTTCAGATAGGTTATTAATTCCATAATTTCACTAATGAAATCAAAATAGACAGTAGACATATACAGTCTGGTTTGGTTTCGAGTGTTCAGACGATATTTACTAAATTAAAAATACTAAAGATTTGTATTTTCAAATAAAACTTATTCGGTATCATGTGTTTCAAATAATAGTATTATATTTATTTGCACAAGGTGTTTCAATAAAAAAATATTGTTTTTCAAATAGGAACATACATATTTTTTACAATTTCAAAAAGGAGAAAAATCTTATTTCAATAATATAATATACTTTTAGACTTACATAAAAATATTGAGGATAATGCAAATGAATTATTATTATATTTTAATTTAAATTTGATAGAAATAAGAATGCTACACCAAAAAAATTAATCAATTTCTGCTGCAAGAATTATTAAACTTTTATCTTATATAATACTGTCAATTTTGACATTTATTTACTTCATAAATCACACGATTTCACCCATAAGATGATGTCATCAATCTAAATTTAAAAAATGAAAACAAAATAAAATTGCTGTTTTTTTTAGCGTAAATTGACGAAACAGTATTTACAAATAATAATAAATATAAACTAATGCAGGGACCTTGATAGATAAACCGTTAAAAATTTGTTAATTTTTATCTGATTTTCATGGCTATTCCTATTTCTGGTGGGATTTACGTCATTTTTGTACCTAATTTTTGAGCTTAAAAGGTACGTCAAATTAATTTTGCTCATTGATTCAAATGCAAAATTTTATGCTCTACAACTTTTATTTGACACGTTTTTACCTAAAATGTTTAGGGACGCAGGAAATTGCGAAAATAGGTATGATTTTATATGGTTAATCCATATGTTCGGCTGTTCGAGTCTCGAGCGTATATATGTACTTAATTCTGTTACATTAAATAAAAAAAAATATTTTACAGAAATATTTAAGATAATTTTTTTTTATACTAGGTACTATATTATCAGTTATACCGAATTTAATTTGAAAACCTTTTCTCCAATATTTTTAATTTAGGAAATATCGTCTGGACACTTGAAACTAAATCTACAGGATAGAAACATTAACTTCTGTACAAAAATATTAAATTTAGTCCTGATTCTCTTCTACAAATAGTAATAACAAAGTTATTACACTACGCATGTGCTGTGTGAGAAATATGATATCTCACAGTAATTGGTAACACTGCGCATGCGTGAAGGTACTCTTTGTTAGCATACCGGCGCCATATTGTTCTATATGTCAAATAGCTTTCGTGCATGTATTTTTGTTGTGTAACCTTTAGTCCCACTTTCTGTGATTCCAGTACTCGACTTTGTATCGTGCCGTAACTTTCACACCTCATAGAAAATAGGCGACTTTCTGCACTCGTTGCACAATTTAATATTTTTGCACTAGTACATACCAAACTGGATGTAACAAGAACATCAGAAGTTACCTGAAACAATAAAAAATTATTAGATATTTACAAAAAAATCTCTTAGGAGTTTAAAGTATATTTCTTTGTTCTTTTTAAGGTCTTGAGGTTCAAGTAACATTAACAAGATGAAATTTTAATTTAATCCCTTATGAATTTTGGTGAACCTGAACATTTATGGTTCTCTAAGGTCGTTGTTTAAAAACTTTATTGAAACGATGTGTTCATTATATCCTAAAGTGAAGTTCAGTAGTTAAAAAGCAGACAATTACCAGAGCCGATGAATTTTCCATAGAAAGATAAAAGGAAGATGCGATGTATAATGCGACATAGTTTATAACACCCGAGGCACAGTATGTAAGGAACCAGCTTGTACATTCTCATTAAACTTCAAACGAATAAATTATGTATATCATTTAGTCAAGTAGGCACTTATTTTTCCTTGCAGCAACTCTGACGTCATTAACGGAACTGCCACCAGGGCCGGACCACACAAAAAATCATTTCTTTAAAAAAATTTATATTAAATTCATATGGACTAAATTACTTTAGAAGTTGATAGATATAAACTAAACATCGATGCTATTTAATTCGACGAATAAAATTACAGAAATATATATATTTTTTATAAATTTTGGACCACAGATATATTTTCAACAAAAAAGTATCTGATAGAAAAAATATAGAAATATCTTTAAAGAACTCAAAAAAGAAATCACTTAACAACTGTACCATTCTATTCTACATTTGGGTCCTGCAGTATTTTTATTTTATTTTTTTAAATTAAACTTTATCTAATTTGAAAGCGAGGTGTAGTTTCAGAAAGTCTTAATTGTTATTTGTTAAACTATAATATTTTTTTAAATATTCTGTTACGTAGATGTTAAGGTAATTCGATTCTCAAACAGTGAGGATTGCTATAAATTTCAATTACATAAATTAATCTATTTCCATTGTTATAAAAATATATCAATATGTTTTAAATACCTATTGCGTTCCTTACTTGGAAATATACATAAATAATAAACATGTTAATAAAATTATTTATAAACGATTATGAATTTTATAGTTCGAGTTTTGACAGCCACTGGCTTATTCCATATCGAAAGTATTTTTTTTTACATTTCCTTGATCGCAAGGTATTTAACAACAATTTTTGTAAATTTTGATTACCTCTGAATTATGCTTTGTATTTTTTATTTAATTACCAGCTATAGATTAATTATTAAATATGACGTCTGACACTGACAGTAGGGTTGAAAGTAGCAAGAATTTGGAATAATAAATGTATGAGAGAGAAAGGTCTAATATTGTGACGTAGATGTTAAGAGCACTAAACACTCGAATAACTTTAAAACTAATAACTTTTTTAAAACTTTGATAGTTTCTATGATACACAATTAAATTTTGGATTGACTGTAAGTGATCAATTTCCTATTTTGCTACAGTAGTGGAGGATCCCATTAAAAATAGATTATTGTATAAATTTTTATATAATTTGTACTACAAATTTCAGAAAACTCTAAAAGAAAAATAATCGAAAGAATAGGTTTTTATCTCTCCAACTTTTGTTGTTTCTTCTCGAACCCATAAAAAAGGGCTAAAATTTTTGATACTAGTTAACTAGTTAACTTTCTATCAATATATTAGACAAAAGATTTTGGATTAAAAATTTAAATGATATATCCGTACGATTATTTCAAAATTTGCCCTTTTCTCTTTCAACTTTTCAAATTTTTAATGTTCTTTTGTTGGGCAAGAAAGCCAGTCCGCCCCTGCTCTCCTTGTGCTACCGCCACTTTGCTCGAGGATTGTTATTACCACATACGAGTTGCGCGAAACATACGTTAAAAAACTTCCCTGTTTTGGAATTTATTACCCGGCACGCTTTTCACAAATTTTAACAAGACGGGTTGAAATTAAGACCTGCTGTAGAGTTTCAAATTAATGGGGGTGCAACCAAATAAACCATCACGCTTTG
Organism: Stenolophus ochropezus; assembly: GCA_035578165.1. Taxonomy (NCBI): domain Eukaryota; kingdom Metazoa; phylum Arthropoda; class Insecta; order Coleoptera; family Carabidae; genus Stenolophus; species Stenolophus ochropezus. The sequence goes on along the minus strand of JAQOWZ010000019.1, from coordinate 12,329,410 downwards.
CATGGTAATAGAAAACTCCAAAGTCGACAGGGAAGAGTTCCTTACTACATAAATAAATATTCCTTCAGGTTATTGCATCTAATAGAAATATATCACTTTAGGTATTAGTAGCAGACATGTTTACACCAAGCTGATCTTACTAACAGGTAATAGGCAGCGGTGGCTCACTTCGTTAGTGCACTCCAACTTTATAAAATATAGTTGCATCCCAATGGTTAGGAACCAAGTATAATATGTAGGTAATTCGTAGAGGCTTTAGACTGAAACTTATTCCAACAAAATGCAAGTAAAATTGTCATGATTCAAATAATAGTTATTTACATTGTACAATTAAATTCGATAGATTGTATTTTACAGCGCAAGGTTCTATATGATAAGCAAAAAAATCATATGTCTGCTCCCCGTCGTGATTATTTTTTATTTTCAATTTTATTATACGCGCTCAAATCTTTTTGCAGTTCATTCGAATTTAATAAAAATAACCAACTAAATATTTTCCTTCCATACATTAATCTTATAAATATTCTAACTGTATATTAAGTGTGTTCCAAATTCTGAAGCGCCCCTCAGCAATTTTCTAGTTTGCCTAATAGATAATCCTGCCCTGCCGTTTAGTAATTAGCATTATAGCTGTACAATATAACATACAACATAATATCATTATCTCTGCAATACTATAAACCGCAAAACTCCGGCACATAAGCTTCTTCAGAGTTTTATATTTTCTTATATCTAAAAACATAAGTATATCACAGCACTGGATTCGAACGCCTCGGTCGAATTAAATTTTGGCGCCCTTTTAACCGTTAACGTAATGTATATTATAATTATATAGTTTTGAAAATAAAAATAAAAGTAACATTGCTACAACATTAAAAAATTAACAAAAATAGAATTATTGTTTTAAGTCTTATAAACGATAATAAATGATGAAAACTGTTGATTGAAAAAAATACAGATAGTTGTACCTATTTAATTAAACCCCCAAATATCACAATATATCAATTACAAACTATAATGCAGCTAGGGTCCTGATCCTGACGACTCCTATTTCTTACCATTCCTTGATCCTAGACAATGTAAAATAACAGCACAAAGCTCAGTGAGGAATTACACAAAGCTGCTTCAACCTTTCGTTGGCAACCTGGCTAGGGTCACTACGGCCCACAGCCGCTCGCTGCATCGGTTTTTCATCAAACACTCTCATAGACTCAATACACTATCTCACTCACTAACTCAACTCATATCATCCATGGTAATTCAACTCACCTTAATTCTATTTACTCAAGATCACTGTCAAAATCACTACACAATACTCACTGATCACTTTGAAAGCTAGAGAAATACTGAAAGAATAATTGTCGATCCGTCCGCATAATACTCATGCTTCTAATTAAATTAAGAAACTTATATCATTATAAAGGAAATAATAATTACCAACAAGTTATTTATTACCTTAATGAAATATTCGTAAAGTACGATAATAAATAATATGAATTTTCATCATTTACAACAACTTTGCCTTATTCTGGAAATTTGGGTGAGCCATCTATGAATATCATTGTAAAATATTTCTGTTCTTATTATGGTTTCAATTATATTAGTTTCCAGATGAAATAATAAAAAATTATTTTAATTCATAACAGAACTAACCTATTTGTTTAATACTTTGCTTTGTCGTAGACAAATATAATGAGAAACTAAATTTGGCAAAGTTTTTTCTATTTTAAAAAAATACGTTTAGGTTCTCAAACGTAATAACAAGAATGTGTTTAATACTGTCAAATCTTTTCAAATTCGAAATATTGTAATAAAACCTCTACCGGGAAAATCCGATTTAAAGTGCAAGCTTGAACCTTGCTAGCTTTGAGTGTAAGTGAATTTTAGACTCAACATTTCTGTTGTAAATGGCTAAAAATGAATACGTATGTTTAGCGTATTATTTTAAGCTAGCTTGAAATTGTGTAACTTTGAATTTGATTGTAAATACACCTTAATTGCTTGCTGCAAACATTTAATATTTTGACAAATATGTACCAATTTTTAGTTTTTTTTATGCAATGTGAATATATAAATCAAAGAATATTACAGGTATTAAAACTTATTGAATTTTTTAATTTAGCCCACGATGCCCCTAAAAAAATGGTGCCCGAGGTGGTCGCCCCTCTCGCCCACCCCTTTATCCGGACCTGGTATATCACTAGCGCTTTTTTATCTAACTAGTATTTTAGCTACGCCACTAATCGAAAACAGTCAAAATTAACAAAACTATTAAGTTACTTTAACGCACCGCGATTCGTAAAATCAAAACTACCGTAGACATCAATGTATGTAGTTTGATGGTTGTTTACACTTCAGAAGGCCAAAAATTTTATTTCTTATTTACACTTGTGGCCAAAATTCTTCTAGAGTCTAGAGTAGCGTGAACACTGATGATAACTATGACTAATGTATGTAGAATTACCAATTGGATTAGATTTTGATATATGATTGTGAAAGCAATAATGTTTCACCTTAATAGAATCTATTGTATTTGTATAGGTATAGAATATATAATATATTTGATACGGGAAAAATAATGATAATTCATACATGCAAATTAAATTGATTGCCCTTATTAGTTGAATAGGTATTCAATGAGTAATGAATAATAATATTAATTCAATAATTATCATGACATAAACAGCGTAGTTTGAGTAGTGTAATAAATACGGATGTACATTGTCATAAATAGTAGATTTTTATGATTATTAGTCCGTGGTAATTTCGAATTGAATAGCTTCATCTGTATTGCAGTTAGTGGAACAATAGCATTTGCAGTTAGTGTTTCACGTAATTAGTTGCTCAAGGTTATGCTTGCCAACTTGCGAACTATATTACATGTTGTGTACAATACCAACTAACAACAAATTATGCAAGCTTCTTGTTGCCTGTTATTGCTCTGTATTTAGTTTGTTTACACTCCTCGAACAAAACATAGAAAAATATTTTATTTATATATCTCTTTAAACAAACAAATGCTGGAGGCTAACAACCTATTCAGCTAAAAATAGTATCGTTAGGAGCTCATTAAAAACAATAAAGAAACATTAAAAATATGATAGTTTATGTTATCCTTTTCTATTTTACAATAAAATATTCTTATTTTATCTTTTAAAAGATATTGCAGTTGTTGTAATTCTTGCATTCTTTGTGAATTCAAGTTATCAAAGTAGATTTTATATTAGGAAAAAACTAGGGTTTGTATAGAATTAAGTTATGGGTTGTAGTTCAACTGAACTGTATAAATATTTTTGATTATTAAAATTTATATAAAGTCCATCTTATTCCAACCCCTATCATTGTGACATGATCATAGAGCGCTTAGGTAAAACTATTGTTTTGATAACATTACACTGCACTAATTTGACCATAAAGTAACCACGTCTGTTTCAATTGTTAATATTCCATTGTCTGTTTCTAACACAGCCAACTTTATAATAAAGTGATTGTGGTGGCAACGACTATCGTTACCCTTGTCTTTTATAAAAGTTGATCATTATTAACATACTAAGGATAGTTATGAGTATCATAACCGCCGCAGAAGGCAATAAATTTTAAGACATCTAATGATTCATAACACCCGCGGTTTGTTCAATAGTTTACCGGTTTCACATTATTAATAAATAATATTTTATAAAGTACTCTTGTGAGTAACGTTTTCTTGATCAAGTCTGTATCGTTCGATATGATATGTGTCCTATTTTATTTTAACAATTCTGTAGGGTTATATTTTTACCATATTAATTTGTCAAAATTACATGGTATACAATTATGACATAGTTACCCTGTTTACTTTTGTCTACGTAAACAAGAGTTTAATATCATGAAACCGGTAGATATAATTAATGGATTAGTTTTGGAGCTAGGAAAACACCATATGTCAACAACCAAGATTTACTTTAAAAATTTCCAAATATTTTTTGTAAATCATATAAACAAATAGTTAATTACTTCTTCGGTAGGTTCAAAGTAATTATTCATGTACAAACTTTATAAATATGTGCTTAAGATATAATATAACCTAAAAACGTAGTTCTATTTGTACAGTCATAAGTAATTTAGTGGTCCTCCACTTAACATCTGCTCTGAGGACAAATGGACCACCTAATGCTGTGCAGAAATGAACCAGAGAACTTTTATTGTTAAAAAGATCAATTCAACCGGCAAACAAGAAAAAAATCATTCGCACATAGAAAGGTACACGATCTAGTTGCTATTTCATGAGTTCTGAAGATCTGTTGTTAAATGGTTAATCAGAGGGTGATGAGAATGAAAAAGCTTAAGATTTTGAAAACAAACATGCGGGATGCAAGGAAAAATTATTTTAAAAAACGAACAGATTAGAATGATTGGATAAAATGTGTAATTCGTGGTTGCTGTTTATACGAAGAGTGTACCATAAATCACAAATGACTACAATCTGTTAACCTGTTCATCTCGTCATATCCTTGGTCCGTCTAACCTATATAGTAAAGGAAAGTTGGACTGTTTTCAACCCAAATAAAATATTTTTTGTGGTTTTAAAAACATAGTTTAAATCTTTTCTTTATTCTTGTTAGTAAGCCTAGATTATATATTGTTGTAAATAAATTTTGTTTTTAAAAAATATTCAATATTATAGAGCAATAATTATTTTTCTAGAAAGTGGTCCATCTATCTTATTATATTGCTTTTTATTTTTATTATTACAAAGTTATTGTTATATGCGACCAACATTATTTTTCGAAAGTGAAACATGGTATCAAAGGAATAAGAGCAATATACAAGACGAATAGAAGGAATCCGAAGAATAGACAAAGCAAAGATCAAAGAAATGAGGAAATATCTGAAAATAAACAAAAAATAACTAGCATAGAATGCAAAAGTAATAAACAAAAATAAACTAGGAAGGCCAAGGAAGACTGGAAAGTAGTGTAAAAGAAATGTTAAAAAGAAACAACATCAGATGTCAACAAGCAAGAAAAAATCAACACTCAGAAAGTAGTGGAAGGATATAATAAGCAAAATAAAATTAGAAGAGTTATCTCGACAAGGAGATTTAAAAGATAATAATAATATTGTTATGTCTATATTTATAACTTGACATTTTCCATCGTGTTTTCAGTATCGATTGTTGGCGGTATCAGGAATGATTAATTCGTTCCTTTCATTTCTAGCGAAGCCTAATTCCGGTCATCTGAAATATTTAGGGTGATAATTTCATCGACGACCCTTTGTGTATTTTACCCTAGGTGTCGGGACAAAACCACATCATGTATCAAACACCCACGCGATTGTGATGCGCGATTATTGCGATTGTCATGCCAGGATATCGCTTTATTTGTTATTTTCACCGAATATAGCTTTTTTTTGTACAGTAACCTCACTTAAAAATGACATCAATTTTTTACCAGTTGAACATTAAACCATTGAAACGGTGCAATAATTAAAATAGTTGGTCATATTTATTGAACACGGATTTAAAAAGAAGGTGTTTTATAAAACATATTGATTGGTGTTTCACGAGAGTCTTGTATTTTACTTGGTCTTGCCTCAGTCTTGCAAAAAATGCAAAACAAGAGTTACAAATTTCAAAGCAAAGCAAGGCAAGAAATTGTCTTACAAGAAATGTACAAGAATAGCAATATTTTCTTCTATTTTTGTACTCTACTTTTTTTTATTAATTTGAAATCTAAATATAGTATAAGAACCTACCTATAAATAAATAAAAGTACAAAAATATGTGAGTATTAAAAAAATTAATACAATTTTCTTAACATAGGTATGGAAATTTCATTTTCAAAAACTACATAATAGTTATAATTAATGGCTAAATAATATAATTATTCTTCGAAATCATATAACCAAGAGTTAAGGCACAATTTTTTTTCTTATAACCAGATGCTTTGAATAAAGTTTTTCTGCTTGTACAGATATCGCTGTTGTACTAAAAAAAATAAGTATGGTATGTGCAACTACACGATTTTTTTGTATTATTTATTTAATAATAATACATATTTGTATTAAAAGATATATATTTGATAATTGACATTGATATTATCTCAACAAAAAAGATGTACGTGTGATACAAGAATATTTATACGAGTATGTCCAAGGTCATTTGCGAATATTAACATGCAAGACAAGAAATATGCAAGAAAATGACGATCAAGACAAGATTTTTATATACAAGAGTAATGAAAGACAAGGCATATTTAAATTTATTAAATAACAAAACAAGACAAGAAATTTTGTCTTGTGAAACACTAATATTGATTAACTAAATAAAAATACCGCCATGTCCGAGTGGTTCGGTACCATTTATAAGCTATAAATTCTTTGTAACGTGGACAACCTATAGCTACCACCAAAAATACAAGTAAAAATTGTCATTTCTCAATTTCATCTACGGCCAAAACTCTGCTATGGCTGTTCGTATGTTTTTAAATTTTATTTTATGTAATTTAAATGTGAAAATATGATTTCCATAAGTACGAGGTTTGCTTTATGGTAATTGAAAAGGAATGAAATAAATTTTCTGTTGAATAAATCTGAAATTAGCAATTTATAGTCAAAACTATATCCGGTGACATTAAAATAAGATTATGACGTTAGTTCTGCATGAAGGGAGGCACAAACGATTTCCAGCAACTTGGAGGGAATAGCAGCATTTCTATTTGAAGCAAATTCCTACTCTTTTTTGCTTTCCGCTTATAATACAACTTGCAAGAGTGACGTACTGAACCACAGTTCAAATATTACATGTGTCATATGCAAAACCGACTATTATTTCCCGACAGAATTCTCCAGTACATATTTAACCAAGAAAACTAAAAGATAAAAGTTTTTGTTTAAAATAAACCACACATTTTTCATAATTGTTAATATTTTTTTATGCTTATTGTCAAGAGAAAAATAGACAATCAACAAAACAAATTTTATGCAAAAATTTTACAATTTCTACAACAAGAAGAAGAAAAGAACTTACAGAAAATAGTAGTATATCTTAGGTTACTTTAGCTTGTTCACTTATTATAAAGGTTCTTTTTGTTACTAAACTAAGATAAAGTAAAGAGAGCTGTTCCTACATTGCCGAGGCTAAGGTTGTACTTATTGAGTTTCTAATTCTCAGTTAGAATTAGATTATATTTTGTTGTTCAACAAAATTATTTCATTATTATTCAATTTAAAATGTTGTTATTTTGTTTGTAATAATAACAAAATTGCTAATAATATTAAAAATACTGTGTTAGTATTTTTTTTATAAACAAAAAATCAATTTAAAATTAATAAGTCACAATGTTTTAAGTTAATCATAAGAAGTTGTTTTTAAATGAAGATGTTAATGATGCAGACATTATTGTTTTATTTACATCTAGTTCGAAGTATAGTATAGATTTTCAGAAGTTGACCACTATTTTTTACTTCTCAAAAACCTCAATTAAGTTAATATCACTTTAAACCGAAGTGAAAAAAATGTTACTAATATAGGAAATCCTACTACAAAAGATATGGATTTAGAAATATTAGAGATCGTTTAATTTTAAGGTGTTACGATTTTTATCCTCTAATGTTGAAGAAGAAACGAAATCAGACAGCAATTTGTGAATTCAATATTTATGTAAACAAATCAATGTTTCGACTAATCAATAGTGATACTAAACATTTGTATATTTAAATAAATATTTAACTCACAAGACTGCTGTCTGATTAATTATCTTCGTCAATACCAATTACATTACGTTACTATTATCCTCTAATGTAGTGATTCCCAAAGTGGGCAATATCGCCGCTTGGGGGCGCTGGAACGATCTAGAGGGGCAATATTAGCCTCGGGTGCATTTGGGGGGCGTTTAATAAAAATACGGGGGCGGTGAAAACATAAAGAAAGAAGCGAATATAAGAACATTTAGAAAATCCGTTCGTACATATTTCAACTGTTTGTAACATAGTGCAACATATTTTCCAAATAAACTCACAAAATGCACCTTATAACCTATCGGCACTCAAGTCCAAAAGTTTTAATTGCATTTTCGTATCTAGTGGAACGGGTTTCAGTGCAGTGATTTAAGGATACTGATGACAAAAATAAAGGATTGATAAATTCATAGCAACGCACCAGTTTCATCCTTTTCATTACGATTTTCTGTGGCTTTAATAAATAATTTTATAGTTTCAAGCTTCAACGTGTCTTATTTAAAACATCTTCCTTTACTATATTTTAGGACGTAGGTAGAAATATAGATACATATATGGCAGTATTTATTTGGAACTTATCTCGAACTGACCCAACTCAATCAGCTATTTTGCTGGATTGTTGAGTTGAACCTATTTTCTATCTTTGTTTACACATTGCTTAATTTTCTTTATCTGTCAGAAGTTATATCTTTTATACGTAACTTTTAATTTTAATAAATCACATTTTCACTAACTTACCACTTACACTTACCAACATGGGTAAGTTTAGGATCAGTGTAGGGTTTTATTCAAATTTTCTAAATAAATACTGCCTTTATTTCCGTTTGTATGCTCAAAAATGTAGATTTCTAGGGGGCGCTGAGAATTTTTTTTTCTGAAAAGAGGGTGATAAGTTAAATAAGTTTGGAAACCACTGCTGTAATATTTACCGAACGCTAAACATCATTACCATTAATTATTAATAAACGCTAGCATGTTAACCTTTTTAAAAATGAGTTTAATATAAATGTAGATAATTCCACCTAATCTTCCCCAGCAGCAAAATAGCTGGGAACCTTTCCTGTAATAATCCGCTGCAATGTGGGATTAAAGGTCGTCGGAACTACCACCCATGTATCCTGCACCAAACATACGTCACTCCCGGTGCAGGTAACACCAGAGATTAATCAGGATAAGAACGCGCCATGACGTCACAGGAATGTGAAAGATACGGGGCAATGAACCCTCGAAAACACAACAACAATTGAATCTGAAGGATCAAAGGATACAGAGAATAAATATGTAAGGAGAACAAAGGATCAGGTGTACGGTTTTCTGGATTCTGGAAATAATTAATAAAACAACACAAATTTGAACGTATATTTATGTATTAAAATACCGTGACAATTGTTTCGTCCTTATAAATATCAAACTAAGACAGTGTTCAGAATATTTTAAAATTAAAAGTGAATTGCGGACAACTGGACAAACTATTATTTTGATGGTATTTTGTTCACAGATAAATAGTATATTAAGTATTAAGAATGGTAAGGACATTTTACCGATTGAATACAATTGTTTTGAGGTTGAGCGAAGCGAGGTTATTTCTTACCGTTCATAATTAATAAAACGTTCGGTCCATTTTGCAATTTTAGTTTAGTTTAGTAATTTGTGGTTGTGTTTTTACATCAGAAATAATTGCGATTATTGTATAAACCTCATTTTTTCAGTAAAGAAATTTGATAAAACCACAGTATCTTAGTTATAGTTACATTTTGTTGATAAGTATCAAAAATTTTATGTTTGAACTGTTGTCATTCGTGAAATAATTAATCAAATATAGTTCGAGCTATGAATTTAATTGGTCTAATTTACTCATAATTCCTGCGAAATAACTTCGCTGTCGTGATCTAAATGTCATTTTTGACACTCCTTTGTATGTTACTACGCAACAAGTATTCGTATTTTTTTTCAATAAATTCATTGTTCTTATTATATTACTTATGACTATAATTCATTAGGTACAATTATTTATCAATAATTATATTATTATCATAATTGCACTTTTAATATTAATAGCAATAAATAAATATACTAAATCAATGTTGTGTATTTGTATTAAATATGAATATACTTACTGGCAAGTAACTGCCTTGGAAACCCAAGCAATAAACCTTCTTTAATATCAGTTCGTGCAAAAAGTTAAAGTAATAGCAAAGTTCATCATAAATAATTAAATATGAAAACTATAAATATCACTGTATTTCAGTAACTCTGGAATACCGGGAGATTATTTTATCAGTAAACATAGAGTAGTTTCATTACCATAGTTACAAAATGACAGCAATGTATTGAAGTGTTTATTTTATGAGTAAATATAGGGAATTCAGACTCGTTGCATTTCATAATAAAACGGTCACTAGGACTTAAAAAGGTAAGTGTGGGCATGATTAAATTTATGAATTTATTTAGTTTAAATCGAAATCAGTGGTAGATCGAGACTAATTATAAAATAATGAAGAGGAACTTTAATATTTCTGTTCCATGTAAAACGAATTTAATCAAAAATATGTTTAAAAATATTAATATAACTTTAATGCATGCGTATTATCAAACTATTTTATTGTTGTCAAATATTACCACAACTCTTCTTTTGTACCATTTAGAAATACTGATAAACATCCACAAATATTCTTAATTCTACCAAACTAGTAGAGTTATCTTTGGAACTAAATAAAATACCTTTTTACTTTTTATAAATTGGGATTGAAGTTAGTTTGAAATTTCAGGATGTTAACAAGGGGTATTACTTTGGGACTAACTAATCGGGGTTAGTGGCTAAATACTTATTTTATGAATCTTGGTGTAAGTATTTAAATATAATAATAGTTATTTATGATATAAGTGTTAAAAGTGACATTTTATGAGTGAGTGGGGAAGTTTGAAACGAGGCGAAGCCGAGTGTAACAAACCCCACGAACGAAATAAAATCACTTTTAACACAAATATCATACACTATTTTTCCTACGACTCCAGTTATGTACCTATTAGTAAATAAAAACTAAGTATTATAGAATGACATTTATGACAGCTCATGATGTATTTGTTGTGAACAACTGAACATAAGAAGTGTTAAAAGTAAATTTGTTTTTTACTTTTAACACGTTGTCAATGACAACGTTTTAAAAGTATTTACTGTGTTATAAACTGTTATTTTTAACTTGCTAAGCAACCGTTAAAAATACTATTTTTAACAGTGGTCGTAGGAAAACAATTTTTATTTTTTTTAATTACTAGTTTTTACTTTTTAGTTAATTATCTCTATGTTTACTCATAAAATAAACGCTTTAATACATTGCTATCCATCAATTTACACCCTAACTATAGTAATGATATACTCTATGTTTACTGAATAAAATAATCTGCAGCTATATCTGAAAAGATTATTAAAAGCAATAAAATGCTTTTTATAATATGGGCAATAAAATATAAAAATATAATCATAAAATGTAAAATAATATTGACTTAGTTTATTCATTATTCTGTATGTATAAACTATTTAGTTCGTTAAAAAGTTATGCAATTTTGTGAGCAGTAAATCAAGTATTCATGAATGAAAAACATTATTAAAAACATATCTGAAATCTTATTCGCTTTATCTATATTCTCCGTACAAAAATTGCAGTTTTATGTTTACTGTGGCCTGATTTCGGTTGGATATACAAGTGTATAAAGTTTGTTAGCATAGAAGTAGGCTATTTGCTGGTAACAAGCCAATACACTAACAAATTTTAAAAATGAAGAGTCACCTACTTTGGAAGTTTATGGAGTAATCTCGTAACTCTTCTTTCTTTTATCAAAGCTCTCCAAGTGAATACTTTAGAATTCAATCATTGAGTTGAGCTTCAGCGCTTTCCAAATCCTGTTTGCTTGTCATCAAAAAAAGTGATGAATTGACATCTTCCAAATCGACTGGTTGATATAAACTCCGAGATTATACATATCGGAAAAACACCGAAAATAACAAAACTTCCCACTTCTTCAGTTTTACCGAAGTTTCTCATTCCAACATTAAATTGAATGTTGGGGTGAATTTTAATAATTCGTTATGTTAATGTATACAGGGTGAATACCAGAAACCTTGACTTACGGAATTTAAATAGAAACAGTTTTTTGCTGTTATCATCTGTCCCGCTAAAGAGAATGCGGTGTATGTGATACCGTTGATTACATTATTTAATTTTGCATTTAAACAAAATGTTTCATAACCGAATGGATAAGGCTATGACTTCGTAAAAAGAACTTCTTGCGTATTGTTTTCTTAAAGGAACAATATAATAGGTTTTATATTAGAATGGATTTGTTTTTAGAAGTTAATATAAGTAGGGTTCAATTAAATTATCCTGTGACAAGTGAAAGAAAAATGAAACAAATTTGCAATGATTTACAAATTTGACACTTCTGTTTGTATAAACATATATCAAGAATAAGGGGCGTATCTACGAATTACATTTTTTGAGTAATTAGAGAATAACTATTGGGAAATTGAAAATTCTTTAATTACTGACAATACAGAAGAGCGGGACTCAGTGGATATAAGGGTATAGTGGAAATTTGTTTATTTAATATTTATATCGCGGTTGACCTGTCTGGCCATGTATTTTCGTTAAAGGTCAAGTGGGATAGAAGTGACGCCGCTATTGTTCGGGAATTTTATAGAGTCCAGAATGCTCTAGAATGTTCGAGATTAGCTGCCCGCAGGTATAAAAGGGTCGAGGCTGGCGGTACGAAAAAAGGTCAGTACTGGTTAGAGTGTGCTAAGAGTCACTGAAGTCAGTCAGTGTCGGTTAGTGCATGTCAGCGACATGTAAAGTAGAAATAAATAAATAGTTGGTGATATAAATAAATATTGCGTAGTTTTCAGCGTTTAAATAAATATTCTTAGTGTTTAAGTCTTCATTAATAATAATTACACTAAAATAAAACGTTACAATATGAAGTAAGTGCGATAAAAATTTGAAACCATACACCTAAGAAGGCATTTAAACTTACCTACAACTTCACGTATTTTGTGGTTGTTTACTGTTGATAAGTTAGGATAAATTACATACATACGTTAAATGTTTAGTTCTGTTTTATTGATTTTTCACCTTTATCATTAGAATAGATAATTAACAAAGTTGTAAATACGCTCTTGTAACAATTTAATAATGTCGATACGTCCCTTTGTTATGTAGCCCTCGATATCATATTCACCTCATCTTCAATAAATGAAATTGATTGTTATTTTTATGTAATGAATTGTTACAAATAAAATAGTTGAGATAATCAATGAAAAATATATCTGATTTTAGCGGGGCAGATGATAATACCAAACAAATTGTTTTCTCATGTTAATTCCCTATGTCAACGTTTCTAGTACTCACCCTGTATAAGTCATATGATCCTTTGTGTTTAGATCACAACGTAATAAAGGTTCGCACTTAAAGGAGTTTGGATTCATTAGGCTTTAAATCAAACTCACGCACTTCTCTTGACTGAAATGTAAAAACGAAAATAAATTTTCTGGAGTTCAGTCACTTTATTGGGATTTACTACGTCTCCTACCGGTTTCGACCCCTCTTGGGTCTTCCTCAGGGAGTGTAGGTAGGTTCCCTGAGGAAGACCCAAGAGGGGTCGAAACCGGTAGGAGATGTAGTAAATCCCAATAAAGTGACTGAACTCCAGAAGATTTATTTTCGTTCATACATCCACCAGTCAAGAAGCTCCCATTCCTATTAAATGTAAAAGTTTATTGAATATTTTTATAACTATGTACATTACGTCTAATTCTACCCTCTTCTATTCTCACTAGTCTAGTATATTATCTAGCCTAGTCTGATCTATTGCTATTATTACTTTAGGAGTAAGAAAGACGGATGCAATGAAAAGATCAGCATTTCTCATACCCCTTCTACTAAATATGTGACTAAAAGAGTATTTCAGCAAGTAATAAAAACCACTTTAATATGAACACATCATTTCTATGAATTTAATATACGAAAAACAAGAGAATCAAAACAGAGTTCATACAAGTGTAAATAATTTTTAAAATTTGATTAGGACATACCATACCATAAGTAAAGTAAAGAATAAGCAATGAATCTGTGTTAATGTTTGGAAAATGAGTGAGGTTATTTAAGGAAAATGACATAACATAACATAAGAGTTCTAAATCAGACACGAGAGGTAAGAGTGAAGTGAAACACGTGTGCACCGTTCGAGGCAATAAGAGCAACTGCGCCTGCTGTTCCGGTCTCTCTTTTATCTCATTTTTTGTCTAGACTTTAAACTTATTTTTTGGTCGCACCCAGTCTGCAAAGACACGTAAGTGCACTGATATGTCCACCAACTCAACAACTTTTAAGACGTTCAATTTCATACTCCAAGGTATTCTCCTATAAAAGTAATCTATATTTAGTCATAATTATTATTAGGTGATCTTAAAATTGACAAATGGTGTTTAATAGTCATGAGATAAGAATTCGATGATTTAAAACAAACCTATTTTAACCATTGACTTCAGTACCTAGCGATTTTAATCAATAGAATTTTTTTAAATCAATGATCTCAAAAAATCGATAATTTTTTTAATTTAACTAATATATTGAAAAGTTTTCATAATATTACTTGATTGTTTATAAAGATTAACTGCAATTTTTTTTTAATAGAGAAAAGAAAATGTTTAATGTATAATAGTTATTTATGATATAACTTTTAACACAAATATCATACACTATTTTTCCTACGATCCTAGTTATGTATTAGTAAATAAAAACTAAGCATTATAGAATGACATTTATGACTGGTCATAATGTATTTGTTATGAACAACTGAACATAAGAAGTGTTAAAAGTAAATTTGTTTTTTACTTTTAATTCGTTGTCAATGACAACGTGTTAAAAGTATTTACTGTGTTATAAACTGTTATTTTTAACTTGCTAAGCAACCGTTAAAAAGACTATTTTTAACAGTGGTCGTAGGAAAATTATTATTACAAATAACTTTATTCATAGCGTTACTATCCCTTGAACGCTATATTGCAGATATTTTTTGTTGTACTTTATTTAAATTTTCACTTGAAAAGTTAATCATCTTTCATCTTCCATTCGTTTCATATCTCGGAACTTGCCTTCGAAACGAATCATCATATTATCGTTTATTTCCTACATGAGCCATGAATTTATTGAAAAAAATTACGAATATTTGTTGCGTAGTAATAGACAAACGATTGTCAAAGATGATATTTAAACAGCGAAGCAGGAATTATGAGTAAATTTTACCAATTAATTTCATAGCTCGAATTGATTATTTCACGAATGACAACAGTTCAAACATAAAATTTACATATCAGCAAAATATAACCATAATGATGACTACGGTGGTTTTTCATATTTTTTTCACTAGAAAACTGCCTACGATCATCAAATGAAGCATTCTGATTTTGTGAAAATGACGTGTGTGAAATATTCATAACAGTTGTCAATATCAATTTGTTAAGAAGAAATCAAATGTTTCCTACAACAATTAAAACCCAACTAAATGATCATTTTTATTAAGTTTCTACCAAAAGTAAAGTGCCTTTTTGAATTATGAGTATAATTAAAATAATTAATTATTTGTACTAAATCAAATACGAGAAGAATTTTCTTCGGACACATTTACAAAGGTAGTGTTTATTCTAGGTAATTACACGTTTGAAATTTTTTGTAATATAATTAAAATTAAAAAATTTAGAGTATAAAGAAATAATCTACTTGATCTACAACTACTACATGCAAACAAAAGCTTTAATTAACAATAATAACTATAATACAGATTTAGCAAATGTGTACGAATTATAGTTTTTACAATTTAATAATTTTTGTCATAATGCCTATCCGTCCATCCAACTTTGAGTAGAGCAAATTTTGACACTTGACAGCAAGATATAATTTGATTGACTACCCAAATTTTCTGTTTAAATAAAGTAACAGCTTATTACCCATAGCTAGTGTGCCAATTTGCTTTGTCGTGGGTAATGGTAATAATTTACCATAGAATACCTTTGCCAGACGATACCTTTTAGATTTGATTTACTATAGTGAAATTTTCTAATTTTTCGTTGCCATAAATGGAAATGTTCTAATGGATATTTGTTTAGAAATAATTATAGTATGTAATCAAATGAGAGCGTGAAACCAGTAATTTCCTTTTCAAATAATTGATTTATGATTAACAATTTCCTTTGTAAAAGGAAAAGGATGTTCTTTACGAAAAAACTAGTTCACATTTGATTGTGTTTTGAAGGAAATATATCAGGGTAATGGCGCAAACAACAGCATCCAAAGTGAAGTAAAGTACGGCATCGTTTTCTTTTTTGTTTATCTGATGTTGGTGATATATACGAGCGCACAATGACCATATTATATTCCTTACGGCGGAAGAACAATAAATCCACAGATAGTTGTGAATGAACAGAGGACCAATAACTCCCAAACTTATCTCCGGCGTTGTACATCCGTTTGCCGAGCCATGCGGAACTGGCGGAGGTTGGAGTTAAAAATAACTTGGTTTACTGCAGCCGCAAAGGTCGGCGCACCAGCCTGCTTTTTATTATCTGCAAACGCTACTGGGTCAGGCTCAGGAACTCCTCTAATGGGATGCAGGAGGATTCCGCGATACAGATAGAACGGATAAAATCACAAAAATAAACCACTTAAATAAAAAACTACTGGATTCAAGAAAAATACACACAGGTAAAAGGGACTACATAAAGAACTTCAGCTGTTCTACTGAAGAAGAGAAACTAATGTGTTATGTGACTATAATCGAATTTCAGTACGTAACTCATAAAATATAAAAACTAACCACTATAAATTGAAATACATAAATTGTGAAAAGAATCTACAACTGTTAAATCAATTCTTATCTGTACCCACTATAACTTCCCATTATAATAGTAAAAACTAAACAATAATTTACAATAATAAATTTATTAACAATTTAATGTTTTAGAAGAAGGATTTGTGTCGTCAGCATGATAAAATTATGGAAGAAGATTGTCTCTTTCGATCCCAGTCTACCTATATTCTTTCAGAATTCTACCAAGCTGATGTTACAATATCCCTTTCTCAAATTTTTAATATTAATTTTCTCATAAACTACGTATGATGTCTAGTGTCATATTTGTATAACAGTTTTGACAGACAGGTAAAACGGATCAATCAGGACCTCTAGTCACTTCCAGTAAAGCCCAAAAACAACTAATAATAGCATATTGTGTATCTAGTAGGAAAAGTTATATACTCCCCGGACGGAATTGGACATTGCACTCTCAGAAGTCTGGGAAGTTACTTTTCTTATGTAGTACACATACTATTTTTTTATCGGTTTATATTCAATAATAATGAAATAAATATGATTGTATGCGTCCAATATGGGAATGCTTTGTCACCAGCCACCAGGACTGTAATTTTTTATAGCCTAGAAACTACATTACAATAGTAAAATAACGCATTTTTCTGTTCCAAAAAACATTGGAAAGGTGTCAGTTTTCGTCCGATCAAAAAAAAAATAGTACTATAATGATAAAATACGATAAAATATGAAAAAAATCTATATTTAAAGAAAAAAATTGTTTCTGAAAATAGACCATATTGATAAACGTCGATGTATTGATTTCAAATTTGCAAATATAATTTAATTATCTCCTAAAATATTTTCTTTGAAAGTTGTACCTCAAAAAAGTGTGATTTTTAGATATTTTTCTAAAATGGGAACAGATTACATCAGTCGAATCTACAGGCAAAATTACATAAAGAAATGTTTTCTCCGCATTTATGTTCTTTGAAGTAATTCAGTGAAAAATAAGAAAAACGAAAAAAACTTCTATTTCATAAATAGACAATATTTGGGTTTTAGTTCTGTAAAAATTTATTTTTATTGTCTATTTATTAATAATGAGTTCTGAAAGCTTCTTTCAATGTTTAAAACACCTCTATTTCAATTTTACGCTCGGGAACTTTTTTCCAAAAATATCTATATTCTGGACCAAAATAAATATTGATGCACTGAATTTGTATTTTCATAAGGATTAAATTATCTCTTAATGTTGTCGAGATATTTATGTTCAAAGTTAGTCCCAAAAAATGAGTTTTTTTACAAGTACCCCTGTAAAATTACATAGATGTACCAATTTTTAAATTTTTATTCCAGCGGGTACAAAAGAAAAGGCATACTTTTAATTTAGTCCTTTTTAGTTTTTCCTTTCTAATAATTGTATCAGTTGGAATAAAACTCTAAAAATTGGTATACTTATGTAATTTTGTTGATTGATGAGATCGCCAAGGTCGTTTCCGGACCCATTAGAGGGGTACGCTTCAAAAACCTCATTTTTGACTATAATTTTGAACGTAAATATCTCGAGAACGGTGAGATATAATTGAATTATATTTGACAATTTGGAATCAACACATCAGTATTTTTCGTTTATTTTGGATGCATATACACAATTTTAGAATTTTAAGCAAAAATATCTTAAAATTCAGTCTTGGTATCCTGTATTTCTTTTCCAAGAGGTTTATGATTTATTTAGGCGATCTGTTAGGTGTAGGTATTAGGTATGTAACTCGTACATAATTAGGTTCGATGGAGTCACCACATTTATTAAACTTTTTGACTCGTCCTTAAAGACCCAAATTATGTACTCATTACTTAAATAACTATTGTGTACGATTATTTTTAGTACATATGTAAAATAAAAAATATAATTATGTGCTGTTAAATTAATATTTATTGTTTAAATAAAACATTAGTTGGCTTTTATTTAGATTGCATCATTAAATAATGAACTTTACAGTGGCTCCTATGTAGTTTTCAAAATTTAGTTTTAATGCCCTATAAAGAGGGTTCTAGAATAAAGTGGAGCAATTATAGTAATTTGATTGTATCGATTACCGTCTCGCATGGTAAACGCGATACTTGGCTTAGCTCTGTTGGTTTTGTTCTCACTATGGAATTTTTTTAAGGACAAAATTAATTTCGTGTAATTGATCATCCCCTGCTCGATTTGCTTTTTCTATTCAACCCTTTTGCAACCAATTTCTCTCCGTCGCAGACAAATGTTATCGATAAGAATTACAAATAATACACACTTTTTTATAGCGACGTTAATTAATCGTTATTTTACCGCGCTTCAAATACGTTTTACTTGCATGAATAATTATTATTAACATTCATTCGACAACCTTCGAAGAATCATGGCTATAAATAATTCCATGCCTTAAAAATTACGTAGTAAAATTTTGTTAAAAGTTGACGCCACCACCAATCCATAAATCTTAGTAACAATTGTAGTTTTTAATCCTTCCATCAAATGTGTTTAACAACGCATAATATTATGTGATAAAATCGTACGTCGATATGATGCAAATAAGACATGGGCCTCTGATATGAAAAAAAAAAATAAGTGAAAAGAAACGTATTTTATTACTGAAACACAATTTTACATTACTAGCAAAAATGTAATTGTTTTTCACTTCTAAAAAAAAATTATAACCAAACCTGTCAGATAGAAATGTTGTCTCAAAACAATGGTAAAACACAACTTACAATGAAGTAAATATTGTTGCTATTAACTTGTAAAATTTTTACAAGTTAGCTGTCATTTTTACAAGTTAATAGTTTGTAAAGTTACTTTCCCTTGTGAATAAACAGTTCAAATAAACGATGGTTTACATGGGAATTTATTATTATTCAGATAGAGGGCTATATCGCTAAATAAAAAGTAGTATTTTAGAATATTAGCAAAGTAAAACATTTGATTGCAGGGGCCAGTGGCGTAGTATAAGGGCGGGAAAAGTGGACATCTATCCACGGACGCAGCATCTAGGGGCGCCAAACAGATATTACACAACCACAAACGAATTTCAAAATAAAATATGTTTTAAACGTACTTCCAGTGTTATTTTCGGTTTCATTCTGAAATGTAATGTTCGTCTATTTGTAAGTTAATGTATGGGGCAAATTTCAATTCTCTTGCTTCTTCATTCTGTCCTTCTCTATTATTTATATTTAAAAAATCTTCCTTGCCTTAATTATTGTACTATTATATATATATATATATATATATATATATATATATATATATATATATATATAATTGTATTATTATTGTATCCAAATTATAACCTCAAATAAGATATTATTAATTAAGGTGATTGAAAATATTTCTCATTTTTGTCGTGATAGTATTATTTTTACTATTACCATTGAGTATGTAACATATGTAATTAAATACTCACTGCTATTACTCTTAGAAGACTTACATTTTTTATTAATAAATTTTAAAGATTAAAATAATCTCATTTTACAATACAATATGAATAAATATAATTTTAGGAAAGAAGAATGCATCACTGTGTTTACTACAGTGTCATATCGAGTAGTAATATAGATTATATCGCTGCGCGCGCAAGCATTTACACTCGGAGTGAGAACCGTAATTCGGCACTGCAAAACAAGCAGTTGAACATTACAATTAAAGACATATATTTCATAGTTTATATTTTAGAACGTTATTAGAATTGTTCATAATTATGATAAATTCAGAAATGCAACCTCAAGAAATAACAAAACAAAACAGTACATGTTTATTTTCTTTTTTTATTATTTTGATATTTTAACGTAACACGCATTTACAGCGTCTTTGAAAATGTTGTAAGTTGCAGTCATTTAAAGCAACGAGCCGCCACTGTTTGATTGCTCAAAAGAGGAAATGAGTTAAGTCCTTAAGAGAGCCTGTCACCTCCTTGAAGCACTAAAACTGTTACATTGTTATTTACTTGTAAATAAAATTAAAACCAAATCCTGCCAGGTACTGATATTAAATAGTAACAGTAATATTACAAAACTTTCAATAATGTAAACAATGGAACTACTAACCTTTAAAACTGAAAACAAACTTGTAGAAGTTTTACAGATGAATAGCTTTTAAAAGTTCGTTTCTATAGTGAATAAAAATTTAATATAATTGATAGTTTATAAGTGCCTAACAAATAAATATCAATAAAAAAATTTATTTGATCTGGTTAAAGTTATCCCCATCATCAGTTTCATAAATCAAACCTGTTTTAATTTTGACAATTATTTGAAAATTTGAAAATAAAAATTACGGGATTTATGTTCTACTTTGTAATGGACAGGATCAAAATTGTGACTGAAAATGTAGGGTATTGGATTTATTTTACGAGTAATTCCATTCAACTCTGCTGTCGAAAAACAATTTGGTTTCCTGTTAATTCATTCGCATGAAGAAAAAATGAAATGTACTGGGTGACACCTAATTTTCATATTTGAAATAGAAGTTTGAATACATGACGTCTATCAACCCGTCGCCTAAACGAACATGGGATTAATTTCCGCTGAAAAAGTTTTTGAAACTTTTGTTCTGCCGCTGTCAAACATGAATAATTCACCAGGCTTAATTGTCCTATACGAATAATAAACAAATTATTTGATTCGCAGGAATTTAATGTTCTGTTTTAATTAATTTTGCAAACAATCTTAATTCTTAGGGAATATATAATTCATGGATGAGGTCGTAAATTTATAGTGATAAAGGAAGATTATTTTGTCCAATGACATTTTTACAGCTTCATTTAGGGGCTAGAATGTTCCCTACAGTTTAAGCACGCAAATGATTACAATGTTTACAGCTACCTCAGAACATTTACGACTTTCCGCATAAACTGTTTCTATTGAACTGCCCTTTATATCCCTCGGCTAATGTGCTCATCCCTTTACATATTAGGGACTTCATAACGACATTTCTAAATTAATAAACTCTACAGAGGCAAATTATACATTTTCAAAGTTATAAAAAAATATTTTTAATCTGAACATTTTTTCTTCCACCAAAATAAAACACGGAACAGTTTTTAAAAATATTATTATAATGTAGTAAATACCATTGTTCTATTTAGGACATGTAACCGAGAAAAATAATGGTTAAAGATGAACCCATATTGATAATGTTATAATTATAAATAAATAAAATATTACAATCTAAAAAAATATAACAAACAAAAGATTAGAGTTTAATTATTAAATTTCGTTATTTATCTACTTGTTCTCTTAGGTAAATAACAAAAATCAATATAACCCAATTTTTATTAATACAAAACAAAAGAAACTGTGATGTGGACACCACATGACTTCCTTGTATACCTACTAAATTATACACATTTTTTGCTGTATTTTATTTAAACTTCTATTACTTGAAATTAAGATCACTCTACGGCTAATCATTCTTTAACTTATTTTATTAATTTAATTTTTAATGTATTAATTATTACTATAAACCATAAATAAACAATATTTGGGTTTTAGTTCTGTAAAAATATATTGATTAATAAATTTTTACAGATCTAAAACCCAAATATTGTCTATTTATTAATTATGAGTTCTGAAAGCTTCTTTCAATATTTATTATAAACAACTTTATTCATAGCACTACTATTCCTTGATCGCTAAATTGCACAAATTTTTGCTGCACTTTATTTCAACTTATTTCGCTTGAAATTGAGATCATTTTACGACTAATTATCCTTAAAATTCCATTCGTTTCATTTCGACGAACTTCCTTTCGAAATGGATAATCTTTGGAAAAATTTATTAAAATGTTTATCACTATTACTTATTGCATTACATAATAGTATATTGTGCAATAAGTGCAGAAAGTTGTTTATTTACCACAAGGTGTGAAAATTTCAGCACGAGACGAAGTCGAGTGCTAGAATCACACAAGATGGGCAATAAATGATTCTGCACGATTGGCACACTATACTTTTTCTCCGACCACACTGCTAAATGTAACAGAACAAAAATATGTGCACGAAAGCTATTTGGCATAAAAACCACAATATGGCGCAAGTAACCTCACAAAGAATACCGTCAGGTATGCATAGTGATGACAATTACTGTGAGAATTGATATATCTCACACTGCACATGCGCACTGCTGGCAAATACTGTGAGAAAAGTGCCACTTTTCATAGTGGTCGTAGAAAAATTATTATAATCAATCAAAAACTTTCGAAGAAAAATATATGGTTTTCATTTTTTTTCGTTTTTGCCAAAAGTAAAATGCCTTTTTGAAGAGTCCGATTTATCCCTTTGTAAATAAATCTAAATTATAGAAATTATCATGACATTCTCAAATAGAAATAGATAATACATATAAAAAGTATTTCATTTTCTTTTTCGCACTAAATGATATTAAAATAAGGTTTCTTTTTCCTTCAAAATGTTAAATACTAGTTTCAGTTTATAATGTATTCCCCAATTTGAAGAAACTTCAAATAAAGCAAACACAATATCGAATATTGCACAAGCTGCGAAAGAAATTACATTTTAATTCCTTATGTTCACGATTTTCTAGCTCTAGACACAGAATTAAGAGTACTTTTAACACATAAAATTAAAAGTTTAAAACATCAACTTTTGAAACAAAAAACTGATTTACAAGCAATGCATTTAAAACATTTGAATAAAAAATAACTTGAGATCCAATTCCTTCTGAAAATTGAAACACGAAAAAATACAAACTGAAAAAATTATCAGCATTTCTTGTTTGAACATGTATATAAGAAAGCAGACAAGCGCAAAAAATTGTCTGAGGTTTGACAGAAAGAAATTTTGAAGTTACGATTGAAACGAATAAATAATTCAACATCTTTCCTACACAGTATTTTTCTATTGTTTTTCTTTTGTTAATATAAAATAATATAACTTTTGTAAAGTTTAAAACAACGTACCTAATTAAACAAAAAAGTTTGAACATATAAAATCCCTTGTCTTGTCTAATCATTTTAATAGGGTCCTATATCATTATCAAAATATTAGCATTTTGAAGAAGAATATAAATATGTACTTTAATTAATAAGTATTATATTTAAATATAATATTTCAATAAAGTACAAACTTTGTGCAAACTTTAGAGTTTGTAAACAGTCACTTTTCACCCCCTAGTGCTTGAAAAGTCTATGTGTTGCCTAGCAACAGCTATTTTTCACGCATTAGTAACACATCATTCAATGGTTTTATTTCCTTTTGAAATTCATTTTTATTAATATTTCGATTGTAGGAAAAATGTTGTATGCAATACGTGTGTAATAATTTTTTTTTATATTGTTAAAAATAATATCACGTATTAAAAAAGAAGAACTTCGTGCACTCAATTTTAGTCACCTTTTCACTAATAATTTCACTCTATTCTTGTAGAAAAACAAATGTATATTGTTCACTTTTCGTATGGTAGGTTTCACGTATCATATTTGTAAGAATCAAATTAGTAGTGGGGGAAGAAATTTGTTAATTTCATACAACATAACAGTAAAACAGTCACGAAAATGTTAATTATAAAATTTGTTCCAACTAGATATTCCTGACGGTTTGTGATTAGTGCATGTATCAATTTACGAGCCATGGTTTACACATGCGCGGACTTTGGATAGTTCCGGACTATGTTTTTGTTATTTCATTACTGTCAATTGTATTAGGTTAGTTTTACTTTTACCTGAAAATAAATCTATAAATATGGAAAATAAGTTAAAAACCTCACGACTCCTTTACAAATACATCATTTTTAAAGTTAATTAAATTAAATTGTCAGAAGTACTGACTACCAGAATGTGTTCCAATCTATATATA
The DNA here is from genome assembly GCA_035578165.1 of Stenolophus ochropezus. NCBI lineage: Eukaryota > Metazoa > Arthropoda > Insecta > Coleoptera > Carabidae > Stenolophus > Stenolophus ochropezus. The sequence continues at coordinate 12,304,982 of JAQOWZ010000019.1, read as the reverse complement.
CTTTTAACCTAAAATATATACAAAGTTTGACATTTACTTTGATTGGAAAACATATGTCCTTCTTCCTATTCGCTATCGTTTTTAGATTTACTGACTTGTCAAACGCTTAACTTTCGTAAAGGGCGCAAACGTGTGAATGACAAACACACTAGATATACTACTTATTATTTCTAGGTTCAGAAGACAATGACGTGAAGCCTACCACACGAAAAATGAACTATAGGACCTCATTCTTTAGACAATCACTCAGCTGTCAGAAACAAAACCTACTTTAATTACAGTGTATCACATTATAAAAATTGCCCGCGTCCGGTTGTCAATAGAAAGTAATTGATGAATACATCACGCCCTGCGTCTGCGCAGGATTCTACACATGAGAGAACAGAAACAACTCGGAGGTTGTTAAGATCGACTCGCAGGAATATTTGCTTGCTGTGAGCAGGAAGCTTGGTTTGTATGACATACGCTTGTCATGTTTGTTTTCAAAAGTTCGTAGCACTGCACTTAGCTTATTTAAATATTTATTTAGCAATCATAATTCTCATTAGCTTGAGTGAATTCTGTAATTATTTTAGAAACTAATAAATATTTACTCTTATACACTTTACTGTGGATTTCGACAAATATAGAAATAATATGATTCGTAATTAAACTAACTAAAATTATCCCTTAAACTTAAAATTAATTTTAAAAATTACTAAATAAGTATTTCGAGAACTAAGTTCTCATTATCAATAGTTTGTATAATTGAAATGATTAAACAGAGTAAACTTAAGTACTCTGTTTAATCCTTTTCAGTTATTCTACTGATGATGAGAACTTAGTCCTGGAAATACGTATTTAGTAATTTTTAAAATTAATTTTAAGGTTAAGGGGTAATTTTAGTTACCTAGTTTAATTTTAATTTAGTCTTAGACCACAGAATAGGTTTATACAGAAGCGACAGTAAGACAGGGAAGCGAAAATTAGAGAGATGGAGAATGTGCACAAATTTAAAGGGCCCATTGTTTAAGATCGGAAAGTTTCCTCACATCTGAGAGAGAGATAGGGGAAGAGCACAAATTTAAAGGTCTACACATGCTTCAAGGTCATAGAACCGACTAGGGGTACATGAAAGGTACCGACACGGAATGTCGCTTTCTATGTGTAACTATTCGGTGCTTAGACTTCAAATATCTTTTATTATTAATATGATTCAACTCAAGTAAAATAAGGACAAAGTATCAAACTAAGTTTCAATGGAGGTTCCTACCATTTTTTAATAATTTCAATTTAAAGTATGAAGGACACTAATGCCTTATTCATAGTCAGTACTTTGCCTTGACTTAAGTACATGTCAAATGTCGTCAAATTGTCAAATTTACAAATATTCCCAATGCATTAACTAGAATTTCTTCAAATCTCTACCTTGAGTTTATTTCTTAGCCGAGAATTCACGAAGTTTCAACTATGAAACATGTCACGTACTAAAAAACGAGTACGATCGGAGTAATGTTTGGCGAACTTGAGTAAGCATTGACTATGAACACAGGCATAAGACTAATGGTGAAAATCCGAAGAAAATGTTTATAATAATAAACGAGTTACAAACTTCTAATGTTTGAAATAATCAATATGACGTCAGAGATATGGATTTTCTTGTTAAAGTGTTTTCTTCGTGGACCATAATGTTCTTGAAGTATATGCTGATTCTACATTATATTTATAAAAAATAAATTAATATTTAAATACAGTATGTCTACATTCCTAAAAATTGCACAAGTATATAATTATTTTTAAAATGATATTTATATTCAAATAAAAACTGTTTGAGAATAGCAATAAACTTTTAATAAATTAAACATAAACAATTAATTTTAGAAATACCTAATAGAAGTTAATACATAGGTAAGACACAAATTCAACTAATAACATTTTAAAAGTACACAACTCAAGTTTACTGTGTCTCAAGGTCACATTTGCAGTCTTTTAAAGTCTCCAATCAAAATATTGATGTACTTCATAGAGGTGACGTCACGCTATTACAAAAAGCCCCCGTATTTCGAAAATGTTTTAATTATAACATTTTATTTCTTTATTAATATTCATTGTTATGCATATTCTTTCTATTTTTTAAATTGATTTCTCTAAATTCGATTGAGCTAGAATCCACAATTTGCAGAAGAATATCATGCTTTTAGCACTACAGTTCTACATAATTTTACATTATTAAAAGTTTTATGACGGGACGTTACAGTTCATTTTACATGCAATAAAAAGTGACACATGTTTTGTTAAAATGCAAGTTTTTATTAATAAAATATGTAACGTTACGTATCATATAGCAAGCTATAAAGCTAAGAATAATAATAAATTATGCTAAGGTTTCTCAACGACAAAACTTTAGTCGAGTCACTTATTTTGCTTGTTCTGTTTGTTACAATTGAGCTGAGATATTGTGAGATTGAAGTGAGAAGAGTCACTTCGTAACATAGTTAATGTTAGTTGAAGAATTGGATTATATTTTGTTATTAAATCAGCAAAATTATTTCATTATTGAAATTAAAATATTGTTTATACGAAATGATCAAAAATATTATGTTTTAATTTTATGTAGTTATAGAAATGTCAATTTAAAATTTATAGCATTGCATTAAGTTTCTCGTTAGAAGCAATTATTAAATGAAGATTTAAATAATACGAACATTAATTTATGAATCCTCCGAAATTAAGTAGGTACTTGTTTACAATAAAAAAAATATGTATTGATTATATAGTACCTACGTCAATTTTATTTTATCGATAATATATTATCTCTATGAGATGAACTCATTTTTGTTCTTCTGATTTCGAATTATTATTTTATTTTTTAAATTAAATTTGGTTTTACAACTTGATATGATATACAACTGCAAAGAGAAAAAATGAGCAATTCAAATAAATAGATTCAACACAGTATTTTAAGATACCTAGCTAGAAAACAAAAAATTTATTAATCTTTATTGAAGATTGAAAATGGCACTTCTAAAAAATATATTTGGAGTCAAATGAAACATATAGTAACTTTGTTCATGAAAATAATATGGGAATTTTTACTTTAGAAGTTCCATTTTCTTGTTGAAGTTATTGATCTTTATGATTAGTTGCTCAAGTTTGTTAACAATATGTGAAATAAATTTAATATTAATCTAAGAAGAGGAAAGCATGCAAACATTACTCAAAGTATTAACCTGTAAACTATCGAAAAAATAAGAGAAAATATCATGATAAAAACCTAGAAGGTAAAGTAGAATATAGTGAACCTTCGTCCTGCAAATTTTTTTTTTGTTTATTATTTTGTAGTAAAGTACTACGACATAGCAATAATGTGTAACTTAAAATGAATAATCTGTGTTTAAAAATCCTCTCCAAAAATATCTATAGCATCAGCTAAATCAATTTTTGTTAATAAGTTCTTTTTTACACAAAAATCGCAGCTCAGTTCAACTGAATTGAGATGAGGCAGATGATAAAAAGAACTCGACTATTGTTTTAAATATTATAGGCACTGACAATAATAAAAACTAATGCCTTCAAATTAGGTAACAGTTTCAGGATATTTCAATTTAATAGTTTCACGAAAACGATATAAAACTACCAATATGTGTTATCGATATGATTACAAATCCTAATAATCCTATAAAAACCTAGTGTGAAACTACAATAAATTTTTAGTTTCATTTAATTTTATAGTTACAGACAGTCTTAAATAGTTTTAGAAATTTATTTTTATAAAAGTCTCCCGGGGATTAGAACCCGAAACAATTAAGTTGGGAAATTAGTTTTAAAGTATTCTTATTTTTTAATTTATATTCGTAGAAGTTAATTTTTCTAGCTGATTTTTTAATATATTATTTGGATTTATTACGCTGAATAAACCTCATCCTAGACCTTGTTAGAGTTGAAGAATTCTTTCCATTTTCAAGAGTCTTTGAGAGTTTCATCTAAAGATTTCAAGTTCTTGTTATCTTCAGCTTGTACTGGCCACTGCATTGTGTGTTTCGCTTTAAAGGAAAAACAAACAAATGCAAAAAACTGGAGATATTTTTATCCCTAATTTTAAATTTGCAACATCATGCTTATCTGGGCATCGTAAGCATTTTCACGAAGTAATCCATCATAAAACCCAAACAAAACAAGCAGAGTATCAGGTATTAATAACATCCTGGAAAAATACCGGCAAGGTAACAAGGATTCATTGGCCTCTATATAATATATTACATTATCCTTATAAACAAGTATGTAGGTAATCCTTAGATGAAAGTAGAAAACAAATGGGTATTTTCAGAAAAGATGATGATACATATAGATCACTCACAACTACCTAATTCTGAGCCAGATCTGCTTTATTTAAAATCATCACTGATAACAGATGGCAGCACTAAAATGTGAATAGTAGGGATAACACTATCTCACTGAATCTCAGCAATGGTTCATGTAATTTACCTATCAATTTAATATTTTATCGTAAGTAAGCGAGATGTAGTATATAATAGTTATTTTTGTATTAAGGGCATAGTTAAAAGATTGTAGCACGAGGGAATGTTTAAAGCTCGATTAAGATTAACTTGTTAAGCATAGAGATCTCGAGAATGGTAAAAGATACGAGTTCGGTTAAATTAGACCAAAGTTGTCGCATTAAGGGACCAGTTAAACGATGTCTTTGTTTTCCTAAAAAAAAAAAATGTATAGGTTTCTAGAACATTGAAAATATTAGGCAATTTTAATGAGCACCTTCTTGAAACATTTTTTTGTAATAAATTTAAAGAGATTTTCAATTTGTTTTTATCGCGTACCGTTTTCAAATTATCGGGGTTAAATTAAATTATTCATATGGAGCTCGTAATAGATTGTAATAACTTTGCTATTCAGCCATAAAAAAGTGGTACTTATTTTTTTTAAAATAATATGAAAAATTAAAAAACCTTTTTATGTATGTATATCGTGTGTCTGTCGTAAAGGTGTACATAGGAGATTAACATGGGAAATTAGTTTTTTGCAATTCCCTGCACACCTAATTATTTCAAGCAAGAACGTGTCAAATAAAAGTTTTAGGTCATAAAATTCTGCAACTAAATCAATAAATAGAATTACTTTTACATGTTTCGTAACGAGAGAAATTAAATATGAAAATGTCGAAAATTACGTTGAAAATATCGACAGCCATGGAATTAAACAAAAAATACATAAATGGTTAACGTTTATTATTATTAGTTATTTGACGTTTCTGACAATTTGATTTTGTCTCTGGTTTTGTTGTCTGATTTTACTAAAATATGAATATTTACCTATACTAATGAAGAACGTGATTTCTTAATAAAAAGTTTTTATGGAGGTAATACTTACATAGCATCAGAATTTCACCTATCCCGAAAACGCAGGGTTAAATGGTGTGGTATATTAGAGTGAGATGGTATTGAGATATTAATACATTTCTGAGCAGAAACTATTTCTTCAAATAATAATAAAGAACCTAAATAAGAAAATATGTAGCAGCATAATAAAATACATCATATTAATTAACATTGGAATTACTTTTACCTTTATAATTAGTCGGCATGTTTTCTGGCTGAGATAACACGATTTCAAGTTTCTCGGTAGTTCAAGCAAAATTCATAAACAACTGTTAATACACAGAACTAACCTTTACTTTGTATAATAAATGAAAAATCTTGCTATAAATACGAAGAAAAACTAAGTTACAGCTAAATACCTACATGCCGTACCCCAAAAAATTTTCGCACCATAGAAATTAAACTTACTTACCAAAGAAACAATTTATCGACAAAACTTCAAAGGAACGATCCAGTTGTACTTATACATTGTTATATACTGTGCGTTCAAGATAACTTGGCGTGTTAGTGCTATTTTCATTATCACTGCGGTTAAGGGAAAGTAATAAAATCCGTAGGCATGCAAAATTGAATGAAATTTTAATAAAGTTAGGAATATTACAAAAAAAAAATATTTTTATAAAAATAAACATTACAAAATTAATATTTATGTTTTATAATTCCGTATTAGAATCGTCATCAACATTTAATAAAAAAAAAGTATTTGTTTATATAAAACGTATTACAAAATTTATATTTATATAAACATCGTCCTCTTTCTCATTTCTAACAGTCCGAATCAGTAGTAGAATCGTCGTCAACATTTACTAGGAAAGAATACATCACTTCCTCTATTTGCCCATCAATTTTGCAATAGTGATCTTCTAATGATATCATATGTTTTACAAAGTTTTAGTATAATAGCTTTTAAATTTACTGAGTTTAAATTTCCAGAAGGATTGTTTTCCCCGGATGTACCTTTTCATCTATTTCCATGCTAACTCAGTGGGATTTAATTCGCATATATATATGGCGGCAGACGTAGTGGTATATAACCGTTTTCCTTAATAATTAATCTATTTAATTATTTTTTTGTTTTGGCCGATATTTATCTATAATTTCGATGAGCTTCGACTTTCAAAAAGATGAATCATAAGCTAAATTTTGACGATGAATGATGAGTATATATGTTTATATAAAATACATTTTACGAGTATATTATTAAAAATAAAATATGTATTGCTATTTAAAAAATATGCACCTACTCTTTTGTATAAAATAACTTCTGGGGTTGAAATGTACCTGACACCTCGAGTTTGGGAGGATTATGTAGAAATTTTCTTTGTGTAAGACAATAAAAGGTTGTAAAATCACTATTTTAGTTCTGGAGCCGTGCGGCATCGAAGTAAAAATAAATATTTGACACAACGCAACAATCTTTTGACACGCCAAGTTATCTTGAACGCACAGTACTAAGATCTCAGCACCATCTAACAATTATTTTTAGGAAAACTACCTCTGTGTCATGTCTTCCTCTGTGACATCCCTACCGGAGAGAATCTATCTGGTGGCCTGAATTGGATCCTTTCCATACTATTTAAATTTGTCAACAGTTTACCGTTACAGTGAAACAAAAGCAAGTGTTTTTCCTCAAACCTAATTAATATATTTCCATTTTGGATTGACTTTTTCTTTGTACTGTTAATGTTAAAAAATTGTGTAATTCTAGTGACGTAGGTATCGGGAATTTGAAGCCGGTCCCTAGTTCGTCAAGAGATGCTTAATTAAAGTAACCGATGCATGTAATTGTTTAGCTGACGATACCAAAGCACAGCCCGCTAGCCCGCTACAGAGTTAATGAAAAAGCCCCTGCCCGTGCCTGCCACAGAAAGAGTTCCTTGCTGCTAAATTAATTCCTATCATTTTCACCTTGAATGATGTTTTGTAAATAGGCTGTTTTTGTTTCTAAATAAATTGGGTTAACATTTCTCCAAGCTCTAGAGATTTATTTTTTATAGAGCTTTTGAGGTTTGGGGGATTTTTCGCTTAAGAATTAAATAATTACGGTCCTAACGCCCAGCAATTCTTCGTTTCAATTGGTTTTTGGATCTTCAATTTAATTTGTACACTACGGAGTTCCAATTAACAAAATAGGTCATTATGAAACATTAAACACAAAAAAAATATCCTTATAAATAAATTAATAGAAATATAATTAGACTACTAGAAAGAAATTTATTGAGGAATTAAATAATATAACGCCAAAATCGTCTGCTTAATGATACAGATGAAGAAAAAGAAAAAAAAAATTAATAAAAAGTAAAATATGAAAAAAAAGATGATTATATGTAAAAGTTTTAGTTACAATAGAAAACAAGAGGTGTCAATCATATAAGATTTTGACAACACTAGTAATAATTTGGTTTAGGAATAACCTAACAAAAACTAATTTTAACATAATTAACTTTTATTTTTCAAATTGAATTTGAAAGATTTCTTATTTTACAGTCGTATATAATAGTTAATAAAATAGGAGTAACACATTTATTTTTTACCCACTACGCACTTGTAAATCTCGTTTATTTGAAATGTTTATTCACAAGAGAAACTAACGTTTACAAGTTATTTACTTGCAAAACTTTGCATTAGTAACCGATAGGATTAGATTATAAATTTAATTTCATTTACAAATGAATAACAAATAACCTATTGTACAATATACAGGGTGGCCCAGCGAAAATTATCAGCGCAGTTTTTGGCCACTGAACATCAATTTTGCAAAAAACGCTCGAACACGTCAATTTTAGTATAAAGGGGGACACCTAAATGGATTAGTTTCAATCGCATAACTTCAACCCTAAAATGGCGGTGGACTGCACCTCAAAAATTTTAAATTTGTCATTTGTTTAAGCCTACTTGATTGCAGTTTTGCACACCTGATAAAATTTGTTTTAAACGATATTTCTCTGGAACTAATGATCAGATTTGAAAAACTGTTGAAAAGAGAATTGAAAGGCCTTTCGAACTGAGTCATGTTTGACACCCTTTTCCATTTAAAATTTTTGAGGTGCAGTCCACCCCCATTTTAGGGTTGAAGTTATGCCATTGGTACTAATCCATTCAGGTGTCCCCCTTTATACTAAAATTGAGGTGTTCGAGCGTTTTTTGCAAAATTAATGTTAAGTGGCCAAAAATTGCGCTGATAATTTTTGCTGGGCCATCCTGTATACAAATAGTACTGTAGTAGATTATAAATTTAATTTCATTTACGAATGAATAAGAAATAACCTATTGGATAATATTTACACACAGCTTTAGGAAGTACCAGGCTCGACTGAACAGTCAATTCTTACTACAGGTGTCAGTTATAGTTATTTGTCAAACTAGAGAGGAAAACGTATCTTTTTGCCATTCGAGCTAGAGTTTGTGTAAGAGAAGAAAAAGTGCTTTCCTTTCGTGTTAGACACAACATCTTTTCACGACATGTTTCAAAAATCGATTTATTCGGACGAAAAGACACAGCTAGAAAAGTAGGCTATGTAAACTTCGACATTTAGCAGTACTTTCTATAATAATATGCATATTATACTTGGTAACACTATACATTTTCCTCTCTAGAGAGGGAAAAGTAATTTTCCTCACTATTTCGCGAGACGAAAATAGAACTTTCTATGCATGTCATGAAAAAAAAAACTATTTTATCTTGCTAATACAGTAAAACACTATAATCAGCCTATTAGGAATCGGCGTAAAAGTAACCAAACAAAATTTATTTTATTATGCTAAATTAATGTTTGCTCCTAACTAACATAACCTAACCTATGACAACCTACTCTAATTTTCCCACGCTGGATTGAATTCGTTTTTACACCTAACCTAACATTCCTATGCAGAATTAATTATTGGAGAATCTAAATTAGCAATTGTAATAAAGAAATGGTTTATTTTGAGTGCAGGTTTGAATCCTGAATGAATAAATAATGTAATCGCTGGAAGTTGTAAGACAAGTTAAAGTGTTTGGGGTTAATATGACCGCACGTCACATTTCAGCCCCGAAAGTTTGCCAGCATCAGATAAGGGTTAAAGAGGCAATACCGTCATAACGAGGGCCGGATCGATTAAAAATAAAAAAAGTCATTCTTGCGGTGCTCCTTTATTACTTTCAAATTTTAATGACCAAAAAACGTATTTCAGACTTTCATTGTAAAAATAGGTATTCATAAAAATTATATTCCATTAATTACAAGGATTACTTTGTATTCTGAAAATTCAGCAACATATTAAATCTAACGAAAAAAACATTTAAGTCTTTTATTGACAATATAAGTGTCCATTAAAATTGTATTCTATTATTTTGTGATATTTTAAAAATCAGCAGCATTTAAAATGTGATCTACTAATCTATTATTTTTTAATATATCTTTTGATCTTCTGTGATAGTTTTAAACGGGAAATGTTTGTAGCAAGACAGTATAATCAAGAGATATTTTTTTCACCTCCGGTTAAAGTGCGAGTTAAACTGACGTAAGTTCTCAAATACATACGACAAATTAAGTGCCACAAAATGCAATATGGCCCTCCGGCTATAATGATTAACTTCTGTATCTTATTATATAATATTGTAAAGTTTATTTATATGGGTGAAGTGTAAAGAGTCACAAAACACGAATATTTGCATTAGGTATATAAAAAATGATAACAATAAGAAACACTCTTATTTAAACAAAAATAACAACTTTTATTATTAACTAATATTTTTATATCTATGCGGGTAATTAATCTTGAATCTTCTAGAGCTTTCTAGACTAGAGCCTTCTGGACTCTGACCGCGATAAGTCACGCTCGTTATATTATAAAATTTTCCAACGAACTCTTTTAGTGTTAGTGTTAAGCGTAAAAATCTTCAGTAGTTTTTATTTGATTTTTAGTAAATCATTTGGTCCCAGCGATTTTTATTTGAATCTCTGATCTCGTACCTCTTATTCCGTGCAGGTATATTAAGCCTCTTATTATTTCCCTTTAAAATAAAAAAAAATATTGCTGAATTTGAAATAAAAATGATTATTACTTGAAAAAATCAGCAGGTTTTTGGATGGTATGTATTTTCCTGGCAATAACTGTCAAAGGTGATGTATGGTTGTATTACAGGAAACAGTGAATTGACCAAAATTAAAATTCATTGTTTGACTGTTTCGCTTAGTTGGCAAATGTGATTGAATCAAGGAGGGAACCACAAGCACAAGTCAGTGCAACAGCATCCCGGATAATTAATTTCTGTTCGACACACTGACAATGAAATCGAGTGGGTCCAGCGCTCCATCATTTATCAGCGGGACAGTCAACATTGTCCTGCAATAAAATATATTTACGCGTAGAATTTATTTGCTATACGGGTTGACAAAGCGCAAACAAAAATAATTAATAAATGATGGCACATTGTTTTCGATAATATCGAAATTCAATAAAATTTAGTGCCACTGGTTCTATACCGTCAAAAACAGTACATCGCTGTAATTACGATGTAATTATCAATGATATGTGCGCGTTAATTTTTAAGTGTCCCAACCGCATGCTTCGCTATTATCCTGTTATTTTGTCAGTTTGAAATGCACACATAATAAAAATTTTGTTGCATCTGTGATTTTACACTGTATTTTTATAACGACAGATAAAAACAAATGTCTATTAAAAATAAACCACAGTTCATAATTTAAACATTGTCACGACCGGCCGTTATATTTTATCAGAGATGATATAAAAACAGGAACTGCCAAATCATAAAAAAACGTTACAAATCAATTTTTTTATATTGCTCCAAATAAAATAGTTATCTGTGCTGTCAATTTTAAAATACTTTTTCATATATATTGCTATATATTCGTTACACATATAAAGCAAGTATTAATCATACCAATTTTAATGTTAACAAATTTGAAAACAAAATAAAACACTATTTCAAGTAGATAACATATTCATAAATCGCGAAATTTATATAGTAATTTATACAAATATCCCACAACAAATAGACATTTATAACTATTTATTATTAGATTGACAGACTAGAATAAAAAAAAAATATTCTATATAGGTACATTTAATTTAATAAAACTTTTATATAATAAAAATATTTCTATTCCTTCCAATGAAAAATTTAAAGAGGGGTTCGTTTTCACTGATACACCCAGTATATATTTCTAGCTCAACATTCCTAGTTAGAACAGGAAAGTATTATTTGCATTTTAATGGTGAATTTTGTAAGCCTACAGTCTCTGTAAGAAATCTACAGCTTTTAGTTGATTTCAAAATAACACAATGGTACCTATTTTTATTTGGATAAAAATTAAGGAAACTGGGATTTGATCCTAGATTTTAAACTAGACACAATTCGAGTCGGAACGTGCTAAACAAGTGAGCCATTGATGTTCACATGTATCGATTGTTATCTATGAAAGCGAAAATAGCAATAGAAAATTTTTAAATCGAGAATCTTCAATAGTTATTTTTGATTCTAGACTACGAAATGTAATTTTTGCATTTGAGAATGAAAAAAACATTCGAGAATGCAAAAGCAGGCTTCAAAATTAGTAAAACTCAAATATTTTTTGACAGTTGACAGCAGAAATCAAGAAATTTTCAAGTGAAATATTTCAATATTTCGTTGTTCAATTCTATTAAAATGATATCAGAAAACAACAAAGATACTAAAATGAGATTTCATTAAATTGTAACCCTTTATTTTAACAAAAAAATTGCTGGATGTAAAAGATTTTTACGTTCAGGCTGCAAAAGACTTTTGCTTCCTGTAGGCTAAAAATAATCATTTCGCATGTTGATAGCTCTCATGTAAATATCAACTTTTTATGACAGTTTTTGAACAAAGTAATATATAGTACTTTAAATAATACCAAACTAGTAAAAGAAATGAAACCATCTTAGAGACTTTATAAACGCGAATTCGTTAGATTTTTATTCTCGTTACTTTGATACTATTCAATGACTGATTCATATAAAATGTAATGAAACTTATTAACTAAGATATTCGCTATTTATGAAAGTTTTATATTAGGTTTTCGCTAGTTGCAACTTAGAACTATTTATCCATTTCTACGTTAAGCAAATTTTAGCATACACAATAAATACAACAATAGCCCATATTAGAAATATAATTTTATAGAGCGCTTTTGTTAAAAGTGAAATCTGGTCTCTTAAGATTACGTTAAAGCGCGCTTCCTAAAAGTAGTGTTATTATAAATGTGCGTTTAATAATATAGACCAATATCTTCAAAACTAATAGTGCTTTAAATAGTAATAAACTATGAAAAACAATGAACCCACTTGAGAAGTTATGAACGAGATTTTTTTTGGATTTTCACTCTTGTTATTCCATATTATTGTCAACTAAAGTATTTATTATTTATTTCTTATATTTGGAGATAACAAGTTTACCATCTAGTAAGTTATGTAAATAGATGAAACTAATAAAAAAAACACAGTTTAAGGAAAATATGAAATTTTCGTGTGAGCTTGCTGTTTTTGAGTTTATTTATCCCCAGTCCGGTCCATAATTTCCCTTGTTCAATCTAAAAACAGGCAAACAGTGCAACCCCTACCTTGCGCCTAAGTATCCGGGCGTCCCAGGACAGCAGGAGAGCAGGCTGGCAGGAGAGCGCCGCAGGATCCTGCGACAGACAAACACGTGTAGCAGGCGAAGATTGAACGCTGCAGGACTGACGGGATGCCACCGGCATATGGCCCAAGTCACGCGATGCGGAATTGTCGAGCTAAATTTGTTTAATTTCATTATTTACTTGTCTACTCAGCCACGGAAAGTTTTTTCAGCGAACTTTTACCACTCACAGGGAAATGAAGTTAAGCACACGCAACAATCAACTTTGCATTTTTTTTTACTTATCACAACCAGTGGTGAAATGTAAAAAAAACACAATAATTATTGATATTGACATAACAAATAAATATTGAGTATTATTGTGTGAGATTTTTTTTAGAGGTTTTAAGTGAAAATTCAGATATTTATATTTTAATGATTCCACATATGGCACGTTTCGTTGTATCATACCGCGCAGTCTTTGGAATTTACCTCACTAAAAACCACATGACCTCACTGATTTTCTAAGTAAACTTTTATTTTTATGCATCTTTTTTTTTAATTTCGGCAAAATCATTCAAGCAAAATGACTAATCTGTAGATTTTTAGGCATAAAAAAAATTAAAATAGGTATGACAAAAGGCTAAAATATTAGGAAAATGGATATCACTTTTATAAAAAAATATACCAAGAGGCCTTGATCATCCTTTTTTTGAAAAGCATCACTCTAGATGTTAGTGATGCAAATTTGAATCTACTTATATTATTTTCTTTTTTGAATATGACTATATTTTTTGCCACACAGTTCACAAATTAAGTCCATATTTTCAAATCTGGAATTATTTCTGAATACAGCAATATTTCTAAAACTACTTTACCGAAAGGTTCTGTTAGTACATAGTCAGAAAGAATTGTCGCTTTTTGAAAAGGTAGAAGAAGTAAATATTCCTAGAGATTCTATTTTTTGTGGATGTATGATTTCTATGATTTTAAAATGAGTTTTAATGTAAAATAAATTATAGTCTTAATAATTTCATTTCTTTCCGAATTTGCACTGAATTCCATAACTGGCTACAAAAAGACATCGAATATTATTTTGTTTTCTTTGTATAAAATTTTAAACTACGAAAATTAATTTTATATAAACGAAAAAATATATGTATTTAAGGTTATAATAGGCTAATATTAAAGAAAATTGTTTTGGATTGAATAAAATAGGCATAATTTACAATTTTGATTAAAATAGGCAAAATAAGCGAAATTACATGTGGTTTGTATGAAAGAAAAATGGATTAAACAAAAACTCCACTTTATCAATTTAATCGGCCTGTAACAGAAAAAAAGGCGAGTGCCCTAAAAATCCGCACCATAAAAATGACAATAGATTATCATGCAATTTATTTTCGAGTTTGTTGCTAATCAAAAAAATTCGTGCAAAATAAATCTTCAATAAAATCAGGCAGTCTTGTAATAATACTTCTGATAAATTAATGACTCTTATAAAAATAATTATAAAACACAAAAACTTATTTAGGAACATTATTCTATATTTACGTGACAATCAATAATCAAGACAAAATGAACCAAAAATGGGCGAAATTTCCTAAGTTTCCTAAACATCCTTTAACAGAATAATATTAAGAACTTTTATCGCACTTCAAAATTTTTTGCGCCTTAATTTCAAAATTATGTTCTATCTATTATTCTGTTATAATCGATTGATTTTTTATTAAAATAATATTTACAGGTATATAAATTAAAATTGATGTGTTTATGTTTTTGTTTTGGACGTTTGCGGTCTATATTTCAATTTAAATTTTGCACAAATATGATAATTAATTTAATATTAAGTTAATAAAATAAACGAAAAGTTGTAAACGTTTTTACAGCAGAATTCATATTGTACATGATTAATTTCAATGTAATTTATTTTCACATACGTGTGAAAATCTATGTAAAATATATTAACATAATTTAGTTCATTTATAATTAAAAAATATACTCATTCGGATTATTTGCATATATAAATATGTTATTAAATTTTAAATGGAATACATATAATTAAACTATCTATGAATATAAAATCTGGTGGATTATATTTATTATAATCCACGTATTATGCATAATAAAGCACGGCTGTGCCTGATAACTATTTGTATCACTTTATGTAAATTGGCGAACAACAGTATTTGAAGATGACGTGCTGTGCATAATTGTAGGTACTTTCTAAGTTATGCATAAACAATGTTCCTAACATCTGGCGATGAAACTTAACGGGTATATCCAATAATAATATTTAATATATACAGAGATATTAGCATTTCAACACGTTTGGAGACAATGCTGGTGTTTCATCAACTTGCTTAATCAATTCCCAACTTCAGGAGTACAGGCCTTTGACAACTACGGCCCAAGTATTTTCTTTGCAAGCTGTGTTGTTTACCCACCATTCACAAGAACACGCCGTTCTTCCTACCCCTTTCCACCATACATATTTACGACTACCTACATAAATATTTATAATAAGATGCTACAAAATCATACTGCAGCGTACCTTGTTGCTAAAACGGAAAATCTCATTTTAATACTATGGGTTTATTCTGTAATTTTTAATGCATGCTTTAAATTAAAGGTCAGAGTTATGTTTTTAACGGCTGTTTGTTAGAGATTTGTAATTTTGTTTGCGTTATTATAATTAAAACTAGAATTTCACTTTCGACGTTAAATACCAAATTTCAACAATACCCAAAGTACCTAGTAACAAAATATAAGTACCCGTGTTAATATTGAAAATGGTGAATATTGTACATATATTACTTTAAATCATACTCATATTTTCAGAACAATTGTTTTGGCAATATTACATTAATATGTATACGTTATACGGTAGTTACTAATATTTTCCTGTCTTTAGTTACTTATTATCAAAGAGCCAATCTTCAGTTCTACTCAATCAGTGGCGTATCCAGGGGGGAGGATAGAGGGTTCATACCCCCTCGAAATTTTATTAAAAAAAAAACATATTTATTTTATAATACATATCAATTATATGTTATGAATTGTACTCATTTTTCCTGATTCCGAATATTATTTTTAATTTAAAGTAAGAAATAATTGATTGGATAACCATTGATTGTAATACTTGATATGATCTACAACTGCATAGAGAAAACATATTTCTATTGTAAAAATGTACGGTGCAAATCAAATACTTAGATTCATAGCAGCATAGCACAGAATTTTAAGATGTTATTTAAACATAACAAGCAGAAATTTATGAATCATTATATAAGATTGAAATTGATGCATGAGTTAAAAAAATGATTGCTGGAAACGAAACTAAAGGATTTCGGAATTAAATGGAATGTTTAGAAATTTTGTTCATAAAAAGAATATGAGAAATTTTACTTCGGAGGTTCAATGTAATAGGAAAAAACTACAAAACATCGACGTGAGCGTTGTTGAAGTTATTGATCTTTATGATGCGTTCATCCAGTTTTAATGAAATATGCCAAATATATTTGATATTTATGAAGAGGAAAGCGTGGAAATATTTCCAAAAAAAGAGTATTAGCCTGTAAACTGTTGAAAAATTAAGAGGTAAAATTAAACTTTATCATGCTGAGGCCAGAAACGGTGAGGTAGAACTCAATGGCCCTTCGTCCTGTGATTCCGTTTTATTTATTATTTTTTAATAAAGACCTATTGTTTAAGAAAAAGATTTCACCAGTATAAATTACACAAAACTAGTTCAGTTCTCAGAAAATAAATGAAAATTATCTCTTGATGTATAAATGGATTACTAATTTGACCAACTCTGTAATCTCTTATACTTCTCAAATTAGCAAAAGGGTACCATTTAAAATGGACACCATGTATTTATACCGCCCTCTGAAAAAAAATCTGCGTTTGCCTCTGTAAACAATATAAAGTTACCTACTGATATTGCTTCATTAAATGATAAATATTTAAGATTTTATTTATAAATAATGATTTACATTACCCACATTGTAATTTTGTATTATCCTACTGAAGGTTCTGATTATCCGGTAAGAATATATTATTGACAATTTTAAATATAAATGCACGACACCCAGGTTGAACACATGATGCTTCAATATGGTTTAACATCAAAAAGGCATTTAAAAATGAACATCTAAATGGGCGAATAGGTTATACATTTGTATTTAGTGACTCTGATTATCTGTTGAAGCCCTGGCTTATGACTCCTATAGGATGGAGTTGCAGAAAAAACACCTGAATTTATTTATAATGAATTTCATTGTTCTGCAAGAAATGTAAGTGAACAACTGAATGCTGTTTTAAAAAGTAATTACGGATTTTGCTACTCCATAGAACAATTAATTACCATCCTGTGCAAGCGGGATTAATTATAAATCTCATTATAAATGTAATAGTAATACAGCGTTAATTTTCTATATAAACTTTGTAAAAAATGTATACTTTCTGCAATGAACATTTTTATATACAATAAGCTTTTATAAAAACAATACACACTTATTGTTTATAATTAATTATAATACGAATTCTGATATAAAACTCTTCTAATCTAACATTTACACAAGGTAGGTAACAATTACTAATATAATTTTGATATGCAATATAATCGATTAATTTTCTCTTAATGCTATTTTTTCTCTTGCATTACTTAAGGCAATCGAATTTGATGTAAGTATTTGCTGAGGTTAAAATAATTTATATAATTCAGGATTCATAGATTTTGTACTATATTTTGGGTATCTTCGAACTTTTGGTTTTGAAGTTATCAACGTAGTATTCAAGGCCGGATTTAGCAATAAGAAAATAAAAAGCACTAAACAGCACCTGATAACAAAATGGAATTGGGTGGTCTAATTTTTCTTTTAAATCAAAAAAACCTTAATCCCTCAAACTAATAGCTGTATTACTTGAAATTGTTTACAAAATGTGTCGCGTATATTAAAATTATAAGAACAAAGTTCAGATCATGTAAAGTCCATGTGCTTATTAGAAACAAAATTAGTTGCGAAAATAAAATTGATACAACAATTACAAAGATAAATCCGCAAGGAACAAAGTATTGATGAAGTATTTTGAAGAGAATAGTAGCTACTATAAAATTATTAAGCGGATTAGGTTTAGCATCTTGTGGGACTGAAGAAAATTTAGCATCAAATGCAAAGGAAATTATTTAACTTGCTTATATTTAGCACAATAATATGAACAGAAAGAGAAAGGTAATGTTAACTATTTATCACCCCTTATTTGTTCCGAATTTTTTTATTTAATTGAAAAAAAAAATAGTAAGGAACCATCAATTATCATTTATATTAAGGTATATTTATGGGGGGAAATAATAGAAAGATTTATAGGTTTAGGTATGTGTTAAACATATATGTATAGCAAAAAAATAAAATACCTACAGGACCAAAATATTGTAACTGCTTCAGGCTCCAAAATATATAAATCCGGCTCTGGTAATATTAGGTACTACATGGATATATGACTGCTGAACAAAATAATAATTACGAAAATTGATTTATTTTATTCTTTCTTAACAATGATTACATGAAATTCACATCACAACTTTGATTAAATAACAATATTAATTTAAACATCTACACTATACACAGAAAACTGTTATATTTTGAACATAAACAACACATTAATCAATGATTTCAGAAAAGTTAGGTTATAATCAACTAGCTTCACATCATATTTTTAACAAGAGCGTTGAAAATTATTATTTTAACATTGGCGTTAAAACTTTCTATATGGAATAGTAACACTTCAGTTTCATTATTAGTGCAAGCGTAATAATTTACTTGTTAACGCCAAATTTTAACGAACTAAATTTGAACGCTTTTTTTGCAGAATAGACCCGATTCCATAATGGAACTTACATTGTACTCAAGCAAAAATAGAAAAAAATTATTCATAAGCGTAGCGAGATCCTCTGCCTTTCCTCACTGTTGAAATTTATTCTGTTTTATAATTTACAAAATTTAAATAGAAACTGGCGCAACATAGTTAAAGCATATAATATATAGATTGCGCGAGAATCATACTTCTAGTACTTAATCTTAAAATTTAACTGGTTCACTTAATTTTCTATAATCTTAATTCTGCTGTTCAATATAGATCTATTCTATTTCAATCAGAGCAGTAATTGTAGTGATTATGATACAAGTGAAAATAATAATAAAAAAAAAATACACTAGGATCAATCTGCAGAGCAAAAATTAAGCAATTTCACTGTTAATTTACCGACTGCAACAGACGAATACGACATAGGAAAATATATTGGCTAAAAGTGTCAAAAGTGGTAAAATATAAACTATTAAGAAATATATGACCACTGAAAAAAGATTATAATTGTACATATTTATGGTTATTAAAATTCTTTTAAGAATCACAATAAAGTTTAAATTATTTTCTTTCTGAGTTTTGAATATGATTTGTGGACCAGTTTTCCTCTGAATTTAGAAAGATGAATAATTAAAATATTATTATTTTCTTTCGATTAGTCTCATGATGAAAATATTAATAATTGTTTTAATTAATTATAAATGACTTTATCTTTCCAGTGTTATAAATGTCTTCATCACAGTCGCAGCATCCACAACATAAATCTTCCTATACAATTAATAATATTAATAATATTCATGGGCGTAGCCAATTTTTTTTTCCAGGTGGCGGGCAAAAATTATTATAATTTTTCCATTTAATTTAATAAATTTTTATAATCATAATCTTTTTCGGGCTTCCACGTATTTCTTAATAGTTATATATTTTACCTAATTCTTTAACCTTACCAATATATTTTCCTATATTGTATTCGTCTCCTTCAGGAGGTAAATTAACAGTGAATGTGCTTAATTTTGACTCTGCAGAATGATCTTTGTCTATTTTTTTATATTAATTATTATAATAATCACTATAATTACTACTGAAATATTTTTTAAATCCATATTGAACAATATACTTAAGATAATTGAAAATTCAAGTGTAAATTTTGTGGATTGGTACTAAGTATGTTTCTCGCGCAATCTGTAGGTTACTTCCTTAAAGTAAATTTCGCCAGTCATTTAGTAGTGATTATTATAATCGCAGGTCCTATTTTACATTTTGTGAATTATAAAACAGAATCTATTCAATAATTTAGAAAAATATATTTTTCTTTAATATATTAATTAAGTGTCAGCCAGTACGGTTGTGTGGTCGTGACGTGTCTTGTCTGATCGTGTAGATAAGCAACATAGCCCGCCCTGTACAATTGAATGGGTTACCGCACAACGGCTCGGTGTGTGCTGACCTTGCAGAGACTGTAGGCTGACAACCTACATCTCTAGAATGCAAGTAAAACATGTCACGAAACAAGTACTTCAGGTACTAGGAATATTGAGCCATTGATGAGGATGATATTAATTAAGTAAAATTATAATAACGTATAATTTCCCAAGGGGAGTATGCGCCCTTCTGGCGCCCCTCTCGCTACGCCCATGATAATACATAAACTCATGGAATAATGTATCATATTTGTTCAATAACTTATCACAACACGAAAACAATTAAGCTGAAACCTGTTGTTTTTAAATTCCCGCCAAAATACAGCAGTGGGGGAAATAACCCAGAAATAACCTAATCAACAAAATTCGTTTCTTTCACTAACCGTGTCGCGTAATTATATTTTCAGTAATTTCATATTTTCAGATCAGCTAATCAAGATTTTAGTTACGATTGATATTTACAGCAGGTCCTTCTTATTATAAAACTAAAATTTCAGGTTCCAACTTTAAATGCAAATATCTCTAAATTAATGGATTTGGTGTTAATGTACTTGAAAGTTTCAAAATAGCGAAAAAATTATATTCTTTTTTTAGCTATTTATATTTATTTTCTTATTTCTTATTACAATAACGCTTATAATATTAAAAATTCAAACTGAATTGCGAGAAGAAATTATTTTAGTATCTATTCATTATAATTATATATAGTTCTTGGCGGAAATACAAATAAATTATTGGACCACAGTTCGGCGTCCAATAAAAAATTCAAACTTCCTAAATATAGAATAACTGGAAAACAGAAACCTTTGACATTTTAAAATGAAAACAACTACTTCGTTACAAGGATATGAATGAAAATTATATTTAATAACATAACAAATCGTAACATTTTAATTAATATCTCCAGGATGTTGTTTTTGCAAAATTTGCAATTGAGGATGGCGAATTTATTTCTTGAATAATTAATGTAATTTGCTTTCCAAGGAAACATTTCTCATGGTGTTAAACTTTATGTTTTACGCGACAGGGGTAAATTAGAAAATAATTCGTATTTGTTTGTGCTGTCAGAATACAAGCCATTAGTGCACCAAACATATTATTATTTCTGCTAATAATCTGTCAGGAATGTTTAGCAGAAAGTGACCTGTTTTAATGCTGCCGCTGCAATTGCTAACGAAGCGTGAACTTCCCGGCATTACATACGAGTATCGTAATGGAAATTTCAGGTATTTAACCTATATCCCCAGCAGTTAAATTTCAACCACTATTATTAATCAAAAATAAACAAGCACGAACCATACGCTTCCCTAAATGACATTTCAATTTAGCATTATTTTTATAAAAAAAAAATATTATGCGCTAAAATTGTCAGTTGATTAAATAAATTTATTAAATTCAATTTCCACATTTTTTTACCATTAAGGGCCAGTTTTTACACCTCTGGACAGCGACGGACCAAGGTTTTTGCTGCCCTTAAACCTGTTTAAAATTGTTGCGCTAATGACAGGATAGATAATAAAACGTATAGAAACGGCTAGAAAAGCAGAGTTATTTGGAATGTATTTCTAGGCATTGTTTGTTTATACCCGGGACATACGACAAAAGTTAATAATCATTAACAGTTAATTCTTAATTTAGTTGCCATGTGTCATACGATCATTTAAGTAATGATCATTTCAAACTTCTTAACATGAAAAGTGCCGATAAAGTTTAGAAACCGATGATCTGAATCGTTCGGTTGTCATCGCAAGTCGAATGATAGATAGTTGAGGTAGTTGATGTTGAGGTTAATGTTGATAACCGGGTAAATTATTCTTATTTGGGTTGACGATTGACAATGAAGTACAGGGGCATGGATAATACTCTAGGTGCTACTACAGTGCCTTTAATGAGTCTCTATTTTCTTTTTTGTTAAAAGTACATTGCATTTGCGCATGTGCAAAAAATCTTAAGTCCTTCTCCACTTCTGTTAAGTCACAAAAGATGCTACTTTTTTGGTGTTTGAAGAAAAATAATTTATTGTAAAAAATAGATAATTAAATAAATTTTAAAACTTAATCCTTAAGTTAAATTATTTATCTTGATTTTCTACTTTCGAACTTAAAAATTATATTATCGAATTCTGATGAGCGTTGGTTATATCACTGTTTAGTTTTTATAGACAGAAATGCCAAATTTGTAAGTCCTTCCTAACTAAATAGAATAGAGTAAATATGTCTTCGTCGTGTTTAATGTTGAAAAAGATCTTTCACCATTTGCCTTTGTACTTGGCAATTTTAAAAAATTCTACAAGCTATTTCCAAGTACAACTTTAGGAAACATTGTAGTTAATTTATTCTTTATAAAAAATAGTTTCCTTATATTCCTGTCATCCATATTTTTTACGAGTATTTTTTTTGTAGGTATTATTTTTTGATAATCCTTTTTTCCGGTCTTCTTAAACATCATATCGAGCTCGTACTAGAGACTGAAATTATTAAGGAATTTTATGTGTTTACAGTAGTTGATAAATCCACTTTTTGAAGTTTTACTGACTTTGTCGTAAGAACTAAAAATAGCAATAAATGTTCTCACTGTACATTAAAGAGAATTTTATAAAATAATATTTATTAATAATAAATAATATCGTGAATCCGGTAAACTATTGAACAAACCACGGATGTAATGAATCATACCAGGCCTTACATGTCGCAAAATTCTCGCTCTTCGAGCTTGGAATTCAATTTACATCTGCAACGATTATGATACTACTACAGCTATAAATGTTCAATTTTATAAATAAATAAATAAAATTATAAAAGTACCCCTATAACATCGAATCCCTGGCGGCTAAAGAATAATTTGTTATTATGTATTACTAAAGGACATCACTATTTCTGTGTCTTTCAACTATTTTAGGAATTGCTAAGTCATGAAAATTATATTATTTCCTTACTTGTATATTGGTTTTCTACAAATTGAAAAAAAAAATCGAGTATGTTTATTAGAACCGCGTTCAACTTTATCAATGTTTTTATAAACAAAACCAAAATGTTGGTAATGATTTAGTTATACCGTAGAATGTTCTTATAAGACTTCTCGGGCACTTTAGCTAAATATAAACTAATTGAATTAAAAGTAACGATTTCAGAAATTATTATATTTTTTAAAATAAAGGAAATAGTACTCAGTTTATAATAGTAAACTAAAAAAGTTGAGCTAATTAAAAATTTAGAGTGATTTAGATCGAAAAGGTACTTATAATGGATTTAAAATTAATGATTGATTTTTGTTGTTGTTTGGGTTTCAATTTGATTTTAAATCCGTAGCAAACATCGTAATTCAATTGTTTTTAGTTCACCTACTTTTCCAAAAATTACAAAAAATTGAACTAGAGCGAATTTTAAATGAAACATCCAATAACCAAGCTAGTTTAATTTCCAGTACAAACAAAACTATTCATAAGTGAATATTTGTGTTCTGTGTTACACAAACAAAATTAAATTTGGAAGTTTTCGTTCATGAAAACAATATTATTCTATGTTTGATTTGGACTTTTTCGTTTGTTTGTAGGTCGCATAAATTTTCATTTGTTTCATTAGGGATTAATTGGGCAGCATCAACCTAATCTAATTTTTGAAGCCCAGGAGAATCTAATGGGGGAATTTCGCTATGGCCATACCAAGCCCTTTTCACGTCATTATTAATTTATTCATGAATTATTATTTGTGACAATGTAGCATACACCTAATTGGACAAATACAGTAATTATTTTTCCATTAAACATCGCAACACTGGGAGAAAAACATATTCAAAATACAAGGCAAATAATCTAATACACTGAACACCGTTTCATCTTGAAATATATCATTCTAAAAATAAAGTAACAAATTATTATTTCGTCACTTACGGTTTATTATTAAAATTGACAAACATTACCAGAAGGGAGGGCTACATTAATAAAAAAACATAAATCTTTAAATAACAGTTTTTTTTTATCAGGCACACAGGTAAACATAAATAATCTTATATTTTTTTTATTTCTTATTTTTATTATTAGTTTTCCAATATTTGTACGAAAAGTCTAATCGTATGTTTTTTTTTTATTAAAATTTAGTGTTTTATTACTTTTTGACAAGATCAGCAGCGTGCACGCTGTCTTTTGTCATATTTGATGTAATATCCGACCGTAAGGCAAAACATTACTGCTTGTCATTTCTACCTTCAATAGGATACACAACAACGATCTTAGGATCACAATTCGAGCGCCGCAGTTACATGTTAAAATTGCGTATATTAAATGTACGCCGTACAGTTTACGAAAACAACCGAAGTGGTCCGATCTTAAGATTAAGCAAACGTAATACTCAGCGTACCATCTCGTTGTATTGGGATGCTAATTTTTCGAACCCCAATGATAGAAGCTACATAAGTTCATTAAACTTACTACGGAAACGAGCTGAATTAGTGCATTTTTTGTTTTTATATAAATAATAGATATATTAAGAGATTGTTCAGCCTAAAATAAAATTTTTATTTTTTACGCTGTGTGTATTGGAAGGCTCGCGCCCCTATCAACCAGCCCCCACGGATCTTATTATATTTAAAAGAATGAAATGTAAATAGATTATAACCTATGTACAAGAATATTTTTATTACATACTTCATTCCGAGTCGCTTATTATCTGTTTCGTGTCACCAGCAGCAATTAACTTCAAATAATGTTAAAGTATTTGTAAAATTTAGGCTACTGAATAGTTCAGATTTATTTTTTTGCAACATTTTGTAGTTAATTTTGTCTGTTGCTGGACGACCAAATGTATAAGAAATTAGTATTATTTTCATTATTTCCCTATTAATATGCTAGTTATTTTTTGTAACACTCTGTTGATAATGACAACCAAATAATAGTAATTTATGGTACAAGTGTGTTACATTACAGATAAGTCACGTGGAAAAGTTTAGCTCACGAGGTTGTCAGGCCGAGTGTGGTATTTTTTCAAGTAACTTAGGTATTAACACACGTGTGCCATACAACATTTTATCCAACACATTTTAATCATTGATATAAAATACATATACGATTTTTGGCAGATGGAATTTCGAAATGACATTTAGGAACAAAATAGTGTAGAGAAGGTTTTATAACGTAGTTACTATGATACGAACCGAAAAACAGTGAGCTAATTTATTTAGCTCACTAGTGACTTATGACCTACTTTATTTATCTAAAAACAGCATACTTACATCGTTATAATTACACGGTGTTGGATAAAAAATGTTATTATGTTGCTACGGTGGCGAGAAAAGTAATAAATAGTGGAATAATCAAGATTGTTATGTATAACATTCAAGTAACAATCTGAATCTTTCTTTTTCTGTATTCGGCTCTTCCTCCATAAAACAGAATTATCATTTAAAAAATTATTACTTGATTATTTATTTATAATTGTTTCATTCGTCAGACGAATATTCTTATAGTGATTTATTATGTTTTTGTTTCAATTGCAAACACAAATATAATGTCATCAATTATCCTGGCTTTTTTAGTTTAAAAACTTTACAAGAAATATAGTTCTTTTTTGGTTAATAGTTGGCAACTGTGGGAATGGAATACATCGAAAATGAAAAAAGAAACTGTAAAAGTTTACTTTGTAAAATTTCCAAGTGGAGTTTATAAGAATAGTGATAATGAAGATGAATCTGGAACTCCTCAAATATCTGTATTCTTAGGAAAAAGTTCATTATGTAGTTACAAATAATAAAGAATTTTTCTGAAGCTATCAGTGATCTTGTCACAGTTGAAAAAGCACGGACTACTAATTTAACACAAAGACGTTGGAAGTTTCCAGAACTAAAGAAGAAGTTACAAGAACAATCAAGATATAATCATAAAAAAACCAAAACTGAATGAGCTCTCCGTCCAACTTCTGCCAGTGATATTTCAATATTATTGCCGTCTAATCGAAACACGTATTGCCAACTTCCAATCCCTTCGGCAAAAAATACTCCCAGTGCTCATCGGCGTGACGAGAAATGCGTGTTATGGCCCTAAGCGATTGTCGCACGTATAGATCGAACACGACATAATAGATGCCATTATGACCCCTAATACCGGCAGGAGCTTTCGACCAAAACTAACGACGCAACAAAAACTCCATAGGCATAGGAATCCGATGAAAATTCCTTCCACTTTGTTCGCGATATTGACAATGGATTTCTCGATTTCTGTATCTTGCGAGGCTTGAGGCTTTCACCATAACGGCCGGGAAAACTGCCACTGTCGCACATACAGATTTGCTAAAGTAGCTAAAGTGTACTACCAAATATTAATGCCGCCAAACTGGTGCCTTACAATAAATACAGAACTTTACATCCAACAAAATTGGTCTTACACTTCAGGAAAAAAAGGTCTTAAAACGAAACAATTCAAAAAATAATATTTCCTCAATTCTTAAATGTTTTTCGATATTAAGCGATTTGGAAATTCATGGCCATTTTTACTAGTATTTTACTGGCATATAGGTCATTGCTCCATGTATTTTGAAAACAGATTCCATAATCTTAAACGGAAATCTTTAAGAAATAAATACATACTTTGCAGAGCTCGACTTATGCATAAGCCCCCGATTATTTCCATCAAATATTTTTTTTCGCAGATATATAAAGAATTCTTGGTTAGATTATTTAAACAAATAGATCGCAATAAACCAGAGGTGTTCACTCCAAGGGGGAATTTTCATATTTTCGCATTGTTGGTTATAATCATTGATACACTAGAGCTCAAGAAGAGAAGTACTAGCTTATAAGGAGATATCGGACAGATTATCGTTTTTAGTGCACCCTCATTTATCTAGAGATGAATGTTTATTTAAAGTTGAAAATTTCTAAAAAAAAAAAACTTAAACTAGCTTGGATCAACTGTCATTGTTGTATGTGTTAGCAGAAACATTATGTTTGTTCACACGTTGAAAGAAAAAAATGTTGAGCATTATGAAAACCAGCCATAAATTCAGCGTGCGTTCTTTAAAACATATCTTCTCTTTTAAAAAAGAACGTCATGCGCGCCAAATTTTGAAGGCAATGATTTACATTTGAATTTAATAGGTCTTTATACATTCGTTAAAAAGAGTCACTAGATTATCATTCTGTCTCTATCACGATTTTAGTACTGTTTTTTAGTACTTGTGTTTTTTCAATTTTTTAGGATTTGCATTGGTGGAGGCACAGGGGCTATGGCCCCGCTCGCCCTGTGCTAAATCCGGCCCTGCTCATTGCACATTTCTTTTTTCTAAGATATTGTAATATTTTTTCTCTCTTTTAATTACCTTCTGTAACATTATCTGTGGTAGAAAATCTTATATGAAATAGGATTCCAAGTACCTGAGGTACTTGTTTATTGATAAATTATTTATTTATTTATTAATAATTACAATTGTATTTCATTAGAAATATAGAATTTTACATTATTAGCAGGGTAAAACAGTTTTTACTGATGATAGTAAGAACTGACTGGCGAGCCGTTGTCACCACCTTGAAGCTGTAAAAACTGTTACTTCGCGTATATTTTACAATAGTTTATTTATTTGTTACTTGTACTTATATAAATTGTAACCAAATGCAAAAAGAAAACACAACTTTTAATAATATGAACAATAATACTACTAATTTGTAATAATTTTATAAGGAATATAATTGCAGAAAGTGCACATTTCAAAAACCAGAGATTTCATTTCATAATTTGTTCTGACAATGTTATAGAGGAAACTGTCTATTTTTGGACGATCTACGTGTAACATTTATTAGGAGATAACAAAGTATAAAGTTGTCATTAACAATGGTCAATTCTTTGAACAAAAATAAACAAGACTTTATTTTTCTGCAAGTTTTTAAAGAAAATATTTTCAGGTTAGATAATATAATAGTAAGTTGTAGGTAAAATCGAAACTGAGATAATGATAAAACTTATAACAAAAATAAACAATCCCTTTTTGTACAGACTCAAGTTGAAATAAATATGAATTTGTTATATATTGGATTTCATTTATTTGCATTTTAATGGCATAAGATTTCAGTAACTTCCGATCACTTATAAACAGAAATATGTACATTTTACCGTAAAGTGCTGGGATTTGAACCCAGACCTCAAACTCAACTAAGTACAATAGCCAATTGTACCACTTATGACCGGTTGCATCGCCTTCGCTTAAATATTTTAATCAGACTTTATTCAGTTAAGATTTAATGTGTTAACCTTGCTTTAAATTTATGCTTCTAAACACGACGATTTATCGGCGAGTTAACTGAAAAGTGTGGTTAGAATTACAAATTAATATTAACAGTTTGTCTTCTGCATCATTTAAGTGTTACCGCATTGTGAAAAGAATTAATATTAGAGCAGATTATTTTCATAATTCTATTGAATGTTAATTTTCGTAGCATATTTTCAGCGATTCACAAATTTTAAATATGGTTTCTATTTTTTCCATGATTTCTCTTCACCTTACAAAGTATTCAGATTTGTTCTTTTTTACTAAATTCAAAAGAAATCATTATCTATTGAATTATAATTTGTACTTGTACTTGTAAGCTTTTTTTATTTTTTCTTCTGCTATAATAATATTGAAATAAAGCTCCAAAAATAAATAACACTTATTTATTATTTGTTCATTATTCATTTTCTTGAAATGTAGATCTGTCATTAATTGTCATTTGAAATATTACTAAAATTTACCCTAGAAAACATAACAGCTCCTAAATTCAGTTCAGTTCATTAAGTTATACTTTTGTGACATTATTTGCATACTGAAAATGCAGGTGATCAGCCAGTATCTGCAATGTTACTTCTTTTTGAACCACACGGACACAGCAGTATTTATTATTTATTCATATTAAAAAAATTAAAAAAGAAAACGACTTCATGACCTATTTATTCGTCATAATTATTTTGTGTATTAATGTATCTTAATTATTATTTTAATTGCGGTATTTTCAAATTGCCACATTGCTTCAAAAATTCGATTAGTATTTGAATACGCTACTTGTATTTCTAAAGGTATTGTACGTATGACACATTGTAATACTTTTATATTTAATATGAAGCTATATGAATCGGAAAATTGTACCTCATTGTATTCATAACTTCCGCTTCATTAATTCATTTTAAAACTACTAAACATGTCTTTATGATTCTCAGCTTCATTTAGAATATGCAGGGCCGTATAAAAATTAATTTCTACATTTACTTATATACTAAATGCCCTTCAAAAGTGTTATAAATATTTATATTATTAATATATTATTTTTTCCACTATTTTCTTAGTAAAATAATTCAATAATAAAATTAAAAACTAATTGGATAATTTAATTGAAGATTCAATGCATTTAAGATATCGAATCTTGAATATTCTATATTTCAAAGATACTCCATATTTTTAAAAGTTTTGTTCTTATTCTTTATCGATTTAAACAAAACAGTATTTTTTGCTTGTCGACGAAGTGATACTTTTTTATTTTACCTTATACAACAGTGGAAGTAAATATGATATGCCTAGGTACAGTATATTTTTTTTGTAAAATAAAACATTTTTTCAAACACACAATGGAAATGAAATTTCCTTATTTACAACGCAACACTGGGGGTATCTTTTGTCTGTTTACAAGATATTATTTTCATTATATATAACAAATAATAAAACATAATTTATAATACTACAGGATTATTTTTGTATTATTTTTTTTAAATTAATAATAAATTTATTAAATATGAAATTGAAATAAAGATATCTTATTAAATATGCACAAATGATACCACGTCTGTTCTGTATAAGACAATTCAATATGTTGTTGTCCTTACAACTAATAACAAATCAATACTAACCTTATTTTTACACAAATAACAAAATCAATGACAATTTATTAACGGTGCACTTGATTTTGGAACGTCGGAATGGTGTAGCGAAATCAAAATAAATCGCGGTAACATGCGAACATAAACGCCTGCAATTCATTTTGATTTTTTCTCTTTATGGCGCATAAATTCGAAAACAAATGTCTGACAAAATGCGTAAATTAAAAAAATATGTCTGCATGCAAGAAACAAGATATGAGCTAGGGACCAATATATCTCAGTCTAAAACAATGCAAACTCAGGTTAGAAGCTTTTTTCAAATGAATTTTCTAACCCACTTCTCGGAAGTATCTTGCTAAAATAACCAGCACGATATTAAATAATTAACTAATTATTAAATTTTCTTTTAATTAGTAAAGTGTGAGAAGATTGAACTAGGTTTAACTAGATATAATTTGATGATAGCGGTTAATTATTTATTACACGATGACATGAAGATGCAATTTAAAAATACCAGATCGAATTCCATTATTACCGATTATTATAAATTTATAAGACGAGAAATATAAAGTAGAAAACTTTACTAATAATATCTGAAAAATTACAAGTAAAGTTTTTTATTACTTGTAATATTTTTTTATGTATATACCTACATGTATAAATATATACAAATTCAAATAAAAATATTAGTTTTAGAAAAAAATTACTGTTAAATAAACTTTATACTTTGATTTAGTTATTTGTTTCAAAATTACAAAACGATAAAAAATTAAAACCATTAAAGTTATTGTACACGAACAAATTATTTCACTATATCACTGTATCGAATTTTATCAAAATATTTTCTTCTGTAATATTTAATCTTAGATTATATTTTTTTTTGCATATATACAGTAGGTTGATAACATGCACCATTAAAATTCAAGTAAAACTTGTTTTTAAGCTCTGCTCCTGCTAAGAATGTCGTGCCATAAACGACAATTATCATATATTTATTTTACAGAAAATAAACACAAAGTAACAAAAAATATGAACATAAAACAGGGAATTATTTATTATTTTAATATTGTTATATATAAAGTAAGTAAAAAATAATTATATGAGTGTATACATACATGTTTGTAACTAGATTCAATGTTTTGTGTATTTTGTTTTAAAATATAAATATAGTTTAAAAATATTAGGGGTAACTAAACATGTAAGAAAAAATAATCGATGAAATGTATATGAAACAAATAAATAACCGTGTATTTATAGCTTTACTTTTTTAAGTTAAAACTGCATAATTATTTTATTTTTTTTGTTTACATTGATATATTGAAACAAATGAATAAAAATTGTTTAAAACTGACCAACAAATTTCCTTAAATTACCTGTACATATAATGCCTATAGGTATATAATTTAGTTTGTTATTACAGGTATACATTGTATATCTAAGCAAATTTATCCTGGCAAGATAAACCGCATACCTAATGAGTTTCTTATCCAGAGGTAAGTCCTAGTGGCACTCACAGCACAGTCACTGAGCACACATGTCACGACTCGAGCGAGTAGAGCGCGTCGCGTAGTGCTCCCGACGACGCGCGAACGAAGACTGCAGTAACAGCAACACGGCGGCCGGCGCATTCGACGCCTCCGCCCCCGCGCGGCGTCGCGACGCCCTGCGCACAGGGGTTGGGGTAGGTACGGATAGCGGCTTTGCTTTTTAAATTACATTTTTACTATTTATACCCACACTTAGTATTTGTAAGTAGAATTAGGTCTGTGGTGTAATTACAGAAAATTAAGTGTGAGGATGACATTTTAAGCTTAAGCCAATATTACATGTAAAATGAATTTGGCTTGAATTTTATCTTGTTTAAAATCACTCTCATTAATAGTATGGAATATATAAAGCTCACAGGGATAAAAAAGGTAAAAAGAGACGAGACGAGTTTAAACAATATATTGTATTATTATTTATTTGTTACTCACTTGCATACTGTCTTTTATTTCTTTATTCACAAGGGATACTAACCTATAAAACTAGCAGCTAATCTGTAAAAGTTATATACGTTAGTAATTGGCTTATTTATTGTTGAAAGTTGCGTTTTGATTAGGTATAATTTAATAGTATATTACGTACCGTGAACTGTAAGTGACAGTTTTTAGGTCGAGACCCGAAGGGTCAAGATTTCATAAACATTCGAGACTTCAAATATCACTTACTGTTCAAGGTTATAGTAAGCTATTTTTTGCAATACCTAAAAAAATAATAGAAAAAGAAAAATATGATTCAAAATTAACGTCTGTCAGATTGATGTCAAAAATAAAAGTTGAATTGCAATTGAGAGTAAGAGTGCCATGAATATTTATGATGATGTGGAAACTAAATACTTACCATCCACCATGAATTGTAAGTAACACACTTACTGTCCACCGTGCACGGGAAGTGTTTAACCATGGAAACCAAATCTGCAATAAAAGTTCCACTTACTGTGTTTAAATTTTGTTATTAATGGGTAACTTACTGTGCAGGTATTGCAAAAATTTTATTTACAATTGAATAATAAATAAAAATATTGTACACTCTACGTAAGACATCTGTTTTGACTGCTTCAAGGAGGTGATAGTGCCTGAGCGGCTCACCAGTCAATTTCTCCTATCAGCAGGTAAAACTGATTTACCTTGCTAATAATGTCAAATACGATTATTTGTGCTCAAACTTAAATTGTTTTGAAAAAGTGTATTTTTTGTGTGTAAAAGTGATATAATTAATATTATATTTTACTTCCATGCGTGAAGTGAGAACTTCACGTATCAATTTTCATGTGTGAAACTTGATTCATTATTCACTGTGCGTGAAGCAAATAGTTGTTTTAACACATATAATGAACATCTTTATATATACGTAAATCATGTGTTAGTAAATGGTCCGAAGAAATAACAACTTGATGAAAAATGTTTTATTAATTTCTAAGAAAAAAAAAATGTAATTCTAAGTGTCAAATATAAATCTAAGTAAGTATTCAAAAACTATAAATAAATAAATTCTAATCTAATACAAATCTTACAGGTTATGTCACTTACAAAATATAAAATTATTATATTTCCTTTTATTATTTTAATACTATTTTGTTTGTAAAAAAAATTGTAATTCTAAGTTTACAGCTATGTGTCAAATATAAATCTAAGTCTAGCAAGTATTCAGAAACTATAAATAAATCAATTCTAATCTAATACAAATTTTATGATCTTACAGGCTATGTCACTTACAAAATATAAAATTATTATATTTCCTTTTAATATTTTAATAATATTTTGCGTATATTATTTATTTTAGAAAATATTACTAAATACATCAGATATTTGAGTGATACAGAGTTGAAATTATACAATTATTACGTTGGTAACCATAGTTATAAAAATATAGTATATAACACGTGTGTTAAGCCTATTTTACTATTTATTAAATATAAAATGTAACATTTTCGTTTAAAATAAAACAGCTCTAAAAATAACAATAAATATATATGTGACAGTTGTGGCACTTAATGGCAAGTCATTACAGAAATTTTTATATTTTTGTAATACTGGTATATTATTTAAGAAAAATAACAACAATAAGAATTATAATCAGTGATTACTTCAGTTGTCAAATAGATATTTTCTTTTATTTCCATGGCTGTCTGATAACCAACGTGTTAAATTTTATATTTAATAAATCTCATACTGCGGACGTGCTGTTACGTCAATTATCTTATATAATGAAGAATTTAATTTTAAACAACATTGTATTCTTGTAGTTTTGTTCTAAATCTATCAGGAAAGAGAGCATCTGCAATTTTTTAAATCCCATGTTACAGTTCTACGTTCTGCGTTTCGTTGCACACCCTGTATATACATATACCTATTATTATGATTCGACTATTTGACATTGAATTTTAATTTTACCCAAAACTATTTTATTTGGAACGACACAGTATTTGTCATATCCTTGGTTTGGAATTTGATAGCAATGTATAATAAAAATATGTATGACGGAAGAAAAAATGTAAACGGTATAATTTAGACTCTAATTTACGACAAGTTACTGATCTAATGAGTTCAACACGAAATCCTGTAGCTATATTCAGAATTATAAAGCATTTTAAGAATATAGGTACATTAAAAAAGGTCATAAAAAATAGACCAAGGATAAAAAGAAAATGTATGAAATAATTATGACGGTGTAAAACGTATCTATTTCACATTCTGTGACAGAATGTTTTCCTACAACCCTCTAGTGTTTCTAGAACTTTACAATAGGTCTTTTAAAATCCATTTATAATTCCAACTACTACATAATGTAAATCTGCAGTGTTTGCGATAAAAAACAGTTAGTTTGAAACTAGATCGTGAATTCCTCGCAGCGCTGGTGGTGATAGCCGGTGAAGATGATCCAACCGAGAATATTAGTAGGAATAGGAGAAACTTTATAGACTGCGGTTAAGTTTAAACAAAGATCGCTGCAAGTCAAACAACGAGCCCGGTCGCTACAACGAAAGCGCAATTCCACCAGGGCATGTACTAATTTAGAAATATGTCCCTGGGCTCTTTACAGCACCTCTGGAACCCTCTCCGGACTTAGCAAATGAAATAAGGAAATTAGCCAAGTTGCCATCAACTAATTCCGGATGTTATTCATAATCCTGTTGCTTTGTTGCGTATTTCACGCCGTATTAATTAATAACTAAGTTTTTTCATCGCCTACAGTCGTTTGCAGCATTAAAGGATTGTGCGTCCTTCAGGAAGAAATAATTAAATACGGTCGCCAACAGGATATCCGTCTATAAATAATCCCGGCCAGCTTACTGAATTCATGTTTATTTATATGGAATTGTAATTTCATATTCTCTCCCTCAAGGGATGTTATAATTAACAAATAAATGCAAAAATTCATTTCATTAAATTTCATTAAAGTATTTCCTTTACCCGTTAATAAATAAATAATGCTATTATCAATAAACATAATTATTAGTTTTGTAAATATTTTCATAATAAATTAGATTATATTTTCAATTTATTTTGTGTAAACTAAAAATATATATTTCGCGAATATGGCTTTACAATAATGGATCAATCCCTATATTATGTATGCAGATATATGTAAATAAATTAAGTAGAACAGTTTATGTACTTTTAATATGTCAGTACAAATACAAACAATAATAATTGAATTATATATTATAATATTATGACATAGACACGTATGTATATAGGTTACTATTATTTGAATTGGTTATTCAACAAATTAGTTGTTTTACTTTTCAAAAATTCCTTGGGGTCACAATTTTTAATAACGACCAAAATTTAAATATAAAATTGCTACAAAAAAAGGAATGAATGGAAACTAAAAAAACCTTATTTTCAATAAAACATGTTTTATTAATTTTATTTTGTTTATTTCAGCAAATCAGAGAAGCGCATTGCAGAGCAGTCAAATCTACTCCAGAATATTGTCCGGTGTCAGCAAATCTAGAATTAGGGCAAACAATTCTAAGTGGTCTGATTGCCGACCCACTGAAACCAGATCACAATCCAGAGCAGCTAATTCTGCTACCAGAATGTGCTGCGGTTTCAGCTGACCTAGAATTAGAACAAACGCTTCTAAGTGCTCTAATTCCTGACGCACTAAAACCAGATACAAATTCTGAGCAGCTAAATCTGCTCCTGAATTTGTTCTGGTTTCAGCAGACCAATAATTCCGGCTGAAGTAAACTACCTTCAGGGCATGAGATGCCCTAAAAGGCGGTCTAGCCAGACCACCAGGCGGGGAGGAGACCCGAAGGCCCACTGGCTCCCCGGGGCTCCGCCGAGCTAGTGTCTCAGGATCCCTGGTATATCCTGGGACGCGAAATATTACCGATGTAGATTCCTATTGGCTGATATTCAATCTGTTATTGTAGCTGTTCTAGTAAGAATTTTTAAATAAAAATTTGTATACATAGGTACTTCGATGCGAGGATTTCACTGGTAATTTTTAAAAGTTGCAACTTACACCCATTTTATATATATATATATATATATATATATATATATATATATATATCCCATCCTGTAATGTCAGTTTGAAGGTAATTGTGACTGCAATTAGTTAAGGAAACTGTATTTCGTGGGAATGGCAGTCAGGAATCGGGCTAATAATTTTTACGTCTTTTGTCAAAATTTAAAAAGACGTAAAAATTATTAGCCCGATTCCTGACTGCCATTCCCACGAAATACAGTTTCCTTATATATATATATATATATATATATATATATATATATATATATATAAAATAAAATCATAATCGAATTTTCCAACGTGTTTCGTACAAGATTTTTTTCTTATGTAAAAAATGACTGACGTTTCGGAACGCCACATTTTTCATAACCACAAAAAAGAAATTCATATTTATTACCCAGTGGTGAAATAGTTTATTATGATACATGAACAAAAAATTCAATTTCTCGGACGACTAATTCGACAACCATGGGAGAAAGAGAACGTTTTTGTTTCTAAATCATACATTATTTTTTATTTGAATGTGTCAAAAGTATATAATTTATTTTATTCTTCATGTCATGTTCAGATATGTTTCTTTGTATTTTATTTTCGTATGTTAAGTATAACAAATAAAAATTATGGTTAGAATAGTAGTTGATCATCATTACTGTTGACCATTACACATAATATAAATATTAAGATATCAAGATAACAAAGTCAGATATACTCATACAAACGACTGTTCGTTAATTCTTAATGATAATGACTCTATTGACCATTAATCCAGCTATTTGTTAAACAAACTTATTCTAAACTTAATAAACTTTGTATTGGGGAAAATCAGCGTGTATAATGTTGATCAATTGCTTATTACGCTGCAATATGTCTGGTGCAGGCTTTTATTTTAATTAATTATAGAGAAGATAAGTATGTTACAATTAAAAATTCTTTATTTCATTAAAACAATATTGCGCTTGGTGTATTCATATTTAACAATAGAATGAAAAGTTTTCTGAAGTCATCAGAGTCCTCGACTATGACAATTATGTCCAAAAAGATAAAACCATTGTCTTTTGATTGTTACAATTTAAAATTAATAATTTCAGTGCTACATTTCCATTTTCAACTACATATACATATAAAATGAATTTTAAATTAACAAAATTGTACATCCTAAAACAATTGTAAAACAAAAATGTTTTCACCCATTTTAATTCAAATTGAAAACAAGTATATGTGATATTGTTTCATATTGTTCAGCAAATGTTTTGTTCAAAATATTTTGAGATAAATTTAAATATAAACTGTAAGCCATATTTCCCTTTCGATTTTAGGTGATACAAAATGCAAGAAAAAACGTTCTGTTGAATTATAGTATATTATTCAATGAATATGTTACGTGTGTTATTACTTGCCAACACGAGCGAAAGCGAGTGTTATAAATTATTCGAATGAGTAATAGCCTAATAGCCATTACATACGAATAGAATACTATACTTTATCCACAACTATAACAAATATATTATAACCAAATATGTCATCACATTTTGACTGTGTTTTTGACATATAAATAACTATAGCTCGCGTCACTGTTTTACAGCATACTTAATACAAGTTAATTATTTCGAGTGTTATTTAACTACAGATTAATCTAAAAAAAGAAGGGAAAAGTTTGAAAAATGACAAAACTACTGTAACTCTGGCTTTTTATATAGAAAAATTTATTTAAAAGTGATTCAGTTTTTATTTTTTTTATTTTAATTTTGCGCAACAATTAAATAATATTATTCCATCGTACTGCCAATATTATTAAATTAGCACAGAAACAAAGTTGATAAAAAAAAACGATTGAATTGTAGGTATATTATTTGACAGTTGTGGATAATAGCTATTATCATAGCTAGAATAGTTATGAGTATCATAACCGCCGCAGATGTCAATTGATTCCGAGTTCGGAGAGCGAGGATTTTAAAACATCTAATGCCTGACATGATCCATAACATCCGTGGTTTGTTCAATAGGTTCACGTTATTAATAAATATTATTTTACAAATAACCTAGTGACTTGCCAAATTACATGATATACAATTAATATTTAATTACCTTGCCTATTTTTGTCTGTGTAAATAAAAGCTTAATATCATGAAACCAGTAAAATAAATTATTGTTTATGATTGAAAATAAAGTGCAGCACGTATAACAATATGTTTTTTAACTTTTTACATCAATGTCTTTGACAATATCAGCGATATAATTAATGATTAATGTAATAAAGCATCATAAAAGAACTGAAAACATAGGTTATTTATGTATTCTCCGCCTTGCAGCTATTATTTTTACATTCATTTTGTACCACTATTTATGTCAACTGAAGAGCCTGAGATAATAATATGGCTTTGATATACAGTACAGGAAGCCACTAACCCATATATGGATTTCCCCTTTATGCTCCAGGATATACAACGAAAATATATCGTTCATATGCGAATAAAAATACCTGAATAAGTTCCGTGAATAACGAATGCATTCATTCTTTTAATTTTATTTCCATATTCCATGCTACATTGAAGATTCAATATTAAAAATAGTTATAAAATGATTAATTTTGATCGATTCGCACGCCATTTATTTTAAACACTTCCGGTAATTTCAATAATCAAAAATCCACATCAATTAATAATGAAATGCGTTTTAACGCAATTAAATACCGTTATTTTTAATGTTTCCACAGTTATTAAAGTCATGATTAATAACGTAATTATTCACAAACACATAATTACATTTTACAGAAAATTTTACTCTACATCGAGCAAAAGAGTTTAATTTCAATTTAATGTGAACATATCGAGAACGTTAAAACGAGAATTATTCTTAGTTTACAAAGAAAATGTTAGTGTATAAATAAATTTCATCACTGTTTTATTACAAATTCAGTAATGATAACATGTTTATTTGTAAACCATGGTTTATTTGAACTGTTTATTCAGTAGGAAAACTAAACTTTATAAGCTACTAACCTGTAAAACTTTTACGAGTTAACTGTCCGTTTTCTTGCAGTATTTACATTATCATAACGATTTGATCCACAAAGCCATCAACATACTTAGGATTGTTACGAGCATAATAATTGCCTCAGATGTCGATTTAAGACATGTAAGGATTGGTATGATAAATAACATCCGTAGTTTGTTCAATAACGTATCGATTTCAGAAAATGAAGACATTCATTAATATTATTTTATAAAATTCTCTTATCAATAACGTTTTTGTGATGAAGTCTGTATGAGTTGATATGACGCCATGGATACAAATATTTAATTCTACGGTATTTTGAAAAGTAAGTATGGTAATAATATTACCGTACAGATACAGTTTTGACTTACAAGATAACCTGTTCAATCGATATTAATCTGGTATTTTATTTTCGGCTTCTTTTGGTACGAAATGAATAGTCCCATTGCCAAAAGCTCCCGTACTTTTTCTTTCGTAAGATATGTCATTTTGAAATTTTCTATTTGCTTATATTTTGCTTATTTCACCAAGCGCCTTACTGTAATGTCGTGGACGAATTATCTGAAAGCAGAGTAGGTATGTTTTTTGGATTGCTGAATACGAATCTGAAATCAAAATTACAAAATTCGAAATGGTGGATCCAAAACGACTGACGTACTATTTCAGAAAGCTTCAATTTTCATGAAAATAAACTAGTGTTTGTTTTTTGGGTTACTAAATTCAAATCTGATTTTCAAATATTTCAAAATGCTTCAAATATTATGAAAATAAATTATGGTTCGGGATGTTTTATATACAGCCTAATGTGTATTGAGTAAAAAAATGTTTAAATAATAAGTAATTCATCATTTAAATTTAAATATAATATTGGGTCCACTATTTTGAATTTTATAATTTTGATGTTAGAGCCATATTCAGTGCCCCAAGAAACCTACTTTCAAATTATTCTTCGAAGCCATTGAAATACAAATTAAATTTCAAAATCACATATCTTGAGTAAGAAAACGATCAAGGTTTTTTTGTCTATGGGAATTTTCATTTGGTACCAAAATAAATCGACAAAATTCCAGATTAACATTGATTGGACAGGGAATGAAGTTTCCTTGTTAGATACAAGCTTACTTTTGTTCATGTAAACAAAGACTTAATATCTCAAAATCTGTAATATACATAAATATATCATTTACGACTTATTACTATGTGCTGGGAGTGCCAGATCTGCTTTATAACACAAAGGGCGTGCATTTTGATGACCTTTAAAATTATTTTTCTTGTTAAAGTGGAACTAAAACAGAAATTTTATTTTGACAGTAATCGAAGATGAAACGGTTGATTTAAGCGATTACCAGCGCGGATATTTACTTATTACCTCCCGTATATCAATAAGGGGATAAGGGAGATATTGTTTTTGGTCAAGTTTCTCGAATGTGAGTTTTCAACATATGAGCACGAATTAGGGTCCCTAGAATACGATTTTGCTATTTTTATCGTGATGTCTGTATGTCCGTGTGTATGTATGTGTGTGTGTGCTGTTTGTCTGTGACGACTTTTTGTCCACGATAACTCCAATATGATGCATGTATAAAATATAATATTTCGTATTTAAGAGCTATATTAAAATATGATAAACTGATTACATTTGACTAATTAGTTAACCGAGTGTAGTACTTCGCTTAAAGCTTTAAACCCTTTTTCCTAAAAAGTACCTCTAAATACAATTTTTTCGCAGATTATGTTATTATTAAATATAAAGATTTTTTAATTTTCTACCGATCTGCATAATTGCGTTTATATACAACTTCTAGCTAAGCAGAAAAAAATATAAATTATAATAATTTTATATATCATTTAGGCTGAGAAATTCCTATAAAAACAGATGAGATATTCATATGTTCACAAAATTTGACATATGATGTCAAATTTTATGTAATTTTAAAAGATAAAATAAGTAAATATGAAGTAGTTTTGTTGTAAAATTGAAGAAGGTGGAAGAAATATATAAGGAATATATTTTCATGTATATGCATCAAGGTAAGTTCGGTTCCGGTTTTAATAACGTCAAAAATATTTGTTTTTTTTCGGTCATACAAATTTTATGAAGGAAATTTAGGTATGAAATGTATAAAAAATATTCTGAACTGCAATAACAAACTAATTTTATATGTTTACATGCGTTAGAAGTAATAATAGTTGAATGTGAAAAATCCAGTGAACAAAGGAAATAATAACCTAAAAGACAATCTAGGTAATGACTGTAAAACACAAGAAAACATAATAAACTACCTAACCGATACAGAACTCATTAAAAATCTGTAAAACAAAAATTATGTAAATACCAAATGTACAATGATATTAGTGACCATAGTTGTCGAAATACCTATTTTTGCTAAATAAATAAAAAAAAGCTAATTTTAACAATACAAATTAAATATACTCAAAAACTTATATACAATATTACTATAGTGGCAGGAGGTAATGTGTTGGATACATCAGATCATTTAGGAATTGTGGTAATGTAGATTTGAAAGAAAGTACAGCAAGAATCCCCTGCGGCTGAAAGTTTGTGAATCAAAGAAATTCAATGCAAAGCAAACATTTTCACACGTAAGTAAGAGCGGGCACTTGGAGATGGTCATTTGGAAGTACATCTCCCGATACATTATTTATCAGGTTGGGAAGCAAACGGCTCCAAACACAAGTCCGATCTTTTCTCCTGGTCGTGACGCAACCTTTTCCGTGTTTTCGGCGAGCACGTTTACCTCCGCACATTTGCCGTGACCCCAAGGTGTCTAACTCGGCCCCACCGAACTCGCTCAACAGAAAACTCCCCAACTTCATACATCCTTTTTCCGCTCTTAACTTTATCAAAAACAAACAGACCCTAACAAATTGGACATCTCACTTAAATTAACAACGACTTGCAATTTTTAAACAGTTCTTTTTAGGAGGAGTAATTTCAAATATACTTGGTTTTCAGCAGCGATTGAAAATAAGAAGTTGCTCGTAGGATCGTAGCTATGAGGATAAACGACTATAAAAAGAGAATTGTTATTGGTATCTATCATCATCATCATCATCAATGGCACAACATTCCTATGTGGAACAGGGCCTCAAGTACCTGAAGTACTTGTCTCGTGACATGTTTTACTTGCATTTTAGTGATGCAGGTTGTCAGCCTACAGTCTCTGCAAGGCCAGCACACACCGAGCCGTTGTGCGGCAACCCATCCAATTGGACAGGGCGGGCTATGTTGCTTATCTACACGATCAGACAAGACACGCCACGACCACACAACCGTACTGGCTGACATGGTATCTATAATGAGACAAAAATGATATATTTTAAAGAAATCATATAAGTTATATTTAATTAGACTTCAAAATAACTGAAAAAGAAATAAAGAGGATTTACAAACTTAATGAAAAGGAATATAATCAAGGAAAGACGAATATCAAATATAATAGGAAGCAAAAAATAATGTAACGACAACCTTGCAGATATAATGATTCATAGTCCAGAAACAAAATAGTAAATATGTTCAAGATTAATTCTGTCATCCTTAGAAATGCTAATGAAACATTAA
Source organism: Stenolophus ochropezus (assembly GCA_035578165.1). Lineage (NCBI taxonomy): Eukaryota > Metazoa > Arthropoda > Insecta > Coleoptera > Carabidae > Stenolophus > Stenolophus ochropezus. The sequence goes on along the minus strand of JAQOWZ010000019.1, from coordinate 12,262,303 downwards.
ATGAGATCATCATATATACTTTTAAAGATTAACAGAAATAAAAGGAAGATTTGATAATCAACTGACCAAAAAATTATCCTCCGTACTTTTCTTTCCCAAACATCTAGTTTCTTTTAAATGTCTTTACTTAGCATCCATAATTCACATCCATACAATACTGTCGGTCGAATAACTAAACTTTATATTCTTAATTTGGTTACTATTCCTACATTTTTGGAAAACATTGTATTCCAAAACATTCTATGCGCTTTATTTCCTTTAGTTATTCTTTTGTTTAACGATTCATAAAAATTCTAATAAAACATTAAATGGGATCATCATATATACTTTTAAAGATTAACAGAATTAAAAATATGATTTTATAATAAACAGACCAAGAATAGTATTTTTTATTGAAGAATCAATATAACAAATATTAAATTAAATAAGAGCGATAATAGACAATATAAAATTGTCTCCTTGATCAATTGTATATGTGAACTTTAATGTTATGCTGTTTGAAAATAAACGAAAAATTAGTCTGTTGGATAACAAAGTAGTACGATGTTTAAATGAGCAACATTTTTAACTTTAAATTGGATAATAAAATTCCTAAATTGTAGTTACTTGATTAGTCTCACTGGTTGCAAAGGAAATGTTTTTTAAAATATTTTTTCTTTACAATTTTGGTTTCTATTCTGTAGTATGTTACTTGTGTTATATGTATTTGTAATAATATTTAAAAACTAATTTTAAAATTTCATTAAAAACTGATAGTTTAATAATTTTATCTTTTTATTTTTTATGAAAATATATTTATAATCTATTAATAATAATAATGGAACTGGAGTGCCTTGAATTGTTGGAATCAGTAAAGATCGAGAATCATTTCAGAGGCGATTTCTTGCATTAAAACTCTAGTGTAAGAAACTTTTCGAAGATAGTAGGAGTATCCCTAAAATCTTGACTCATAGAAAACATAATTTTTTTACAGGTTTAAATAAGAATTTGTTGAAAAAAGAAAAATGTCCTGGTAGTTCTTAGTGGATATGAATTTCGACAGATAAGAGAAATTTAAATAATAATATAAAACGTAGACATTCAACGTTATTTTATTAATGTTGTGACGATCGTTTCTCTAAATTTTAAAATGTTTCACAAGTGTCAACGTCAACATCTCTTTCAAAATAGGAAGACATTAAATGGAAACAAATTTTATCTTCATAATTTTGTCTATATTTTAAGGATCTATGTATACAGTGGCAATTATGACTCCAACATGGAAGGTTGGACTACTGGAATCAGAAAAGATCGATAATCACTTCGGAGGTGATTTCTTTTATTAACACTCTAGTATAATCAACTTTTCAAAGATAGTACGAAGTATTTCAAAAATCTTGACTCATAAGAAATATCACTTTTTTACAGGTTATATATGAGTTCGTTGAAAGAAGAGATTTTAATAATGCTGTGATGATTGTATCTCAAAATTTAAAATATACCACAAGCATCAACTACCTCATCTCTTTCAATATAGAAAGACAATAATTGATAACAAATTTCGTCTACATAATTATGTCCATATGTAAATGATCTTACATACAGTGACAATTACGACTTCAACGTCGAATTGGAGAAGGCTAGACTACCCCAACGTAGCCCTCTCGATTCGTCGCCGCATCGATGGGCACCGACGAACGAGGCGAGGTGATAAACACGGCCGAGAACGAAGTCCATGTCAAATTTAACGACCGAGCGAGACACTGTTGTCCGCTCTGTTTCCCCCGGTCTCCCCAAGACGCTGATGTTTGCGCGGCCAAATGAAATTTAAAGTAATTCGCATGAGGAGCGACGGATCAATTTGGTATTCTCCCGGCGTCCGACCAGACACTGCCTGATTTCTCAGCATTGCAAATTTTGGGAATATTTTGCCCGAATTCTTCAGCAAACTGACCCGGCAAACATATTTATACCAAGGCTGTTGCACGTTAAATATAGGTTACAAATCGTGACATGAGGTTTGATCGCCAGAGCACAGATCAATAAAAAAATAAAAAGTGTATTTTAATAATTTTTAATCTACTTTTAATATTAAGCTGCTGGATAGATAAGAGAAGCTTTTATGCAAATTAAATTTTGGCGCTCTATTCCGTGACACAAAATTTTCAATTAAAACAAAATTACTGACATCTGTATTTCCGTTTAAATTTATAAATATAAATATATTTGTTGTTATCATAGTTCACAAGTTGATTAGTATATTCACAGCTGAATTCAATTCCCTATTCCTTCATCAACGCTTGATCCACTGAACAACTCTGATCCATGAAACAATTCAATTTACCATTAAAAGTAAACTTGTTGTTTTCATCCTCCAAAATTACTCGAAAGAAATAAAAAAAATGTCCTTGCTGGCTGTTGAGCTCAAAATTTGCTTGTAGAATAAATGTGGAAATTACCTTTTTAGAAATTTTTATGTATAACTTTGTTTGAATTTACTTGAAATATATTTCATAATGACCATCAAAAAGCTTATGAAGTAACATTGAATTAAACTGTTAAAAATTTGTTTCAAACAAAAGATTTTTAATTTTGTTTCCAAAACATACATGACCAAAAGTGAATAAACCAATAATTCTCGAATTTCTTAGTTTATTTTCATTTTAATGTACAAGTGTTTTACATCATTGAAAAGAAAAAAAATACCTCTGTTTAACAGTAATAACGACAATTTTAACTGCCGTATGTAAATTGAAAGTTAGTATGAATTGTTCAAGCTATGAAAATTTTGAGGATAGGGATCTGTCAATTCTTCGTAAAACAGTGTCTATAGAATGTACAAATAAGAAACTTCTATGAATTGAAACAAGAAAGTTATAAGTCAAAAAGTAAATTTGCCAAAATCAGTTTTTTATTCGTATCTACTGCGCTATACATTTTTTCGGGAAAACAAAAGTATCTATTACTAAAACGGCCAACTAATGCGGCAACTTTGTCCCAATTTAACCGACTTCATGTCTCTTACGGTTCTCGAAATCCAATGGTTAGCCTCTTAAAACGGACACCCTGTATACAATCCAGGATACTAAACTAAAATCATATGAATTTCCGCCAAATTGTTCAGTGAAATTGAGAATATTTTTTTTCTCTGCAATTCACGGTTGGTGTGTGTAATAACGTAAAAACAAAAAAGCTTAGAGTTGTTTGAAAGCTACCGTCAAATCTCATGAATAAGAACAAACATAGGAACATTCTGATCACGGCAGCAATAATTCAAACAGGGCGGAATGCATTAGTCGCTGCATGGAGCTGATGAAACTCCGCAAGGCTACTGGATACAAATTCGAATTGCAGCTAAACTATTAATGAACTGGGAATATGTGATTCATCGACCAACTCACAGGGGGTGCAATCACTCTAATCACTGATCAGTTTTCATGTATTGTTGTAAATAAAATTGTTTGTTGCGACAGCTCTGCAAAATAACACTACATTAATTGCAGATTAAAAATTACTCAAATCAAATTGGCTGAAACAATGAAATGAAATGTTTTCCGCGCGCTACGCATCGCCCGAATATTATTCGCTTTATTTACTTTTATATTGAACTCTGATTTCATTAATCCTATTATATTTTATATTCATTTTTGGAGGGCAATATTGATACTCTTCTCCATCTTAGTATGTACAGGGTGACCAATGCAAATGTTTAAGCATGTGGATATTGTGAACTTAAGAAATACGAAGTCGATTAAATTAGACAACAGTTGCCTCATGTGGGGGTCATTTTATACATGTTTTCGTTTCTCACAAAAATGCATAGGTAACTAGATATAAATAAATATGTAAATTTTCGTTTTTTGCTTATAACTTTTTTTATTTCACTACAAAAAATATTTTAACATGCACATTATTGTACGACGAATTCACTGCAGTATTCAAAATTTTTATTTCTCAAACCGTTTTTGAGAAATTGATACCAACTTTAACAGCCTACTTTGAAACCCATATGAAAATTGAAAGTTGGTATCAATTTCTCGAAAACTGTAAGTGAAATAAAAATTTTGAGTGCTGCAATGAATTCGTCGTTAAAATGTGCCCGATTTATGTACAAGTTAATATATTTTTGTATTGAAATGAAAAAGTTATTCGCAAAAAACGAAAATTGAAAAATATACATTTTTATTTATATCTACAAATACATGTATAAAATGATCCCCACAAAAGGCAACTTTTGTCTTATTTAACCGACTTCGTATCTCTTATAGTTTTCCAGATCCCCATGCTTAAATAGTTTCATTGGTCACCTGTAAACATAAGAATATTATTATTGTTTTTTGTAAAAACACTTAAATCCCAATCCTTCTTAAAAAATTATAATGGAAACGAATATATTCACATGAATATTTATTTGTTAATGTCACTTTTGATTCTTGAGTGTTATAAGTCAAATAATATTTGTATTTGTAGGCTTGCGTTTCTTTAAAAAGTGACGGTTTGTGTTATTGTTTAGGCAAATAATAATTTATTATTGAACTAGGTTACCATGGTTATAAAGGAAACGGTAGTGAAAAACATTTTTTCATATGAAATAAAGATAAATAATAGTGAATATTTATAGCAGTAATGATATAAATTATTTATTCTCTTTTATTACGATTGAAAAAATTATTTAAATCTTCGGGTAACTACTAAAATTTCAACGAGGATCTGTGATACACGGCGAAATTTTATGTAAATATTTTCGTGTATCAAATATTTTTTTATTGAAAATTAATGTTTTGGAATAATATTGTCTGCGGTAATGAAGAGAAAATTAACTTTAAAACGAATTTGAACAATGCCTCTACAAAAGACTGATGTTAATTCTTTGATGTTCAAAATCGATACTTTCAATAAGCCATTGGAAGTAAAAGCACATTATAATAAATTTTTAATAATACTTAACTAACTTTGAAAGGGTATTTCCCAATTCTGTTAATTTCTCCCTCAGGTTTTCATGGCTTTCTTTAAAAGCTTAAAGAACCAGAATACTTTCTTAACTAAGTAAAAGTTTAGACATTCTTTCACAGTGTTTTATATACTTTCCTTTAACTTTCTTATAGCTGATATCTGTTGTTTTGCTTACCAAATAAACAAAGACGAAACTCGCAAAACAAATACAGGTATTTTTAGAAATGTACAATTGTAAATTAAATTTTCCTAATGAGCAATTCTAATATAAAATATATAAAGCACATTTTATAAATGCGTAATACGCTTGCAGGGATAATGAAAAATAATTAAAACAATTATTTACAAAGCTCCTACTGTACTATAAAACGCATAAAACGATTTAAATTCTAAAAAACTTTCTATCTAAATAACTAAATTAAAATAATTTCCATTGCGACTGGTTTAAAAGACTAGCTCTATAATTCTGGAGTAACGAGATTAAAATGTAATCTGAGAAAAATTAGGTAAATTAATTACGATTTGATGCTCTTGTTTTGATAAACGTGTTGAAATAACGTCCGTTTCATTTGCTGCAATCAGTGGCGTACGCAAAAATGTCCCCTAGTAAAAAAAAAACTTAGCAAATTTTTTATTTTTTGTTTTTTCAACTATTATCATATATTCGAATAATCGGGTTACGATTCACGTCTTGGTCTTTGTAGAATTTGTACCCAGAATATTTTTTTATTAATAGTTTGTCATTTTAAACGTAATAACTAAAATGTAATAATATCGATATGTACTCACTATTTTTTTATTAGAAGGAATGATCTAAATTTTAACCTCCAAAACTAACGATTATGATACTTTAGTGATTCGTTACGCATACACTGTACGTATATTTTAATTTTATCAGGTGTTATAAGTTTTGAAGTTATTTGTTTTCCGGTTGATTGTTCGTTTTTATATAACTTTAATAAATTATTTCTTCTAAAAATTGCAATAAATTTATTTCCACATATTAAATATGTACAAAACTATGAAAAATACCGTCACTGTACATCTGATTTTTGCATTCACTCCTCATAGCAAAAAACCAAGTATAATAGTTCAGAAACGTATAAAAGACAAATTCAACAATATTGAAATTACTTGAATCGTAGCATAAGCTCTAGGATTCAATTCTAAATCAGATAACCATTAATAAAAATATGCCACTGTATCAAAAATTTTCAAAAGCTATTTATGTAATAAGTAAGGAAACAAAGATGATTATTTAACACTTGCAAAAATTACACAATAAGACGTAGGCGAGTTTTGTAAGAGCAGAAGTGAAATACTTCCGTCTGAATAAATACAAAAATGTATTTGAAATGATGAATTTTTGACATTTTGAATTTGTGAAGTTAATAATAACTAAATATTCTATTTTTGTATATATCAATGTGTCTATGTATGCCTACTGTCCATTTGATTTCGCGTAAATAATGATCTCTTTATTTCACTAGTGAAATAATGGAATCAATAACTTAACTGAAATTAATGAAATAATAGTATATTATTTAACAAGCATAATACCTATGTAGGCTATATTACACGAGGATGTAATTAAAAATACGAGTGGTAGCGAGTATATTTAATCATCCGAGTGTAATGTAGCCATATTATGCGAGTCAAATACTATACTTTATCTACAACTAACAGGCATATAAAAAATCTGATAGTATTTGTTAAATATTCAGTTAGGTGTGAGTAGTTCATATATAGCTTAACACAGTAGCACTTAAATGTCAAAATAACTATTCAAATTGTATTTATTATACATTTATAATCATTTATATTGATATTTATAATAAAAATATATTATTAATAAATTAACAGTTTATTAAAATGTTATGTGTTAAATTAAATGCTCTATTTATTACAGAAAAGTGTAGCGTGTAATATAACATTTCATATTACACTTGTGTAATATGAGTAGCATATTATATGTAGTATCACATGTATAATGTACCCATATTTCAATAGTTGTAGATAGTACAGTAGCACTTAAATGTCAAAATAACTATTGAAATTGTATTTATTATACATTTATAATCATTTATATTGATATTTATAATAAAAATATATTATTAATAAATTAAAAGTTTATTAAAATGTTATGTGTTAAATTAAATGCTCTATTTATTACAGAAAAGTGTAGCGTGTAATATAACATTTCATATTACACTTGTGTAATATGAGTAGCATATTATATGTAGTATCACATGTATAATGTACCCATATTTCAATAGTTGTAGATAAACTCTCTTATTAAACAGAAGTAGAAAAAATTTATAATGTATGTAGGTTTTTTTGTATAAGATGTAATTTAATTGACAGATAAATTCAAGTAAAATTAACAATTAAATTAATGTATTGTAGTGAGAAAATAATTACTTGGGGTTTAGGAAAAAGTAAATTTGACTGACCGACGGCACTGGCAGAAAATCTGGCAAAAGAGAAAAACGCAGTCGTTTCCTTGTTAAGTAAAACTAATATACATTTCCGGAATACATTACTGTTGCAGGCCATTGCAAAATTAAAAGCACGAGGTTGTTTTAATGAACGTTTCGTCATGCGCTAGTACTGAATAAGCTTCATTCATCTAAGATGATTTGCTACGCCGTATTCGTTTCAGAATTCCACACGCAAATATGTAGCGAAACTTTTCTCTATTTACATGCACTCAGAAAGGTGGAGTTGTCACAGAACAACTTCTGATGTTGCGAATTATTTCGGTTTTAAATTTTCATGAGCTGGGCGACGTTATGTGAAAAATTAAAGAGCTAGGCTTTTGAAATGTTTCAATAAATTAAAAGTTATCGTCATATATAAAATTTATCACTCGGGGCTTAGTACCTACTTTTTGCTCAGTGTACCAGATCTCCTTTATCGCAAATATCAATAATATTTTTTGCGTATTATGTATTTAAAATTTCAACTATATCGATAAAATGTGTGTAACATTTATTTATAATTTTTCCTTGAATTAATAATTTTACTTACATTACTAAAAAAATAATACCATAGTGTTTTAGTAATTTTAAGAAATTAAATTTAAATATATTTACAAAAGAAAAATTAATACTAATATATAAAAAATCTAATAATAATAAATAGAACAATAATAATAATGAAACTGTAGGTACTACTCCCAATCTGAATCATATGTTTATTCCAAAATATTATATTTAAAATACTGTATAATCTTATCGAATTTTTGTAATATATTTTATTAAATTGTTGCCGGTATTCCAGCTTTGTTTGGCATATAATTTATTTTTATTTACATAAAGTAAGATCAATGAATGCAACGTAGATTTAGTGAGTTTAATTAAAAGACCTCTTAATACCAACACCTTTTGAAAATAGGAAATTGATTTATACGACTATGCTTATTGAAATTTCATATATTACGGAAAAAGTCTTGAAAACTATATCCAAAATTGACGAAAATGGCAGGTGATTACCATTATGATTTTTAGGAGTACTTACAAAAAAAAATATATAGTAGTAATAAGAAAAGTGATGAAACTTAACATTTCAAGTAGCTTGATTTTATCAAGCTGCTTGACATTTTAAGGCTTGGTTTAACTTGAAATTTGAAGCTAAAATAAATCTACGGCTTAGTTTGATATTTTTAAAGTTTGCCTTGAAAGGTTTAAGACTTGGCCTAGTTATTAACCACTTACATCACGGATTCTATTTACAGTTTGATAAGATTCTAGTATTAATTTTAAGAATGAAATGCAATTTTATTTTATTGAGTCTTGTTTTTCTTGTCTGGCATATTAAGAAGTTGGTGGAGATACAGTCGGGAAAACTTAGTTCCCTTGGTAATTGTTTCCTCAATATTCTGGCAAGTAATGAAGAAGTATAAGATTACATTTCAAATTAATATTCAAGGATTCTCATTTAACAATTTCCGAGTTCATAAAGTTAAACTTGTTACAATAAACAAGAGCAATTTAAAAGCAAAAAAGCACAGTGTACAACTTCGTAAGCTGCTTCACAATCAATTAACAATGCATTATTGGATAATTCTTGGCGTAAACGAGTAAGCTAGCGCCATCCATTCTCGCTAATCGTTCCTGTTCAACTATTACAACTAAAACAATAATTTATTGGTGCGGCATGGAAAAGTTTGTAATCGAAGGGGGCACTGCCAGACGCATCTGCCCCCGACGGTATATAGTTAAAGTTAAATGATGCTTGGTAAATGAACGCGCTGGCCTCGTGAATTTCGCATGAAATATGTCGGCTGCTGCAGTCTGCACCGCGGGAGGATTATCGGATTTAACTCCTGATTTCCAACTCGTCCACATTGACCACGGGATGAGTTTTAAGAAATTACCTCATCAGAAACTTTCATTATTTTCATAGTTAATCCGTAGTGACAGCCAATAACCGTAAAATTATTTTCTACAGAATCAAATTTATTGAATTTCTAAATTTTATTAAATGTAAAAGATTGTGCAAATTTTATCATCGCTTAACAGTGAGGTATGCAGCAATAACTCTGCTTCAGCCAGTAAAATATGATTCGTCTGTTGTCAAAGTCATTCAAAGATGGTATATTCGGTGCGAAAATTTTAGAAATCGGAACCATCTGTTAAGATCAAATTTATTTAACTTCTAAATTGTGTTAAATGTGAAAGATAGTGCAAACTTGATCATCGCTTGAAAATGAGCCAAGGTAGGCAGAAATAACTCTGCTTCAGCCAGTGAAATATGATTCGTCTGTTCTCAAAATCATGCAACGATGGTATATTATTATAGATAATTATAGAAAGAACCATCTGTTAAGATAGGCTATAAGCAGAAAAACCTTCTGCTTGCGTAGAACAAACGCAACTGCAATGAAGTGCATTAGCTATCAACCTTATATTATTCGAACTGGAAACCATAAAACAAAATAATGTGTGAAAGTCTTTTCAGACAGTTTATATAAATATTTGTTAAATTTACCTTTTTCAACACATTCTTTTAATAATAAAAATAAATCATGCATTAAAAAAAAAACTTATCTTCATTTAACTTTGATCTTAGATTTGAGGAACACAAGAGTGCTTTGGCTAATAATAAATTACAATGAAACATTTTTAAATATTGTTTTATCCATAGCCATTCTATTAAAATTACTAATTTAAATGTCAAATATTTTTGAAAAAAGAGATTTCTTAGATTCCTTGGAAATCCAAGGATCACCAAATTAAAAAAAAAAATTCTAATGAACGAATAACTTAATCTATTGAAATCTGCTTTTATCTATCCAGTTTTAAAGGTTTTTCTACAATAATACTTCTTTCTTTAAAATTATATTCATTCGAAAAATATTCTAAGGTACTTGACACTTCAAGAATGATATATTAGTAGAAAATTTCTAGAGGAAAATTTCACGTTAAATGTATAGGTATAAAGCGTATTGCTATAAATATTTGATATTTACTTTAAACTGTCCTGTACATCATGTACGACACTAAAATACTCAATAAACGTCAAATATTTTCAAGTTATTCCCATGTACACTATATTTACTGATATTCATTGGTCTAAATTAAAAAAAATATTGTAACTTGATTGATTAAAATATTTTTAAACCAATCTAATACCTTTTTATCGATTAAGTGCTTGAGCTTTGTAGTATAAACCACATGTCCCGAAAAGAGATTTTGTTCAGGTAATAATCTATTTCTTGACCCAGTAAAACAAGAGTAAATTCCAAATTTTCAGAGGTATTCCGCAATTTGATTTTATTTCACTTTAAAATCTTGATGACTAAATTCAGGCGCATGATATTGGCGTAATAAATTTTGTGTAGTTCAATTAGAAATTCATTATTCCTGGAATGAAATCTGAAATTTGAAAGTTTCTCGGAGTTCTCCATTTCATTAAAACAACAGAAGGAAGAACAGGGATGTTTCTATTTTTCCAACAAGAGCAGAAACCAATTTATATTATCCACTCAAATATAAATTGCAGCTGGGCACGGTGTACAAAACTCGCAAAACAGTCACCGACAGCAGGACTGCGCCGTATTTCCCGGCCACTTTGGCGTAGTAGTAGTTCCGAGGGTGCCGCCGACATAAAGATGAAAGCTTTACGGCGCTACAGGAATTTTGGGGTTAAGTAAAGGAGGGTACTTACAAATACTTATTACTTTTATGGTTTATGCGGGAAAGAACTTTTCACATATAATAATTAATACACCTAGACACCTAGATATCTAGAAATAAGGTATATTACATACTTTAACAAAACAGAAACAAACATAAGAAACAGGACACCGGGAGAACTTTCGGGGAACCGGTCGTTTGATAAAGTTTTTTTTTTTTTAAACAATATGATATTTCATCATCTGTGGCACAACCGCACAATATTCCTAGACTGAAGCAGTAACGTTACAACGTAACCATGGACCTGTGTTCCTGAGTCAATCCAGGACTCATACACTAAAAAATAATTACTGACAGCATAATAGGATAACAGCCCCTATTATTTGAGCAACTTCAAAACTGAATCTTCATGGTTAGTGAAAGCGGTGTCAGGACAGAAATTCACGAGGCGGTCAAAGCCAACTCGTCCTATCGTTATATACTTTATGATTGGATCATACATAACATTCAAAAGGCAACGCATCGAGACGGCCGCTACTTGATGTAGTTTACTTAAAAACAAAATGTTTGTAATTTGAGCCCTACTGTTAATAAAAATGGAAAGAGAAACTTTTGACATATATTATATGACAACTAGTTCAGAGCGGAAACCAAAGACATGTTCTAAATTATATCAATTTTCAAGTAAAACATTTCAATTCGTTGTTATTCAATACTATTAAAATTATATCAGAAAGCAAGTGACAGATTTCATTAAATTGTGACCCTTCATTTTACCAAAAAAACTTGAAAACAACAAACAATCACTACGCCTGCTCAAAGTTGTTAATATTACATTCTAATAATTTTCATAAAAAAAAATAGAATATACAAAGATAATTGTACATTATTTAGAGCAAATATTTTTTGTGCCGTGTCTGCAATTTATAATACAATTACAGTATATTGAATAACAAATAGGTTGCCATACAGATTTAGACTTTCTAGACTCTTATGATGTCTTGTCTAGATTATCAAGACAAGATTTGCTTATTCTAAATCAAGGTGATAAAATTCCTGCCAATTTTCAAGATTCTAGATTAATAAAAAATTAATTTTTGAAAAATAAATATACCATGCGAAGCTTGTTCCATCCGAGCTGAAACAGTAACGTTAAAATAGAAAAAGAACTTTGCTGAAGAATTATCTATCCTTGTCTCAAGCGTATGCGCAGGTTAATTTAGAGTCTTAAAACAATTTAGAGTCTTGATATATAGACAAGATTTTTTAATCTATACGGACTTAATCAAGTCTTTTTTTGAAATTTCTAGACAGTACAAGATTTTCCAAAGTTTTGTCTTGTCTTGTTTAGACGACACCACTAATAAAAATATAGTAAAATTAATTTAATGTAATGTACCCTTAATATTATTGTAAGACCTAGTTCTGCGTAGAAATCTGATACCACCGATAATTATTTTATTTATGTATTAAATATCACATTTCTTTTAATATTATTTTTATATAAGAAAAGAAAACGGTAAAGGAGCTGTACATTTTACTTGTAAATTGTGAAGTACCAAATAATATAAAACTGAAACAACTCCAATGGCAGTTATTTCTCGAATGCTGTTTTATTTTATAATATGTGCTTTATGTATTTTCTTGTAGAATATATACTCAAAATTGTTGTTTTTGTTTGTACACCGTAATACCGTAAACGATTCTAATTGTTAGAATCTTATTATTGCTTTTTGTGCGCAGATGGCAACTGTCGGTGATTACCAACATATTTGGTGTTCAGAGAGCTTTTGAGTGCCGGTGCTGAAGTATCGCAAGTTCGTAGGTATTCTATAACCGATTCATCCTGATGTGGTCAGAACCTCGAGTCGAGCGACAGCCTTTGATTACTAATGGAACTAAATTGGAATGGGAGAGTTTTGTTATGTGACCATTACGTGCAAAGCTAGTGTGGGAAATTTGTACGACCGTGATTAAATTGCGAATGCTCTATATGCGGCAAAATTTATGGAATGCACCAATCAAAAAGGGGCACTCAAGACTGGAATTAAATTAAACGAGTTTAGAAAGAAAAATATTGAAAGACTACAAAGAATAACTAAGGTGATTTCGAACAAGTGATATTTTTTTTTGATAAATTGAAACTATAATATATATAAGGAGGGCGCACAATTTCAGCTTCCAAACATCTTATATTATGTTAATGACTAACGACATTGTTGTTAATATTTATGAAAATATTTATATATAAAAATGGTAACTATTAAACAGAGGAGGCGCAAGTCCAAACAAGGTGATGCACATACACAACGTCTGTCAAAATTGTGACAATAATTAATTAAAAAAATAAATACATCATGCCGAATACCATTCGTAACTAGAATTTTACTTGTAATTTTTGCCTAACCCACTCCTACTTGCTGCTTTATAAAATCGTTGTAACTGACGACAAAACTTTGTAATAAAATTCTAGTTACTATATTCTATTTAATAACTAGGAAGAGTGAACTGAAATTGGCGCACTAAAATAAATACTTACTACTACTATTTATGAAATTTGTCACATCAGATGTCATATCAGAAAGATTTTCGAGTTTCGTTTCACGGTTATCAGTTTTTTTAGGTTATTGCTGTTATTACGTTCTTATTGTATTTTATATTCATTCGTGATATTTCACAAGTTTTGTTTGCTTCAAAGTTTATGGTGATCTATCTCAGTGTAAATATGGCTACACCGTTAGATGAGGTATAACATAGAGATATGCCACACTCCTATAGCTACGTACTACTGAGCAAGCAAAAGATGTATGGTCGAGAATCGCCTAACAGTTAGTTGCGTGAGAACAATCCGCCAGCTGAGTAGTGCACACTTACAGTTAGACGAACGAAATATTGGTCATAGTGTTTTGTCACCTATCCTCATTATTTGTTTGGTTGAGTTTTCCATATAACTACTCCACTGGTCCACTGTTCTCAAAGAGCTGACTGCAAGCGATTTTAAACCATAGATCTTTCGACAATATATTTGGGCAATGTCATATCTCTATGTTGTACCTCATCTAAGGCTACACCATTCACACCACGTAGTTTTTAAATGGAGTATAGTGGTATTACATATGAAAATTTAACGTATGTTGCAGTTTTTTTCACAATATTATTCATCATATAAAAAATGGCTTCTCCACGTCATATTTTAAAGTTAACTAAGGTGTTATGAATTTGTGTATTGTTTATATATAGCAGAATTCTCCATAGGGTAGTTAGGGAAACTTATGAGATGATATACCGAGAAATTGCGAGCGATTTCTACATGCAAATATTCTAAATTCCTTCTGAAATTCGATCTCCTTCTTGTTATCTCTTGCAAATAGCTTCTTTGAAAAATCTACAGGGATGAATTTGTAGGTAAATATTAAAGCAAGATTGTGTTTTGTTAAGCCATTGTAATTTGCTGTTTTGAATTTAGTAGACAAGTCAGACTTCAAAGAAAGCATTTATTTTAATGTGCAGGGCAATTCGTGGACTAATTTAAACTACAAAGGTGATAAAAAGGGGTTTAATGAATTTGTAATTTGTTGCGAAATGAAATTATCTACAAGTGCTTTGTTGGTATTTTCCACTAACTTCACAGTAAATTGAGGCAGAAACATTTACACATTTTTCAAATATCTTTCCAAATATTTTTCTGTTACAACTTAAAAATGACAACACTAAACTATCGCATGAAAATTATTTTCGAAATCTGATAATAACAGAGGCTTAAGTAAGATAATTTAGTATATTATATAGCAAGAGTGGATATGATACGTTTGCAAATTCGTTCTCATACGATATAGGCATTCCACTGGAGTTATACAGTCTATTTTTTCTACGACCAAATACCAAATAATCTCTTACAGTAAAACTTGACTTTCCGTCGCAAACAAAATAGGGTTATGTCAGATATTTTTTGACGTTTCAATCAATCAATTTTGCGAACTTAGTCGAAATAGAAAAATATAATAATAATTTGCTCTTTTTAGGAATAAATGTAAGGTCTAAATATTTAATTATAATTAATTATGTTTTTATTTTATTATTTATTTCATGCATTAAGAATAAAAGTAAAAATTATATGTATCAATAATTACATGACAGATTTGGTCAGGATTTGATGTTGGCAGTGAATTTGTGGATATGACATATATATCCGTACATGATACTATAAAGGAATATTGCCAATATATTATTACCTTATCAACCCACACAGATTTGATCACAAAAACGTTACTCCCAAGAAAATGTTGTAAAATAATATATATTAATAACGTCAAATCGGTAAATTATTGAATAAACCACGGATGTTATGAATCATACCAGGCCAGAGATGTCTTAAAATCCTCGCTCTCCGAGCTCGGAATTCAACTGACATCTGTTAATACAGCTATAACAGCTTTAATAAACAATTGCAATTAAAATAAAAATACTGAAGCACAGTATTTGCAACTTACGAAGTTACAAGTTAACTTTTCATGATCATATATTTCTATTGTCAAGTAAAAGTTTCAAATGATTAGGATTTGTATTACGCTCTACAATAGTTATTTGTACTGCTAGGTAGGAAAGTTGTTCTTTGCTGGTCCGAAGGATATATCCGGCCGAGACGCAGTCGAGCACACACTATTTTTAATCCTGCACAACATAATAAAATAATATATACATCTTACGAACACTGAATAATTTGACATTTAACTTACCTCAATGAAATTTGTAAAATTGATTACCAACAACTACAACAAGAGCAAAAACGAATATTTTATTTTGACATATAAATAAGGTTAGCAATGTTCTATTATTTACAGAATATATAATAAAAATATCTAGAAGTATCAAAATTATATAAAGTTACAATATTTTAAAAGCATGTATTTTATTCTGGTTATTATTTCTAAAGCATTAAACGCCATCTGTTGGTCCGCATACGAAATGTTTTTCCTTCCCTAGGGAATAGTGAGCTTTGTAGGTCTGGACCGGCAAATGTTCAATATGTGTAGGATAAAAAAGCATTTACAAACATTAAAGCATTTACTCTTTCTGGAATAAATAAATTACTAGGGGTGACAGATCTGATCTTTTGCAATTATGATATATTTATACCGTAAAAAACTTTTATGATTACGAGACACAGGCATTATATCAATAATAATATTTTACGCCAGGAATAGTTAATTTGTGAATTTTATTCGCTTTATCGTAAATGTAAAACTAGTGAAACGAAGTGACTCCAAATTGCTTGTAGCAGTGAGGTATTGTGTACAGAGAATATATATGCAGATAATTAATTACTCAGTGGTATTGTGGCAGTAATAGTAAAGCTTATAGCAAGGCAATAAAATGAACAGTGGTCTATGAATAGATACAATATCATTAGCAGAAGCTATTGATGCTAGGGTTGGGCATTCTGCCGGCATCTTCACACAGAGTTCACCTTCGACAATAACATTGTCATCACATCGCAAATCAATCAGATATTGCTGCGATGAACATGCTCATATGTGACTAGTTCAATCAAGGTGGCTTTAATCAACACTATTCATGATCTCTCCGCCTTATAATTCAATTATTTCCCCATATTCCCTCAATAAGCATTGTTCAACTTAACCACAAACCAAGGGAATGATTCGCCAAACGAAAAATCAAAGACCCTACATTCTGGGGAAAATCGGTCTAAGGTTTAATTTTTACCAACCAGCACATATAATGCGGGGACGGTTGATAACTTGATAAGGTCTGAGTTCGATTCCAAGTCAAACCAATCAAATAAAAATATCGATATGTCCGAGTTGAAGACTGACAACCAATTCACTGAAATGCAAGTAAAAATGTCTACAGAATTTCTAAATCTCGACGACGGTTAATAGCAAAAGATATCATTGAGAAAAAATAAAAAGAAGTTTGAATGGTTCAGACACTTTAAGTCGACAACCTACTCCACCAAAATGCAATGGAGTTTTACATAATTTTTTGATTTTTTAATGTATTACTCTTCAAACAATAATATTAGACATGTATTTCCAAACATTTATCCACACAACAGTGTAGAGAAAGACAAGTAGTTTTTTTAATGAGATAGAAGCTAGACAGACATATAGGTGGTAGCAATCCAGTGGAGATAGACTCAGTAGTGCATTTTTCAATTTTAGAATTTCTCTTCCAAATAGTGAACATATAAAAAATTTTTCGACGACCACTAAAGTAAATAACCATTATTCTACAACTTAAATTACGGAAGTAGAAATTTATATTCTGTAATTGGAACTATTTATTAGTGATATGATCAAATATTTCAGTGTTGTTTGTGATCGTGGTGTGATTGAAATTCAGTCAAAATATGGTTGTAGAAAAAATATAATTTGAATTGTAACGCAATTATGCACTTATGGTATTACAAACTCTTCCGCTTCGTTAGTAATATGCATTTTGCAACTGTGTATTATTATTTTTCGTAAAACATTATTTTCATATATTTAAATTAATTTCATATAGTAATCCGCTACTGTAAGATAAAATTGGTATATCGCTCTTGAGTTAAACATCATAGTCCAAGGTAAAAATTATTGTTAAATAGTAATCCATTTCGAAATAGAACATAGAACTATATTTGAACTACCACACAGTTCGTAAACATCTTATGTTCCAAAACGTAATATATCTCATATTATATCAAATATCTACTGTGCAATATCGTTTAATCTTTACATTTTCCTTTTATATAAAAACAAAATTTATTATAAAATATATATGGTTTAAACCAATTTAGAATGGTTTAAACCAGTTTGAAGCACTGACCTGGTTTTTATTTAAAATAAATGTTTTGTTACCAACCCTGTAATAATATGCATATTTTGACACATTTTTAGTGCATATAATCCGCTCTTTTATAAATTAATTTTATGCAATGGAAGTAATTTGTCTGACCGGTCCTCTGATTTTCTACGATTTATTTAGTTAATTCTTTAACTTTTTTACGGTGAAAATAAATAATTATCTATATATTCTCTAAACCAATTTAGCTAGCAATGGGTAAAAAGTCATGAGTAACAAATTTACTGTTTTATGAAATTAATGTAACATATTTCAAACTTTTTATTTTTTAAAATTTTAATTGAAGAATTATAGGTTACTGATTTGCTGAATTTACTTAAAAAATCAATTTAGCTACATTCCGCAGTTTTTAGAAAGTAAACATTACCTCATTATTTAATTGAAAGGTAATACAGCAAATGCCTCTTAGCCTTTACTAAACAAATATTCGTATGATGAAATGATTTAAAATATTCAGTTGTGCTTTGCGTTGTTTAAAAAGCATTTTCCGTTTGAAATTGTTTTCAATTCCAAAGTTTTTTGCAAAAACTCTCCACGAATAGAAAAATCTGCAATAATGCAGTTGTTTATACTTGTTGCATATGTATGAAAACCACACAAGAATATTGTTTTAAACTACATAAAGTTTCCTGAGCGCTCGCCATGAAATGAGCTGGAGGAAGCGCCTTGGGCAATTCATTTTGTCATTACGCGTATTTTTAAACTTGTAAATGAAGAATTGAGACAACGCGGAAATGCTTGACATTTTACTCCAATAAAAGAGTAATTTCTTTTCAGATTTGTTTTATCTTTCCCCTTTGCTAATTAGTAAATCTACGTGCTCAAGAATGACGGTAACGACATCTACAAAACAGGTAACGAAATTACAAATGGAATGACACTTTTAAATAGGATTTCATTTCCTGAAAATGCAGCAAAGTGTTCTTCGTTTTACGAGGGTTCAGCCTTTATTTCTAACTGTATTCCTTTGTCTATCTTCAATTAAAGTTTCTACTTCACATTTTGCTGATTATTATCACATTATACAGTCAACCTTGTTTTCATAATATAAGAAGCGTAACACGGTTAGTTAGAATTAAGTGAATTGTAAGATCTGGGTTTAGATTTCTAAATTTTCTGTTAATTATAACAACAAAATTTTTACTTATACCATGTTTTTTAAAACTGGAATCAATTCTTTAACGGCAATTTACTTATATTTATTTCGGAGACTTAATTCTCTTTACCACATATAATGTAATATTTATTTATTTACCATAAGATTGAAGAACACAATGTTTGGTTTTTTTTGAGTAAAAAATGGGTTTATGGTACACAATCATAATTTATCTGCAGGTCAACAAAAATTTAAAAATTCACATTTAAAATTAAAAATACTATATTTTACATTTCTAAGTTCTTTCCAATGTTAATGGAACATGAAAACTTCAAATTTTCAGTTTTCTCTCTCAAATTTTTCATTTATAAGTGAAACGTATCAAAAATAGCTATTTTTGGGTCAAAAATTTCAGTTTCTGAAAATAGTCCTTATTGACAGACATTGTTGCACTAATTCGAAATTTACAAACATAATGTAATTATTTCTTGTCATTCATTAAATATTTGCTTTCAAAACTACATCTCATGAAAGTATGTTTTTGGGTATATCTCTCAAGTGGGTAGAGATTCAGTAAATATGGATGCGACCTCCAACCTCACTAATCGATTCTACGGTCAAAATTACAGATGTGTGCAAATTTTTATATTTTTGTTATAACTGATACAATTTTTGAAAGGAAATACTAGAAATGGCTAAAATCGGAAAAACCCTCGGTACATCATCAGACGTTTTTTCGAATTTTCGTTTTTCTTACCCGCCGGTGAAAAAATTTGATTGTTGGTATACGGATTTTTTTTCGTAGAAACGAGTAGTAAGGTTACCGAGGTCGTATCTCGACCCATTAGATCAAAAAAATATCTTTTTTGTTCAAATTTAAATTAAATACCTGGAGAACGATCAGAGATAATTGAATTCTGTTTAAAAATTTAGAACCAGCGCATCGGTATTTACTTAAATCCAAAAAATGAAAAATTTTGGGGCAAAAAAGTTGCATAGAAAAAAAATGAAATAGAGGATTTTAAAATTTTTTTTTTCACTGAATCGTACCAAAGAACCCATATGCGGAAAAATAATTTATGTAGTAATTTTGCACGTGGAAATGACTGGTATAATCGTTGAGTTTATCTCAATCCATTTTAGAGATATGCCTAAAAAGCACACTGTTTTGAGATTTTAATCATGCAAAAATCTCAGAAAGGAAAAGAGATAACTAAATTCTGTTTATAAATTTGAAATCAGTGCGACCTCTATCAACATGGACTATTTTGAAAAACGAAAATTGTGGCCCCCAAAATGGTTATTTTTTTAAATATTAGTTACAGAATATATTCTGTAACGATATGACATTGGATATAAAGTGTACGCTTATTATGTATATTGTATTAACGTCATAGAATAATTAAATGTGAAATATAGTTAGAATAATGTGAAGCACCCGTAAATCAAAATTAAAAGACATAATCTATCAATATTTAAGTTAAATTAATTAATGTAATGCATGTGCAACTGCGCATAAGGCCGGCTCATTTATAAACCGTTGACACTTGCAGTTTCAGCATTAATATTGCGACACATGTCTCTGATATTTGAACTAAATTAATTCCATTCGCTGTCACAGTCGCGCATGATTATCACACCTGCGTACACGGCAAAAGATTATGGTGCAACACACGACTACGCTGCATTCAGATTTCACGCGGGAAATTCATTCCGTAATTAAAATTGACAGGAATTAATTTACACGGGAGATTTTATTATCACATTCCAGAAATGGCAATTTGCGCTTCTCATCTACTAAAAGTTATTATAGTATAAAAAAACTGTCAAAGCATACCAAGGGTTGATAACGATTTATGATGAAACTGCTAATAATAAAATAATTGATAAAATTTATTCAGTTAATAAAACAATTTTCAATACGAAACAATACTCAATATGTGGTTTGAACTGGGGAGATTTGTACGTCCCCTTTTTATTTGTGTGAAATTTGTGTATGTAAGGCAAGACACTGGTGGTAGGGGTTGCTTCTAATTAGTTGGAATTTGAACCGCGTCGTATTTTATCTGCATAGGATTTTACCGTGTGACATTGTGCGACGGAATATGAAGAATATTTATTTGATGTTCTTTATCAATTCGAATAGAGTAAGTGGGGGTGGACCACATTTTGGAAAAATAATTAGTACTCTAAAATAATGAATAGTATTTAAATAATAAAATTTATTTATAACTACATGTACGAGTAATCTAGGCTTACTTAATAAGAATGTTCTGAAAAGTACAAAGAAATAGTTAATAAATGGATCACAAAAATTATTTATGGGAAGTAATTAACTAATTTTGGATAAAAGGTACAAATTTTTTCGGCAATTTTTCAAGTAAATCGTGGATTGTTCGAGTTAACTGCATTAATTTTCAACCGGCTGCTTAAACTTTCTCTAAACAACAAATTTAACATTTCCTGTCAGATATCATTCTAATGTACTTTTAAGACCAAAAGTCCATCCATCTCTTACTTACTCTAATGAGTGGGGTAACTTAGTTTTGGATATATCTATAGGTTTCATTTTTCATTTCTCCATATTTCTGGTTAATGCAACAAAGCTTTTTCCTTTTTTATATAAACTACACAGGATTCTAATTTTATTTAATTGGCGAAACTACAGGCTAAAGACGGCAAAAATGATAAAACATCTTACTAAAAGTTTTATAACAAAAGACATATTTTTTTCTCTCGCAATTCAGGTATTGGAATCTTGCTAAAAATCGGATAGTAAGTTTTCAATGGAAAAGCACGGTTTGAAGTCTCTAGAACACGATTTTCATATTTTTAGGATGATGTTTGTCCTTGTGAGTGGATGGATGGATGGATGGATGGATGGAAGAATGTTGTCGTAACGATTAGTCAAATACTAGTGAATAAAAAGTTAAAATTTTCGATGTAACATATATTCATGGTGTTTCATAAAGATCTGAAGTATTTTTCTGATATATCTTAATTAATTATAAATATGTCTGAGAATTTTTGTAAATAATAATTTAGGGCCAGTTTTTCCATCTCTGGTTAAAGTACCAGTTACCTTAACCTTCGGTTAGTAGAAAAATATAGCATCGAAAAATTGCTGTAAGTTGTCAAAAATATACGTTATTTAATATTTCGATGCGATATTTTTCTATTAACCGATGGTTAAGGTAACCGACATTTTAACCAGAGATGGAAAAACCGGCCCTTAATGTTATATCTTAGTTTAAGTTTTATAGTTCAAATTTGATCCTACGTAGCCTATTAACTACTATAAGTAATTAATGATAGATAAATTTGTTGCAATTGAAGGTTAATCTATTTATTAAAATATTATAAAAATAATAATCGAATAATCTAAAAGGAATTGTAATAGTACTATAAACAAAGCTATATTCAATGGTGAAGATAATACTAACTTTTAGTCACTTTTTTGACTGTTTATGAATGGTTTCTCTTTATTTCAATTAGGTATTTATTACAATAAAAATTATATAGTTGATATGATTTCATTATTGCCCCTCCTACAAAATTGTTTAAATCCCACCACTCCCCATATTTTTCAAATTACAGATTTGAGGATACATTCATTGCAGCAGAACGCTATTTTGTAATGAAAATCCACTCTCTGCTTTGCCCATAAATATTTGAACATGGTAAACAAGCTAATTAATAACATTTGCAATAGAAGTAAATTAGTCATTGAATGATTAAGTTTTGATTTGCGAATATGAGGCTAATATATGAATATAATAAAATGCAAATCGGCGAGTTTTTCCGAGCGATCGGGCAGGAACAGAAGCGTGCTTTGCGGTTCAGTGGCTGGGGCTGCTGCACTCATATGCCATACACCCGTATGCAGCAGTGCATTCGCAGGACAAACACTGCAACTGCAACTGTAAATGCCACTGTTTGCCCACGTGATTTTATGCACTGCTTTGTATAGCGCCCCACTGTTTGCAGCCTAGGAATTACGGACGCTAAGCTCATTTGTGGTCCACCGGACACCCCATATTTTCATTGTGTTTTAAAGAGGATATTGTTATTAATTTCAAAGATAGACCATAAAAAAATATCAATTCATTCTATAACACTATTTTCATAATTTTTTATCAATGATGATACCATTATATCAAAGTTTGACTATAAAAATGAGTATAATTTATTTACAGTCCATCTGTCAAATTGTAATCCACATTTTTATTACATTCAAAAGATGATACTGTTGCGGTTATTAGACACTTGACTAATATATTGAACACATTTATTTGATAATTAAATTTAGTACAACGTTAAATACACTGAGTCAAACTAAAATGACATATCATAACAAGTAAAACAATACAATACATAGAGCACACTTACATATCATACAGAGATCACCTGATTAGATACATACAAAGTGTCTTGGGCTCTAACCTTGAAAACATTGTAACTTATATTATAGCTAACAGATACCATTATTAATTGAAAAATTTTATAAAAAGAAATGTCAGTAAATTGTAATTATTCATTATCCTCGTACCTGAAATAGGATTCAAATTAAAGCTGTAAAAATTGCATATACTGAAATAAAACAAAACAAATGAAAAAGCGAATGCAATTATGTACTGATATTGATCAACAAATTTATATTATTGCCGAGTTATATATAATTGTATAGTGTTGGAAATCGTTTAAAGTATTGATTTCGGTTTTAGTTTAAGAATGAAATAAAAATAAAAAAGTATCCCTTAAAATGAATATATACTTGGGGTCAAAGTTTAGCGATCACATAATTTAAAATAATCAATCATTGTCAATAAATAGTTATATGTGCTGCTAGGTAGGAACGTTGTTCTTTTCTGGTCCGAAGAATATATACGGCCGAGACGTAGGCGAAACTGGATACTTCTTGAGGACCCGAAAACAACTTTACTGCCATGTAGCACATACTATTTTTATCCTACACAACAAAATAACATGATAAAAGAATATAAACATCTTACGAACATCGAAAAATTTGACCCTTAACTGAACTTCAATGAAATTTGTGAAATTGATTACCAACAGAATTAGAATAAAAAACAAACATTTCATTTTGACATATAAATAAAGTAAGCAATTCTCTCCTATTATTTACGGAATATATAATACAAATATCTAGAATGTAATGTAAGTAACACAGTTATTTAAAGTTAAAGTAATTTAAAAGCACGTTGACATATTTTATATTAGTTGTTATTTCTAGCGCATTAAATACCATCTGTTAGTCCGTATTCGAATTGTTTTTTCTTCCCTAGGGAATAGTCAGATTTTGCAGGTCTGGACCGGCAAATATCTACTTTCTTGCGCATGCACACGCAGGAAAATCTTATTTTCAATATGTGTAGGATAAAAAATATATTTCAATGTACCCAGTCGTTCGGTACAATTCTTTTATTTTGGATTCTGATTCTACAAACCTGCTGAACGCAAGAGAATACTACATTGTGTAACAAGTGCATAAAGTCGCTTATGCCCATGAGATGTGGCAGTTTCGACATGTGACGAAGTCGAGTACGAAGAACAATATGGCAAAGATAAACTCACATAGAGGACCAGTGGCGTAACAATGCAGCAAAGGACCTATGTTCCTGAGACAATCCGGGTTCCAATGTAAATTAAAAAAATGTAATAACCCTGTAACACGATACTTCAAAAATACTTATCTACAATACAGTACCACATACACAACATTATATTTAGCGGGACAAATAGAAACAGCAAAAAATTGTTTCCCATATTAATTCTCTATGTCAAGGTTTCTAATATTCACCCTGTATAGAGAAAGTGCGAGTTTCCATAATGCTCATAAAAAAATATTTGTTGTTGATAAAGGAATTATTGACCCCTCCTGAAAATAATGTGTTTGAAGTAGATCTACATGAAGTTAAATGTGGGTTTGTAATTAATAACCAGCCGAAATGAGTTGATCTAATTTTCGTTAGGACACCGAGGTGGAAACACGGGAAAGACACGTTTAAAGTGTTTTTCCATATTAATTCCCTATGTCAAGGTTTCTAATGTTCACCTTGTATAGTATGAAAAAAGTGCAAGTTTCCATAATGGCCATAAAAAACATATTTGTTGTTGATAAAGGAATTATTGACCCTTCCTGAAAATAATGTATTTGAAGTAGATCTACGGTTAAATGTGGGTCTGTAATAAATAACAAACCGAAATGAGTTGATCTAATTTTCGTTAGGACACCGAGGTGGAAACATGGGAAAGCCACGTTTAAAGTGTTTTCCCATATTAATTTCCTATGTCAAGGTTTCTAATATTCACCCTGTATAGAGAAAGTGCGAGTTTCCATAATGGTCATAAAAACATATTTGTTGTTGATAAAGGAATTATTGACCCCTGCTGAAAATAATATGTTTGAAGTAGATCTACAGGAAGTTAAATGTGGGTCTGCAATAAATAACCAGGCGAAATGAGTTGATCTAATTTTGGTTAGGACACCGAGGTGGAAAGACACGTTTAAAGTGTTTGAAGAAGTCGTCCCTCTGCTGTTTATTCGCTACGTGACTGGAGAGTCGGTGCTCGGTGCTACCCTCGTATTGTCAGACTCCCCCGGAATATAATAGAGGTTATCCATCCCGTTCGCGCTTTTCCACGTGTTTCCATTTTAACTGATCGCTTCTCCCCCAGCGCAGGGCTGGCTTGCTGGCTACATTTGTTAAAGACGTCTCTAAACATCGCATGTCACACTACAAACTAAGATGAATAACGCAAATAAATTCGTGGACAACGGATATACTCGTATGGTGAGTTCAGAATAACTTCATTCTGTTTCCGAAAAAAAGCACATAAGCTAATCTAATTTTACAATTAACATAATCATTTAATTTTAATTTTATCCTGTGCGATTTTGTTCAGTCAATTTTTACTACTATAATGTTTGGACAATTAGCATAAAAGCTGATTTATAAGTAACATAGAATTCAGAATTCAGCACAGAAAACATACGATTCAACTCATAAGAAATTGATGTATCAATTTATAAGAAACAGGGAACAAAACAAAAATCTGCACAGTTTAAAAATTGACCAATGTTCATTTTCAATGTTCGTGCATACTCGGCGTGATTTGGTATACTTCGTGTTAGTACAAATAAATTCTACTAGAAGGTAGAGAAAAACATGGTTCTATTGAAGGTATATAAAATTTACCATACGGTTTAAATTCTATATCAAATTATAAACAGTTTACATACAGGTGTCTGTTTTAAGAAGCTAAACATTAGGATATCGAGAAACGTAAGAGATTCAAAGTCGTTTAAATTGTGGCAAAGTTGCTTTAATTGGCCATTTCAATTATGTTTTTGCTTCCCAAAAAATGCACAGGTCACTAAATATGAGCAAAAAACTGATTTTGACCAATTTATTTTTTGAATTATAAATTTCTTGTTTCAATTCATACAAGTTTCTATGTAGTTTGCACATACTACAGGTACTTTTTTACATTTTTCAGAAAATTCATACTAACTTTCAATTTTCATATGGGGCTCAAAGTTATCTTCAGTAGTGTTAAATAGAGATTTTATTTCTCTTTCCTATGATATAAAATACATGAACATTAAAGTGAAAATAAACTAAGAAATTAGAATATTTTTGATTTTATTAATTTTGGTCAAGTGACCTTTGGAAAAAAATCGAAAAATATTTTTTTTCAAACAAAATTTGTAGTAGTAATGAATTTTTTAAAAGACATAATTTTATTAATCATATATTCCTATATTTTCTTACCAGAAATTCACAACAAAATAATTTCATTTCGTATTGTATACGAATATGGGATTCAACAAAAAAATACTTATTCGAATAATGCCATTCGACTAAATTGGCACACGAGTAGCAAGTGAATATTCAAAAATACAAAAAAATAACACTAATCTATAAACAAAACCAATTCAAGTGAATTCGAGAATAGCACCAATGTGACGTTTATAAAACTTCCAAACAGAATTCTGTTTTCTGTGCTGAAAATAAATTATAGTCTGCCCCTCTGTCATTTAAAAATCCAGCTTAAGTCCTATTCTGGTTCGTGAATAGCTACAAAAATTTAATCCGGAATCTACCTGTTAAGTAAAACATAAATAAGATTTATACTTCCAAATGTAATATGATGTAATATGAATTGAAATAGCATTTCACGAGTAATATCACTAACAAAAATGTAATGTTTTTGCGCAACCTGTCGGACAAAAGCAAATCCTGTAATCCTGCAAAAAGCAGCAATACGGCCCTGTCCCTTCGACACTTGTTCGCCCCTCTGATAAGGATGAATGTGGGCATCGTGTGTATTTAGCGGATTTTGCGGAGGATGATAAATGCCACAATAAAATATTTGATTAATACTTTGGGCTGTTAACGCCCGAGTGCTAAGTTTTGTATGGCTAAAACGATCCCTTCACGGATGAATGGAAGAATTGTTTCGGCGTGGGTTTTGTTCGTTATCAGATTTTATCTTGTCGATCTGTAAATTTATTATTTCTTTTCAATTCTCGAAGTAGTCAACGGTTTTTATAAATGCGATGAATAAAAATCAATTTCAAGTGATTCTCTAGTTTTGTATTTTGTTCCACTATAATCGGATAGACATTTTGTGAAATAACTGACGTACAATAAACTTAAATATATATAAATACTATACTACATTGATTCTGCACAATATACAATATTGATTTGTCTAAATTTTTAAATATGAATAAATAAATGAAAAGTAGTATTTTTGTCTTTTTGATTTTCTGTACGTTTTAAAAATAATACAAATACCCGTTGATTGAAATAAGCTGAATTAAATATCAAATAGAGAGGATTTCCTCATCTCAAGTGACGGTCGACTCGACGCGCTGTCTTTTCAATGATGTGTATGATTCATTTATGAAGATGTGACGATAGCAGTGTTGTATAGTATTTGAAATATAAATGTATTTGAAATAAGTATGTGAAATAGATTATGTATTTTCATAAATTTTTTAAAAGTATTTTTTACCTTTATTTGAAATAAATTTTAAAAGTATTTTGTATCTTAATACTTTAAAATACTTTTATTAACACAAAATACAAATTTTCTATATTTGAAATATATTTCATATTTGAAATAGCTTTGTATTTGAAATACGTATTAGTATAATTCGAAGAACATAGATTCTTTTTAATGTTATAAAGATCTCATTGCCATTAGATATTATAATAAAATCCGTAAAAATGTTTATTTTAATTAATTTTTTTTAATTATTGTTATGTGAAATAATTAAAAGCATTTGAAATACTTAGAAGTTTTAAACTTCTTATAAGTATTTGAAACACTTAAAAGTATTTGAAATACAATTAGATATTTTAGTAACTGAAATAATGAATATTTCAAATACAAAAAATAGAATGTTTTTTTCAAAGAATTGTAATAATTTTGTTTGGTATTTTGTATCTGAAATACGTTTTTTTAAATATTTTATACAATACTGGACGATAGGATGAATCGCCTGTCACCAACTACGAAGCTTAAATTTTGAAGTTGCGCAAATGGTGGGGGCTTGTCCTATTTTGGGGTATTAAAATTTTTTTTATCTACATTGGGACCCGGATTGGCTCAAGAAATCAGTGCACTTTAAATAGCACAATTATAAAAATCTGTTTTTAGATTTGATTCTTTGTATTAATTTTAAAGTTATAGATAAGATTTGAGGGATAAGAATTTATAAAACTTTTGAAGTTTTATGTCTTCGAGCGATGTCATGCCAAGCCTGATATAATCTGGTATATTTTGTGGCAGTGTAAAGAGCATTTAGCATTTAATTAATGGTATATTTGAATAGTGATTGAAACTGAAAAGCAGGTTCAGCAATTCCGGCTGTAATAAAGTGATGTTATCGGACTGACCACGAAGTCTTGCGGTTCACTTTCAATCTCCACACAAAGCGCGCGGCGATTCAATAAAATCAATCTATCATTGAGGTGGAGAGATGTCCCGAGCACGAGCAGTGGCGCTGTCGGTTAATCATGCCCCTACATTATCGACACACCGCGAACCGATGTCGGGATGATGGATCGCCCGCCACTTTCTCGCACCTTGGCTTTTTATGCCGTGTTGCGCCGTCGCCACTGGTTATTGCTTGTAAGCTCAAGGCTAATTATGTCCTCAACATCGGCTTTTCATTATTCATGCTACGTTTTATTATACTCAAGCTCAAACTTCTGTCTCAATTTCTTCTTTTATGTTTTCAAAATATTTTCACACACAACCATGTCCGAAAGACTATGAAGAGAAGGAAATACTGAGATTTTATAGGGATTATAGACTCGATTCTGAAAACATTTTTAAGAACGTCATTCAATAATTAGATCATCCAAGAGTAAATTATCTTAGCTTGAATATTTTTTATAGATTAGAATTCATCATTTTTTTTCTATTAGTCTTGCTGTGAGAAGAGACAAATTGAGTATCTCGTCTTGCGTATGGTTTATCTCGTCGAGACGAATTAGTAATTTATTTATTTTCGAGACGAAACGAGACGAGACAAGATAACAATTATCGTGCTAGGGTTGAGGCGAGACGAGACGATATGACTTAAAAGAGCCGTCTCGAATGAATCAATGACGGGATTTCAGCAATTTTATTAGAGGGGCAGTAGTAGATTTTATATTAACTTTAATATGTATAGAGTATCCAGATTTTAAAGGCCATCATTGGGATCTCGATAACTACAATAGCTACGACGCTGAAAAAAAATTTTGCTTACGTCACTGACTAAACAATAAAAGTATTTAACTTTTTATTTTCCTGGTATATTCAACTGTTTAGGAATTATTTGTGGAAGAAGAAATAGACCAAATTTTTTTCATGCCTTCTGGGCAATTTTGAGGTAACAAAGACTCCATTAAAATCGTCTCCCAGATACGCACAATAACTACCATTTAACCATAATCGTAGCTGTTATAGTTTTAAATATCTCAATGGTGGTCGATGAAATCTAGACAGACTGTATATTGTAATAAATGCTTCATTGGATCATGCAGATACCGAGATACAAAAAAAATAGCCCACATGCAAAAAGAATGTCTTAAAGAAATTAAAGTTGGTATAATCTTTCCCTGTAATTTCCTCTTGGGTGTTTAAACTCGCCCCTGGTGTCAATCATAATTATAAATTATTTCGATTTAAAAAAATACTTTAACAACTTGAAATTTGTCATTTTGAAACATAATACTCGTATATTATACAAAAATTCACATTACACGGATATCGAAATGATATTATTTATTTTACACAAATAACACAAAAAATCATTTATATATTTAGGATTCTGCATTTAATCTCTTCATGTTGCTTGCTAATTAACAGGCCAATTTTAGAAAACATAGGTTTT
Organism: Stenolophus ochropezus; assembly: GCA_035578165.1. NCBI lineage: Eukaryota > Metazoa > Arthropoda > Insecta > Coleoptera > Carabidae > Stenolophus > Stenolophus ochropezus. The sequence continues at coordinate 12,231,852 of JAQOWZ010000019.1, read as the reverse complement.
GAAAGAACTTAGGTTATCACGAGTCATTATTACTGTAGGTACGTTAACTAGTACAACAAATGTTCATCTTTCAAGTTCTTTCAGATTCTAAATATCTATGTTGACAGCACTCTGGTTGTAAAGACAAAATACAGACCCTTCGACTAATAGCAAACTTACACTAACTTTGCTGACTACAGAATCGTTGTACCATACAAACTTAGCAAATTTACCCTTCGAAGGACCAGTCACAGATCGTGAAACAATCCGCGAATAATACAAATATTAACAATAAATAACAATAATAGTAAACAGAATAATAATAAACACAAAATTCAGTATATATTTAAATTTTACTCAATTTTTTTAGTGTAACTGACAATGGGCTCTTCCCACAATTTTCAAAAATAATTCCCGTTTTAAAAAAAATAAGTGAGAAATAAATTAATATAAATTCCCAACAAATTCGAATAAACTCGTGACGTTCACTGCTTTTGACGTTTTGCAACACCGCTGTAGACATCTGTGGTACCACAAAACAAGAAAATGAGAACCATTTTAATGAAATATATAATAAACACGAAAAACAAAAATATATGTATAATTAATTATATGTAAAACCGAGTTTTACCTGTTAACAACGAAAACAAAATGTTTTTGCGTGTTTAAAAATAAAACGTCAAATTTTCTACGTCATATTATGTTCTTCTCTCTCAAATTGTATGTCCATTTTTATTTTAGTCACTAATACGTCACAGCAAAATAGCGGTAAAACTTTATAATTAATTATAAGTAAACCATGTACCATTGTGAAATTTTTATTTGTTAACACTTTTTTGTAGCAAATTATTGAAAACATAATGGAAATATGTAACATTTTAATATGCTCTCCTTATTTTCATATCTAAATATAATTTTTTCGTTAAAACATGCAGTGACAATCTATTTAATTCTTACTTCCATAGTTCCATATTATTTCAGTTCCTAAATATTATTTTTTCCTTGAGAATGTAGCGACAATCTATTTAATTCTTTTTTCCGTAATTCCATATTTATATTCCTCCAATTGTGAATGCCTTAATAAAATATCTATATCGTCATCGTTGTCTGAATATTTTCAAGAGGTATATCAATTTATTAAACGCATTCGTACTGATCTAGATATTCAGCGGTAGTATGTTTATCTTTTTCGTCATCATAATAAAAATTATGATTCTTATTTTGGTCTGGTGTCATATCATGACGGGTTTATGTATGTATGTTATCCATTGAAATATTTAGTACATTTTTATTAAAACGATAAAACATGATAAATTCGAAACGAGACAGAAGACGGATACTCGTAGTGTCTCGTGTCGTCTCGTCTCGCGGAAACAATAAGTTTTATGTTTTTGAATGTTTAAAATTTTATATGCATCTAACTATTAGGGTTGGTTTATGATGGATATAATTTACGAATTTTCAATTTATGATTTAGATTTTAAAATATAAACACACTCAAAACAAATATGGTAGTTTAGGAACGATTTACAAATTTAGAAATTTAAAATTTAGATTTGGAATATAACCAATTTTTATATTCTAAATTCAAAATTTCAAACCCAGCCAGTCACAAAAAAAAACATTGAAGTGATGTTTATAGGTTAAATTAGTGTCAAATTGCAAATGCCATTTTGTGAGTGTTATTTTGATTTTAAGTTAAAAAAAAATAATCAGACATCAAATTCATTTTCTGCCAAAACAAATTCACCTCATTTCAAAGAAATGTCAACGTAATTGTCAAACATCAAAACTAAATTTAATATCACATGATATTTTCTAACTAGATAAATTTAGGAAACTAAAATCTATCATAAACCCGAAGAAAAAATCTAAATTCTAAATCAGAATTTGTAAATTAAAATTAATAAATTAAATCCATCATAATTATAATCAAAAAAATATATAATTGATTTATTTTTTTGCTAAATATTTACCTGACATTTTATTTATTTTTGAAAAATTAAAATAGATACGAACACAACTTTTGTAAACGTAGTACATGCCAAACATCAAGCTTGTGGAGATGTACCAAGATCCGTAACACGTTTTTGTTATCGCATCGTTCAACGATACAAATTAAAATGAAATAGTATATGGAGACATTATGTGATTATCGAAAATTGAATACAAACGATTCATATCTATGACATTCCCTTTATACAGGGTGGAAATGAACTTAATGTCATAAATTTAAGGGTGACTAGTATGACATGTGTAGATTACGAAAGTAAAATATTTTTAAAAAAATTCGCATATTTAAGGGTAGTTTTCATTAAGCTAAAATTTGTTGTACAACTGTATTACTGGCAACGCATTTGCATTCCTCTGTAAATAAAAACATAATTTTCGTTAAAAATACTATTTAATTTAATTATTAAGAATAATATCTTATACAACTAATTTTGAATGTATTTTGATAAACATATTTTTAATGAAATATGAATTAAAACAGCAGTAAAAAAAGTTTCCTTAAGATTAGCAGAATTTTCGTTTTTCGAATTTTTAAAAAATTCTTTCACTTTCGTAATGTACACATATCATACTACTCACCCTTAAATTTATAACACTAAGTTTATTTCCACCCTGTATAAAAGTACGCCTATATCGTAAATTTTTATGATAAAGAAATGAGTTCTAAATGTTGGAGTATTTGGTAATTTAACAGTCGATTTAAAAGTGGATGAAATTTCTACCACAACAAATTCACCTCATTTCAAAGAAATGTTAAACTAACAGTCAAACATCAAAACTAAATTTAACATCACGTGATACCTCCTCATTGAATAAGTTTAGGAAACCAAAATCTATCATAAACCAAAAGAAAAAAATTGAAATCAGAATTTCTAAATTAAAATAAATAAATTAAATCCATCATAAACCAGCCTTTAGTTGTTACATACGCGTTTTAAAAGGAACATGAAATGAGTTCTAAATGTTGGAGTATTTGATAATTTAACAGTCGATTTGAAAGTGGCTGCTTGTGCGTAGCGCTCTCAGGAAAAACATCGGTGTGTGGCGCTGAGAGCTGGAAGTCCCCGCATTGTGCGTGTGGGTCACATGTTAAACGAGACGTGGCTTCCGCCGTATAAACTTGTTTATGCGGACACCATAATTTGCGCGCCCATAACTTCCAGAAACGAACAAATTGATGGCGGTCGGCTGCGCATTGTTGGCGGTGTTTGCGGTAACTCGAGAATTAAAACTAACCTCGCTCAGACGCTCGCTGAGAGCAGCGCCAACTATTAATGTTTCCATTTTATAGCCCATTTGTGGTACGTTCCCACAACCGCGCCGAATTTGCAAATGTTACTTATGTCGGGATGTGAGCGAATTTATTTCCCAAATAAACTGTTTTGTTCTGTTCGCCAACTTACGTCATTGTAACTCCTACTCATAATGTCCTCATATTAACCCTATCTGATTTCACAAAAATACACTCAACCTATAAACTTTATTGTTACATTTATTTTCCATTAAAGTATACATGTCATAAAACACTGTATATGCTTTCTCAATTTGCAAGGCACTTCAGTACACTGATACACTATTTATAGTGCCGTTTTATGTTCTTGGAACTATCTATGTATTTAATTCAACTTCCGCTTCTTTTATTACTGTAAATTTACATTCACATTTTATATTCTTTTCTTTTAAATTCTCACTAAAGATGGGATCGAAGCCGAATAATTATTCAGTATTCGGCCTATTAGACCATATTTTCACTATTCAGTGTTAGACCTATTCGTCATATTTTAATACCAAATATTCGGTGATAAAAAAATAAGGGAAGGACAACGCTGTTTTGTCATTATTAATGTATCTACAATAAGAATAAATAATATATCTAGTAATATTGTTTGGCAGTAAATTTCTTGAAACTGAAATAATTAAATTTAATAATAATCAAACAAGAAATAACAAAGGGCAAACATTTCAGATTAAATACACCACTCTCCGCAACGAGGACCACCAATCACGCTTTCAGATTGTACAAAAATATATTATGCGGTAATGCCGAATATTCGATTAAAATTTCGCCGAATATTCGTTATTCGGTTATTCGGCTGCTGCTATTGGTCATATCACTAATTCTCACCCAAGAAGGATCAAAAAATGAATTCCAATTTCCTTTCCAGTGGTGAAATTTGGCTACCTCTAAAAATACATACAACGTACAGTACACTTGGACACAGTTCAATTTTATTTGGATATTACTTGCTAAGATTAAGAATCAAACCCCAGATATTATATTCCACTAAATTCGAGTTAAACACTTAAATGATCTGTTCAAACTATAAATGTTATTAGTAACTGTTACTGAAATATTCTATAATTCAAATTATTTATATGCCTCATTATTATAAAAATTCACTTATTAAAAATGGTATTAGTATGGGAAATACATAATCTTTTCATTGAATTACATAACAACGTTTATTTTGCGTACTAGGTACATTATTTCGCGCAATGAATACGTCATTTCACGTATAGTGCGCATTTATTCGTGCGTGGGTGCATTATTTATCAACAACATATTGTCAAAACCATAACCATTGTTACTTTTCCTTAATTACCAAATAGTTATTTAAATTGTGATTCTTCATATTACTAAGAGGCCTTTGCATCCTGTAAACAAAAAACAATAATTTCGAAAGTTTTCGAAAAAGGTGATTTTGAATTTTATCTAGTTCTATTTCAATAAATATAACAATGATTTCAATATATTTATTTATTAATAAGGTAGTTGTAAAAAAAATGTTGTCTGTATTTTGTGCACGAATTGTGTTTAGTTCGATTGACTTTCTCACGCACTTAAAACACTAACTTTGCGCACTTAATATAAAAATAACTATTTGAATATGGTTACAGTAAATTTCAGAACTCATATTTAGATAATAATAACTGAATGTTTATATAGTGTTTATCCCGTGTTCATGTTACTAAGATTTTATTGTGTCCGTCTTATATTGAACTGAACGGGAAATTTTATATAATCATAAATCTATTGGCTTCTCAAAAAGAGACCTTTTTAATAATAAAACATTGAATAAATATTATATGAAATAAAATAAAAACAGTAAAAATATGTTATATTATTCTGCTCAAACTATGTCGCCGAGATTCTGAGAATCTCTAACACTCCCAGTTTCTATGACGACGGCATTTTTATCTTTAGCTCCTTCTGAGGTTGAATTTTAAATTTGTAAATAATTATTGCAATAGAACCTGTGAAATCGTTGTTCCTTCTGCGAATTCCGTGACGATGAAATTTAATTTTTACCTTCCAATGCAAGTTCTTTGTCTGATAATTTGTTAAAATGATAAAGGAAATTTTATAGAAGTTTTCATCCAAACGTAGATTTTGAGAAATATGTGAATTTATCCGGTTTCATGCGAGAATTCATCATCATCAGAGAAAGAATGAAAGGATGACAGGATGAGAAAATGTTATTCGACGTGCCATACCGACGGGGCCAATACTTCCCTAGGGAAGTATATTCAAGAGGAGATAAACCCACAGCCGACAATGCAGCCATACCGAACCATCATTGAATTCTTTTCACTTCATAAATTACTCTAATTTCCCTCTGGCTAACTTGATCTTGTTCATACAGATTTCACATTCACTTGTCCATATTAGAATAAATAAATTTCATGTTTTTTTAATTAAAAAAAATTATTTAATTTTTAACTTACAAAAACTGAAAATTATCTACTTTACACTATACATTTTACGAATTATTTAAAAAAAAAATGTAGTAATATTTTCTTGTAACTTTCCATAGTGTAAAGCGCATTCGCTCCATGTACTTAAAAATCAGGGTATAGTAGTAAAGTTTTCATAAGAGTATCAAGAGTACCATTACGATTATTTCTTTTTAATCTTGTAACTTTTTCTAATAACTTTGCTGGAATTTTTTTTTATATTTACTAACATATTTAATTACGTTTATTGAGAAAATATTAGTTACAATAACAAACAATAGTAGTTGAAATAACAATCAATATCTGTAGGGATAGCAACTATCCGTTAAGTTACAATGATAAATAATATTTGCGGAGAATGTAATTCCAGATTTAATTGTAATAACAAGTAGTAATAAATATTTCTCTGGTATGCGTGGTTTGGAAATTATAAACTATACAAACTATGTCAGATATACATATTATTAGAGGTACTAAATATATATATATATATATATATATATATATATATATATATATATATAAATACCTGATTTAAATAAGTAAAGAACCGAAATAAGAAATCATAGTAGATTGTTATTATAATACCTTAATATCTATCAAAAAATATACCAAAATATAACATCTTGTTTTATTATCTACGAAAATTAAATAGAATAAAAAAATCATGCTTTGACTATACAAGTACTTACTTGTAAATTTATCCTCTAGACAAGACACTGTTAAGATTCACTCTTTTAAACATGATTTCGCGAAATCATCCATTATTATAATATATGAGTAATTATTAAAATTATTACAGCAATAAACTCGTATACATACTGCATACAGACCATATAGTGACTTGACCGTATCTCAACAGAAAGTATTTTCTTACCTAAGTAAAATAATGTTATATAATATTACAAAACAAAAAATATTAGTCCTTGTGAATTAAAAAATACAGCAAATGTATTTTAGTAGTCTGTATCAACATAATTTTACCCGTGCTTGAACTTAAAAACTTGGGTGTAAGTAGAAAAAAGTATAAGTCAATAATTTCTGGAATTCAATCAATGTTTCGTAGGCTTTATTTTTGCTCAGGAAGTTGTTGTCCTATTCTAATCCTGTCAAGAAAATTCTCTATTTAGTAAAGAAAAAGCTTGAAATACTTGAAAATAAAATAAAATTCATGGAATTAACAATATATTGTGTTCTATCTTAATCAGGTCCTAACCAGTCAAGAAATTCACTAATCAGTAAAGAAAAGGCTTGAAATACTTGAGAACATAATTAAATGTTTATGAAATTAACAGTGTTTTGAGATTAGTACAGCGAAATATTTATTCGTGGTAGATAATAAATTGAAATATTTGGTGGTGTCATTAAAAGTGAAAGAGTAACTCTTGAAGGTGTGCATCTTATCTATATTTATTTCCGCGTCATTAAGGCAATATCGGCATCGCGTAAAGTTGTTGCAGCAGTGAGGGAATGTTTGTCAGGCTGTTCTTCCCTGTGCGAGAATACGCCGTTCTTGTAGCTATGCAAAATGAGCTCATCTTTAATGAGATTTTGCTTCATTATTATCTTTGGTAATGTATGCTTGTCTAGATAACGTGTTCTAAATTACTAATAGCGTCGTCAAATCTCAACATATTCTCCTAAAGACAGAATTGCAACGCGACACTCTACTGTCTACAAGATGGGAATGCAAATATTTAATATTTAATCACACTGCCTCATTGTGCATGAATGCACATGGATCTACTCTCAATACGACTCGTAAAATATTCAAACAATCTTATTATCAACATTCTAACAAAAATTATCACACGTGCAGAATAATGAGTTCAAAATATAATATAAACTACTATCAAAAGTTCTAATTCACAATAAATCAATTCGTAATTCAAATTCTCTGTTTATTGATTTTACAAATTATTTCGGAAATATTATGAAATATTAGAAATATCTAAAAATATTTAGAAATACATAGAAATATCTGGAAATAGCCGGAAATACATGGATATATTCGGAAATATATTGGAGATATAAGTGAAATACGTGGTAATATTACTGTGCAGAACACTAGCTGATTGCAAAGCTGAAATTGAAACCTTCTTAAGAAGTGTATTGGTAAATATCATGTAGCATATATTGTAGTTTTTGGTGTACTATATAATAAAACTTACCTTTCTTTTTGTGTGGCCGACATACCCTTATGTACTTTAATTGAACACCGAAATTAATATTCGTTTTAAAACCGTAATAAAAACTGGAACATTATTTTCTCTATTTTGGTCTTAAAATGACACAGGTTTTCTCTCACGCTAATTGATTCTAGAATGAGCTTAATTCTTAATTTTTAGTAAAATATTGTTATCACGGATGGTATGACTAGATTAATATACAAAATATCTAGGCAAAAATAAAATATCATTGTCACCAAGCTATTTTAGCAAAAATTTCTTTTAATGCAAATTTGCAAATATTTTTATAAAGAAGTAATGTAATGGAAAGATGAATCAAATAAAAATATACAATTTTTTTGATAACATTCGTCACAGAAGGCGATTCAAACTCGTATTAGAATCGGTTGCCTTCTGTAATTTGTAATTTACTTTTAATGTACAATTCTCATATTGGGAAGATACAATACAAAATAAATAGGATTGCAGTATTTTACAGCCTTCGAATAAAAATTAAAAAAAACTAATCTCCAGCAAGATGATCTAAGAATTGTAACTGTTAAAATATTATTAGCACTGTATAAATTGGCTGAAAACATCACCTTCCGTCTAAGGTCTATGTGAAGAAAATACCTCAGAAGAATTTTGAATTACTTCTGAAAGACAAATTCCGAGGCTAAATAAATGTTGTAAAAACGATAGAGTAGTAGAATTTAGGGAAATTAATAATACCAATAATACTTTGGATTTTGTTGTTAGATAAAATAAGTAATGTTTTATAATAAGAAAGAGATATGTGACTGAATTTATGTTATAGAAATTAAGAAAACTTTTCAACATTGTCCACTAATAATAACTATTTTAAATGTACCAGAAAATCGGTTAAATAATCATTAACAATAATTTTTTTATAAAATTCTATAGAAATAAGAAGACTGAAAAAGTCCTAACTTTAAAATTTGCACTTAATTTAAATGTCAAGTATCAAACACCATAAAACCGGAAGAATTCCAATAGAAGTTTTTTCTTGTATGTCATCTTATTTTATCACATTTGCTTGATTGATTTTTTCAATTGTTAATAAAAATGTACCAACTATTTAGTTCCTTTTTTTAACAAATTGTAAAAGAAGTAATAAAGCAAGGTAGGTATAACCAATTTCATAATATCAAAAAATATATTCTACCTTCTTTCCACTTAAGTGTTTTGATAATGAGAAGGAGGGGAGCGAATGAATTGTAGTGGGCACCCAATAAGCAATAAGCCACGTCTGGAAAGTTTCTTATATACGTTGATGACGAGTGGAAGCGCTAAGCATTCTCATTGAGCGAGTGCGTCTCGTCCAAACGTAAGCCAGGAGATTATACATCGAAACTCGGGTCTAATGCGCGTCTAATGTAACCCGGGGATCAAATGCTGTCAATAAGATTACAGAGGCTGTTCCTTCCTCGCATTCTCATCTTCCTCCGGAAACAAAAAGTGCAGACAGACAGCGCTACGCCGCTCTGAATGGAAATTGTGTACTAACGAGGTAAACAAAAAGTAGATTAACCCAAGCAAACGATATCTGAATTCATTCCCTATTTCCACCCGCCTTATTTTCATTATAATTATACATCCCAATTCGGTGCCGAGATAAATAGCTCTTAATTATTTTTAAAATCATTACGACTCATTATTCAAGAGCTTATTCATAATTATTCAGTATTGTTAATTATTATTTTTCAAAGGATAAAAGGACAAAAACACTTCAGTTTCACATTTCCGAGACTAGTGTTATCCTTTTCCTGCCTAGCATTTATATGACGATTAATGGAATAGTACATTGTGTATCTTGTAAAAAAAGTGATAGGTATTTTTCTGGACGATGGTATAAATAGCGGGACGAGTCTATGTGGTACACGCAGTATTTTTTTCGATTGGTTTATATTCAATATTTATGAAATAAATATTATTGTATTTTTATTTGCGGAAAACAAAGGACTGCGGACTGTACGGGAATGCTTTGTCACAGGTCGGAAAAAATATTCCCGGACTCTTATTTTTCGTAGTCTAGCAACTATATTAAAATACTGGAATAAAACACTTTTCCGGTTCGAAATCACTGCAGAAACCTCGACATAACGAACCTTCGCATATGACCCTCGAATATAACATCATGTTGATGTTATAAATGATGATCAATCGGAAGTTATAGTTACGTGACCAACAATTTTTAGTAAAAATTTGCTATTTAAGTTCATGCGCTTGCGAGTTTTTAATATAAAAAAATATTAATTTTCTTATACTAAAAAACATAATTTATTTATTTTCTTAAACCAATAACAAAACAAGTTAGAAAAACTGTTCGAAATAAATAAATAAAGAATTTAAGAAATATTTGAAACATTGACAACAAGTGTCAATACTTATTTTCGCGGAACAAAATTTGAGAACTGCGCATATCACATAACTATCACTTTCGATTGGTCACTCTGTAACTTTCTTCATGTTTAAAATCAAATGTAACCGATCTTGAACGCAACACTGACGTTTACAATTAAGGAGGTTATACTGGAATCCCCGAATTACTTTACACGTATGCATTGCTAGTCTATGTAGTTCAAACGAATTCGAAAACTTATTTTTATATATCACACTTTCGATTTTAACGGACATCCCTTCACACACATTAGTCTTTTATAAAAAAGTTCTACACAAACTGGGAACCTCTGGTCTAATGTATAGAGTGACCCATTATGGAGGTTACCCCTAATTTGAATTCAGCCAAGGTAAAGTTTTTTTACAAAATACAATCTAAATGAAAAGTTCCCTGGAGATCTCTGGAAGGTATAAATATACCATTACCGATACGTGAATTAAATTAGATTCTTCCATCTAATAAAGAATAATAATCCGTTAGAAATATACGTCTACGTCTATACGACGGTGAAGGAAGGCATTTATTGGACATTCTTTTTCAAAATTAATTTTTCTTCTATATTGCAATAAAACTTCATTCATTAGCTACAAATTGTGGGTTTTTTCATCCTGATGTCTCAAGAATTATAGGTTTGGCGTCCATTTCAAATATGGTTATTTGGTCTCCGCCACCATGTATTTATGTGTATAAGGAACAACTAGAAAAGCAAAAACATAAAAAAGACGAGTTATAGCTATTAATATACCTAGGATAGTAAGATAATAAGTAATCATAACCGCGCAGATGTCAATTGAATTCCGAGCTCGAAGAACGAGGATTTAAAGACATCCAAGACCTGGTATGATTGGTAACATCCGTGGTTTGTTCAATAGTTTACCGGTTTCACAATATTAATAAAAATTATTTTATAAAATTTTCTTGTAAGTACCGTTTCCGTGATTAAGTCTGTATGGGTTGATATGATCCAATTTTCCTCAATAATTTTATTATTTTGATAAATCTGTAGGGTAATATTTTTACCATAAAGACTAGTCAAAATTACATAGGATATAATTATACCTTAGTTAACCTGTTTACTTTTGTTTATGTAAACAAAAGTTTAATATCTTGAAACCGATAAATAAATTAAAAAGTAAAATTAAGAAGTGAGAACAGTAGAAACAACAAACAGGATGGTAAATGCAACAATATCTAAATTCTTTTATGACTACAAACCTAACGGTATTTAAAAGAAGCATAATGATCAATGGACATTCAACTATAATATGTAGAATATTATGATGAAAAATTATTCATAAAATATAAAAAAAATATATTAAAAAATGATTGGTCGGAAACGTACTTCAGCATCTTATTTACTCTTGTAATTATGATTTCCAAGAAATATTTTCCGATCAAACATGTAGAATAAAATATTAGAACGGACTTCTATTCTGAAAAATAGATAGTTAACAAATTTATTAGTCTTTTTTATTCTCCTTCGCAATTCCCAGTGCTAGTGTTTGCCAAGGAAAAAGAACTATTTGAAAATCATAGTAATGAATCAGAATTAAAAATAAAAGAGAAGCAAACGTCGATGGTTGAAGTTATTCGGAATATTTTCCCCACACATCACTTCAAATGAAGCGATGTTTGTCACTGGATTAAACTCATTGAGTGAAATTACCCGGTCAGATTCCATGCAAATATTTAATATTCCCAGATCTACCTATGGCATACCCAATGAATTCCGCTTTTTATTCATTTTTAAGGCACGGAAAATAAGCGGAAATTTACCGAAATCAATGGATGAATTTGTTCCAGTGTTTGATCATTATTGAAAATATTCATCAAAGCAATATTAATTTAAATTCACAAATAAAATTTTAAAACCCCTGGCCTCTTTCTGGAAAATGCAGCGCTGTCTATTTTCAAAACACGTGAAGTACGTGCTATAAAGAAAAGCAAATAAAACCGAGTCACATTGAAATAAATCTATGATTTTATTATACGTGCTGTAAGAACTGCCACAGATTTTTCGTATTAAAATACATATAGTTCGTGTTTACTACAAGTTGTGTGAATGTTATAAATTGCAGCGCAAATAAAACAAATAAAATCGGATGATAAATTCCACGATGTAAAATTTACATACAGTGAAATACACGTAGAGATTATTGGAATTTGTTATAGAAAGTATACAAATGTATTAAGATGCGTTCTACTTTCTTTAAAAAAAGGATCAATTGTTTAGTTACTATTTTAAAAATTTCAAATATAAAACTAACTGCAATTGTTTTTGAATATTTATTAGTTTGGAAGATTATACAAATGTATTTCTAAGTGAGTAAAATAAGTTATTCTACTTCTAGGGATTAGATGGTAAATTATCATGAATGTAAGTATAAGAAACATTTCACTCTTGTGTGATATATGACGTTTTATCTTCGTGTAACGGTTTTCTACATGTTGCTAGTTTAAATATGTAGGAAAATGATATTTTATGAAAAGAGAAACTCATGCTCAGTTATTGTTACTCTGTTTAAAAAATGAGTTGTTGATAAATGATTTTGTTATTAAATTTTAAAACTGTCAGTTCAGTGTATAATGAATCATTGTAGTCACTTGTAAATAATTATTGTATTTAGTCACTAAAAATACATTAAGTACCTCAAAAACTGCTAGTGTCAGTTAATAGTATATTGTGTTGTTAAGAGTAAAAGTAATACTTTATGTGGCGACAATTGCATACGAGGCACACAAAGACACTTTTACTCTGAAACCTAGGTATTTAACAATATAATTTTTCTACTTGACTTTCAATTTGTAGGTTACCTATATAAATTTATCAGGTACAGTAACTTTATTCTTACGTTATCTACTTTTACAGTAACATTTAGGACGATATTACAGATTCCTATTGTAAAAGTTATTTCTTATTAACTGATTCTACATAATTCCTATGGATACTTATTTATTTAATTCTTTCTTCCTTGTAAATCATGTTACAAAAGATTTAACTTTTATGACGTTTGAAGAAAAAATATTATTGTATCCAAATAATTCGGAGAATGTTTCATGTTGCAACCTAAGAATTTAGAAAATTCTATACTATCAGGTATATAATCTTATTATAAATGTAATACATTTCTGAAAACAAAAAATATTATTGTGTCCAAGTGTTTGGAAACCGACTATTAACAGCGAATTTAGGAAATCCTAGATGGCTAGATCATCCTATTAAAGATTTTAGTTTCCGCAAACATACGACTGGGAAGTTCTGGCAAGTTTGGCAGTAGAAGAAACAGGAAGAGAAACAATGTAAAAACTAAGCTAACAAATCGTGGCGGGGTCTAAATATGAAAAATATAGCTTAGCAGCGTGTGGATTACTAAGAGCACACGTGCGCTGCGCATAAATCCTCCGCTTCCTCCCCGGAACCCGGACTTTGAGAGTCCGGTAGGCTGCGAGATACCATCAGTATTTATGCGCTCGACTATAACTTCTCCAGCTCACTCTGCTTTCATTACCCACAGAAATCTCTTCTTTGGTTTTTAAAGGACATTGTGCGTTCTTCGATTTAAACTGAGTGGAATATGTGGTCCGGGGTTTGATGCCTAGAGACGCCGAATAATTATTATTAATCAAACCAAAGAGGTTTAATTTCTTTTGTTTTTTCTCAATGATTTATTTTGCTGTTAAGTGTCGAGATTTAAAAATTCTGTGGACACTTTTATTTGTATACATATAAATCAGACTATTGATTCTGCATGGGATTTACCGCTTAATATGGTTTCCTAACCACTCGGACGTTTAAATAAAGATATGAACCTCAGATGTCACGAGTTTTTCCTCACTTTATCAATATATGATGCAAGAATTATAAAATTTTTATCTAGTATATTTATCATATATGCATGGCAAAGATGAGAATTTTATTCGATGTAGAGAATACTTGTCAGCCTTGTCCATTTCAAAATCAGTCAGATACAACGACTAGTAGCTTGATCTTTTATATTTTATAATGTAGAAATAATTTATTTTCTGATTTTTAACATTCATCTCGATCTTCCACTGGACATAAAAATCAAATAATTTTGAAATAAATACATATAATGTATTAATAGATTATAAAATAATAGTATATTATTATATAAGGGATCATGATAAAAATACACAACATAGGAAGGCTGATCCACATATAAAATAGACGTAAATAATTGATTTCTGGCCATGTGATTGGCCGAGAAGAGTGAATTATGAGTCATATTTCACTCTCCTGGAATAAAACTAAGAAAAACACTTTAATACATAGTTGTCAATTAATTTACACATTTTGTGTTGGTTGTTTCGTTAGTTCAACCTACAATTCTTTAGGTTGCTATTATTCATTCATTCATTCATTATTACCTTTAAATATAATATTGTCAGATTTGACTTGACATTCTACTTCTGAAATCATACGATTTCACCTCACAAGATGATGTCATGAATCCTCTTTTTCCCCTTACCGATTTAAATCACATGGTTAAAATTGATGACGTGTGGATCAATTCCTGGAAACAAACCTTAACAGTTTTATCTGTAAATTGGAAAAACAAAAATATTCAAAGACTATTTCGCAATTTTAATATAAATGTCTGTTTCATCAATTATGTTCTTAAAAAAGAATTTTCAACTATTGTATTGGCCACATTTATAACTATTGGGCGTAAACATATTCATAATGCCCTTGAAACTAAAACCTTTGTCATTTTTTTGCGTGTGAACTTATTTAGTGAAACTATTGGTAGTTTGTTTTTGTAAGCTGTACGTGTGTTCGTGTGCAGAAGTTCCGTTTCCTTCGTGATTAATTCCTCGTTTGGTTGATAAGCTGATGTACAAGTTATTGAATATTAAACGACAATTACAATTCAGGCTCTGGCGGTGCTTAAACGACGTTGGTGATGTTCAAACTTGCGGTTATGCAAATTCGCTTGATATCTCACATTCCGTTACGTAGTGCGACCTGCTAACAGACTTGTTCCACACGTCTTCCACCCAGGGACGTGTACTTGCTTTATTTTCCCGCAAACCCAAGAATTTGATAATTAGTGCAAGATATATAGCGGGTGCCAGGATCAAGCTAATTGTTCTTAATTATCCCAAAGGTGATTAACTTTTTGAACCTCTCGCATTATAATTGATGTGATGGATAACCTAAATTTTATCCTTTATGTTTGGCATGCTCCTTTTGCTATACTCGTAGTGAGAAACTTCTTTAAGAAAATTGGAACATTTAGCTTTAAATTTTACCGCAATATAATTCTACGCAAAATACATAATTGAAGAAATTAAAAAATATATCCGTCTTTGGTATATTCTTAAATGTTTACCTCATTTAAAACCAACATCCTTGTTTTATTATGTATTATAGTTTCTAGTAATTAATCTACTTATTCACCTTGAATGTACTCCAATTTCATTAATATTGTAACGTTTATTATATTTCAAATTTATTAAATAACAATAAAAATAATACAAGTTCATAATTATTGTACTTTGCTTAGCTGGTTTTTCCGTAGATACACTAAAATACGTTTTTTTTTGTATTTCACTTTGAATTCTAATTGTATTACATATTACGGACTACGATATTTTTTTAACTTTTTTGTTTCTAAATTACTTTTTTTCGACTAATGTATCTCCGATTCAACATATGTTAGAAAATCATTGTATGACTTTCATTCCTTGAGGAAGACCCATGTGGATTTGAAACCGGTCGGAGAGGAAATAAATTTTATTCTACTGACTGAATTCCAGTATTTTTCCCCAGTCTTCTAGACCAGTCAAGTAAATCCATCTACCGATAAATTTAACCAATACTCTGATTTAAATGAAACTAACACAAATTAAACCTAAAGATTAGTATTACACATTTATCGAATTAATTATTAACTAATATTAATTTATTTGTGCACGGCAGTATTTATTTCTATGCTATTTATATACACACGATATCAAAATTTATTTCCACTAAATAGTTATGTATTTCTAATTCGCATATTGCTGTTCTTCCCTGGACTAAGTTGCACTAACTATTCACTGACTCGTCTCTATTCCACTTGAACTCTTGATAATCGACTGCGACACTATTATACCTGCAGGTAATTAATCTCGAACCTTCTAGAGTCTTCCATACTCAATAAAATTTCCGGACAATAGCGCACCATCGCTCTTATCTCACTTGACTTATTCAGTGAGACTACCTGAGTAATCGATAATGGGTCAGGCTCGTTATACTATTTCATTTACTAGATCAATTAATGGGGAAGAAGAAATGCTAAACGAAATTTTGACAGCAATGTTGAATATGTCATTTGACATTTTAATTCGACGTGATATTGTCCATTTAAGGGAAACTTAAAATTTAAATAATATTGGTAAAATCGATCATTAATGTCTTTGTTTTAAATTCTGGCCTTTTTATTTAACGGGTGCCTGTGCGTTGTTTTTGTATGTTAGTGCATTTGTAATTACTGCAAAATAATAATTAAATCATGTGTTTTATTGAAATGAAAACAGCTTAACGCAGTGACATAAATGATGAATACAAATACGATAAACAAGCAGCGAAACAAGCAATAATCTGTAACAATTGAATACAGCAGAGCAGTCATGAAATCAACAAGACAAAGCAAAATTTTAGTGAGTGATTAAACATTTAATTTGTTAATATCCGTTGATAATTCAATAACAACATCAATGAAAAGCAACGCTGATAATTAAATGGAAAGTAATTAGCATGGGAGACAAAGGTTAAAATGGATTAAACTGAAATCACAGACAAACGATTCCGCGTACGTCTTTGAAAAACGCCGGCGCACTTAAGCAGGAATTACATCGATACGATTCCCATTAAGGCCCAAATGTCCCCACTGCTGTAATTCAATTTAAAACAGACTGTGTGGACAAATATGTTCCGGACTGAAATACGAGAATTGAAGCTTTCCACCGTATTTATTTCACTTAGCGCACTTAAGCGAAAGGAAGTAACTTACTGATTGCGAACTTTCTTACAACTACTTTGTATCTACTTTTTACTTCATAAACTTTATTATTTCTCGGCAACTCTGCACAAATAAACACTATCATAACCTAATAAACACAACTACGCTACGAGTACTTGCTAACTTATTTGTTACATTCACTTGCCGATTCCCAGCAAATTGGAGATTTACAGTTAATAAAAAGTTAAATGACATACAGCAGGGTTGCATTGATTTAAATCTATTTTTCTGCAATTATTATTTAACATCCCAGGGCCTGTATTCTGTAACTTTTTGCAACTCTGCATGTTATTATTAAAAAGCGGATTATATTCACTAAAAAAGTATCAAAATATGCATGATATATGCAAAAAAGTTGTAAATATGCACTTTAAAATAAAAATAATTTGCAAAAAAATAATTTCAGGTGGTTCTTACTAAAATCATTTTTTTATTTCTAATTTTATATGCAGTGATTTATTTAGAATATTTCACGAAATGTATAAAGACAATAAATGTCACAGGTAATTTAAACAAAAATAAAAAAAAAACTTACAGTGTGAAAAAAACACCATCATTTTTAACGAGAAAGCTGTTATATGCTTTGTTAATATTTTTTGATACATTTTATTCGGTAGTATTAATTTTTGTTATAGTTCTAAGCATACCAATATCAGTGACAGCTATTATTTACTTACCTTACCTACAAAATAAGAATTACTTAAGTTTTAAGCAGTTCTAAAACAATGATTCAAACAATTTTTTTTGTTTTGACGAGAAATTAAATATGATTTTAATGGTTTCAATGTGTATGTTTTATATAAAGGCTCATTGGTTAAAATTTCGATCAAAATTATATTTCTTGTAAAGTACTGTTTAAAAAAAGAATAAAATTTGTCAACAACATTTCCCAAACACAATTTGTTACGATCTAAATTCACTGGACTGCGCTTGCGCGTTGTTGCAATATAAACATTTATCATATGTTAATCCTGTAATAATTTAATGTCATATTTATGGTAGTTCACAACTAACTACAAGCTGTAGTGCAGATGCTGTGATTGATAATTAAATTCCATTAAAATGCAAGTAGAAATGTTGTGGCAACGTTGAAGTCATATCTATAAATTAATTAAATAAGTTTTGCATATTGCATGGAGTTTTATTAGAAGTTAGAGAATTTTAATTACTCTAACGACAAATTAATGTAATTTGATTTTCTTTTGCGTAATTAAATGCATGTAGAGCGGAATTAGCGGTAGCTACAAGTGTATAGGTTTTAAGTAGAAGCTTTAGAAAAGCACTTTGTATACTTTCACAAAAAAAGTGAATAAAAAGAGTGTATTAGGTTGTTGCAAGGGATTCAAACTTTGTCATTTCACATGCTAAATATTCAGTTTAGACCAAGTAATCGGATTTCATGTGCATGAAGTAAAACTTCATTAAATTAAATTAGCTACATGTATTTTTAATTACATTATATGACGGAATATAAAACAAAAATCCAGTAATAAGGTAATTAAAATAACTTGAACTTTTATAAGAGATCATATTAAATTACATATATATGTATATTTTCATAACATATGTATAAATATGATATTATTTTTATAACACATTAGTAATTAGAATATTATTGTTTATTAATATTGTGCGTACAAGTCCTATGAGGAGGCACCTATCTAGACATAGTTATAGAATTTTATTCACAAACGATTATTAATACGCCTGTTTCTATCCAATCAAACAGTTGCGAAGTGGCTCATTATTTACCTACTTCATTTCCCGGCTAATAGGCATAAAGACAAAGATATTCCCGGCTAGTTTTTCTAACTTCTTAAATGTCATTGCCGTTTCGACAAGTCAAATTTAGAGGAAATAAAACGTTCAATCACTTATTCTTTAGTTTCACGTACTCCTAGTGGAGTACACTCGAATTCACTATTAACATAATGTTGAAAATAATACTCATAATTACAGAAAAAGCAATAAACCTTGTGATAGCTAAACTGACAGAATAAGTAAACATTTTGTTTCCCATCATAGACCCCTTTATTAACAAATAAATCATAACAAAACTTTCAAAAATTTAGCTCAAACCTGAAGTTCCTCTTAGGAATGTTGTTATTACAGATAAACTTGATGTAACAAAAACAGTCAACATTGACGTTACATTCTTTGAATTTAAAAACAAATGAGAAATTCAAACACACGATGAGAACAAAAAAGTTATAAAATTTATTTAAGGAAAAGAATAGGACAAGACAAATAGTGAACGGTATTTTAGAAATACTAATATTTTTAAATATTTAATGGAACATAAAAATATTTAAATATATAGTTATTTAAGTTACAAAGAATGTGCATACGTGTTTATTTCCGAAGAAGTTGTAATGGGCTGAGGACATATTAACTTTAAAGGATACAAAGATTTATGAATATTTTTATATTGAAGAATTAAGCTTAATTATTTAGAAATATAGCCCGTTTGACATTTTTTTATTAACATTATTAATTTTTTGCTACATTTCTTTCAATACAAGTTATGTTACGTATGTTTGTTGCTATGTTAACATATTAGCCGGTAGGTACTGTATGTGTTATTATAGTATTATTATCCTAGGAATGTAAGTGAAACGATAAAAATCCGTCGTCATGAAAAAATTATAAACGAATATTACAGGTCACTTACATATCTGGTAGTTACAGACGAAATATATAGTTACAATACAAGTAGTGTGAAAGAAATTTATATTTGTCGTTATGTTACTATTTTAAACAGTATGATTCTATTTTCTTATGAATGTAAGTGAAATTATTAAGTTCAGTCGTCATAAAGGAATTATAAACAAATGTTACAGGTTAAGTCTGGTCTATGCAGCATTGTAATAATCAATGTCATAATCAGAATCACAGTCTTAAAATTAAATCATGTGTAAATAATTGCAGCGTTTATGCAGCAGTATAATAATCACA
Source organism: Stenolophus ochropezus (assembly GCA_035578165.1). NCBI lineage: Eukaryota > Metazoa > Arthropoda > Insecta > Coleoptera > Carabidae > Stenolophus > Stenolophus ochropezus. The sequence goes on along the minus strand of JAQOWZ010000019.1, from coordinate 12,211,552 downwards.
TTCATTGACATAGAAATAAGTATGACATTAAAATTGATTTAATTTTAATTCTGTGACTACGATCATGATGAGATGGCAGTGCGCGTGTTAATGGCGTACGCAATATAACTTAAAATTATGTTTTTTGAATGTTATATTTTCATGTGGATTTGTGGATCTTACGAGTTTTCTAATATAAATGAAAACTTTTTTACAATACTAATATAATGAGAATTTAAATTATTAAATTCTGTAATTTTAAATTCATAATCATATCAAAATTTTTGGATAAACGGTTCACATTCGTGTGAATATGACAGTGATTATGATTACGACAATAATTGTACTAACGCTGCATAAACCAGGATTTACTTACAAGTCTTGTAGGATTACTGGGTGTTTATTGATAATGATATATTTATACCATAGAGGACGTTTATGACACGTCACCTGACAGGTACTCTAGTTAGTGTGGAGAATAATACACAATAAGGATTATTTTTAGGTGGAAAATAAAAGGTAAAAATTTAATGTGAACTCAGATTTTTTGAAACATAGGCATTCGATTAATAATTTTGTAGCGATACCAAGGTTTCGCCGCGGGCGACGGCCGCTAACGGACATGTCACAACAGGTCCGTCCGCTCCCGCTCCCCATTGTTATGTTTTCCAGAGGGTTGGCGAATATTCCAGAACATAACTGTTCCACATTAAATATCCTGAGCAGTAGATCGCAAAGACAGTCTAATATTGATACGTGTAGAGATCGTTGGTGATATAAATAAATAGTTGGTAATATAAATATTGTGGAAATAAATATCGCGTAGTTTTAAGTGTTTAAATAAATAATCTTAGTGTTTAAGTTTTTATTTATAATTGTTAGTCTTAAAATAGTGTTTATGTTTATTTATTCATAGTGTTATTTATTTTAATTATTCTTTATAATTCATATTTCTTATATTAAACATAGTTATATAAATATTAGTGTTTTAATCAATTTTACACTTCACCTAAATAAATAAAATGTTACAATTTAATAGACAATATTTTTAAATGAAAATGAATACCCGATTATTTATTATGATCCACAATTTTAAAAGGAAAATGAAAATATTCTGTCAGTAATGTTAATAGTTAATTATTTTTAATTCTATTTAAAGTGCAGCTGGGAGTAATTAAAACTTTAACAACTGCAACCGTTTTTCCTTTATTTATCCTTTTCACTAGCACTAGCATAATGAAGTGTTTGAAGAATCCACTTATAATGATCTGACGATATAATTGCCGTGTGTGAACTGGAGGGTAATAAACAAGCCGAATTCCGCGTCTTTATGAATTCCATTCCCTGGATGTTTATTCGAGCGAGGGGTAAGTCAGCTTACCCGGCCTGCGGTGTCGAATGCGTTATGTGGAAGAAATAAACGGGCTGCAACTATGGGAGAGACAATACGGAGTTTTGAATCCTGAGAGGTGACTTTTGTCACCCTATTTACCAGCTTGCTTTGTTTGAAAAGCAACAATTTATGGACCTTATATAAAGTTTTACATATTTGAGAATTTGTGTCGTGTAGTATTGAAATATTGTGATAATAAATATAGGTAAATAAAAAAACAGAGTTCATATAGATAGATACATAAATAAAAAAATAAATACATATATACCTTAGATAAAATAAACAGTAACAAAATTCATTGACAACTTTGTGGAGCAAATTTAATAAAACAAATTTGCACTTGATTTATTCACACTTATTATAAAAATAAGTGACGACAGTCTAATGATCATAAGTAGGAAACGTTCGTCACTGCAAAGTAGTTCATCGATTGTGAAAATTCACTGAATATATTTGGAAACATGGAGATAGGGAATACATTTGAGCCTATGTAGTTATATGTGCAACATTAAGTATTTATTGGTATGGGTTATTGATTTATCTGTTAAATACCATAAAATTATGTTTGTATCTTTGCAGGATTACAAATAAAACCACCAGATGCCAGACACTTTGCTGAATGTTCCCAATTGTGTCTCTAATAACGACAATTTAACTCATAATTTGTTTTTCAATTAAATCACGTTATTTTGATAAATTCGGCCAATACTCTGTACTAAACTGATAATTTTCACTAGTTGAAAATTGCAGCGATAATTCCACTACTAGGAATGTAGACAAAATGCAAGTAGATAAATTAAATATTTTTTTACCTCATCCATGGTAATTGCGTTATTTTAAATATTTTTGATATGTCAAATAAATAAAAAAAATTCCATACAGTTTTATAGTGCGGTTCAAATGCTATTTAATCGTAGAATTATCTCTGACAATTATAACTCTAGATTTGATTTTTAGCGCGGAATATTTTTTTTTATTTATAAATATGCTACTTGGTTTCTTGATAGCAGTTTTTATTAAAGATTTGTCCTGCATAATCACTCGAGCTAAAGTCTAGCGGTTTTGTCGTACAAATCTCTCAAATGTCAAGCAACCAAGTGCTCATATAAATAAAAAAATATTTCAGTACTTGAGATTCTGTGCCCTTTGGGAATGTATAATTTTTCTTCTTCAATTTAAAAAAATTCTTTGATTCTATCTGAGGGTAGTAAACACGTAAAAAAAGAACTTCGTGCCTGCGAATATCCTTTTGTGAAAGATATCCTTGAAGACAAAGATATCATAAGAGAAAAGATTTTCAATATAAACTACTTATCAGATACAGTCGTGTCTTTCTACCTCATGTGTCTGACGTAAAAGAAATTGATAAATTCCCAAAAAAGCACAAAACATATTTAAAACTTTCCAAGTCCCAGACATTGATTCTTTACGATGCTCAATATCAAGATTAGTTCCAAACCTAAGCTGCTGTTGCCTCAGAACTACCAACCCACATTCCCGCAAACTCTTTAGATTTAAATCTAAGATAAAAAACTTTTTACTTTTCGGATAATTACCAGAAAAATACTCGATTTGCAGGCTGTTATATGGAAGTTTTATATAAACTACTCTATAGTAATTTTCTTTAATTTATTTTGTCGGAGAAAACATTAGTATACTTACCTAATTGTTATCTTAATAATATATGATTTTCTTTTTCCTGCTAATATTTTATATTGATGTCTTACTTGTAAAATAAATCGTTAAAATATAGAATTAGCAAAAATAACAACGGGCAGCGGTGGCTCAATTGGTTAGCGTATTCCGACTTGAACAGAGTTGAATGTGAGATCTGCTTTAGTAAAAGGGAGCAGGCCAACATATTTTAAAAAAAATTAAAATCAAGCTTTTTTATTCATAGAAATTTTACTTTACTGTCATAGCCGACACCTATAACTACAACACTAGGTCAATTTCTGTTGCAAAAATTATTAAACATTTATCCTGCATCTTTGTCATATACGTATAGCATAGAATTCATGAGACTTTTATTCGATATCTCATTATCGTACGTGTTTCAGAGGGGTACATTATTCTATCTGAGACTGTCATTTATGAAGGTGATTTTGGGATTGACAATTTGTGCTTCATTGCGTGTTGGTAGTTTCGTTAGTTTAATCTAGAACATACGATTTCACCTAACAAAATGATGTCACCAATCCCTCTTCTTCCCAAATATTTGAATCACATGGCTACGGTTGATAACGTGAAGATCAACTGCAGTACATAGACTGTAACTATTAAGTACCTATTTATTTAATCCAAAATTAATAAATATTAGGTGACTTGTAATATTTATTTATAGTTTCTTGACGACGGGTCTTTAAAATTTCATTTACATTCCTTAGAAAATAATACCACAATAATACTTTCAGTCACATATAGCAACAAACGAAATTAGATTGAAAAAATGTACTAAGAAATGAATGAACCTAATTTTTTAGTAACGCGGAAAGAGTAATAAGCAACATGGAATGTACTTGCGTCTTAACACCCTGGAAAGTTACTAGGACCTCGGCATACACCTTTATATAGAAATCCCTTGGAAATAAAAAAGTACTTAATTTCTTGTCAAATTTAGTACAGTATATTCAATTATTTAAATTTAAAGGTCTGGTAATGTAAAATTAATGTACAAATAAGGAGCAGTATTCTAACATATAATAACGGAAGATAATGCGTTTTATACATTAGTTTTTTTCATGAAATAATGTGTATAATAAAGCTTGAGTGCTGTTTTTGTGTGAAGTGTGCTCTATATTTTCTCTAAAATAAATCTATAACTCAATCATAAAATTCTCGGCAGGTATGCTCTGGAGAAATGATTCTAATGCTACTATTCTTTCAGTAAAATTGAATCTGCTGTAGGAGCGTGAGAAATATGGTGGTAAATAGAACTCGCTGCCGTAGCAGTGGCAAATACAAGCAATGAAATATTCCTTTGCTTCGGTCGCATTGCAATAAAAGCTGTTTATGTCGTTTCATTTATGCTTTTGGTTTAATTCTAAACCATTTACTTAAGTACTTGAACAAATAATGCGCGCAGCAATTCAGATGATAAATCAGTAAATATGAAGCTACTGCTATTACATTTACAATCTCGTTCAAAAGCGGTGTAAACCGTTTTATCTCATTACGAAAAATCGAAAGGAAATTAGGAGTTATTGTTTTATTGCGCAGATAAAATCAAACTAAATATTTTAACACAAAAATTATAAGCGATTATAAATACAAGCTTACTCGACTATTAAAAAGTTTAATCGATTATCTTAAAAAATAAAACATTATTATGTTTATTGTTTCTGCGATAAAAAATAGGTTCAATAACTAACGCGTATAAGATCGCAGCTGTTCAATAGTCTGAAATAACTAAAATTAATAATATATTTTAAACAATTAATAATTTTTTATAGCCCTTAGGTACATTTCAGAAGCTTCAGGCTAAAAATGTGCAACAAAATGAAATGAAAGTTGTGAAAATCCTATATCATATATCGCTTTAATTAATTTAGGTTATTCAAGCGTTACAATATGTTCTAGTAATAGTAATTTTTTATAGGCTATGAGAACATTTCGGAAGCTATAGGCTAAAGAATTTGTAATAAAATGTAATAAAAGTTGTGAAAGTGAAAATCATACATGTATTACTTTCAATAAACTATTCTTCTTATGTTATTCAAGAATTACTATTTAATATTGTAATGAACATGACTCACTGCCAATGACTCATCGTACCTGCCTCAAGACTCAAGAAAGATCGAGATTAATTACCCGCAAGTATAAAGACTGCAACGACGGATACCAGCTGAGACTGTAGAGAGAGTGTGAAGTCAGACTCAGCAGAGTTAATCGAGTAGAGTCGAGTGAAGTGAATATAGTAGAGTAGAGTGAAGTGAGTCGAGTCGCGGCATACGGTCCGAACAGCGACATATAAAGTAGAACTAAATATTTAGGGGAAATAAATTCTGTCTTGTGAAAATAAATGCAGTTTAGTTTACGTTATTTTTATTTAAATACGAGTGTTTCTTATATTTATCATTATTTAATATAATATAAATATTCGTGTTTTGTAACTCTATACAATTCACTTATGTAAATAAACGTTACAATATTTTGAAAATGAATTTAAGTTTTCTATTTCATAAATTACTGGTATCTTCTGTTCAATTATTGTTAATTAGAAAATTTGACGTTAAATACTATTTGTAGATATATATTTTTTATTATTAATAAGATTCAATCAAGAAACACATGAAGTGAAATATATGATTTCGTATATTTAATAAATTTATACGTGCATGTCCGAAGAGAAAAAGATTTTTTTAAATACTTTTATAAAAACATATAATCTATAAAAATATTCAAATTCAACAGACCAAAGACAATAAAAATGAAACAGGAAAATTCAAAACTAGAGAATAGTTTATAAAACTAGAACAGTTTATTATTTGTGTATTTCTGTTTCACAAAATCCATTTCCATTGTTGCATGAGATATTGAAATTCAAACATTTACCTTCAGATCCTCATATCAAAAATAAATAAACATATCACGTTTTAGAACATTTTTTCTCGAGTTTAATCCGAAATATCCTAGTATAATTCAGCTGCACGCTACACTAAGCGAGAATTTTATTTGGGAGCACATGCGTCGAGGACTTGTCACGCAACGGTAAAAATATCCCGGAATCGATAGAGAGTTTATTCTGAATTGGGAAACTCTGCGATCGAGTTCAAGAGCTGAAAATATTCGGTCATCTCGCTGATTAATGAGGATTTTCGGGATGTTTACTGCCACGATGGCCATTTGGCTGAATTTTGTACGCGAGCTTGGCTGCAAATTGGTATAAAGCACGCTGTTGCGGACGTAACAATGTACCGGATTTAATTGTTATTCATGGCATTGGATTTTACAACTCTATGATTTTTATAGGTGATTATACTCATTGTGACACAGATATAGGTCAAAACTTATTTAGTTACACGTATACACTGAATAAGTTACATTAATGCCCAGTTTCACCATCAATGAAAATAGCTATTTTTAGTACAAGTGAGCAAAATATGTCTTTTTCTCACGGGCCCAGAAATTGGCCACACAAGCGAATCGAGTGTGCCAACTGAACATGTGAGAAAAAGACATGCTCACGTGTGCTAAACATAATTTTTTCCACAATCTTAAAATATAATTTAAAAAAAAAACAAAACATTGTACTTTTTTATTTATTAATGAAAATCTCAACAGTACAATTATGTTTATAAATTATAATTAAATTTAATGTAAAATGTATTATAATGTCTGTAATCCCATGAAAACATTGTGCTCAGAGTTAGTGTATTTTGCTCACTAATGGTATTTACTTTGCTCACTTGTGAAGAAATTTATTAACTTTGCTCACTTGTGATTCAATATGCTACTTTGCTCCCTGTTTTAAGTTGAATAATGATGTATTTTGCTAACGATTTTGGAAAAAGTATTTTATTCAACAGATAACCTATTCGTCAAATAAAACTATCATTCTATTTCACCAGCGTCAATTAGTAAGTATATTATTCAACGAACAAATCGTTAGTTAAGTTATCTTTATTTATAAAAACAAATATATAAAATAATAAAAATGGGTAACAGAGAAGTGAAAAAATTATTACATTTTAAGGATTTTTTAAATTGTTAACAATAAACTGTCAATATCAGAATGTTGTAGTCATCTTCAATGTTGTTGACATTCTCCAAGAAAGAAATTGTTTAACGAGTAGAATGGCGAACAACAATGAGATTACTTATTATTTAATTTGTTTTTAAAGAAACAAATACATCCTAAGTTTACAGCTTCTTTTGTGAAGGACACAGCGTCATTTTATTAATTTCCAAATATCCGTCTACTAAATATAATAAAGTTTCCTATTCTTCTTCAACATAATTTTTGCTTATCTCTTTTTTATTTCCTTGTATGATGTAAAGGAAATATGATTAGCCGTAGAATGCTCAAATTTTGTATATGAGACTGCTATAATAGATAGTTGTGCACCTCCTTTTTTATTGTAATAGGCAGTGCCAAAGGGGCTCTTTGCTCATAGTAGCTTTTGAATTTTTCGCATAACTCAATAACAATTAGCCGTAGAATGTTGAAATTTTGTTTAAGGAATTGCTAAAGCATTTAGTTATATATCTCCATTTTTAGTTCTAATCAGCCTTTTCAAAAGAACACTTTACTTTTGACATAAACTTAATAAAAATAATAATTTAGTTGGCCTTTATTGTTTGTAGGATAAATTTGATTTCATCTCAAAAAATTGACAACATTGACAACTTTCAGAATTTATTTAGAGAAAAATATATAGACAATAAATGAAAACTATATCACCTTAGCAAATTTTTGAGCGATTAAAATATTTTTGTGCAATGCAATAAGAAATTGAAATAAACATTTTAGTAAAATTTGACAAAAGATGATCCATTTCGAAGAGAAGTTCGAAGATATAAAACGAAAGGAAGTTGAAGAACAATTATTCTATTTTCAACATCTGTTAATTATTACTTTACTTTATGGTGTGAATCCGACAAATAATATTTTATAAATGTAAAATATTCATTGCCATTTATGAAGATATTATTTGCATTCATTGCCTAGACGATGTTGTACATTAAAGCAAAAATACGTATTTTTTTTTTGTTTCTGAAGATCAAGAATTATATTATTAACTTGATTGTTAAAACTTGGAAAGAGTAACAATTAAATTATTTTAATGATAAATAACATTAACTCCCTTTGTATCAAGTACTATAATAGTTATTTATTAAAATCCTATACATTCCCGCAATGTTGTGATGAACTATACAATTACATTTTTTGTGTATTCGAATATCTATTTGATATGGAAAGCGGACTCTAATGAATCAATTATATTTTAATTGGTTCGAAAATAACAAATGAGATATAATGTTCTATTTTTCGTAATTTGAATGCAAATTGAGGTAAAATAATAACGTAAAAATTTGAGAGTAAATGCAAATAATGAAATTGTTTCGTGAAAATTGTTTGTATTAAACATTTCATTTTACATTTCTATATTTTATTGTTAAATTAAATTATTACATACAATAGTGTCATAATTACAAATTTATATATTGTTGATTGAAATTTGTTCATTCATAACGGATGCATATATTACTGTTTTTACTTCTATGAAATACCCTGTGGTATTTCGAAGAATTTCATTAATATATTTTAAAAAAATATCCGAGTTATTTGATTAAAAATTTATAGTACGGTATACATTTTCTGAGAATTAATTATAATATAAATAAAATCATACAAAATTTACAAAGTGTAAAATTTGAAATATATTTCGCTACAGACTGAATACATTTACTTTCAGTTCGTTCAAAAGTTTCTAGTTACAGTTACAGTGCTACAGTTACAGTTGTGAAATGAGAGAACTGGAAATATGCCGTTGTATTATTTCGCAACGAATATTATATTTCTCTCAATTCTTCTTGGATTCCAAATTGAAAAGTTTTATATTTTATATTTATTTTTTCTGATACATATTTGTACTATTGTTTCTAAATATAGAATTCCTGTAATAATATTGTATTTTTATATTAGGATGAATGATATAAGTTTTTTATATAAAGATCAACTATTTTAATGGAATTCACACAGTATAAATTGTTTTGATCTTTCGTACATTATCTAAGACACAAATCTTATTTTTATAAATAAACGATCCTACATGTATTTCTTTTATTTTTTGTAATACTTTAATATTTTTGTATTTATAAAAAGTACATTAAATTTAAACAGTGATAGAACTCATAAAGAGCAACAATAGGAAACTTTTTCTTGCAAACTTTCTAGAAATTAAGTTAAAATTCTTCAAAATTTGTTATAAACTTCATTAGCTTTGAATATTCTTTTTCCTAATTTTAACATATAACTCTAATATTTCAAAATTTATTGGCAATAGGCCAGTATAATACTCGAATCTGTGAACTCGCTATTTGTTTTTTTTATATATTATTCTTCAAATAAAAATATTAAGACACGTATATCAAGATATATCTTGACGTCTTGACCTAGTGTTTTGAGTGAGTAACATTTCAGTTAAGTTAGACTCCGTCTTCGGCTACAATACGTCCTTCTGGAAAACTTCATTTGGCCGTCCACGTGCCTGGTATATTTTTACCGTAGAGAATGTTTAAGAGACGTCACTTTCGGGGTACTTTTGCTAACCTGGAGAGTACACTACGCGAATCATTTTTATTTCAGATATAAATGAACTTAAGTTCTTAAGTTTTATCTCAGGTTTGATCCATGTCTTTTTATTTTTTATGTTTTAATAACAACTAAATTGAAATCTATATAATTTTATGATAGAATGGCAGATGATATAAAATAAGTCAAATAATTTTCATAAGCTTCTTTCTAAAGAGTAGGCGATTTTTCGCGACGGACCAAACTTGGATCAGGTACTGGTACTATGTACAGTTCTTTAAAACGTCATTTTAATGAGGACATATAGCATATCGAGAAAATTTGTTTTGGTTAAAAAAAAGCTGTCAAATTTATCAGCAGTCAGTCAGCAGTACTGCTGTCAACTTCTACTTCAAGTATGTCTAAACCATTCGAAAGTCTTATTTTTTCCATTTTTTAAAGGATTATTATTTTTTGTAATTTATTTTAAAAACTGTCAAGTGTGACAATTGTAAACAAGTCGAAAATAGAGCTGGATTGAGGTTAGAAAGAGACAACCGATAAACCAAAGTCATGAACCAAGTTGCTAGTTCGGTTAATAATTTGACAAACGTCCAAGAATGACGTCTTTAGTTCGTCGCAAGAACTGTACGATTCATAAAATTCCGAATGAACAAAAATCTAATCAACATTGACTATTTTAAAGTGCTTAATTTAAACACAGTTTAAATTATAGTTTTTGAAAAGACGTTATGCGTTTAAATTTAATTTCGAATATGTGATCTAGAAAGTAATAAAATGAAAGAAGCATGCATGGAGATTTTGTGGCGTTTAAATTCTCATCTTCATAAGTTCGGTGGAGATCACGTTGTAGATTAGCAGAATGTCGCGGAAAATGTGTTCGTCGGCCACAACTGTCCCTGATTCTCCAGTATCACTCGGCTGTCAGGCGAACTGCCGTTAGTTCCCGCACTGTCAAACTTTATGCAAACTTTACGGGGATATTGATTAAATAATCTCCGTACGGTCCTGTTACATTCATGCCAGGATTATATTTAACTATCACTCACACAATTATGTCTTAATGTCGCACGATGTTTATGAATTGGGCTTTATTTATGTAGCGTGGTAATTCGGAATGACGGGAAGTGGATGCAAATATATGGATATTGCCTGATTGAATTCTAGTTCAAGTTTGGCTTGAATTACTCCACCAGGCAACACAAAAGATAATGATGGGACATGAATTACGCATGCCTGTTATATTATCAACAATAATATATCTCCAAATACTACTTACATTTTCGTTCATTTTTTTTTCGTTTAAAAATCATTAAGAAGATTGTGAGACAGAAAATTATTGAAAAAACTAATTTATTTCTAAAAAATCTTTCAAATTCTTCAGAATTTTATTTTAATTTATGTTGATAAAACTCGTGCTGATTTTCAAACGAATTTTTTTTTTCTTTCCTGAGATATATCACTTCAAAGTTGCACCTCAACAAATTATTTTTAGGATATTCCAGAAATTGGTCGAGATTCAATCTCAACTATGTCACTACTCGATTCTACGAGAAAAGTTACATAAAGAAATGTTTTCTCTGCATATATGTACGTTCTTTGGAACTATTCGGTGAAAAATAAAAAAAACGAAAAAAAAAATCTATTTTATTTTTCCACTCGGGAACTTTTTCTTTCCAAATTTTATATTATATGAACTTAAGTAAATATTGTTGCCCTGATTCTAAATTTTTAAACTGAATTCAATTTTTTTTACCGTTCTCGAGATATTCATGTCCAAAGTTAGACCCGAAATAGAGGTTTTTTAAGTATAACTCGCTAATGGATCAAGATATGACCTCGGCCTCACCAATCAAATCTACGAACAAAATTACATAAGTGTACTAATTTTGAGATTTTTATTCCAAGGGATACAAATTTTAGAATAGACAAACTGAAAATGGCCAATATCAGAAAAACATCAGAAGTTTTCTAAAATTTCCGTTTCTTCATCCGGCGGCGAAAAAATTTTAAAATTGATATACTTCTTTTTCATACAATTGAATAGCGAGGTCGTCGAGTTCGTATATACGAGTAGACCCATTAGAGAACTATTTAAAAAAAAAATCTCTTTTTGTCCAACTTCAAATGTAAATATCTCGAGAACGGAAACAGATAATTAAATTCTGTTTGATAATTTAAAACCAGCGCTTCGATATTTACTGTAGTCTAAAAAAAAAAAAATTTTGGAGACAAAAAGTTTCCGAAAAACTTAAATAGAAGTTTTTTTTGGTTTTTCTCATTTTCACCGAACCATTTCAAAGAACGTATATGCGAAGAAAAAAATTCTTTATGTAACTTTGCCCGTAGAATCAGCTGGTAAAATCGTTGAGATTGTATCTCTACCCATTTTTCAGATATACTAAAAAAATACACATTTTTGAAGTGCAAGTTTCAAAAATCTCAGGAACAAAGAAGATAATCAAATTCCGTTTAAAACTTTTTAATCAATTCATATAATTGTAAAAATAACATTAAAAACAAAATAAAAAAAAATTTCAGGAAAAATAATACAATTTTAAAAAATTTTCATATAATTCAAAAATAAAATTAAATAAAACCTCAGAAACATTAATTTGGTTCCTCTGATGCTACAACCTAAATAAAAACATTTTCAAAATAATACTTTAACAAATTTTATTGTTTAAAGACTGGTATAACATTGTGTACATATTTTTTAAAGTTTCTGTTTGCGATTTTCCGCTTTTATGGTTAGCAAACACTTGTTCCAAGTTTCAATCTGTAATTTATAAGTGCTTTAGAGTAAATCGTTGTTGAACATCAACAAACAGTATCAGTGTAGCAGTTCAATAAAAATCGGATTGAAATCTGTGCAGTTTGTCTCGCCAGCAGCTCCTCTCGGGACAGCCAGCAATCATCTCGAGCGTCGAAATACAATAGCGAGGTAATGTCCAGCTTTTAGCTCATTGAGAGGATATCTCTTCTATTTTTCTTATTATTTGCGCTTACGTGTAGCAAGTTCTTTTATTTCTACACTTTAGAATAAATTGCGTGCGCTACAAAGGAAAGCAAAACACAACATTTATTTTTAAATTGTTGTATAAGCAATTTTCACAGCACTGGAACCGAAAACAATTATAAATGTTCATTCAATATATAAGTCAGAACAAAATATAGGATATATATTTCATATCCCCATTAGCACGGTATAGATACGTAAGCAGTAGCGACATTCTGTCGCCAGCTTTTATGTAGTCTCGCAAGCAACAAAAATAATTCGAAATAATAATAATATTCGCTGAAATATGATAAAAATATAAAATGTTATTTTTATATTTATATTTTCTCATAATTATTTAGGATTTAATATTATTTTTTTTCTATTATTTTCGGATTTAAAATTTTTATTTATAAATAAAAAAAAATATTTCCATCCGGCAGCTTTAAAGCTTTAACTCAATGTTATTTAATTTTGAAACTAAATTTTATATTATGTTATATTCAATGAAATTTTCAAAATTTTCGGAAAAATAAAATCTAATTCAAATGCATTATTTATAAATAAATCATTCAGCATTGATAAATTTCTGGAATTAGTGTTTTTATAAAATTTGAATAATATGAATAAAACAATAATGCATCTAATTCTACAAGCTCATTCGCAATATTTTTCACATATATTATAGGAATGATTGTTTAAACAATTTTCAATTAACTGAATTTTGATGTTATTATTTTCCTTCAAATTTTTAATTAAGTACCCACAAATATAACGAAGTGAATTTTCTAATAATAGATTATAATTTCTATAATATGTATCAATTAATAGTGAATATGATTTTTTTATAGAATTCTCTGTTTTCTATTACTTGATTTTCAAAATATTTTCATTAAAATTGTACCGAATTCTTCTGCACAATTTTGACCATTAAAGGGAAAATAATTAATATAGAATAACTTCTTGTAAGGATTGTAAAATTGAATTAGAATTGAATTATAAGCTATCCTATTTTGATCTTCTAATATTAATAAAAACGCGATAAATAATGAAAATACACTGCTGTGAATCAAGATTACAATTATCAACTGATAGCTGCAGGCTGCTGTAAAGAAAATGAACTACCATTAATTAGTCATTAACTAATAGATTATTTTGTTTACTGGTTAAAATTAGAAGGAGAATGTCATCAACCAATAAGAAAGCAGAAAGCGAACCAAGGGCGCCGGCAGGATTTTATTCTGGATTTTTCCCAGATAAAAACGGAATCTCAAATTTTTTAATTCTAGTTGAAAATATGATGATGTTTCTTCTCAGAATGACATGAACCATGAAAAGTTAAAATACAATATAGTGTCACTATACTGACTTAACAATTACATTCATCTGGCGTCCATATTAATTAGTATCGTACGAGATACCACATTATATTTTTATTTTTATATACACAACACCATATTGAACGAAGTAAAAGAGGAATACATCGATAATTATAATAAACAAATTTGGCTTATTACTACTGTTGAAATAAAAATATTTTCAGTAATAAACTATTAACTTTTTTCACATAAATTATCTTCTTTTTAAAAGCGAGGGGGTGCACTCTCCACCCCACTCGAATTCCATGAAGTGAACTCATTTTGAACAACTACTTCCTTTCTCCTTTTTATGTTAAAAGAAGTAGATCATATAAACAAGAAATAAATAAACAAATCCACATTTAATAAAATTGTATGCCAACTAAATGTAGCGCAATAAATGTGTTGCACTAAGAGCTACTCATTCCAGTGAGAATTAATAAAGAACAATACAACGTAGTTCTAAGTCCGAGAAAGAGTATAATATAAGGTTGTTTGGGAAGAGAACTCCCGTTTTATAAACAAGTGTCAATAAACAAGGAAAGAATGCTTTGAGACGTGGTGGAAATGAAAGAAATAAAAAGAGACTCAATAAAGACAATTGAAGAATTCCGAGAAAGGAATTTCGTTTACGTTGACAAACACCAGTACAAATTACATATAAGAAAAGTTTTTTCTTCTTTATTATTTCCTCAATATACAACTAATATTAATTTCATTTTACAATGTTTGCATACGCCAAGGCCTCGTAAAAAACATATGAGAAATCTTATATTTGATTTTGTAGTTTAATAAAACTCTCAACAATCAATATTAACAGGCGGCTCGTATATAGACGCTATGTACCTGCAGCATTTTAAAAATTTCTCGATATATAAATATATTTATTAATTTGTTTATAATTGATTATAATAATTAATTTTATCATGAACAATTGTATATAGTTCTCTTATTTTATATAAAAGATTATAAAAATATATAGAGTAAAACTAAAAAGGGTGAAGAATGCACTGTTTATCGCAGTGTCATACCGTATAGCAAGCTTATATCGCAGCGCGCGAAAGCATTTACACTTGCAATGAGAAGTGTAATTCGGCCCTGCAAAATAAGCAGTACTTTTGCTAGATCAGTAGTGCAGCAGACTGATCATAATATTTATCGTTTTTACTTCATATCTTTACATATTTGGACAGTAAAATTAAAGAAATAAGATATTTAATAGTTTATATTTTAGAAATTACTCACAATTATGACCTCAGAAATGCAACCTCAAGAAATAATAAAACATATCTTTATTATATCAGACTATTTTAGTAAAATAGCAATATTCATATTTTTATAAATAAAAAAATCCAAATATTTAATAGAATTATTATTTGCTGTCTGTCAAACTTAACAATTAATTCGAATTTAGTTTTGGGTGTATAATTTTGTATTTCATGTTTCGAAACATGATATTTTAACTATAATTTAATTTAAAAAAAAATAGGGCCGAGGTGGTCTCGAACCAGGTCTTGTAGATTATTTATATTATGAATCAGCCCTCGTATCCACTCGGCTATGGAGCATTTTGTTTTAGACGTTTCTTATTCGAAAATATGAAGGATAACCTTCAAAATACAATTTATTTTATCAAATATTTCAGTAAGAAAAGGCCATATTACACAACATTTGATTTTATTAGATGCAAAATTAAGTAATCTAACTAACGATACCATATACACCCGATTTTATTTAGCGGGACAGATGGAAACAGCAAAAAACTGTTTTCCCATGTTATTTCCCTATGTCAAGGTTTTCAGTATTCGCCCTGTATAAGAATCCGTGTGTAGACTGCTGATACGATAAAATGAATTATTACAATAAATAGTACTTATAGTATTAGTACAATTCCTTTTAGAGTATTCGATAATTATTTTTATATTATTTTGACTGTCACGAATAATAATTGTCACTTGAATGGGGCTAGATAGAATCGAATTTGTACTATAAAATGTTAGTTAATGATAATATTAAATTATTATTTAGAAAAATTCTCATATATTCATAATTAACTAAGATATTTCAGAAAAACATTTCAGATCTTCACGAAACTACAACTTCCGGTTGCACGATTAACATCAAAATCTAATCAGATCTAAAATAAGGTATTACAATGTTTTATTCAAAATTTCAACTTTTTTTATTCACTAGTATTTGAGTAATCGTTACGACAACAACTATTCATCTATCCACAGACAGGGACAGACATTGTCGTAAAATTTTTAAAATCATGTTCCAGGTTCCAGGGACTTGGAAACGTGCTTATCCATTGAAAACTCACTATCCTATTTTTAGCATGATTCCAATACATCTCTTACTGAGCGGCGAGAGGAAAAAATTCAATATATGTAAAAGAATTTAAGAATTATTAGTTTCTGAATTTAATTCAATATTAAAATGATATTCTCATGATATCCACTGAGTCAGCATTAAAATGTTTCCTAAAAAAATCTAATGTCGAATTATTAAAAATAATCACTGGCGTGCAGTGAAGTAAGCAAGGTAAGCTCTGCTTACCTAGGAGTTCTCGCAAATACTATTTATTTAATCTTTTTTAATATAAGCCAATAAAATATAAAATTATATTCTGCAGAATCAAATTTCTTTAACTTCCAATTTTTGTAAATTTGATCATCTCATGAAAGCGAGCCAAGATAGATAGAAATAACTCTGCTTCAGTCAGTGGTGAAATGTGAATCAATAAAACAAGATAATGTGTGACGGTCATACGGGTGGTTTATTTAAATATTTATTAAATTTATCTTTCTAAACATATTCTTTTAATGATAAAAAATACATCATGTCTAAAAGTAGACATTTTAATTTGAATTGTTTTTCAAGTAACGAAAGTTAAAAGTAAAGTAAACGGTAAATAATTTTCAAGTAAATTTCTTTCATATTATCCCCTTTTTCTTTATTACAAAAAAGAAAATCAGAAGAATTGAAATTATTTTCAAATAATAATGATAGTGTTTTCTTGTCCATTTAAAAAATAATTTTTTAAACTTACTCAAATTTGGAACACACCCATCAAAATATGTTTTTTTTTAAAAAAGACCTAACGACATGAATAAACTTTTAAATATATGTGATATGTATATTAGTTTGGTTAACGCGGTAGCTGAGTACATAATGTGAAACTTGGCGCATTTTAGCGGTTAATCCGACACCTTCATAGTTGTCACCGAGAGTGATGGATCGCTGAGACTGGAGATGCACCAGCCTCATATCTCCACTCTTTGCAAACTTACGTCACCAAACTTTACTGCAGGATATTGATCCTCATCCTGGGAAAGGGTTGTACTAAAATATTTATTATTGCCCCTTCTATGACAAACGTTTTAAGTTCTGCAGTAAAATCCCAAATTTAGGAAAGAAAAAAATAAAATCTTTTATAGATATTTAAATTATTGGACTTTTTACGATTGTTTCCAAATAAAATTTGATTGTGCTCAAAATGGAGGATGTTTAGAATGTGATACTTTACGGTTTATGAAGAGATCAAGTCTGTTTGAGTTAATGTTTTCTGAAAGGCGGAAAGATCAATCATGGCAAGTTTCTCGGTGCATTCTCTAGGGGGACCGGCTCATTTTTGACGTATTACTTTTTTACGCATCGTAACTTTCACCCTATGAAATATAAATTGAAAACGATCATACGATTTTGTACTTAGCATTCACTTAAATACACAAAATGAAAAATAAATTGCCTCTATTTTCTAAGAAACCGTAAAAACAACAAATACAGAATTAATACTTTTCCGATTTCAGGATATTAAGTCTTTGTTTATATAGACAAAAGTAGGCTGGTAACTAAATCATAACTGTATCTGTACAATTATGTTATTACCGTACTGCCTTGTCAAAATAACAGGAGACAATAATTGGATACATAATATAAATGTAACCATGGAGTCATATCAATCCATATAGATTTAATCACGGAAACGTTATTGAAATGAGAATTTTATAAAATGGTAATTATTAATATCTTCTTCATTTTTTGAAAACTATTCTACAAATCACGGACGTTATGAATGAAATCCTCTACGAGCTTGGAATTCAATTAATATCTGCGGTAGTTATTATACTTATAGAAATCCTATATTTATTAAAACCTATTGTAAGTGTAAATATAACTGCCTGTAAAACTGTTACCTTGCATATATTATACAATAGCATTTGTTACTCATTTGCAAATAAAATTAAAATTATAACCGAATCCTGTCAGTTATTAATCTTGTGTCAAAAATTTGTAAAACCATAACAAAACACAACTCCCAATAATGTAAACAATACAACTACTAATTTGTAATTTTTATAGGTTAGCTGTCAATTTTACAGGTTAGTAGTTTGTAATAATATGTTATTCCTCAAGTGCATAATTGCTTTACAACTCGAATTATGTACTATACTTTTTCTACAATCATTATTTGACTGTTTTCGATCACACAATACACCAAATGAATTAATACATAAATAGTAATCTTTTAACCTCTAAATAATAAATTGAAATTATTTACAACCCAATAAAACTATGTAGAACTTTATTTGTTTATTTATTTATTAGTCTTTATTTTATTACAGCTAATATAATTTCTATAAAACATAAATTCCTTAACTGTGCGATTGGTATACTTTACGCAATAAAATGATTCTTAGATAATCTATAAATTGTAGATACAATAATATGTACATTAGTATGTGTGGTCGTAGAAAAAAGTTCATTTTTAAGGGTAATAAACAGTTTAAATAAATGACAAATTAGTAATAAATAATACGTTATCATTGTTAAAGAATGAATATTTGTTTCCTCCAGGTGAAAATAGTCTATAGATTTTTTTACACGTTTTCCATAAAAGGAGAAACTTTTCTCGTGGAAATAAATTGTCAGGAACAGCAAAAAGTAATTTACGTCAAAACGTAGACAGAAATAATTGCAATCGACAATGCAGTGAAAATTCTCTTTTTCTTCACCGTATCAAAACTGATGGTTAAAAATTCTTTTGACACTCAACAACAATTTTTACTTCGAAGTCAACAAGTCGTGCCTTTCTTCCACTTGACGTCGATAATAAAAACAATATTTTGAAATATGTACGTAGTAAATATTATCAGAAACTTTGTCATCGATCAACGTCGGACTCTGTTTCTAGTTTCAAACTATTTCAATTTTGCGAAGATTAAATAATAATGTAGACTACATAGTCTGAAGTTATGACGGTAATAAATACTTAATTTAGTTACCTATTTCTTCCTTGTTCCAGAGTCTACCATTGGCGGCTCGTGACTGTATTCACAGGAGGTACCAAAAAATAGTTATTTGTTTAAATAAGACTAAAAATGAAATTCCGATCGAGTAATAAAGGTTGGCGAACTACTCGTAGCAGATTCTGACAAGATTACCCATAATTTGATGAAATATTTTACAAAATTTAAAAATCAAATTTGAGGTTAAACTATTAAATTGTCAATGGTAAGATTATACCCATGCCGATTGTACATTACCATGAATATATTATCGTTTTTTGGTCCTAGGACTAAAATAGCATTAGTACTACATTTGATATCAAAACCACAAAGCTAATAATCGAGTCAAATAGACGAAATAAAAACACAGATGTTTGTTGTGACATTCTAAAGACGCCCTGAAAATTCGGCAATGAAATCGTGATAGAAAATCAAGATATCGATGGTCAAAGATCTCGATGTTTTTTTTTTACGAATATCTCGTTTCCTGTATATCGCACGTTGTTAGAGGTTATTATAAAACTAGGAGAACATAGAATTCTCTACAAATTTGGCTATATGCATTTCTTTCGTATGATCAACAGTTTTAGAGCTATAGCGCGGAGTAAGGAAAGCGCTCAACTGTTGATGATTATGTTTCAAACAATGAAATTATACTGACGAAATACGTTCTCCGAAAAACTTCAGGTACACTCACTTCATTCAATTTAACAAGATTCAAAAAACCGGTGAAATTGTCAGCTCTTACATCTACAAGTGCGGCAGCTCCATAGCTTATCTATCTGTTCTACTTCCAGGTAAACACCTGATTGAGAAAGGATTTACAACCTGAAGAATGAGGATGAGATTTACAGACCCAGATGTTACAGCCAACAACAATATTATTGCCTTCAGCACCGGTCACTACCATGGCCAAGCATGCCTAAATACTTCATCAAAATTAATTTATTTTGATGAAGTATGTGAATTTCAGCCTCAGAATATGTTAAAATTAGTTATGATGGAGGAAGAAGACAACATCAAAGATTCAGAAGTTGAACTTGGTAACCAGAAGAAGAAAATGAGGACGAAGAAGAGTCTTAAAAGCGTTATATCTCGAAAACAGTTAATCATTTGAAAGAAATGCATATAAACAAACTTGTAGAAAATTCTATGCTCTACAAGTTTTATAATAACCTCCAACAATGTGCGATGTATAGGAAGCGAGACATTGGCAAAAAAAATATTTTCGTGACGTTTGCCATATATCTTCATTTGATATCGCGATCTCATTGCCGAATTATCAACCCGTCTTTAGAATGTCAATAAAGGTCTGTTCAAAAATTCAACTTATTCATATTCATTCCGCAAGATTGTCCTTATTTGACTATACTATATTTGTATTTAAATATATACCTAAGTTAAATTTCCTAATTGGTTCTATTTTTTGCTGCTTTACAACCAAATTGCGCTTTAGCCTCCTTAAGTTTTAAATTTCTTATTTTTCTTTTAAAGAGAATTTAGAAAAAAAAATTAAATAAATTCACAATTTGATTCATGATGCATTCTAATTTTCAACAAAAATACTGATATTTTGATCGAGCTGACCTAAAATGAGACTACAGAATGCTGTAAGAATTGTTTAGTCGACCCCTTCCAGATGTCGACAAACTTCGGAATAGGTCTTTGAGGAATTAATAGTATATTATTATACAAGTATTATAAGACGGTATATTGTTCCATGAGTTGTTTTTTAAGTGTTCTGTGATGTAGATGTTAAGGCAATTCGGTTCTCAAACAGTGGGGTTCGCTACTAAACATTTCAATTACTTATATTGATCCATTTCAACTGTTATAAAAGCATGTAATAGTATATTATTATACAAGTTTATAAGAGGGTATAATATTCCATGAGTTGTTTGGGGCTCGACGAGCACAGCGATGAGTGTTCCAAAAACACGAATGGAATAATATGTCGTATAAAACGAGTATAATGTACTATTTTGTATACTTTGCTTCAAATATTTAATAAAAATCTTAAAATTTTCAATTAACATAACAGATTGTAATCTAGGGATATATAAATGTGAAACATGGTAATTCTGTTGAATAAAGTTGGGCACAATTTATCTGTGAATATGCATTTCAAATATTATGAAAATATTTATAAATCTGTACATTACGAGTTATAAAATTTTAATATACTTTTAAATTAGTTTTGTTTATTCGGTTTTCCTACTAAAAAATAATATAAATTGTATTAAAAAATATTTTAAAATATTTCAGGTTATCAATTTAACATTTAAAGTGGGGTGTAGTTGTTAGAAGTACCAATTTTAAAACAACAACAATACCAAAAACAGTTTAACAATATTTTTCATTATTAAACTGTTTTCGATATTATAATACGGCAATTGTTAACAAAAAGTATAAAAAATATTTTTGATTGAAAAAAAATATGATTGATTTTTAAGGCAGTGCCATGACACCGTGGCACTTTATAACGAGCCGCCGTTGGATTCCATCATACTTCGTATACATTTTGAATTATCTTCATTCTCGCCAAATTTGTCCTCTTTCTAAAACTTCAATATGAATTAATTGGTGAACTATCTAAGATCTGTTTCCACGAGTTAGTCCTCACGTCATCAATTTTTGCTGCAAGAATTATTAAACTTTTATTGAATTAAGATCTGGAATGACTATAAATTGTAAATTTTCTATTATGATGGAGAACCCAATTATGTTAAGTTGTTGCTACTCGAAATAACGTATTTTTTCGGAATGACCGAAATTACTATAGTTGGGACACCGAACAGGTGCACAAGAAACTTCTCTCACTAACCAGCGCTAAATTTGAATGGAATATTACTATTGCTAACCCGTAGCTGCATGAATACGAGTACTGAGAACGGTAATATCGGAATCCACAATTATATTTGGTTTGCTGTTCGCATTCTTATCTCAGTCAAATATTTTTGGTGTTTTCATAAGATTAGCTTATTTGAAATTATAATTAGAAATAGAATTTATAAAAATACTTAATTTGAAATATATACAGAATTGTTTCACATTTCTTAACTTGAAACGTTTAATGCTGACAATGTACTGCGCAACTTCGACTCTGCCCATTTATTTAATTAGTGCATCTATTCGGCGTCCCAAGAATAGTAAAAACTTTTTACTTTTTACGAAAGGTAAACAAGATTTAAAGAAGGGATTTTTTGGAGTTGCAGTCATTTAATAAAATACACTAATGCACCAACGTTTTGACTGTAAATCAGTCTTCATAAGGGTGCTGATAACATACAAAACATACAATCAAATATGTATATTATCAGCATCCTGATGAAGACTGATTTACAGTCGAAACGTCAGTGTATTAGTGGATTTTATTAAATGACTGCAACTGTAAAATAGACCTTCTTTTATTAACATCTAGTCGATAAAATCAATCCTACACTAAACAAGATTGCTTTTATTTTAGTTTATATTTTGTAGAGATTAAACTTGAAGTTAGTCAAACAAAGAGTATTGGATCCTATTAGCGAGGAATTATAAATTCTGCACAACAATGCACCAGGCGATAAATTAAAATCCGCAGTTTATAAGTGCGTGCGCTCAGTCTTAGCTTCATGGTATTCGTACTATGATTAATTAAATTTCATTCAGCTCATCTATGATATATGCCCATCCAGACTCCAATAAATGTGAGTTATGGAATTAAAATTAATATCGCTTTTATGAACAAATTGCCACAAGAGGGCTCTAAAACCGTTTTATTTCCCGTTGTATATAAATACGCTAATATAAATCATTCATTCAAGCATAATTTACTCAGCACATGCAAATACCAAGATGGAAGTTATTAATTTTTACTGCTCTTTTGACATTTTATCGTTGAGGAATTGAAACCTTTAAAGGTAATTAATTTGCGTTTAGTTTAAATATGGGGCTCTGACATTAAACACAAATTGCGGGGTCTTATTGTCTACTAATGAAATATGATGCCTCGTAGAATATTATCTTTAGAATTTGCTGCACAATGTAATTCATTTTTATATGTTTTATGTATTTCTCCACGCGATATTACTTTCGTAATTATTATTCCCAAGAGGAAAGGTATCTTACACTACTACCTATAATTACTTAATAAATTTTTATTTCCTATATATCATTTTCATACTTTCTTTGTATTATTTAAAATTATGAAACTCATGAATGTATATATGTTTTTTTTAACATTAAAATACATATTATTACGCTGTCAATATGCAAATTTATAACTATGCATTATACTATTGATTTGATTTTTCATATTTTTTGGTATTTAAAAAACTATAAATAAGTTATATGAAGCATAATATTGAAACAGAAAATATACTCATATACATATATACTTTGACTCAAGACATTTAATGGTAAAGAAATATAGCTTACACTCATTTCAGGGTTTACCACCACTGACTAAAGACACAGCTTTGGTAACTATACCATTAGATTATACTTGTTTTCTTATATATGTGAAGAAATATAATAATAGTTATTTGTGCTGCTAGGTAGGAAAGTTGTTCTTTTCTGGTCCGAACGATATGTATACACAGTCGAGGCTGGATACTTCTTGAGGAAACAGAAACAACTTTACTGCCATGTAGCACACACTATTTTTTATCCTACACAACAACACAACATAATAAAATAATATAAACATCTTACGAATACTATGTAATTTGACATTTAACTTAACCTCAAAGAAATTTCTGAAATTAAATACCAACATAATAAGAACAAAAAACAAACATTTTATTTTGACATATAAATAAGGTTAACTACTATGTTCTATTATTTACAGAATATATAATAAAAATACCTTGAATCTAACGTAAGTATCAAAATTATCTAAAGTTACAATATTTTAAAAGCATGTTCACATATTTCATTCTGATTATTAGTTCTAACACATTAAACGCTATCTGTTTGTCCGCACACGAACTGTTTTTTTTTCTTCCCTAGGGAATAGTGAGATTTTGTAGGTCTAGACCGGCAAATGTCTACTTTCTTGCGCACGCACACGCAGGAAAATCTTACTTTCAATATGTGTAGGATAAAAATATAATTCTAGACATATTCTAAAAAATAGCAAGCAATAGCTATTTTTAGTACAAGTGAGCAAAATATGTCTTTTTCTCACGGGCCCAGAAATTGGCCACACGAGCGAAGCGAGTGTGCCAACTGGACAAGTGAGAAAAAGACATGCTCACGTGTGCTAAACATAATTTTTTCCACAATCTTAAAATATAATTTAAAAAAAAAACAAAACATTGTACTTTTTTTATTTAATAATGAAAATCTCAACAGTACAATTATGTTTATAAATTATAATTAAATTTAATGTAATTTAATGTAAAATGTATTATAATGTCTGTAATCCCATGAAAATATTGTGCTCAGAATTAGTGTTATTTACTTTGCTCACTTGTGAAGAAATTTATTTACTTTGCTCACTTGTGATTCAATATGCTACTTTGCTCACTGTTTTAAGTTGAATAATGATGTATTTTGCTAACGATTTTGGAAAAATATATTTGTTTTTCTTATTTGTAAACAGAAATTCAACATTTTTATTTATCTAAAAATTGTGAAACTTAGCGAACAATGTATTTTTTTTTAAATTAAAACGAAGTTAATATTCTTTAAAGTTAATAATTTTGTATAATAAAAAAACAATATAGACAGTTTCCAGTTTCTCCTCACGTCATAATTTTTTGCTTAGAAAAATATTAGCCTTTTATCTAACATCTTTGTCGTACACGTATGGCACAGATGAGATTTTTATTCCCTATATCTTTATTTCAAATGCTAATATAGGTTATATTATAATACTATTAGTTTTGTCATTTTTTACTTCGCAAATTACATTATTTCTTCCGACAATATGACGTTGTCAATCCTCCTTTTCCCCAAATCACACACATATGGATGATGACGTGAGGATCAACTCGTAGAAACAAATTTTATATATGTTTATTAGCTTTTTTTTAGTTGTAAAGTTATGTTGACAGCGGTTGTTCACTTGGTTAGTGAGCTCCGATTCGAAATGTACGACGTATGAGATCTGGTGTTCAAATTCCCGCGACATTAATCCAACAAAAATGTTGTTGTGTCCAACAAACAACATTAAAATACAAGTGAGAATTTGACCCTGTTCTGTTTAGGAATGTTGTTCCACAAATGACATAAACATTAGATAAAGTAGTACAAAAATAAGTAAAATTCCTTACTATTTTTATGGCTATGATTGTTCTGTACAGGTGTCAACAATACCCATATTTCCCGAACATTTGTTGATCGTAAGACATTTGTGTATCCGGAGGTGAGCACGCCGTTACAAACGTCGAGTGTTGGCGACGACCGACGACGGATGTTTTATTTGCATGCAGAACAAGACGCTCAATGTCTCAAGTGCAGACAAACAAATATCACCTTCGCTGACTGTGTTTATCGCTGTCATTCCGCGGTAGATCCATCGCCCAGGCAGATTAAATTAATAGTTCATGCCGGACGTGAATGCATTCGGGAAATTGTACTCCGGAATTCGGGATTAAACTTCGACGGATGGAGCGATAGAAGTTTTATGGCCAAACGAAATATGTTTACTGCAGGGAGACTGTTTTCTTTGTGATAAATAAATTTGTAGACTGCTTGATATCCAAGGAAATATTTAGACATTTGTCTAACTAAAAACAAACGGTCTGGAAATTTTTTATTTTGACTCGATTGACAACAAAAAAATAAAAATTATTGTTATTAACCCTCATACAAAAAAAATCTATTATTATATTAGCTTGATTAATATACTCAAATACATAAACTTTCCAAAATAATAACAGACATACGAATAAAAGATTTTTGATTTTGTTGCCAAAGCACACTTGACAGAAGTTAATAAAATCAATAATTCTCCAATTTCTTAGTTTTTTTTTTCATTTTAATGTACATGTGTTTTATATCGTTGGAAAGAGAAAAAAATGTATTTAGCAGTACCAAAGACAACTTTGAGCCCCTTATGAAAACTGAAAATTCGTATAAATTTCTCGAAAAGTTTTTCTGTCAATTTCCCAAAAAAAATTGCCTGTAGATTGTGCAAACTAGAAACTTGTATGTATTGAAACAATAATGTTATAAGTCAAATAGTAAATTGGCCAAATCAGTTTTTTCATATCTAGTGAGCTATGCATTTTTTCGGGAAAACAAATAACAAATACTTCATTAAAATGGCCAACTAATAATGCGGCAACTTTGTCCCATTTGTACAGACTTCGTATCTCAGTTTTCGGTTTTCGAGACCCCAATTGTTAGCCTCTTAAAACAGACAGCCTGTGTGTATTTCGGGCCAAAAAAATTAAAACACCTTGCGTTGATAACTATACCATTCGATTTCACTTATATTTTTATATATACCAATTTTAATTTTTCTAACATTTCTGTTTTAATTTCTAAGAAATAATTTATAAATATATATTTCTCTACAACACTATGAAAGCTCGCATTTTATTATACTTTATAAAACTTCAAAGTTGTATATATCCCTTACTTTTGCGGATTAAAGTGTGAGAAGTTCAGAATCAGCTATTTCCTACCTAACGTGATTACAGCACTCAACTGCGTCTCTTGCCAACTTTCAGATCTTATAGGAAATAAGTGACTTTCTGCACTTATTACCTAATACACTTACCTACAATTTATATATATTTGGTATTCGTTGGGTAAAGGATATACTACTAAGGGCCGGTACTTTTGCTCCTGATTAAGCTAAAATAACGACCGATTAAATTTAAACAACCATTTTCAGTACTTTTCGTACCGATTAATACTTAACCATTGATTAAAAACTCTTATGACTGATTAAATTTAACAGCACGATTCTAGTCTGTTAAATAAATAATCAGCCGTTATCCGTAACCTATCACTGCGAATTTGACAATTCATCTAACAAACATGAATCTTGAAGAATTAAATAATTTATTTGATGACGATGACGAAGATATAATTCCATTTATGTATAAGGTCGTATACAATAAGAGATCGTCCAAATTATATAGAAACATGCACTGATGAAGAATTTTATCATAGATTCCGATTTTCAAAAAATACAGTGATGAATAAAATTTTACCTGCCATAGAACCCTTACTAAGAATTAATTCAAAAAGGTTCAAAAATTATAAAGTAATTATTTAATCGTTGACAATATTGTAATCATAATTATTTATAGAGTTCTTAATTCGGATGCTTTATCTCAACTTCTTATCCATTTTCAATATTTTTGCATTTGACACAAACAAATAAACAAATTCAACTGACAGGTAGTAACTTTGATTTACGTTTGCACTTTAAAATTGTTTTTTGTCTTCTTCTACATTACAGAAATAATCAAAAGCGTACGTTTGTTATAAGTTCATGCAAATTTAGGGATATTTTTATTGTATTGCCAATTCGAGTTAATCGTTGGTTAGTTAATCAGTTAAAAAATTTGTCAAGAAGTACTCACTTCTATTTAATCATGATTAAAAGATGTGATTAATTTAACAGTAGATTATCTAATCAGTCTTTTAATCAGAAGCAAAAGTACCGGCCCTTAAGATATTTAAATAATAATATACATACCCACATATTTATATTGGCTTAATAAATTCGAGGGTGAAGAAATAAAATATGATCTTGAATCCATTTATAGGTACATATTTATAATTATAACCCAAAACTGGGTAGAGGTACAATGTTGGTAACTATAGCAATCGATTTTGAGTAGATTTTTTTGCACGGGTAGCAATTTTCCTAATTTTGGCATGGCTGATTTAATTTCTACAAAATAATTTATAAAAACGTTCCTTCTAATAACAATTTTTACTGTATTGTAAATAAAATAAGAGATGAGCTACTAATAAATCAGTGTTAATGCGAAGTGTCACTATGTTAGTTATGTCATACAGACGTGTTGGTTAGGAAAGGTAAGAAGCATTAACCTGACAGTGGAAGGACCCAGTTTCCATTACGACATTAGGAGATAATCGGTCCCTTGTTCAGACGTTATAGGAAATAAGCAACTTTCTGCACTTCTTGCAAAATATACTTACTAACATTTTCTTTATATATGGAATTCATTAGGTAAAGGATATACTACTTAAGATATTTAAATAATAATATGCGTACACATTTATATTGGCTCAATAAATTCAATGGTGGTAAAATAAAAATATGATCCTGCACTCATTTAGGGGTACATATTTATAGTCCAAAACTCAGAAGATGTACAATGTTAGTAACTATACCAATCGATTCTTTGTAAATTTTTTGTAAGGGTATCAATTTTTATAATTTTAGTATGGTTGATTTAATTTCTACAAAATAATTAATTTGTAAAAACGTTTTTTTCTTATCTCAATTTTTCATGTATAGTATAGGAAATAAGAGATGAGCTACTAATAAATCAGTGTAAATGTGAAGTGACACTATGTTAGTTATGCCATATAGAAGTGTTGGTTAGGAAAGGTAAGAAGCATTAACCTGAAAGTGGAAGGACCCAGTTTCCATTACGACATTAGGACATACTCGGTCCTTTGTTCAGACGTTTTCGGAAATAAGGAATAAGCGATTTTCTGCACTTATTGCACAATATACTAACATTTTCTTTATATTTGGAAATGGTAAAGGATATTCTACTTATGATATTTAATTATTAATATACATACATATTTACAATGGCTCAATAAATTCAATGGTGAATAAAATTATGATCTTGAACTTATTTATAGGTACATATTTATAACCCGAAACTGGGTAGAGGTACAATGTTGGTAACTATACGAATCAATTCTGTGTAGATTTGTATGCGTAGGTTATAATTTTCATAATATTGACATTGCTGATTTAATTTCTACAAAATAATTTGTAAAAACGTTTTTTCTAATGACAATTTTTCATGTATTCTATATGAAATAAGAGATAAATCAGTGTTAATGTGAAGTGACACTACGTTAGTTATGTCATACAGAAGTGTTGGTTAGGAAAGGTAAGAAGCATTAACCTGAAAGTGGAAGGCCCCAGTTTCCATTACGACATTAGGAGATACCCTTGTCTGAAGTGGGGACGTGTTGTTAGCTTCTTGCAGGGCGACCAGCGGCTCGTATGCTCCGCTCTGCCTGGCACTTTGTTTGCATAAGACGTTAGTCGGCTAATGAGATTCCGTGCTATTAACCCTTATCACCACGCGTGTATCAGCGCTGGTGACGTGTCGGCCCGCGACAATTGCCTGCGAATCAATGCCGACATGTCTTTTGTTTTACTGCCGCCGACAAAAGACTGCCGTTGTTTCCGCTTTATCTTCACGACGCTGTTTATGTCTTTTCATGCTGGTTGCTTAACCAGCCGGAAATATCTCCGCAGCAAATATTAAAATCATAAAAAACAAGGCTTAAGTGAAACCTAAATCATTTCATGTACAAATAAAGCTTCTACAATTGACTGATTTCATAAAATCTTTCGCCATTAATTTCTAAGAAAAGAATGATAAAGCAACACTTCAAATTTTAGAATTATTTTAGAATTTAGAAGACGACATAAAAAATATATGGAATCGGGTAGTGGTGACTCACTTGGTTAGCACACTCTAACTCCAATTGAATGTAAGTTCTGGGATTCAAATCTCAGCTTCTCCAACCTTAAATAAAAGTTGTAGGTCCCTTGCAGAAATTGACTATGTATATCACTAAAATGCAAGTTAAATTTCTCTGAAAAAAAGTACTTTAGATACTTTAGGCCTATTTCGTATGATAAAAAAATATTGTGTGTCGAATGCAGAAAAGCATTCATATCCATGCGAGTATAATTATAGCGGCACGAGACTAGTATGGGTATGAGTTTTTTTGCTAATTGCATAGTGTATTTTTTAGGCGACCACATCTAATGTATTTGATAATTATTTCAATAATTGTCACACAAATAAATGGTTTCTTGTCAAACAAACCGTGGCAACAATAAAGAAAATAGAGATCATCGACTTCTGGTTTGTTAATTGCCTTTAACCGCAGTAGAAATAATCTCGCTTAAATATGATTGATTTTGGACAAGGGGGAAATATTTATTTATTTTCTGTCGCCTAATCATAAGTCATGTACAATTGTTTCTTTTGGCAGATGGAGTTTTAAATGGACATGAATAATTTTCTATAGTGGCCGCATAAAAAATAATTTCAAGACTCAAATTCCGTCTACTTAAAAATTGCCCCCACCACCAGTACCACCACAAATACCATCAGGATCAAAAATTCCAGGCTTGCTGTTGTCAGCTAATTTTAATATTATTTTTAATAATAATGTTTAAAATTGTGCTTAGCTAAGCCATATTCAAATCTGGACAGTCATGTCTACAATTTAGTACTTAGAATTTAATTTATGTTTTTTATCCCTTTATGATAAGTGTGTTTATATGGCGTGAAACTAATAATGGAGCTAACTTTTACTGAGATGTAATTTGATCTTCTTGATATTTTATCAACAAAGGATTTTACGTTGTGACATTATGCAGCGTAGAACCTTCTCTAATTTCTTTTACATGTCGTCTATCGTAAACATTTTTAACGTGAAACAGGTGATTTACTATATCTATCGACGACTTGATATTTGATTGACAGCAATGTATACTTGTTTGTCTCATTTAAATATGAAACGTATGGAATGAATTTGAGGGAAGTATTAAATTTTAATATTGTAAGAAATTACAAAATAAAGAACTAATAAACTAACTTACCAACAAGTAAGTATAATAACGAACAATTACTATAAATTAACAAAAATTCATCTATCATCTGCTAAGCAGCTAAGGACAATTGTAATATATTGAGAAATGATTTGAATTTGAACTTTCGATTGATCTAAATTTTGAATATTTCCTATAAAGTAATTAATGATTCTTAATTTGTTTTAACACTTGAGGTAGGCCTGTCAGAAAATTTATAATCCAAAAAGCAAATGACAAGTTCGTTGTCTTTATTTCAATTCTAATGAAACATGCAAGTATACATCAAATATCAAGTCGTAACCATGGTATGATAAATTCTATGTTTCACGTTAAAAAATATTCACGATATAAGGGTGGAACATTTGAGAATAAGTATGTCATTATTATTTTATTGGATATGTTGTATGAATTGATAAAAAGAGATTAAAACATTGTTGAGTAGAATATCAAATAAAATTCCAAGCGCGTATATGTAACAAATACGCGGATGAAATAGATCTGCTAAGCAGCTAAGCAATGACTCAATAAAATTGTAATATATTGAGAAATGATTTGAATTTGAACTTTTAATTCATCATTTTGAAGATTTTCTCTCGGTACCAATTTCAAAAAGTCACCAATAAAAATAATCTAGATGTGTAAGATTAAGTAATCTAGCAGACTTTTCTACTATATTACCATTTCCAATAAAGTTAATCAAGATTCTTAAATTTGTTGGTGCAAAAAAAGAGATTAAAACATTGTTGAGTAGAATATCAAATAAAATTCCTTGCTTGTATATGTGACAAATACGCGGGTGAAATAGAACGGTGTCAGAATTGAGCGAATTCCGATTGCAAGGGGAAAGTTTGGCGAGAGTGTATTTCAGGGTGAAAGTCCTGGTCGGACACTACATCTGCCGCGGCCCACATTCCTTCCATTGTTCTTTCCGGAATTCCGCCGTACCTCGAGATCAGATGCAGCAGAAGTACTGGAATGTGTTCTGGGCTCGTTTTTGATGTGAAACCAGACTCAGAGATGGTGAATAACTTCGCGTTTTATCCCTTGTTCCACTGCACTGATTGTGGCTTGCCCTTTGCAGAATCGGTCTACAAAGAAACTTGTAATTAAAACTACCGAGAATAGTTTTTAATTAGGAACGGAAGTCACACATATACAGGACTTCCACATCTACTCTTTTTATTGATATTTGATATTGTTGTATACAGTTGAAAATCTTAATAATGATTATTCTTCTGTACAATTCAATTAAAATTTTCATGGAAAGAAAGAATGTCTAAGTATGTGTGCGATATAAGGAAAATGTATAGGTAAAACCTTGTCTTAAACACATTGTTCTAATAACTTAAATAAATTATCGGTTGGAGAACCAAAAGTTACAGGGGACAACAAGTCAACAACAAATAAAACGAACAATAGGATCTTTCTAATGTGAATAAACATTGAAATATAAAAAATAAAAAAAGAATATCGAAACCTAAAACTATTTTAATAGTCAAAACATGTCACTTATTCTGAAAGTTATTAGAACAGTGTGTTCAAGACTTTACATACGCAAAGACGTATTAAATTTAATCTTAACTTAAATGTTAACGGAGAAATTAGCGTAACTTAGGTAAGGTAAGATTAAACACAAACCCTCAAGACTTTATAAGAATGTTGTCAATTTTTATCTAGCATTTGTCAATAATAGAGAGCAAGAAACGAGAAAAGCTTTGGAATTTTTAAATTGTGAACTCCAAGTAGAGCTATTGTATGTGCATATGTGCTACATCAGTGTCTGTCAAACTGTGTGCCGCGGCACATCAGTGCGCCGCAAGAGATTCTTGATGTACCGCGAAAAAATTTAATACAGATAAATTTCCATCACCTGATTATCAAATGTACGACTAAGCCTCCCCTACTCTATTTTTTTATTAGTCATTTTGAAAAGTCGACTATCAAAAAATAAATTTTATAAATTTTACATCAATAATTAAAAGTGTTGGATAAAATATTGTGTGGCACACGTGTGTTAATTACCTAGGTCACTTGATAAAAATACCTCATTCAATCTAACGGCCTAGTGAGCTAAACATCTTTCACGTGACATTGTAATATAACACCTAACACACTTGTACCATTTATAAAGTGAAACATGGGATTTCTCATACCTATGGTTGCGAATTGATATTTAACAGACAACAATATATTTACCCGACTCATTTAAAATGAAACACAGGGTACGAATTTGGGAAAAGTTTTATATATTTCGTACCACCGTTGACGTAAACAAAATTTACTTCCATAGAAAAATAAGTCGCAAGTTGCTGATAATATTTATTATTTAGTTACCATTTTCAAAATCAGAAAATAATTATGAAAATCATACTAATTTCAGTTACAGACAAAATAATTACAAATAAATAAATCTGAATAGTCAAGTGGCTCACATTTTATTCTCATTCGGAACTTGTTGCTAAAATAATTATAAATATTGTAAGAAATAACAAAATAACGAACAAATAAATCAACAAACAAACAAGTAAACGTAATACCAAGTTCACATCGAATTTACATATTAAAATTAGTATTTAGGTCGAATAAATAATATATTGTTTATTAAGCACTTAAGCACTAGCACATGATTTCTATAAACTAGTAAAAGTTCATTGATTTAATAACACTCTAATTTATTTGTACAATTATTTATTTAAATAATTTATATTTGCTTTACTGAATGTCTATCGATTCACTGTAATATCCATTCTTGCGTTTTTTCTCTCACACATAAAAAGGGGATTTTTTTTGATCTGAGTAATTGTTCAAATATAACAGAACAAATTTTTATTCATGCAGATATTTTTTGTCAGACGTATACTTGTGTGAAAATATGAATGACATCTTTTTGTCAGGCCATAAAAAATAGCAACAATTTATGGATTAATCCATTCACAATATGTTTACCATATTCCGTCTATATTTTACAGAAAAATTACAAACTCTCGGAATTTTTAATAAAAAATTTTTGATAAAGGTACAGAAAAATGTCATGTGCAGAGAGTCGTCAGCTTCGCAAAAATTGTGTTGCTTGTTCATATATAATTCATGTTGCGACACTTTTTATTATTCTACAAAAACTCGGGTGATCTTTTAAATCTTTCTTAACAGCCTCAAATTTAGCTTGACACTTACAATAATTCTACATTTACATAAAGTTATAACGAAGAAGAAACTGTAAGATTTAAAATCAATTTGGCAAGAATTATGAAACTATTCCATAATCGATATTTTAATAAATTTTACTCAAGTGGAAATGAAAATTAATGGCATTTGCAGGGTGAAATATGGCCACTAGGTTTCAATGAAAA
This sequence comes from Stenolophus ochropezus, assembly GCA_035578165.1. Classification (NCBI taxonomy): domain Eukaryota; kingdom Metazoa; phylum Arthropoda; class Insecta; order Coleoptera; family Carabidae; genus Stenolophus; species Stenolophus ochropezus. The sequence continues at coordinate 12,177,150 of JAQOWZ010000019.1, read as the reverse complement.
ATAATTTTATAGGTTAGACAGATCTAAGAAAATAAATTATCTTGAGACTTCTATTCACAAATGTGTACACTGCAAATTATATCTCCCGTTTTTCAATCAATTTAAATTTGTAAAGATATTTATAGTCGATGAAAATTTTAATAATTGAAATGAGCTGACGCTGAAGTTATGAATAGACATTTTGAAAGGTTTTCAATAATTGTCAATATCACTTAAATGAAATGTAATTAGAATTGAAATCTTCAATGAAATTAAAAAGACAAAACCGGAAGTAAAATCAAATCTGATATTATTTCTCGTTATCGCTTAGTAGTACTTTTAGAAACTTACTTAAATATCTACAAAAATCAAAACAAGCTTTGTTTCCTGTCAAACAACGGTGTTTTTATTTGAATCTCCAATTTCTATTCCAATTGCTGTGTGTTAATCAATTAAGCTATCGTCAGAACTATAATGATCCAAAACAAACTAAAATAGAGTAGTTTTAAAAATAAAGTAAAACAATGGTTTATTGCGATAGCTCATGAACTTGGTTAGCTCACTCCGTCTTGCTGAGTGAAGTTTCAAATTTAAGATTCAAATCCCAGTTTTCCGAATATTTAACCGAATAGCTATTTGTATAATGATACAAATAGTACAGAAACTGAACTTTTGCGAGGGTGACCTTATATTGACAAATGCGAGATTTTCTGGGAGTGTGATAAACAAGATTTTTTTACGCCGATGACACTTTTAATTTAGTAAAGAAATTTTATTATTACTTAATATTTTATACACCATAGGTTTTATGTTGGTAACATTTTCGATTCACTTAAATATATAAACAATTCACTTGTTTTATTGAAAGAAAATAATGTCATTTGTTTTAACCTAAAAAATAAAAAGTGAATTGATATTTTTTAACAGTTAACATAACCTTAACCGTACGACACGAGTATAATATAAATAATAAATCAAAAATATTTTTTTAAATCACGTTTTACATTTCCAATAAAATAAAATAAAAAAATTTGACAGAATATAATGTCAAAATATTTAAATTGGCAAATAAAGAGTTTCTAAACGACTTTGACTTTTGTAATACTGGTCATTTCGAACATAGGCGCGAAAAATAAATAGCGTTCTATCCAAGTACTTCAAAACTCACTGTAGGTCCTTTACAGAGTCTGTAGGCTGACATCCGACTCAACTAAATACAAGTAAAATATAATTTTTTTACTATTACAATAAAATCTGTTGATTCGCGGTCATCTGAGCAATGTCGGGAATCTTAATTTCCCACTTCTCCCCTAGATTAGCGTGCTGGAAATTTTGGAAAAAGTACTCCCATTTCTAAAGCATTTATTAAAAAATTATATTTACAATAAAAAAGTATAATATCTCAAAGTTTCCTTTGCCTAATAATATTAAAAGAAAATAGTGGATTATTGAATGAAATTTAATTTAGAAAAAATAAATTCAGTGCATTTGATTTATAATGTTGGCTACAACTGTTGACATGTTGAGAGATTGACAGCACGTGTTATCATTAAAATACATAATTACATAACAATGTGTGTAAACAATAAATAAAAATGTTAGTTCAAGAATAAAACTAATTATTTATTTTTTGATTTTCTTACAAATGATATTGTACAAGCCTCTTGCATGAACTTGGTTCCCGGAATCGTTGTATTGGATCAAGCTCACACCGCAAAACACTCATCCGGGAACCAATCGTTCCCACATTTGATATGTAAATAATAATTATGTTCTTGAGGTTTTACATAAAAATAATATACTATATTGAAATAATTTTTGTTTATTGTTATAATCATTTCGTATTTCAGACTATCAGTATTTTTTTCTAAAAAAAATGTCTAAATTTGTATTCACACGTCGTACACATAATTGACAGAGAATGAATGGTTGGTACTTGGTGGAACACAATTAAACATTATAAAAATATATTAACAGATTTAGTTATTTTAATATTTATTGTTATACGATTGTTTTATCGTCTCCGATGTCGCCAGACGTCTAATTCAATTAATATTTTTTGTCTCGAGATACAAGTATGTATATAATCATCCATATAACTATATATGTTTGTAGTATTAATGTACATATATTTGATAGTACATTATATTATAAGTTAGTGAAACAAGCTATTATAGACGAGTTAGATGTTTAACACGCTAGCGAATATATGCAAGTATGGTAAATTCTCACGAATGTATAATGAAATTATACTCACATGTGATATACGACGTTTTAAATGTCATTTTAGAAAAATAACCTAAATTACTGAAGGAACCTAAATCCTTAATACTAGTTATTTATTTATAATTTTGGTATTATATTTTTTAAATTGACAATATTGTGTGTAATGTTATTTTACTCACTTGTGAATAATAATTGATTTTATTTTAAAAAATAAATGCATAAATTATCTAATTAACCGCTACTGTAAGACAAATATAACAAGCAATTATTGACTTGGAAACCCAGCATGTATTCCGTATTCCAGAACAGCAACAATAAAATTGGAAACACAAATTGAAACCGGGGGAATTAAGGTGTTTAAACAGTTAGAAATTTCTGTTGCTTCGGACAATTAATTACTTAGGAGCTTAGTCTTCAGCGACATCTTCAATTAAGAAGGCGCCGTGCAAAGCGCCCCGCAATAAACGAATTCAGTTTCCATTTACATGCATACGTCACGCAGCAGCTGACACCTTACAAATTTCTACTAATGTCAACTGCATTATGAATATTTGAACTACGTGCGGAAATTAATTTAGGATATACAAGCTGCGCTATTGTTCTCCGTTGAAAATGGAGTGACTGGTATGAGTGTGCGTCATATATCACCCGCAATGAAAGAAATGAATATTTATTTTCGTCGACTGCGTACAAAATAGTAAAGTATGACTTAAAAACTCGTCCATTTAATTCACTCATTTGTTATATTCCACAATAGAACATACATTCTGTCAACAAATATCATCATAAAACAACACAACATTTTTTACTGATAATTTTACAGCAAAAGAACTTGTTTTGAGTAACAAGTTAACAATTTATTAATAGTATTATTATATTTAAAATTATAACAATTATAGCTTTTAACATAGCTAGGATAGTTATGAGTATCATAACCGCCGCAGATGTTAATATATCTAAATCATGGTATGGTTAATAGCATCCGTGATTTGTTTAATAGTTTACCGGTTTACGTTATTAGTAAATATTATTTTAAAAAATTTTCTTGTCAGTATAGTTTTCGTATCAAATTTGTATGGGTTGATATGATAAGAAAATTGTCCAATGTTATGAGCATGGTTCTATTACTTATAAGATTGAAGTTTGCCTACATGAACAAAAGCGAGTTTTGTAAATCATTCGAATGAGTAATAGCTATTACATGCGAATATAATACTATATTTTATCTTCAACTATAACATGAAAAATATGTGTTTATTATAACCAAATATGACATTACACTTTGACAGATAAATAACAATAGCTCGTGTAACTGGTTCACTGCATAATTAACACAGGGCAATTATTTCTAGTGTTATTTAGTTTAAAAAGAAAAGACAAGTACAAAAAAAAATACAAAATTAGTGCAACTTTGGCTTTTTATGTAGAAAAAAATTAAGTAAAGTAATTTTGTTTTACTCTTTTGACTGTGATAAGTAAGATATAAATTTGACATAAGTATTGAATAAAATGATTCCTTCGAACTGTCAACATTATTCAATTAGCAACAAAGTTTCAATTAAAGATATATTATGGTACAGTTGTAGATTATTATTATTGCCACACGGACTTGTCAAAATTACATGGAATATAATTATAGCTTATTTTTGACTATGTAAACAAAAGCTTAATGTTCTGAACCTGGTAATTATTTTCTATGTTATCCCTTCTACACCGTCATTTATTAACCAAGAAAATTAACCTTTACATTATTGAAAGTTTTGTAATGTCATTGTCTTACAAATTTTAGGCACATATCAGTAACTGACCGTATTTTGTTATAATTTAATTATATCTTTTCTTCCTATGAGCATTAAAAACTGTATTATTCACTATCGGTTAGTAATATTACGATTTCTGACTTTTAAAAAGTTGGGAAGTTAGTTATTGTTAACTTCATTTTCCAAGAGGTTACAAGTAGATTGTTAAGTATTGCTGGGGTTGGAAAGTGACCTATTTTTGCAATATCTGGGCAAAAAGATTATGTTTAAAAATTAACAACAACAAAGGATTTTTTTAATTGATGTTTAACGACTTTGTATGATAGTTATGTAATATTTACTTAACATTATAAACCGGATGTAACCATGGAAACCAGTTGCGTAATAAAAGCTCTATACTCAATGTCGGTTGCACCAATATTACTTAAATTTAAATATTAAAATTTAAGTAGATAATAGCCTTCTTGAGTGCTTGGTTGTTTATAGGTAAATCAAAAATCCTGAACGTCATTTAAAATTTATGCCATTTTTATGCTACTGGAAATAATTGTGTTTAAATTTTATTTTTATTTTAATTTTATCTTACAGTAAAAGTATTGCAAAAAATCACCATGAAGAGAATAAAACTTTATAACATTAATAAATTTGTCTGAAGAATATTTCTTAATAGCTTTCTCTGTTTTCATGTTTTTCCATAATTCCATTTACATATACAAGTTTTATTATGCTACAGCAAATAAACTATTTATTAATTTTATTACTTTTTATATTTGAAGTTGTGACATTTATACAATGTAAAAATATTTTGTAGTAGGTTTCTTTATCGAAGTGAAGTTGTCCTTTTAATTAATCGATTGCGCCGAAAATAAACGGGGCGTCCGAACTAAATGCAGTCGTGTAACGCTGGTCACGTTTCGGAAAGGTTAATAACCCGCACATAACTTTTCATTTCGATTGTATAAAAACAGTTTAATAATATCGCCGGCAAGTTATTGAATATGTTTGTCGTTCACGAGTACGTAATAACAACTTAATCAGCATGGGGGATTATATAAAATTGTAAAAATGTTTTCCCAAATTCGAGAGATATTTTTGTTTTATGTAAAACAGCGTATTGAATGGAAGTAAACAGACACTTTTAATTACATTTCCATAAAAACAAAATGCGTATGGAAATTTCCCCTCAATATATTTTACCTCCAATTTTCCTAATAATGAAATACGACTAAATACAAACATTTTAAATCTCAATTTTAATTTAACAAAAAGAAGAGTTTTTGATATTAACTGGATTTAAAAATCGCATGCATAAATAACGTGGCTTAGTCGTAAATCAACAATATTCATGTTTCTTTTTTCGATACGGTTTGCATATTGATGAGGCGGCCAGACTTCGGTTATTAACTTTTAAAAATCATTCATAATCTGTTTGTTACAACATTATTAACTCTCATCACACACCGTACTACCATCGAAAATGAATTATTTATTGCGAACATTAACCACAAATACATTGTTTATTAAGTTAACAAACCAATAATGTTTGTGAAAGAATGTAACAAATAATGGTCCTTTGCAGAAGCTAACTGATAACGTAAATTCCAATAAAATACAAAATTGTACATAAATATATGATACTAGAAAAAATTAAATATCAGTATTTTTAAGATTCGATTCATTATTCGTAGCTTTCGAGATAATAAATATTAAAAATTAGGAGAAGAGATATTTTAACTTCAGGGAAATTGAATCTACCTATATTCTTCCACCATCCTTTCATGCTAACGTCATATCCCTTCTCCAAAATATTTAATTGCTATTAACTATATTACTGCAAAGTAATATTTAGTTTTTATTATTATAGTAAGAAGTTGTAAGATTACTTTTTATATTTTATGACTGAAATTCAATTCTAGTCACATACCCCATTTAGAATGTATAACTTCCAAATAAAATTAAAATAGGTATATATTTCATAATTAAAATGTACTGTTAACGTAACATAAGTGGTAAGTATATGGTTACCATTGTCAACCAGTGGTGGATTTGAGGAGGGGGAGGGGTTACGAGCGGGTTTCTAATTTTTGAAAATAATAATAAATAAATCTGGAGCGCAAAGGCGTCTCTTATACACAGACATTATAAAGATTTGTTTGATTTGGAACAAAATTGTCAGAACAGGAACTATTTGCTGAAATGTTGCTGTGGAAACACAAATTCCTAATTATTAATTAATCTGATATTCTCGTCAAGTTCTGAAATAATTATTTGGTGCTGATATTTATTTATTAGTACGTAAATTATTAACAATATATTAATAATGTTACCTGCAAATGTAATTACGGCTGAACGTAACTTTTCAATAATAAGGAAATTAAAACTCATTGAAGGAATTAGATCTGTAGAAAGTTTTGACCCAATTCTCATCGACGAAAAATATTAGATCCTAAGTTTAGTTTTTCTTTTGTGTGTATACATTAAATTTTTAATAATTATTTCTGATTCAATGATTACATTTTATTGTTTATAAATGTGGATCTTTTTTGGAGTTGCAGTCATTTAATAAAATCCACTAATACACCAACATTTCGACAACAAATCAGTGTTCATCAGAGTCATAAATGGTATTAAAATATTATGAAGTAAAACATGTAAATTATTTTACAGAAATCTTTCGTCAAAAGTAGATAAAAAACACATACGTACATTTTACTTAACAGTTATCAACCAACTCGAATGATTTCTGTAAAATAATTTACATGTTTACATGATAATATTTTAATACCATTTATCATCCTGCTGAAGACTGATTTACAGTTGAAACGTTGGTGTATTAGAGAATTTTATTAAATGACTGCAATTCCAAAATATACTTTCTTTTATTAACATCCAGTTAATAAAAAAACGGTAATTCCCCCGTCTCTAGGAAAGTTTGTGGATCCGCCACTGTTGTCAACAGAATGTTATAATAATAACATTTCTACTAATGTGGTATTTATGGAAATAATACAAATATCATACACATTTGGTCGTCTAGCAACGGTTAGAGGTAACTTTAAAGTACGTTGCAAGTAAAGTAATCTAAAAAGTCAAATGGCCCACATTTTACAAATAATTTAACATTATTTAAAGTTTATTGTTGCTTATGGCGTGAAAAATATAATACACGACTGAAGCTACTGCAACTTTTCTCATAGGCAAGCTCCGCCTCAGTTCTTACCTTCACAAATTGTATAATATACTTACATTCCGTGTAGCTTAAATAAATATTAGCAAAATGTAAGAAATAAACATGTCACTTACAACTTGTTAACTATTGCATAGTGTTCCAAGCTAGCATGAAGAATGCAACCCAGAAAAAAAATACAAACCTACCAAAACTTATAAGGTCCTAATTATGGCGAAACAGCAAAATTATTTAATTTAATTAAAAATAAAGCTATCAAATAATTTTATTTTAGTGCTGGTTTAGAAAAGGGAAAAAGTATGTGTTTTTTATACTGCGTGAGATGTCTGGAAAAACATCGTATTTGTGAAATTGGGCGTGCGAGAATTAAAATGAAAGTCAGATCTCTGGCCAAAAGAGCAGAAACAGGAAACAGTTGGATGATTTAAGAGAAAGGAAAATCCTCTTTTGGTCGAAAAAGAGAATTGAAATTGCTGTAATGAACGCAAGGAAAATACAAGAGACGAGAATAGGCATTAGCGCAGGAGTTTGCAAAACGTGCCTCGCATACCACAGCCAACTATTGTTCTGCCGGAAACTCAAAAAATCTGTCTTCTAACTGCCGGATAACATGCCCAAATGTGACCTAATTCCATCAGTGACGCACAATCAACACGGCTCCATTCTACTAAAAATAAATATACATATATCCTCAAGGAAACGAAGCCTCGATATTCCATATCTTTCACTAACATTCACTTCCAATGACAAGTTATTTTATCATTGTTTCATGTACCTACTACACGTGTATTGTAGCTAAAATACTTTTTCAAATATAGATGTATCAAACGATTTATGAAACTGATTTATGCAGTGTTTATAACCTTTTATGGAAAGTTTAGTTACTTATTGGTCAGGTGTTATAAATTATTCCAACTTGAAGGCATCAATTAATGGAAAAGAAATGGGTCGTATTAAACTGTGTAATAACTGTTTGCATTTCTTTTGAAGTTACAAATTGAAGAACATTTAAAATACATTATTATTAGAAATATTTAATTAGATTTAAAAGTAAATAATTAGGAAACATCTTGAACACAAATTTCGGGCCCGGTCCATAGTACTATATTACAGAAGAAAATATTTGTCTAAAGGAACCTTTACAGCAAGTCCTATATAAATTTACAAAGAGCAATCGGTGTATTTTATAATGATATTCAAATATCACTTTATACAATCATACTTTACCTACTTTAACTTGGAAATACTTGAAAAAGTAAATTATTAATTTACTTGTACTATCTTAATTTTACTTGAGGTAACTAACTTTATTTAAATATTTTATATTTATTCTTTAATAACTTAATGAAAATATGACTGAATTTAAATTAAACAACCTTATACTTTCCATATAAACTTACATATACAGAATTTTCATTTTAAATGAGCCACCACTGCTATCTCAAGAAATATAAGGTCTATAAAGAAGAATTTCTGTTTTACAAGACAAATTTAAAGAATATAAAAAAATATTTTTTCAATCAATGGTTCTCAAAGTATGGAACCTACCTTTTTATTTTAATTGAAAACATATATTATTTATTTGCTTATTGGATTAAGAATTTAATTCTGAATTCAGTAATAAGATATAATTATACCGTTACATAACAATTTTTTAAGAAAAATGCATATAAAATTTTATATTAATTTGATTAAATATGACAATAATAAGAGTGTCGTAAATAAATTAATTGAATAAAATATTTTTAACTTAGAATTAGAGTGCTACGAATGAAATAAGTGAATATTTTGTTTTGTTTAGTGATCATAATTATCAAGTGATATTCAAAATTATTAAATTTAATTTTTAAAATGTATAATTTTACGCATTTAAGTGGTCAGAAATATACATTTTATCATGAAAGAAAAAATTGTAAATAGTTTTTTTCATTCATTATACTTTTATTCACATCTTTTTGTCATATTACTCTAATTTTGAGTAAAAAATAAATATATGTATTATTTTTCCTTTTATGGCTCTCTTATTAATGTCATATTTTATTGAAATTAATATTATACTTTTTTTATCTATTTTTCTCAAAAAAGATGTGAGGGTATAATATTATATCATTGATTTCAGAATTAAATTTTCTACAGATTATGAAAAAATATGTTTACATTTAAAATAAAAACATACTTGGTCCCTTATTTTGAGAACCACACGTTGATATATTTTTTCTGTTCTGTAAATTTGTCTTATATAATAGAAATTGTTTACCCATTTAAGCATTTTTTGTAGATCTTAAAGTTTTTCGAGATAGCAAATAGTAAATAGTTAATATTCTTGTAAATTTTATTATTAACTTAATATATTTCCTGAATAATTCTCAAAAATTATAATTTAGATTAAATATTTTTTTTTAAAAGGTTATTTTTTGAGAAGCCAGTAGGTTCATGATCATATAAAATTATATTTCAAGAAAAAACTTTTTTATCTTTTATACTTTACCTTATATGGTTTATGAACAATTAAATAAACTTTAGGAGGTGGCAAATTTTGTCTCACACCCCAACGTCAATGTACCTTACAGCGGTTCTGGTTGTACTCGTACAAAATTTGCGCTGTATTACCATCTCTTTGTTTGTTGTTATTATGTTGTAAACAAGCTTAGGGCGTTTTGATTTTCAATAAACGATTTTCGCTTAAATTAATTTGTGATATAAAAAATATTGGAAAATTTACAGTTAACAACGTTGAAACAAACATTAATCATTTCAATTTGGGTAGAGGAAACTACAAGTTTTGGAACTGACACGAGCCTTCATCAAGTACAAATGAACTACGGTGTTTAATCTGTCTTATGAAAGGAAATTTCAGCAAAATGAACATGAGTTTTATTTTAACCATACCATAACATACTTTGTTTCCTATTATTTTCCCGGAATTTTTTTGTTCATTATCTATTTTCAAAATAAGGAATCTTGTCTATTTCAAAATTCTTACCTTATATATCATAAAATTAATAAAAATCAAGACAACCATTACAGAATTCAGATATTTATAAGGTTTTATGTCCACGAAATGAATGAGCGAAATAGCATATATCTTAGGGTTCCTGGCTAACTTGATATTCAAGATACTTGACTTTAACTTGAAATCAAATCAACTTCAAGTTCAACACAAGTATAATTCATTTTTCCAACCTAGAAATAACAAGTAGTGTATCTACTGTCTTTGTCATACACACATTTGGGCCCTTTAAGAAAGTTAAGTGTTTGTGTAATCAGTGCATCTCTTACATACGAGTACTTATTAATTATTTGATGTTTGCTCTTTTTTATAATATTTGACAGAAATATCTGATATTATTAACTCAAATGCAATAAGAATCACAGTTATGTAGGTGAGATGAATTTTCTCATAAGCTTGCCTATCTATATATTTTTCAATCAACGGTAGTATCAAGAAATCAAAATGAGATTTTCAATATTGGCTTCTATTTACTTTTGTAAACCAACTCATAAATATTTCTAATCTACAACTTTCAAACAAGAAATACAATAAAGGTAAATATAAATAAGACGTTTACCGCGCGTGCTGTACATAAACATTAAAACGTAATGTAATGAAATATTAGACAAAATAATAAAACAGGCATTGAGTACTTGTTCTAAAATAGTATAAAGACAGTCTTTAATGACATTATTTGCCATTTAAGATCTAAGGCAGATCGGTTCAAATAGAGTTGTCGCCTAATCTATTGCGGGATTTTGTCGTAGAGCAGCCCTGGAAAACTGACTTTCCGCGGAGTATCAATTAGTTTAATTAATTTTTAACTATCTACTTTAAGCAAAGCCCACAATTTTAAGGTTGCCTAGCAAATCAAAAAGGCGGTACTCTAGTTTAAGTAAACTCGCATCTTATTCTTGCTCACTTCACATAAGTTATTTTCCATTTCCCTCTCACTTCATTCTAGTTCTAGTGGTAAATAAGAAATGTACGAAATACAAAAATGTTTATCAGGATCAGGTAATATCAATAGTTTGACATTGCTTGATATTAAGTTAAGTATAGGTATTTAAGAAAAGCTTGATTTTTCAAATAAAGATAAATAATTCATAACACTCTGTATATTTCGCGGTGATGTCATTGGAACTTGAGATATTGAGTTCTAGTCTCAGCGACCGAAGACTTGTGATTTGTCGTGAAATAAAAAAAACATAGCTAAACATGATAATCATAGGTACTTGGATGCTATTACAGACTGCAAATCAATACATTTAAAATAAAAGTAGCTCTAGAAGATGAAACATTAAATAGTAAGCAGAAAGAAGTGCGGCTCGATGAGTAGTCCTATTTTCTCCCAATAGATACAGGAACACATTACTAGTTTTTTTCTATGAAGTTAAAGGCTTACAATATTATTCTTTAGATAAATTTGAAAAATAGACAATAATAGTATACATATAATTATATAAGTATTACAATAGTCATTATTCACGAAGTTAAAGTTTGCGCCACGTGCCGTTGGTGAGGGATGCAAATCATCCGAACGAATAATGACCATAATCCCGGATATAATGGTACACTTTTTCGACTCATGTTAATTCGGGAAAACGCACAAATATTTTAGAAAACATAAAAATACAATGTAGGATTGGTATTATCGACTAGATGTTAATAAAAGAATATCTTTTTTGGAGTTGCAGTCATTTAATAAAATCCATTAATACACCAACGTATCGACTGTAAATCAGTCTTCATCAGGGTACTGATAACATACAAAACATACTATCAAATATACAGACATACGTTCAAATCAGGTAACAGACTTACATAAATGGTAGTAAAACATTATCAAGTAAATTATGTAAATTATTTTATCTACTCTCACCCTATAATGATTCCATTATTTTGCAAGTTATTGCATGTGAAGTGTGTCATTAATGAAATCGTTTAATAATGAAACTAAATCATGCCTAAAAGAACAATGTAAATTAAATGGGACTTTCATTATTATAACATTTCTTTTAACAAATGAAAAACATGTTTTTGAAAGAATGGTAATGTAAAACACCGGTTATTACTGCTAACGCTATAGTATCGCAGAAAAATATAGTACAAATTATCGTATTTGGATTTTATGTAAGAGTTTTATCTCAAATTGGTGACATTGCATCGGTGTCATCTCAGAAGTATACTGAACGCAACCTACCATCACCTGTCTACCTGTCATATTATATAAATATAATAAATTATTACAATTCTATTTATTTTTCTAATTGGTTCGTAGATAAAATATTGTATGACACTCATGTGTGAAGTACTTTTATGCACTCATTACGGTTAAGACACTCGCTTTCGCTCGTGCCTTAAACTAAGTAATTCATGCCTAAAAGTATTCCTTCACACACTAGTATCATAAATAACTATTACGGAAATCTTTCGTCAAACATAGATAAAACAAACACACGTACATGTTACTTAACAGTTATCAACCAACTGACTTATACAAGAAGTTTCCAGTTGAGTAACAGTCAAAAGTTGTAAAAACCTACCATTAGCCAACCAACAGCCAGAGAATAGCGAAAAAAAAATGTACAACTAATGTAAAACTAATTAATTGTCACAGATCTGTGCATTTACATTAAATGACTGCAGCTCCAAAAGAAGAAAGACCTTCTTTTATAAAAATACAAAATGACTGTACCGTCAGCTGTTAGAGGCCGAAGGAAGGGTGATCCACAGCATGACAGATTTAAAATAAAGGTGAATAATTGATTTCTGGTTCTGTGATTGCCCGAGAAAAGTGAATTATGAGTCATATTGCACTGTCCTGAAATATTGCTATTATAATTAATCGAAAAAAATGAAATAATGAAGATATATTTATGTAGGGGTAGAAAAGTAAACTAATTTTAATGTTTGTAGGAAATGATTATATAGAAGTAAATACGAATGGGGATGAATTTTGTTTGTTGTAATTTAGAAGTGCAGTGGAGTAGAACGCAAATGGAAAATAAATGGCATGTTTTGCGCAATTTGCGACAGCGTTGTAGTTTGTGCAAAACGTCAAATCTCCGGCAAATATGTGTACATATCTCCATGTGTACCGACGCCAGTCACGTGACAGCGTCCGAATTCCAAATAATTACGCATCACGAGTTATGGCCGCATATGTTGTACAAATAACTTTATGTAAATACGAGTGACACAAACCGCTGAATTAATTTCGATGAAAATCACAAATGGAAGCATGTTAAAAATGCAAATGCCCAAATGTTGTTCATCCCTGGATTACATCTTCAAATGCAAATTTGTCAAACAAACGAATTTTCCACGGCTTAGCAACAAAACAGACCAAGGAGAAAAATTAAACCCCACCAGCAAATCAAAGCAAATAAACCGCGACTCGTGCGCTGAATGCCAACTTCTACACTTTTCTTTCAAGTATTACATACTTGTAGAATATTAAAAAGATACTCCAACGTTTCTGTGCTATCATTATCGACTGCACTTCGGCTCATACGATCCATTCAATATTTACTTCTTTATTTTCCAATAAAATTCATACCAACGATTTATAAACTTTTCATAACACAAGAATTTTGTTATTAATGTAACTTCTGAAATACAAAACGTAGAGATAATTTTAAGTTATATCATGGAGCTATTATTTTATAAATATTCTGAAACATATAGTAATTAAAAAATATAACTACTATATCATTGTTTTTAAATCTTGCGGTCTATGTGTACCTCTTTCAAATAAAAACAGGAAAAAGAAAAAGAAAAACTGTTCTATTTTTTAGTAATATACAATATGTCCCTGATGGAGTTGAAAATAAATAATTATTTGTAATTTTAGGATATTATTTTTTAGAAAAATTTCTGCTTCTTTTTAAACATCTCAAAACAATATTTAAATCATTTTACCATGACGGGTTAAAATAGCGTATTGGTTATTTAAAAATTATAAAAGAAAAATGTCAAAGTCACTTAAAAATAGATTTTATTATGTCCAAGTATTAGGCCATCTTTAATAAGCACAACAAAATTGCATTTCATATGGTAATGATTATTACGCGTATTTTGCAATGTACCTATATCTATATTAGTTTAAATATTTTACAAGTAGTTTCTTATTATATTATTAAACTGTTTTCGATATAACAATAGGGCAATTATTATTGTAAAGTATAAAAAAGTAATATTTGCTATATTATTTTTTATGTAACACAAAAAACATCGCTTTGAGAAACAATGTTCCATCGTAAAGTGAAAATGAGATTTAAAAAGAGCAGAAATATATATTATAATATAATATTTTATTATATTTACGACCAAAATGATAAATAATAAATTCATTGCAAGGATCTTTTTGTGTTTTACTTCTATAATTTTATATAATAGTAAACTCGACTGAATTATATTTGTTTTTTTCTTGCTCTTTAGTGCGGAAAATGAATACAATAGAAATGTATCTCAAAAGTTTGTTTATATTATTCAACAATTATGGTTTAATTAAAATTCAAAGAGTAAACAACCCTCTCCATTAATTAATTGTTGCACTACATTTTCTGGTTAACCTTTTTCCCCAGAGTCGACGTAACCTAGCTTTATAAACGCTACGTTTTAAAAAGCTCAATTTTAATTACAAAATTTTATATTCATAAACTCTGTTGTGGTTTATCGGCATTTATTAACAAAATATATTTCGCATTTTGTTGACAATTTTGAGCACATTTAATAGCAAATAACCAACATGAAAAACACGCCTAAAACGAATCACATGCAACATGATTACAGCTGAAATAGGCTTTGTAAATTTACATAAAATTAATTTTAAAAATCCCGTGACACGGATACTAAGTTTAAAATTGATAGTTTCAGTTAGGCAAACTACAGTCTTTTTGCTGTAAAACTTTAAGAAAAGTTCAGATATTTCTCTCTTTAGTGTGACAGTAATAGTTTTTGAAATTAAAAATAGAAACAATGAAATCGCAAGTACAATAAAAGTTGAAAAAGGAAAACGGTTTAGTTTTGCATGCACTAAGCCCTACATTAGCGTTTTAAGCTACAATATCGCTATTCCCACGAGAGTTATAGCGGCTCGCTGTCAAATTGTGAGCCGAATAGGCCGGCGCATAAGTTGCGACGGACAGTTGGCGCACATCAGTCACATAGATTTCATGCGTTCCATAACTGTATTATCCTGCTGCAGGCAGGACTGTGCCTGCCCAAATGGAACTAATTTCATTATCGATTCCTGCTTTAATTAATTTTTTAGCTTATTTTATTTCACCTTTACGTAATTAGAACAGCGACAAATTAATAAGGATTCGACTTACATCAATGCGCATGTCTCAACAAAAAATGAGATCATTCCACGTTTCCTGTTTTATTTCTTTCCTGAAAACCTACTGGCTACAATATTTGTTATAGTAATTTATGTTACTAGTCCGGTAAATGAGTTTTTACGTTATAAATAAGATGCTCCTGTCGTCCTAAGGACGAATGACGTTCATTTTATTTCATACTGTATGACATCTTTTAATTTAAATTTTGATACTTTGAAAATTATTAAAGAAGGAAATAAAAATCTTAGTTGTCATTAAAAAAATTAAAAAGAAAAACATTGTCATCTGTCACTAACTTAGAACATGTCATTCACAAACTCAATAGAACTATATTAAAATAAGATCATATATAAATAAGTTAAATTTGGTACCTACTACAGAAAATAAGAATGTTCAAATATTTTTAAATCATTTAAAGGACGTATAAACAAACATTTTCGAAATTTATATACAATACCGTCAAGAATAATAATACCGTAAAGTCTCATTAACCGGACTGAAATAGCTATTGTAAACATAGAAGTGAGATACAGCATGAAATATTTTTTTTTAATCGAACTGTGTATTTTTAAACCGGTAAAACAATTAAACCAGTATTTTATTGTATTTGCTAGGGTACGAAAAATAACAGTCCGAGAAAGTTATTTCCGGCCGGTAACAAAGCATTCCCGTACAGGACGCAGCCACTGGTTTTCATAAATAAAATTACAATAATTTTTATTTCATTATTATTGAATATAAATCGAACAAAAAAATGGTTTGTGTACTACGTAGGAAAAGTGACTTCCCGGACTTCTGGTGTTACTGGCCTCGTCTTCGGCTCGTCCCGCAATTTTCACTATCCTCCGGGAATATATCACTTTTCCTACTAAATACGCAATACACTATTTTTTTTAAACGTCATAAAAGTATCATCTTCTGTAACGTGATTCACAAAATTGAAATTTAATTTCTACGCGACGGGAGTAGAAATTTTTATTTTTACGCCGCCAGAGTAAAACTATAATAAATATGTATCCGTAGTAACTACGCAGAATCAGCGAATGAGAAAACTTGTACAATAGAAACCAGTAATATCACCTTAAATGTCACTATAAAACAGTTAACAATAAACTGACAGATTTAAATTGATAAACTTCAAATTTGTGTTCCTAGCAAGCAATCATTGTCTGACGCGCTTCGCTCGTCATGCAAACTTCCACGCTTGCCATATAAAGTAGGCATCACTTACTCTTCATAACACAATATACTATTTCATGCCATTTACGTACATTATTTTGTAGATATATATTTTTTAATAGGCTTTGATTTCAAATCTCTATAGAACGCAATTTGCCAAAACATCACGAATCACAATGATTCAGCTCACTCTTGCAGTCTATTCGTAAATGTTTACATTTAATTTGAATTATATTTTATGCATACAAATTTATAGTTATGCAGTAATAAAATATTTATATAAAACAAAAACAATTATAACACTTTTCGTACTTTTCCTTTGATACTGTATAAATTTAGGTTTGACATTTAACTTTACGATTGACTTTTATATCATCCGTGTATATGTTTTAGATATGTCTTGGAGTGAGTTTGTGATTTATGACGTCAAGACAATTTAAATCAATTTCCAGAAAATTATAAATTAAAAGTATTATATTTTGGGCTATTTTATATATTGCAATATGCGTGGTAAATTCAATGCTTAATTATTATTGATTATTATTAATGATTATTGTTATTTTCTTTAGAATAATAATCATTTTGTTTTGACATAAATTTCTGTCTAATGTGCATATGAATTTGGTTTAATAAAACCACAAATACATTTTTTATTTTTTTTTTGTACAGGATGTCCACGTGTCGAGTTGTAAAATTTATTGTCATTATTGAAAATGTTGTCAAAAGACCAACGATATCATACCAGTCACTATGACAAAGCGAATTTGTTTTTTACTAAATAATAAAATAATAAAATAAAATATAAAAATAATTTCCCTCTTTGCAACTCGATCCGTGAACATACTGTATATTAAAGAGGCTGTGATCTACTGAGTAAATATTCGTTACGATTTATTTCTAATTTAAAAATGTTTGTGGTAAGATAACAGTTTTTATTGCTTCAAGAAGGCTCGCAAGTCTTTTTACCTCAAAATACAATTTTACCTTGTTAATAATGTAAAATATTTCCAGAAATGATATTTTTAACATGTCGTAGAAATAAATATAACAAATAGAAATATTCGATAACGAATATCAGTTGTCACGTCATGATTATTAGTACAGATCTGTACAATACCACTTGATTCAATGGACGTATAAATTCATTTCATTAACCTGAGTGTCACTGCTGTTCCAAAGCTGTATATGTATATGCGGTAGTTGAATATTTGATTAACTATTGTCATATTGTCATGTAGATATGAATATGTATGTAAAATTATTGTGCAGTTACAATAAATTCATTTTAAAAATATATAAATTTGTTTGACATGTTCCTATTGATATTCAGTGAAATAATCATATCACATGCTTTATTTAGTTTTAAATTTTTGACCTTTCAAATTTTTTATTTAAATAAAATGAATTTTATTTTCATATTGACTTTTGATGTAGAGAAATAAAGTTAATTATAAACTTTTGTTCATAAAATATGTATGAATTATTGAAGTGTGCTTTTGTTTAGAATATTTTAATTAGCCAATTTAATTCTTTTATAATTGGATTATACTTTGTTCCATTTTATTGTTTATCAGTTGAATTTCTTCACAAATCCTTCATTATATTTTCTGTGAAATTTAACAGGTATAATGTTTTTTTAATTGAATATTTAGTTTACAATATGTTCCAATATACAAATTCGCTGCTGTCAAACTTCAATGATTTATATAACAAAATAATAGCCACATATTCATAAGTCATATTTATCTATAGAAATGGCTGAAATTGGAAATGAATTTATATACATCGAATTATTTAACATTAATTTGTAAGTATTCTGCACATGGCGACTGCATTTGAAATAAATTATTAACTATGTCATAATGTGCAATTATTTTTGGTATTATTAATGCGATTGGATTCTGCAGTCCAAATTGGATTTGAAAGTTCGATATACGCACAGTGCCGTACGGACACTATTTTTAGGCGAAGGAGAAAATTATGGGGTAGGTGACCATAATCGAATTTCATTATACAGTATGTACTTTTTACGTAAAACAAGGATTTTATCATAACCATGGATACGACTTGATGTTTGATTGACAGCAATATACATATATCTGCTTGTCTCATTTATAATGAAACATAGAAAACAAATTTAACATTTGCTTTGTGAGTGGTAAAATATTCTGACAGGCCTACACCAAGTACAACAACAATTTGAAGAATCATTAATAATTTTAGAGGAAATGGTAGTCAAGTGAAATGGACTGATCGATCATTCGATCTTACACACCTAGATTTTTTTATTGGTATGACCTTTAAAATTTGAAGTTTATACCGGAGAAAATCTTCAAAATTATAAGTTCAAATTTGAAACGTTTGTCAAAATATTACAATTGCCCAAATATCATCTTACGTAATTAAAAAGTTTTATAGGAGATTGAGCCATAATTTACCAGATAATGGATGGATTTTTTAAAATTTATTGTAATTATTGTTTAATTGTTCGTTATTATACTTATTTGCTTGTTAGTTGGTTTAATAGTTCCTTATTTTGTAACTTCTTAGAATATTAAAATTTAATACTTCTGTCAAATTCATTCCCTATATTTCATTTCAAATAAGATATGCAAATACATTGCTGTCAGTCAAATATCAATTCGTAGTCTTGTTTATTATACGATATATGTCATTATTATTTATGGTACAAGTTTGTTATATTACAAATAAGTCTCGTGAGAAATGTTTAGGGGTATTTTTCTCATGTGAATTAGGAAATAAAAACACCTGTGTCATAAACGTATTATTCAACACATTTTAATTATTGATATAAAAAATATTTTTTTAAATACTTTTTTATTGTTCTCTCGGGATACCTAATATCCTCTAAACTAGGGCCGGACTAATACCATAATAAATGATATTTAGAGTCTAAGGCTAAATTATAATTAAAATAACTAAAATTACCCTTTAACCTTAAAATTAATTTTATGAAGAACTAAGTACGTATTGCGAGAACTAAGTTATTATCAATAGTATAACAACTCTCAGAGTAGTTATGACCTCTGGCATGGTTGAGATGTTGAGTAATATTAACTACTCTGTTTAATCCTTTTCAGTTATACTACTGATGATGAGAACTTAGTTATCGAAATACGTTTAGTACTTTATAAAATTAATTTTAAGTTTAAGGTATTTTAGTTATTTTAATTCGGACTAATATCGTCCTAAAAAAACAAAAAACGGTGTATAATTGTTTTTGTACAAAATATAAAAGTAACAATTGATATTTGATGGAAATTCTCGGGGGCAGATTTGCCCTAAAATTAATCTAATTTAATTAATGGAGAAAAGTTTAAAAATAAGTATTGCCTACACGTTAATGTAGGCGTAGGATTAACCTATATTTTTCTGTCAATTATTTTCAACAGGAAAAAAAAATAGTAAATGTGATTGTATGTGTGCGAATTTTTTGCGCGAAGAAAAACCCATATGTGCAAATTGCGTCCAAATAAAACATCCCCCGCATCCTTGTTGAGGTTAGATTTACGCGGCGGGTATTTTTTGCGGATGTAATCGCATGAATAATCTTGCTACATTCACGCATGACTAATGAATTGTAACGCTTAGCAGTACAAATTACGTATCGCATTAAATACGGGCACGACCTTTACGTGTGATGGATCGGGCTGTCCTTGTCTGTCACTCATAAGTTCGCCGTCATTCTCTTGTTTACCCTCTCGCTCTTAGCGGGGATGTCACAGCAAACCTATATATTGCACCGTCATTTATCAGCGGAATCTGCTGTTTCTTCCAAGACTCTTTCATCTTTTACTTGTGCTTTGTGCTAATTTCCTTCTCAACGTATTTTTATAGCTTTAAAAAGGTCACAGGAACAGGGAGATATTTTACGGTTATAAATGTTGGAGAATATGTTTTTAATTTTGGTTTGACCCAGTTAAAATTGTCAGTCAACTATGATGAAACCTCAAATAGTTTGAGTGCTATTTGGTTTCATATTGGAAAATGGACCACTGTTGCATTTATTTCATATTTTTATCTATCTATGTCGATTAAATAGTAAATATTGAAAATATTCTGCTAGATAGATATATTCACAATTTTCTCATATCTTCAAAGCTTGAAAGTTATATATTACTCAAAATAACACACTCTCTTAAGTTTCACAAAAATTAATTTATTTAAAATCTTGATTCGAATTGCGGCTATGAGGCCATCATCAGAATGCATAGTTATTGCAGAAAATTTAAGCTATTTATACAGTGTAACAATAAGTAGGTAGGGGGTAATTGTACTTATTCTTTGGAAAGACCAGAGATTCTTTCTCAATTCTTGTACTCTCGCATTTTTTTGCTAATTTTAAATCTAGATTTATTATAAGAACTTACCTCTGAATTAATAAAAGTTGAAAAATATGTAAGTATTTAATAATTAATACATTTTTTAACAAATGTATGTAAATTTCATTTTCAAAAAATATATAATAGTAATAATTGTTGATTAAATAATACAATTATTCTTCGAAATCATGTAACCAAGAGTTAAGACCCAAAATGCTTTCTTATAACGACGGATGCTTATATTTGATAATTGACATTCATATTATCTAAACAAAAAAAAATGTATGTCATTTACGAATTTTAACATGTAAGACAAGAAATATGCAAGAAAATTACGATCAAAAAAATATTTTTGTATACGAGTACAAGAGTAATAAAAGACAAGACATACTTAAATTTTTTGTCTTGCTTTTCGAGACAAGACAAGAAATCTTATCTTGTGAAACACTACAAATAATTAGTTTGATACCATTGTTTATCAATCATTGTAATACTAATAACTGCACTTGCAAATTTAATAATATAAATAAATAAATATAAATTTATTAACCGTATTGCAGCAATATTAACAGACTGCCTTGGAAACTCAGTTCTTACCCCGATTGTGCAAAAACATATATTACCTAATTTACATAAAAGGGAAATTTTTATAATGCTCATATTTATTATTCGTACAGTTACTTTGACAATAACTTTTAGAAACAATAAAAACAATTTTATAAAATTCTATTTTTATCCAAAGTTTTCAAGTTTTCCTTGTTATGAATACGAATTGTGTTGAAAGTCCTTATGTATAATGGAATATTAGGCAAATTGTAGTGTAACAGTATCTTGGGATACTTGGCAAGAGGTTTGAAATATGACGAATGGATGATATTACAGAGGAATGACGGTTAATGAAACGGTTAAACATGGCCGCTAGGCAGGCAAAATGGTGTGAAAATGACACAAGGCAAAGCTAATTAAATTTTAGAGTTTTGCGGACAGCAGTGATTGAATAGTGTGCTAATGAAACTACAAGCGAAGACTGATGGCACCTCTTTTCCGAAACCATTAATCAGGATAGGTCATTACATTAATTAAATGAAAGACTCAGATTTATCCGTACTTGTTTACAAAAAAACGTACTTCCACTTCTATTTTTCATATTGAATCATCTGTTTTGTTTTTCTTTAATCAATTACACAGCATCCTTAAAAAGTGGAAAGAATTCCCAAACTCGAACGCTTCTAAAAAGCTTTTTTGATTCTTTGTTTCAATGAGATATATCTTCATTGATTGCTCCGCGCAGAACATTAATTATTTCCATCTTTTGAAATTTGGAACAAATTTTGAACAAATACAAAGAGCTGAGTTTCTGCTAAATCAACAAATGGGGTATTGCATTTATCTCAGTAGGTCATGATCGCCTATAAAACTTTGATTTAAAATGGAAGTTTTCTGTAAGATACACAAGTTTCAAATTCAATTATACGAGTACACAAAAATTTTACTGAATTGAATTTGGCTGTTATTTGAATATTTGATCATTGTGGTATTCTTGCTCTCAATTAATTAAATTTAGAATATTTAATGAATTTGCGATTCGCATACCCGTTCGATTTTTATCGGCTTTGTTAGGATTGTGACAGGTTTTCAGCATTTTACAAGTTAATAGTTACCTTGTTTGTATAATGTTGATTTTCTTATAATAGTGTTTGTTTCATATTTATGTTTTATAATTATATTTTTTCTACAAGTGGAACATTTGAAATTATCAAATGGGTTACTTGGTGATTCACGAATCGAAGGTTGCCGAATGCCGATGCCAGATTTAGAGTGCCATTTTTCGATTATCCAACGTTGCTTATTTGATATTTAATTTTAAAAAGAACGTTTTAGTACAGGGACAGGTTTCATTGCTGTCAAATTCGTAAACATGGATATGATATAGCAAATCCCACGTTTCACGTTAAAATAGACACAGTCAGTGGCGTAAATAGGGTTGGCGTCACCCGGTGCAATAGTGATGGTGTCACTCTTCCGCCCCTCACTTTACTTTCATCGAATGTAATAGTAATTTACCTTATAATATGTTTATGTTTTACTATACGAATATTTCGAAATAAGTATTGTTACAATCATTTATCGGACGAAAGACGTATAGGTAACATTTTATTTCATATTGTATCATATTTTTCAATTTAAACCAAAGATTTGATTTTTTACCAGGGCTTGTTTTTCATTAACTGGTTAAGTTACAGTTAACTTAACCATTAATAAATTTAACCAGCACAATTTAATCATAGTTTTTTCAATCATGTAGTTATCTTCGGATAAGTTAACCCTGGTTATCAAGTTTCTAATTTAGGTTGGCAAGAAAAATATACGACTGCAGACTTCATGTTTCTAGATCTGTTAGTTCATAAGCGCTAGTTTAGTTATATTTTAAGGTTATTGTGGCCCAATACCGAATAATGATAGACAAAAGTAACAGAAGTGCTAATTTTTTAGATGAAGAATGAAATATTATGGACAATTTGATAACAACGTGACAAAATAATGAGAATAAGATAACGACAATTAAATACAAGGAACATTGTTGGGAGAAAATTACATTTATGTTCAATGTAAAAAGTGGCTTACATATAATAACTTGCAAGAATAGAATACGAAAATAAAGACCTGTTTTATAGCTGGAGCCGCATTATTTGTACAAGAAAAATTAATATACAATATAATTTATAATGAGACTATGACCACTATATATACAAATTTTGAGTTTTTATACATATCTTATCTATCTGTTGTATGAGTTACCTCATCAATCAGATCTAATAAATATAGCACTGAACGTTTCCTAAGTAAAATTTCGTATCATCCTATTCGTTAAAATGAGCTGGTTTTTGCACACAGCCAATTTTGACTGATTAAGAATTCACCGGTTAAAGTAATATTTAACCAGGATTAGAAACTAAAAAACGCACTTCCGCATTTAATCACGATTATCTTTAACCTAAACACTAACTAAAGAATTGATATACCGAACCCAAAAATTATTGCGAAACCAAAATTAAAATCTTAATTATCATTGAAAAAATTAAGGAAAAAACGCTGTTATCTATCAATTGTGACATGCCAGACACAAACTTTCAAGAGAATTATACTAAAATACAAAGTATAAGAATGTACACATACTTTAAAATCATTTAAGATTTTTTCAATTTATAATTAAATAGATCTTTGGGTGTCACCCCTAGTCATAAATATGAATGTACTTCGCCGCATGAATCTCAAAATTTTAATATAAGCGAAATTGTAAATGAATAAGTAATGAAAGTGAAAAAAAAAAACGTAGAATTAAAGAAATAAAAAAAAGAGTTTATGAAATAATTAGTAAACAAAAAATATTTGTTACAAATTAAGACAGATTTATTGCAGTTTTCTATTCTGACTGCTAACAGCAGAGAGTTTACAGAATAATAAATGAATAATGAGAGATACTTGACTTCTCCAATTTAGGTCTTTGGTCATTTACACTTGCATTAGCTGTAAATTACCTGTGTTTGTTATGACGTATATACGGCAATAGCTTTCATTTTTTCTCGCATAGTAGCGCGTCGAGCACTACTTACAAGGCGTATGTATTTTGCAAGAATTTAAATATAGGTTACACGTGTATGTTATTTATTTTTAAATATACAATGGGATTTACAGAAGTAAAAATTAATATTTATTTATTTAAAATAAGGATTTATTTTGGTAAAATGTGTTGCGTTATTGAATATATTATTCACAAAACTTTTAAACTTGACATGTGTAATCTCCATTCGTATATTAATTAAACTCCTTGTTTTCTAACTTGGAACATATGTACGTGTAAAGTATAATTAAATTACAACTTTTCCTCCACAAACAAATTTGCTTAATTAAATAATTGTGTTAAGCTTAGGATAAATAAACTACAGACAAACACTTGCAACAATAGCGTATAAAATGATTTAGAAATGAGCGCCTGATTCAGAAGTTAGCATGTTGACGTGGCATAGTAGAACATGTGAAGTTGTTCCGGTAACTGCAATGAAACGGAACTAACTTCAGAGATATTTGCGCACGTCTTTGTTAGCTCAGCGTGTAGTGCGCTGGTTTCATATGAAATGTTTAAAATGGCGCTGTTCTGAATATAGTTTATAATAAAGATAAACTGCCTAGCTGGCAAGAATCAAGTTTGCGATCTAACTTGTACTTGTTTTGTATGTGATAATCTGGTTCTCTTTATTTTTATTATTTTCTTATTCGTCACTTATACAGAATGTCTCGCAACTTGATACGCTATGCTAGTATAAGAGTATTTTACCAGCGCCGTTCCAAGCGAGAGTGTTAGAGGTTCTTGGAACCCTGGGGGCAGATTTTGAGGGGCGGCAAATAATGTAAAATAATATTACTATTTTTATTTTATTGTTATGATAACATTTCTTATTACATACGAGGTTTGTAAATCAAATAATAAGACTTTTTTTTTATTCTTCGAATAGAATTACAATTCAATATTGTCTTCCTCAATATAACTTCCTTGGGAAACTACACAGTGCTGGAGACGGTTCGTCCTATTCTTATGGCAATGCTGGAACTCAAATACTAGAATCGTCTTCAGCTGGTTGGTTAGAGCTATTTAAATGTTTAAAAGTGTAAAGTGTATGTTTTGGAGTGTCCTAAAGTGAGTTACCTTGAGGTGATTTTTCAATCCTGGGAAGAGGAAAGAATCACAAGAACTTAAGTCAAGCGAATAGCGAGGCTGAAGAGCCACAAAAATGTTTTTATTGGTCAAAATCTCATTTTTTTTTAAAAAAAAGCATTTTTTACCAGATTATTCTCATCCCCAATGAATTAGTCAAAATCTGTTGAACAGTGGTGTGAATAAAATATAACTCTTTTGTAATCAATCAGTACTGTGAACCGACGATATGAAAGCACAAGGTCCCAGATTCTGTCGACATTTTCATCAGTTCTTGAAGATGAAGGCTTTTCGCTGAGTGTTTCATCTTCAATCGACTCTTCCTTTTTAAAATGCCTAAAATCATCGAAAAACCTTGCACCTTGAAATAATACTGTTTCCGGAGATCTGCTTGAATTTTCTAAAAGTTCCTATTGTACTGTGTCCAAGTCTCAAGCAAAATTTAATAGCAGACCGTTTTTTGAAATTGACGTTACTCATGTTTAGAACGCACGAAAAAAAAAACAGTTTTATGAAAAAAATCGCTAAGGACAACCAAATGACTCTAGAGAGTTCAAAACTCGTACCTAAGGGCGTGTAACATATTCACATGTCTCCACTCTCAGACCAGCGTTCCATATTTTACTAAATCGAAAACTACGTTGCCAGACTTATTACTTAATTTACGCACCTCGTATATTTATTTTATTTGATGGCGTACTAACTTGAAATCTATTCCTGCAGTGAATAAATAACTTATTTCTCTTATTTTAATTTAGACAATTTGTATTGTTCAATACCGTTCTTATTACATTTCAAATTCATACCATTTTTTCGTTCTCTTTTATGTTTATTATATAAACAGTTTATATTGTGCTGCAATTTGGCCTCGGTCCATTTTATCATCGGCCACCAATTATATGAAACGATTCGTTGGTGGTCTCGCAGCTTAATTTAGTCATCGTAATATTATTCAGTGAAATAATTACTTGGAATATTTTGAAACTCATTTTTTGTTCGTATTATTATATAAATTAGATTTATTATTTACTTTCTGTACCTCTAATCATTTTTGAGATAAACCAAAAAACACACTTTTTTATGGTGCACCTTTGAGACCAAAAAGATAAGAATGAAAATAGATAATTAATTTTTTTTCTACATTTGAAATCAACGCATCGACGTGGACTAGTTTCAAAAACCCAAAAATATATATTTTTGGATTATTTCAGGTGAATAAACAAAACTGTACGTTGGAAATCTAAAAGTTGTTTTTTAAGGTTCGTTCTTGGTGTTCTGAATTTTTTTCAATCCGCAAAAACCTAAATGTATTCGACATTTATTTTGTTAACATTTATTATTTAGTAATGGAGCTGCATATTTTTCATACAACTGACTTAGTACATGTCTGGATGCCTACTCATCTCGGGCCGGCCCTAAATACTCCGATACTGTCCCTCTAATATAACAGCTTATATACCGACTCAAAAACAAATGTAAAATTAATTGTTGTTTTATATGCAAAAATTATTAACATTTAGCATTTTTACCGATAAACGACGAGTCGTTTGATTGACGTCTATAATTCTTTATCGGATTTGTGGGACGAATTGACAGCGGACGTGGTGGCAAGCATCTCCATGGCTGCGAAGTGCACGCAAGAAAAAGAAGAGAAATGAATGATTAACGACGACGAACAGCGCGAGAAGATAAAGATGAAATATGTACAAGAGACCGCATTTGCCGCGGGACAGCACTGCAAGGATTCCAACTTGAAGAATACCAAAAAGTATATTAAAATTTCTGATTCACTGGGAATACTTTACACTGCATATCGCCCACCCAGGTAATTTTTAAATTTGTATGAGCGCGCAATCTCATATCCTGCGCGCAAATATTTGTGCATTACGTTGCAAACAAGATGAAATAATAATGTCGGAACGTCAAACTTTATGCCATGCACTTTCTACCAAGTACCCATCCTACAAAATTTTACGTTAGTTTATAAAACAAGTATTAGATATTCTGCGGCGTGCTTTGATTGTAAACTTTGCTTTCATTGAACTTAGAGCAAGTGTAGGTCCTAAGTCTACACGTTTAAGCAAGAGAAACCCGCATTATTCAACCAACAACATTTTTGGTGACAGTGATCTATATTTAGGACTTAGAATTAATTAAATACAACAACACGTCCACAATTAACAAATACTTTATTTTAATTAAAGAATATATGACTACCTCTAAATCTTTCTACATGTAAATTAAAATAAGTATTATAATATAAATATTTTGTTAATAATAAGTAAATAAATAAAATTAAAAAAGTGAGCGTGTTGTGTTCTCTAATGGATGATCTCTATTTTTTAATATCTTACACCTATTGTGCTTATAGACAATATAATTATATTATATTACTAATTTACTATTACTATAAAATAAAAAATAAAAGGGTGTTAAGTTTCCTTGGATCTTATTATATACAAAGATAAATATGAAAATTCTTAATTGTAAAACTATTACTTTATCATTGCTGGAAAATTCAAAGATAATTCATACTACTTCAGCGACGTCATTACACGATTATATTTGTAAAAATACATATAATTATATATGTTTATTCACAATATGTCACAATTTTTTTTTATTTATTAATTACCAGTTTTCTATTGGAATTTTTGCAAAATTAAAAAGTAATTCTCTATTTTTTATATAATTAATATAATCAGTTTAGTTTACTTATGCTATCGGTTAATTGGGTGAGTCACTTTTTAGGCGAAATTTCAAAGAACAGATCTGTAAGTAGATAAGGGCATGAATTACAATACTTCACACTGTGTGTAGGGCCGTCACGACGGGTGGGCCAGTAAAGTAAATAAAGACTAAAACTGGTTTATGATGGACATAATTTAATTATTTTAATTTAAAATTTTGATTTTTTCTCCTGGATTATGATGGATTTTAGTTTCCTAAATTTATCCAATCAGAAGTACCACATGATAATTTATTTAGTTTTGTTGTTTGACTGTTACTTTGACATTTCTCCGAAATTAGATGAATTTGTTTTGGTACAAAATAAATTTGATGTCTGGTTTTTTTAATTCACCATAAAATCAAAATAATACTCACAAACTGTTATTTGCAATTTGATACTAACTTAACCTATAAACGTCAGTTCAATGCTGTCTTGTCATTGGCTGGATTTGAAATTTAAAATATAAAAATTGGTTATATTCCAAATCTAAATTTTAAATTTCTAAATCGTTCATAAACCACATTTGTTTTGAGTGTGTTTATATTTTAAAATCTAAATCATAAATTGAAAATTCATTAAATAAAACTATCATAAACCAGCTGTAAAAAATATTGAAAAGCAATTGACATAAAAATTAAACTTGGATAAAAACGAAATTTTAAAGACATTTTATTAACCTGAGTAAAACTATTATGATACATGAGCTAGATGTAGTTTACATAATTCTTTTATATTTGAGTGTATTTTGACAAACATACGCGCATTTCATCTTAGAAATCTTAGATCACATTCACACAAAAGGTAGAAAATTTAACTAAAATTCGAAGTGCTCTGGCTCCTATATTGCGATATTTATTCTGAGTAGATGTCATTTGCAACGTATCTAGTCAAAACTATCAATAGATATATTTGGAAAACATTAGCAAATCTGTATTCTTAATGTTAACATGTGTTGTAGGTGTTCTTGTAAACATTTCCAACTTGCCTCAATTTCCAAAATTCTATCTTGTCTTTAAAAGTTCTAATTTTATCGGACGATTTTAACAAATTTTATCTCTTATTTTTTGCATGCTGAAATTTATTTTATTCAGTTCTTCAAATCATTTTTTAATAATTCACAAAATTCAAGTTTGATTTCTTGTTCAAAGAAAATAATAGATACTTTTGTAAAAATTCGTAAACACGATTCAATACTCATTCTTTGGACAACTATTTGACATCTGTATGAAGACGAAGGTTCAAATGCTCAGATCCAAGAATTGTTAAAATTCCACGATGCTAAATTTCACACCATGCCTACAAGTAATGAAAGACACCCTAAGGTGTCCCGGTACCCACTTTGAGAACCAATGAATTAGATTATGAGAAGAACTAAATTATTGCACAGTAAGTGAGCACTCCTCTTTTTGGTGGTAAATTACATTAAGGCAATAATTAGAGTTTTGTTTTTGAATTTTTTATATATTTAATTGAGTCAAAATGGATTAACTTCAGTAAGGAAAACCGGATTATTATTATTTTATTATATTTTTATAGAGTGATGTACGGCGGAGTTATTTCAGTAATGCAACGGCAACACTCCAACATATTGGTACCGTACGTGGCTGCAGCCGGATATTTTCGCATCCATCGCAATGTAAACGCCGCTTGCTTTTCTAATCCGTTAGTGTCTAGTCCAGCAGAGCCGGGCGCAGTTTTTGCTGCAGTCGATAAACTTTCAATTCTAGTGCAGCCGGCCAGCTGCTGCAATAACGCCGGTGTAAATCATCGCGATATCGAGATATTCAGCAGCGAGTATCGCTCCTTCCTTGACACGTCATATCCGCACGCTGGCTGCTCTTATGCGCGATAATGTCAACTTACTCTATAAATTCAACATGCCACATCAGCCTTTTTCTTACTTCTCATTCGTAGCTTCTTGCTAACTTAATTCCTTTCTCAACACTTTACCCAACAAAAACATTCTATAGGTTATATACCTTCACAAAAATTGACGTCTTATAAACAACAATAAATAATGATGATGAATATATTGCTACTGTGAAATTTTAGAAATATGTAGACTTACCAGTGGCGTCAGGCCAATATTTTCTACAAATAATAGAAGGAATATAAAAAAATATACAAGTAGACATTTTTTTCTTTCATTATATGCCTTGCTTAAAGTAACCTATCCACTTTTAAATCGAAGGAAAAGCTAATTTCGACCTTGAAATATGTACAGTGATTTTTTTTTAAAGTGAAACATGAGGTTTATCATATCCATGGTTACGACTTGATATATTATTGACAGCAATGTTTACTTGCTTGTCTCATTTAAAAATAAACATAGGGAAGAAATATGACTCTTGCTTTTAGGGCTATAAAATTTTCTGACAGGCCTACACCAAATGCAACAACAATTTTAAGAAATTATGGGTATAAAATTTGCCTCCTCATTCTTTAAAGGCACAAGTAGTTATCGGTAATAATATATTTATATCAGAGAGTACATTTACCAATTGTCTCTTATTTAATATGGGTGACAAAGGGTAAGTGGGGGTGAGGTGGAGTACATTTTGAAAAAATAATTATTACTCTATAATATTGAATATTTAAAAAACAAAAATTTTTATAACAACAATTTCGGGTGTACTTATAAGAATAAGGATAAAAATTGAACATATTTTGAAAACTACAAAAAAATATTTTATTCGGATTTAAAAAGTCCAACTCTCATCCACTATATAGATGAGATGGACCAAGGCTATGAGGAGATGAATTGGTTAACGATTGTTGCCATTTGTCGTATGTGATATACCCTTCGTATACAAACAGCAACCACAAATTATACATTTTATCCAATCATCCTTCAATATTGTTTTTTTAATAATTTCTCTTGCATCCCGCTAATTCGTTTTCATAATCTTCAGCTTCTTCATTATCAGCAACCTTTGATTAACCATTCAATAATATTTCTTCAGATCTCGTGGAATAGCAATTAGTTTTTCTACCTTTTTACGTACGAATTATTTTTTTCTATTCATAATATTGTGTTAAATATAAGCAAGTTGAAGTAATTCCCTTTGAATTGATTGATTTGATTAGGGTTTCATAAAGTCGTGTAGCTTGACGTTTTCGTGACTTACTTGACTTGACTTCAAAATCAAGCTTTTCATAAATTCACAACTTGACTTGACTTGATTTTCTAGCTAATTTACTTGATATCAAGAAATTTCAAGTTACTTGATATTACTTGATAAAGAGATTAAATTTTAAATTTATCACTAGAACTAGAATCAAGGGGGCGCATACATATTAGCCTCCACACATGTTATATTGCTCGTCATTGTACCTTGCACACATTAAATCTTGCACACCTTTTATCATGCACACTTTTAAACCACGAAAAAAGTTATTGTGCTCACATTTTATCTTCAAAATCATTTTATAATCCACACATTGTAAATCTTTCACTCATATTATGTTCTACACATGTTATCTTTCACAGACTTCATCTTAAGAAACATTTAATACTGAATATTTTATCTAATTATATAATATATATATATACTATAAAAATTCGCAATAGTTTATGGTATTTTATTCGAAACTTCATGTTTATTTGTATTTTCGTACGGTGCATTTATATTATTGTTTGTTAACAAGTTGCAGATTAGAATTATTTATGATTTTATTTTGTAAATACAAGTAGTAGTTTTGAATAACTACTTGATTTTGCAAGTACTTGAAATATTATTACTAGACTTGAAATTGACTTGATTTCAAGTCAAGTCAAGTCAATTCAAGTCAATTCAAGTAGATTGAATATCAAGCTGTGAAACCCTAAATTTGATGCTAAATTTTCGTCTCACGACATGCCAAACCTACCCCGCCTAATATTTTTATAGTAGCTATTATTCTATTTAAAATATTTCAACAATACTGTGTTCCTTCCGGTATTTGATTTTATAATTGTTTTATAAATTTTTCCAACTATTCTTTCCTCTAATAAGCATCTCACATGGACATGATCTGATTTATTTTTATATAATTTCAAATTGATTTCAAAGAAAGATTGGACCACCCAGCTATATTCTGTTATCAGTTGCTCTATTTAGTGCTCTTTATTTTATTAGCAGTTTAAAAAAATTTAATAGAAAATAAAAAAGTGTGCCCCTTAAATTTGGGGGCCTGAAGTGGCCTCTTCACCCGCTTTATCCGGCCCTGTATCTTGGGTTATTCAGTGTTGACTGTAAAATTTTCAAACGACTACTTACACTGTCTCTATACAACAAAATTAATATTCTCAATGAGAGACATCACACTAATGTATTTTTAAAACCAAAAGACCATCTCTCCTACCGATCCATCTCTGCTCCACTTACCGTATTTTACATTGGAAATAGTGAACAAATACAAAAACTGTAGTACATAATTTGCATAGTTCAAAGCGAAGAAAGAAAAGCAAAGAAACAATTTCATCAGAAACTGCAGTGCGAAGACAAACATCTATTTAGAAACAGATTTTAAACCAGCGTAGCTGTATTGAACAAAAATAATAAAAAGTATTCTTCAATGATTTACTAAAAGTTTTCGGCAAAACTGAAACGCTGAAATATGAGGGTAGCGCTCAAAGTGAAGTGTAAAAATATTTACAGATGCAAGAAAAGTTGCTTGATGCAACACAATAAATCTCCAAGGAATATTTTCATAGATCAATACCTTTCACGAGGCAATTGAAATTCTGAAGAATGCCGCACTTTCCAGTTATCGGCAGGATAAACAAAACAAAGAAAACATCCTCTTAATCTTTGCAAACAACACTATTTCAGAGTGAGTTTGTATAACCTCGCCAAAGGAATCAGATGGTAAAGAAGGACGAAGGATATTCGTCCACCTGCGGGCATACGTACTTCATCCTATGACAACTCACGGCTTCAGATAGTGTCAAAGGATAATTCGTCCTTGTTATCGCACGTAATTCAGATGCTACATTTGCGTTTTGACGCACAGAAGAATTTACTACCTTTCACAAAAGTTTAAATTCCTAATGTAATCGGTTAAAATCAGGGTTGGTAAAAATCTTGATTTATTTAAAAAAATCAAAAATCATTTATTTATTTTTTAAAAATCAAATAAGTTATGATTTTTTAAATTTTTAAATATATCTAAGTGTTACAGCACTTTTTTAATTGTTTCTAAAGCAATATTAACATTTTATTTAATAAACAAAACGAAATCTGTAATAAAACTAAAATTATTCATCTGGATAAAAGTACGAAGACTAATAAAGAATTTTCACTTTTTGTTACGCATTTAAATACTTACTTTTCTTTCTTCTATTATGACAATTAAAGTGATAAAATATTATATAATTTTAAGATTTTATTAAATACAGTACATATTTTGGTTCTTATTAATAAATTTATGGTAAATAAATATGTTTTCATTATAATTTGCATTTTTTTTAACTTTATAAAAATCAATGATTTTATTTAAAAAATCAAATGATTTAAATCAGGTCAACCCTGCTTAAAATAAATAATGTACTAAGATGTGATAAGAAAATAAAAGTAAAAGAAAAATATGTAAAGTTATCTACATTGTGAATGTTTTCTTTTGTATAAGAATAAAAAAGGAAAAATTCATCTTCCATTCTATTTTAAATCACGAAAAGAATATGAAAAGGAAAATAAAATTATTATCTGTTAAAAACGCAGTATACGTCTCACACTTTAAAATAAATGTTAAAAAATAAATTCAGTGGTCTCTTGGTAGCTATTTCATTTAAGTCTTTGTGCAGCCATGAACTGCATACGTGGCAGAAGCTTGAGTAATACCTAGCCGCGCTGCAAAGAAAAGGCATTGTAAATCTCCCCAGAAAGGGCGTCTTAAAAAGCTGGAAACACATTTAGTGGTTTTCCCAATTCAAATGGCCATTAAACAAAAAGTCGTACGGAAGCACATAAATACAATATAAAAGCATCGCGAAACTAAGATGCTTTCTTCCACAACTGGGTCTTACCCTACTTGGACGCCAGTACACTCTTCATTTTGCAATTACCACTTCGTGCCTTTTATTCTCTCATTTATGCACTCATTTATTTTCACATGTAACACATTGTACCGTCTACTTCATTTTGCCAATGTTTTTTCATATGGTAAAAATTAAAGTATAGTACAATCTCGTTAGTGAGAACAGAATAAATTCAGTCTTGTTCATATTATCGACCTGTTCACATCACCAAGGGTTTATAAAATTTATGATAATATTTATATTATAAAAATATATATTTAATAAATATAAACAAGTGCAATAAGAATTTATTAATTATAACGTTGTTGAAGAAACCAATTACCTAAGGCTAGCAGTTCAGTTTATTTTAAGGTACCTTTTTCATTATGCTTCATCTGTCACTCACATCTATCATCTATCTATCATAAATCAATAGAAATATATAAAAATAAGGTTACATGTAATGAATTTAATTTACTACTGATATATAAAAATGTACAAATATTTCAAAATCATTTAAAGGACATATAAGTACAAATTTATTAAATTTAAGGTCTTGAATTATTCTAGTGGACTAGTTCGGAATAGTAATTTACGTTATAAGTCTAGTATAACTGAGTTTTTATGGTACGTTTCCGGAGACGAAGGAGCCGAGTAAAGAATTTTGAAATGAGTACCGTGAAAATCATTAACGGAGTATGACGTACAACGTTTTATTTCATACTATATCACATTTTTCAATTTAAATCAAAGGTTTGATTTTTTTTAAGTATTAAAAAAGCAAAACAAAAATTTTAATTGTCATTCAAAAATCTAAGACGCTGTCATCTGTCAGTTATGACATGTCAATTACAAACTTTCAACAAAATTCTATTAAAATAAGATCAGATTTAAAGAATTTAAATTTAATACTACAAAATATAAGAATGTGCAAATATTTTAAAATCATTTAAAGGACGTACCTATATGTAAAAATCTAGATAGAAAAGGAACTTGGAGGAGCAAATATTATTAGACACATTAAAGCTTGATTTATAAATTTTACATTGACGTTCCCGTTGTCGTTGTAGTTGCCGTTTCAGTTGCCGTTCAAAGTTAAATGTGAGAGAAACATTTGATTCGTTTATAATATCCATTGACGCTGCCGTTTGCAGTTGCCGTTGCCGTTCTAGTTACCCAAGTTTTAAGTCTTCACAAGACGTTCGCAGTTCGGTAACGCTGGGTCTTTAACCAATCAGAACGAAGGCAGAAATCACGTGATTTACTTTCTTGTTGACGTTATCGTATATCGTCATATGTGAAGTGTTTATTGTAATGAGAATGTGCTTAGGTTATTTATCTTCTTTTAACATATTAACGTATTGTACATGCGAATAGGATAAAAATGTTTCATGTAAGAAAATACTTACTGCAATGTTAGGTCCAAACGTTCTTCTGTTGAAACATCATCAGATCTTGTTTTGCTTCTTAATTTTTGGTTTAACAAAGTTAAACAGTTTTTCAAAAACTTCAACTGTCATCCTTGTATATTTAAAATATTGAGCAGGATTCCACGATTTAATTTTTTTTATAATACTTGTAATTTCCAGAATATCTTCGTTCCCTATTTATTGATCTAATTTTGAATGTACGCCTTTGTCTGTTTTTTTTTTTCACTGCTAAAGCTGCGACCATACACAAAACTATACCAAAAACACCTACACATTCTTCAGTATTCATTTATTTTTTCTAACACACAAACTTCTACCAATGTCAACTTTATAAACCAGAAATCTCGACTGTAACGGAACGTCAGAGGCAACGGCAACATCAGCGCCAACGGCAACAGAACGTCATGTTTATAAAACAGGCTTAAGCAAAACGACCACAATAAGCAGGACACATTATGAGAAGAAAACCCAACGAGATGGTAAGGAAAGTAACACAGTGGATTCCTATCTGGCCTAGGAATAAAGTAAGACCAAGTAAAAATGAGAAGATGCTGTGGAAGAAGCCGCAAAGACTTGGGAATAAATGATTTGAAATCAAAATATACAGATAG
This sequence comes from Stenolophus ochropezus, assembly GCA_035578165.1. Taxonomy (NCBI): domain Eukaryota; kingdom Metazoa; phylum Arthropoda; class Insecta; order Coleoptera; family Carabidae; genus Stenolophus; species Stenolophus ochropezus. The sequence goes on along the minus strand of JAQOWZ010000019.1, from coordinate 12,140,652 downwards.
AAAAAAAAATGGAAGATAAAAAACAGACTTAGCCAAGACCAACAACAATCTAAAAAGTAAAGAACAAAAGAACTGATCCATCTTAATAATTCGATTGAAAAGCACCCCGGCGTTAGCCAAAATCCTACGGATTGTACGTACATACTCAATGAAGACTGATAAGTTAAAATTTATGATATATATGTATACAGTTCCGTAAAGACATTGATTGATAAATACGAGTATATAGATAGGCAAGCCTTTATGTTTTTGCGTACCGCTGTTTTGGAATCAGATTCGACAGAGCCATCTCGTTCATAATTCCATGAACTACTTTGCGGAATTAAACAGACAAAAATTTTAGATAAATAAAGATGTTTTACATATTTACTCAATTTTTTGGTATCTACTAAAATGGTTCGTTCAATAATTCATTGGTATGTTTTAAAATAGAACTAATTTGTATTATTAATTATTTAATGTTTACTCTTTTTATAATATTTGACAGAAACGCCAGATATTAACCCAAATGTAACCAGATACAGTTATGTAGTTGAAACGAATTTTCTCATAAGCTTGCCTATGTATATATTTTTTAATCAACGGTAAAGAATAACAATACCGGAAAGTCTCATTTACCGGACTGAAATCACAATTGTAAAAATACAAATAGGTCACTGTATGAAATAAATCTAATTTACCCGTGTAGAAATCAATCCTATAAATATGGAAATGTTATACACTATGAAATAAAATATACATTTATTAAAATTTATAAATAAATTAATCGTGTCTGCGTATTTCGAAAGTTGTGAGATCTGGTGAAATAACTCCTTAATAAAAACCGATTAATTCAGTGTGCTAATTGCTAGAATAGGGAAACCTGTAAACAAGCACTTAGCAATGCGGCAAATAAAGTAGGTAATTAAATTACAGATTCTACTTCTTGCGCTTTTTCTAGCCTTAATGTAAACTACCCCTAGGGGACCGTCACTGAAACATTGCTTTACAGACAAGATAAACAATTCAGGATAATTTCACTACGGCGCAATGGGCTTTGTACATTATTTACTCACTGCGATATATCAATAAACGTGAGAAAATGTTCTTGAAAGGAAGTTAAAATTTTATTACGACTTGTTGTTTTCAGCTGCCACTGACAAGTAGAAATGAAGCTGTATTCAGGAATTGATCAGGTGAAAATAAAGAAAATATTGCTATATTTTCTTGTTCCACTTGTTTATACAAGTTAGAGTAAACGCAGTTAACATTTGAGACTGACAACTTTCACGAAAAGTTTCTTTCTTTTTAATAAACCACAACAAATACATCAAACACACTTTGTATTATTAAATTAGATATATTTATCTATATATTTTTATTATCAATATCTGCAGTTTAATATTTACACACTTTTATCTATTCTAATTTTTGGAAAATTATGCGAATTAATTTTTTTATATGATTCTATAATAAATTTTGAAAATAATGTTTGAGATATACTTTTAATTTTAAATGAATTCACACTTTGTAACGGAAAACTATTACAGAATGAGCATATGAAGGAATTTTGTAAAAGGCTCAAATTTTTTAATTTAACTGATTTTGTTATTTCAGTTATCAAATTGTAGAGAAATTTTTACAAAAACTATATTTCATCATATAATATTTTCATACTGTACTATTATCAGAAAAATAATTATAGTCAGTTCACTATGAACTTGAATATATTCTATAGTAATCCATTAAAAAAATGCTGTATACTTTAAAATGATCATTATTCATTTCTTGATAAGTATGAAAGCTAAGGTTCTTTTAAGTACAGCTATTTAAAAAACAATAGAATAATTTGAATTCGAATTCGAATAGGGGAAAGTTTAACTTTAAATTACTCATGAACATGTACTATTATTTTCAAATTTTAGAATATTATAAATACGTCAATTGTAACATTTTCTTTTGCAAAATTAATAAAATATTCTTAGATTTGAGTAGTTTCTCAAATAATCATTATTTATAATTTTGTCAAATAAACAATTTTTATTTTTAAATATATAATTTCAAATGTACTGCCTAAAAGTATACCGTATACAGAATAAATTAAGTAAAAATCAATTTTTTTGGCCACATGGTTTACGAGGAGTACTAAGTTTAATAAACATATAAGAAAAAAGCTATATAAAATCATTTTGAATATTTGTGCCTGTTACTAAAAATTACACTCTGTTACATACCTTTGTTTTTACACATATTAAAGAGGAATGTTCAGGCTTAAATGTGATGTACATACAAATTTTATAATCGAACGCCTACTGTAAAAGTTATTTATGTTTAATTCCAATTGACTATAACTATTTATTTGATAGTAGTTATAGAATATACCATTTTTCGCTCTTCAAATAGTATCTGCCTTTAATGTTATACATATAAAATTAGGTTTTTTTAGATTTAAACCTAAAATAAGATATATCTACGTCATCATTCGATTCTACAAGCAACAAATACGAAAGTATATCATTTATTCTTTTTAGTTATTTTGACATAAGTATTTTAATTGTTATGAAAAAAGTAATGAAAATGAGTTTCTTAGAAAAAAAAAGTCAATTATAAGTTATGACTAATATACTTTATGTTACGGTACATAAAACAAGCTTCTAATCCGAACTTCGTCTTTTTTGCATAAAGGGGTGTTTACACCGCTGCACTATGAATAAACAATCAAAACTGACGTGTCGAAGAAGGGTCGGGTATTCCCCTCTTTAAATATTTTCTCCGTGTAATATCTTTTATTACTCATTCTAAGACTTCTGAGGTGGAATAACCAAACATGCAATAACGGAGAAGGGTAAAAAATTCAATTTCCGAGGACGAGCGAGAAGGGCAACGGAGTACCCGGAGCAGACCGAGCAGTCGGAGCAGTCGGAACGCTCGCTGGCCGTGGCCGACTCATGTAAATTATATTCAAATGGCCGGTGTAGCTGGCTGTTCGCACGTGGATTCCATGCAAAAACAAACCCCTCTGACATTTGATTGTGTGCGCTTTGTGGTCGCTGGGTTTCTAATGGAAATTGATTGTTTCATTTCATACTAATACACCGCACTAATAATATTATTCTACATACATTTATCCCACAAATATCAAATAGGATTATTGGAGAGAATAATTATATAGTTGTATTTTACTTACATAGGATTTACAATATTTTATGGAGGGTTATTTATTTTAAACTGATAAGAAGCCTTACTTAAATTTTAAATTACAAAAATAATACACACATCAAGGTGAAACTCATGGAAAAATACAGATATGTATATACCTATGTGATACTGAGAAAGTGAGAAAGTATCGATACTTGGATATCAAAAATATTGAATTAAAATTATCGATAGCAGTATCGGATCAAAAGAAAAGTATTTATTATTGTAAAATACAGTAAGAAAAATTGAGGAAGTAATGAGAAAAAAATATTTTTTTATACAACGTTATAGGTACTTACGTGTTGAGGGCCTAAAGAGAAGGTTTATGCTTGCGGACAAAATTTGAAGCCCGGCGCGTTCATAAACGTCAATTTCTTTCGGCCTGAGATATGCATAACGTTTTACGCACTATTGCTATCAAATGGAATGTAATTTTTAAGTAAAAAACCTAATATTTTTGTGTAAACAACGTAAGCAAGTTGCAAATAAATAAAAAGTCAAAAATTGTAAAATGTCAAACATGGATCTTTATTCAGAAAATTCTTTACTAAATTTTGATAGAAGCTAACAAATCTTTAGCATATTAAAGTTCTGGTAAATCGAAGAATAGGTATGAACGAATACAAGGTACTACAAATCTGGATAAATGTTTTTGATAAGAGTATTTTCTTTACCACCCGACGGGCGTTTTTCTCTTCTTTACCGCCCAAGAACGTAAAGTAAAAGTTTCCGCCATGGTATCCAAATTGTAAGAAAACAATTAGGATACTATTGTGTGAACACTTATTTTCTTTTATTCTTATGTTATATAATAAAATTAAATTAATTTCAAGCGCCACGAAAAAGCACTTTAGTAACCCTTTTTCAAACCAAATTCGAATTTCTTGAATCTTTTTATAAAAATTTATAAATTTTTAAATTTTTCTGCCGGCTCATACAGGTTTGACAAAAGAATTTCTGGAAGATGAGTCAAACTGAATAAAATACAAACTAAGGCTATGCTGCTCAGATGAAGTTATATATTTGTAACCCCAAAAGTGAGGGGTGCATATTTTTTATTGGGTAGAAATCGATTCCAGAATCTTTTTTACATAAGTACACAAATTTTCAGCTTATTTCCCATTTTATTTTGGTGCCGGTCCAATATTTTTTAAGGTGAGCATCCAGAGTACTGAAATAAACAATTATTTTTTTAATAGGTAAATGTTATTTAACATGGGGCCGGTTTTTTCACCTTTTGTTAAATCGAAAAACTGTCGTAAGATATCAAAAATGTGCATTATTTAATATTTCCATGCCATATTTTTCTATAACAGACGGTTAAGGTAACCGGTACAAAATTTTAAATTATATTCAATATAGAATTATCCACCTAGGATGTCTTAAAGCAAAAGTATCTATTACTTTGTTAGTTTTTACCACAGCTAAATTTGCAAACCTTTTATGGATCATAGTATTTTTAAATTGGTCCTGCCCTTGATACTGGAATAATAATAATTATACATGATACATACATACTTCAAAAAAGGCATTTTGTAAGTCTCTAATCAATTTTAAAAATTAATTATATTTTAAATTTTAATTTAAAATTCGTCTTTTTTCGTATTTTTTAAATGTTTTACGTAAAATTTGTAGCACGTTTTGTAATAAATTTTTATATCAATTTTGTAATGTTTTGCCAAAGGTTTAATATTGTCATAGTTTAAAAAGGCTTTACATTGAGCGTTAAATGAATTTATATTCATCAAATACTTTTATTGTCATTAAACCGAAGTTTAATTTCAGTTATAACACTAGGAATGGTAATGAACACGTAATTTTCTATTACGTCTGTTTCAATTTGTATGTTTGACTCATTCCAGATAATTAATATTTCTTAATATATGAGATCATAGTCAGATTTCACTTTTTCATTTCAAAATTTTGTAGTTAGCAAATGGTTGGGCGGTTGGGCACAGCTGCTTTTATATTGGGCAGGTCCACCCCTATTTTGGCTATATTTTATGTTTAATCAAATTTTTTTTTGTTTATTAAAATAAACTTTTTTAAACAATATCCATTTTATGAAAAAAATATTTCAAATAAAAATTTAAGGTTTTTCCTTAGGAAAACAATATTTCGTGTGAGCGAATTTTTGTAGTAAGAAATTCCTAGAATACATTTACTCATCCTGAAGCTGGAATAATATATCCTTCACACATGAGTGAAAATTTCGACAGCTGTCAAATTCCAACTCATCAGTCTAAAACGTTATTCAAACAGAAATTATTTACACTCCATTTAAATTCGCATGAATATTCATTGGGTATTTTTATACCTTGGATTCTAAAACTAACATTACGTCAAAGCCGGTAGTATTTTCGCGAGAAATTAAAATCTCGCAACAAATTATTCTCCATTTTACGATTTGAAAGACGTAAAGCGGCGTCGTAAAGTGATTCAGATTGCGCCGTATGAAGACATCGGCTGGGAACAGCCAGCGATGGGGTATAAAATTCCGGGCGTATAGCCGGAGGCCATTGCGAGCATGTGTCACACGGCAGAAGACTCCGGGACTCCGGGACTCCGGCAGGTCAAGGAGACACGACACCAACACTGTCTCTGCCTTCGTGCATTCAAATTTACTTCCATTAGCCACAGCTTTTGTTGACAACACTTGCTTTTCATGTTTATTTATACATCTTAAACTGGGCAATACCCTTATTTTAATTATGAATTACGAAAATAATACCTACATACATAATGATCAGTGTAAAAGAAGTACATAGGGATATGCAATGTTAATAATGTATTGATATTTGGGTATAAAATATATCGATACCAGTACCGGATTGAAAGGGAAGTAGCCCTATTCTGAAATATCAAAAATAAATGTGGGAAGTAATGACAATAGTTATTTGTGCAGCTAGGAGAAAAAGTTTAATTTTTTGGTCCGAAGGATATGTATACGGCCGAGATGCAGTCAACATTGAGGATCATGTAGCACACACTATTTTTATCCTCCAGAAACAACCTAATAAATTAATAAAAACCTCAATGAAATTTGTGAAATTAATTACGAACATTATAATAAGAAACAAAACCAAACTATTTTGTGCTATTATTTATTTAATAGAATAATAAAAATATATGTATCAAAATTTGTCTAAAGTTTTTTACAAAAGATTCAGAAAAATGGTACATAACTGTCGAGGAACCATATTGAAATGCAAGGTACTTCGTGCCGAGTATTTTATGGCTCCGAATCAAGTGCAAACATTTTTTTGACGAATCTTTTATTATTTTTCCTGATCATCAAAAATCATTTTAAATTTAATAGGTAAATTAGATTGTCTATAAGAATTTAGTAGTATGCTTCTTTTGTCTTTAAGGTGATAGAAAAAAAAGGTAAATAAATACAAACCAAACTTTTGTCTTTTTGATGCGTGCGCATATAGTAATTTGCAATGTCTTGCGAAACTAATCACAACGACGAGTTTCCTGTAGATATACAAAGAAGCAGCAGCAATAGCAGATCTATTGCCCAAAAAATCAAAAATTAGGTACTGGGTGTTTAAATATTTTCATGATTAGTCAGGGAAATGCAATTTTTGCGCCGCATTTTAGTAACAGTAATTTCCCTTCGATTTCGGAAAAAATATTTTAAAAGCACCTAGATACAGGGTGGCCCAGTGAAAATTATCAGCGCACTTTTCGGCCACTTAACATTAATTTTGCAAAAAACGCTCGAACACGTCAATTTTAGTATAAAGGGGGACACCTGAATGGATTAGTACCAATGGCATAACTTCAACCCTAAAATGGGGGTGCACTGCACCTCGAAAATTTTAAATGGAAAAGGGTGTCAAACATGACACAGTTCGAAAGGCCTTTCAATTCTCTATCCAATAGTTTTTTTATTTTTCAAATCCGATCATTAGTTCCAGAGATATATCGTTTTTTAAAAAAATTAACAGGTGTTTAAAATTTCAATTTTCTTTCACAACGCACACGCAGGAAAATATTATTTTCTATAAGTGTAAGATATTTTTTTAGCAATGCGAGGTTTAATTGTCAATAATATTTAAGTTAAATATATGTGTAACGTAATATTTATGACACCACGATACTTTTTTTTCTAAAAACGCCACAAATTGTTAGTCTGTTTTTTCGACCTACCCCAAATTTAATTAAATAAATGTAGAAGAATAAAATACTGTTTCGATTTGAGCCTCTGACCTTAGTTTGATCATACTCGTTTTATATCATCATGCAGTAAGGATATTACCTTGTTATGTTTCTGCTTTAGGGTAGATGCAATAGACACGGGTTGAGCACAAACTGAACACCGCCTTAAGCTACTTGCTTTGATGGTTAATATCCCTTAGATTTTCTGAAAGTAAAAAAATATTATTAGTCTATAGGATAGCTGAGCATAGGACATACTTTGATTATCAAGTGGTTTAGCCAACTTGCCTATTTTTCTATTACATTTGCTTCTTTTTGTTAACCAGTTATACATAAAGATTTAAATTAATTAAAAAGAGTTAAAAATAGAAAAACTCATATGATAAAATATAGTGGCATGCAGAAAATAACTTATTGTAGTTCTTTCAGTTTTATGATGTTTGTACTTCTGAATTTAGTAGTCAACAGGTTTAATCATTTTCAGCAGGGTTGCAATTATTTATATCATTGGGGGAAAAATGTATCGGTAATGTCATTATTTTAAGAACTACTAAATCTGTTTAACTTCTCCTGTAAGACAACTTTACTAGTATATTAATTTGAATTTAAAATTTAGAAAATTTCTGCATAATATGTGGTTTTTTTGTTAAATTTACTTTTAAATATGTTATAGTAAAATCCGGTTATAACCACATCGAAGGGATCCTAAAAATTTCGTCGTTATATTCGGAAGTTACTATTACAGAGGAAAGTAAGATAATGTTAGCAATATGTGGGCTTTCAAACAAGTGGTCACAATTTCAACGTTATAATCAGTTTATTGCTATAAGCGTTTTGTGAGCTAAGTGTGAGGTCGAAACTGGTCGGAGCTGAAATAAACCCTTCGAAAAACTATTGAATTCACCATTAATCTACCAGTCGAGAAAATCCTTTGATCATTTACTTTATAACTATTGAAAAATATTTAAATTTGATTTTTTAATTCATCCCCGTAACTGTATTTCATATATCCATATGGGAATAATTGCGGATTTATATAATAAAATTTTGCAATGAACTGGTAATTTTGATTTTCTTCCTAATAGCCAAGAGAGTGCAGCAATTTTTAAATCTGCCGGTTTTCTTTTGCACATTATATGTCTTTTCAATGTGAGATGCATACCGAAGTATTTTATATACAAACCCCCAAAACTTATAACCCTTAATGTTCCGTATAATTCCATCTTCTGATTTAAGAACAAAGGAATGGTATTATTGGTAGTCAGTACGCCTTTATGTTACTTTTATAATTATTAATATTAATGCATGATAATTCCATCATCAAGTAAAAATGATTTACAATTGTCTTAGAGTTAAAATTTATAAATTGTAAAATATTTAAAACTAATAATACCCCAATGTCAGGCTCAAAACGTCCAGCTATTAAAATAAATAATTACAAAAGGAACATAAACTATTACTAGCAATAATCCTGTATAATTACGAAAATCAAGTTTTAGAACAAAAATTGCAGACGTAAAATAAAAGGTGTGTTTTATTTATTGACTATCATATATTACAGGTTTTGAAAATGAAATATTCGTACTAATAATTCAATTTTCCCCCTTACTGTTGCTTTGCGTGCAATAGTCAATTTGTCAGTAACTTTAAGTTTGAAGCTTAGATAGCTGATAAAAAAATTTCATATGCCTATTAATTTGATAACCCCTGTCCTGAACCCAGTAATTAAATACCTTTGAGTGGATGTTACTTTGCATAGTAATCGCTTGAGATTCTTCTTCTTTGTCAGTAATTCCCCGTTTACCTTTGCTCCAAGTTTCCTACGCCATTATAATCTCGTAAATTTAACCGCAACAAAAAGTTTAATCCACAATGTCAGCTTCGAATGAATTATTCATAAAAAGATACATCTTAATTTATTACATGGAATTTAAAAATCGAATTTAAACCCGATCGAAATTTTCAAGTCGAATTAGGGATGATTAAAGAATTTCGGTGGCTTAAGAGTCATTCAAATTGAGAGAATTGTCTTCATAATGACATCGTAAAGAAAAACCCTAATAGCCGTAAGTTTATACCTTCAAGTCTTCCGGAAATCTTAAATTGTTACTGGAGTACATTGCGTTAGGCTTTGAATAATCAATTTACATAACACAAAAAAATCAAATGATTCTAATACATATAAATAAAAATTAAATTTTAAAAAAAGATATACGAAATATAAATACAGTACTATTTTTTTAAAGATATAATTTTTGTATCTAAAATATTTTAGTATAAATTAAATAAAAATTTATTAAAGATATAAATGAACACTGTTGTGATGTTTTACCTCGTGTTTTACTTACAAATATTTATTTATCAGCCGAAGTAATTTACACTGCACACTACACACCGAACAAATCACTACTGAATATAGTTGTTACGACAAGTTATATCATACTTATTCCAATCGAAAGCGAGATTCAAGGTACCATCTAGTGAGTTATTTTGAATTAAATTTGTAGTAGTAACTTTAGTAAACCAAATATTTATCGATTATATACAGGGTGATCCACAACTTATGACAAAAAAATAAAGGGTATATACTGCACGACGTGCTGATTATAAAACATAAAGATTTTTTAAAAATTCACAAAAAAAGTGCATAGTATTTCAAGCAAACATTTTTTGCCACTGGTCGGTAGATAATTTTTATATATTTTTTTAAATCTTATTCAATTAAAGTAATTGTTTACATATTATCTAATTCTAATGAATGTCTAATATTGTGTAATTGATAGTTACTCCAGTGGTCCAAAAAATGTCTACTCCAAGTAAACTACCATAAAAATATCTTTTTGTTTCATGATCAGCACGTCGTACAGTATACAGGTATTCCATTTAAGTGTGCCACCATTGCTATCTCGAGAACTATAAGAGCTACGAGGTTGGTTAAATTAGCAAAGAACCACCATTTTACAAGACTAATACAATGAGCAAAAAAAAATTTTTTTTCAACCAGTGGTTCTCAAAATACACGACACAACTTTCTTATTTTAAATGGGAACGTATGTTTATTTTTAGGTTATTCGATAGAGTATTTTTTTCTGAATTCAACAATATAAATATATCATATAATAATATAACAAAATAACTGAGAAAAATGCATGGTAGATTTATTTGTATTTTATTTATATCTGGCTGAAATAAGAGTGCTTTGGATAGAAAACAATTCATTTTCTTCTTAAAACTGACAGTTTAAGAAAATAAAATTTAACAAAAAATAATCAAACAATGTTAGACAGAACATTATGTCTATGTTTTCTAACCATAGCACTCTTGTTTCAGCCAGTTATAAATAAAATACATATAAATTTAACATGCATTTTTCTCAATTATTTTGTTATATTAGTATATTATATGTACATATCGTTGAATTCAGAAAAAAATACTCTATCGAATAACCTAAAAATAAACATACGTTCTCATTTAAAATAAGAAAGTTGTGTCTCGTATTTTGAGAACCACTGGTTGCTCATTGTATTAGTCTTGTAAAATGGTGGTTCTTTGCTAATTTAATCAACCTCGTAGCTCTTATAGTTCTCGAGATAGCAATGGTGGCACTTTTAAATGGAACACCTTGTATACTATACGAAGGGTTGATTATAAAACAAATCTTTTTTATAATTTTTTAATTCACAAAAAAAAATGCATCGTATTTCAAGCGAACATTTTTTTGCCACTGGTCTATATTTTTTTCCAAATCTTCTTCAATGAAGTAATTGTTTACATAATATCTAATACTAATAAATGTGTAATATTGTGTAATTGGTATCTACTCTTGTTGTCTACTTCACGTAAACTAACTTTGCGAATTTAAAAAAAAATATTTTTTTCATGCTCAGCACATCGTACAGTATATACCTACCTAGGTTATGGAACACTCTGTATATACAGGTATGCAACGAAATACGGAACATAAGACTTTTTCTATATTAATATACCAATATTAAAAAAATATTATAAATATAATTTAAAAAAGTATTAAATACAAAGTTATATAAGTACATCAAATTAAAGAAATTTTTACTATATTTACGGACGACACATCCATTTTTAAATTAATTTTAGACTACCTATAAAATAATTTAATAATTAATATCAAACTACATTATCTATAATGACATCTCATTAATTATCACACAGATTTTTTTTATTTCCATGGCAGTCTGATTTTGAACGAAAATTTTACATATTATATTTAATAATCTGGTACTACAGTCGTGCAACTGCATCAATTATGATCTTATCTGATTTAGATTTTAATACTCTCTATTCTGTTAGATTTGAAGCAAAACTACAAGAGTACAAAGTTGTTCAAAATTAAATTCCACTCTACATAATATCATTATTTGATTTTGAACGAAAATTTTTCTCTAATAATAACATTTTTCTCAAATAAAAATATATATCCTTTACAGTTCCATTTTATATTTACTAAATCTCGTACTGTAGACATTCTGTTGTAACAATAATGATGTAGAATTTAATTTTGAAAAACTTTGTACTCTTGTAGTTTTGCTCTAAATCTATGAGGAGAGAAAATATGCGCATTTTTTTGAAATCCCATGTTAAAATCCTTTTTTCTATAGCAGATGTTAAACTGCAATTTTATCAACTCAAAATATTGGATAAAGTAGCACTTTAACCGCAAGGGTAGATAAAATAACACTTTAACAGCAAGGGTAGATAAAGTACTTTAACTTTTGTTTATTAGAAGTACATTTCAATAACAACGCACACTACTGACATTATAAAATTGTTCTTAAATAATAATTTAATTTTTCTAATTCTTTTCTCTTCAAAACCTGGTATAGAAAAAAATAGAATTTTATACACGACGATAAAATTAAATTATCGACTCGCGAAAAATAATTCACTCGCGATTATATCGCTCGTGAATTAACACTTTCCGCTTGTCGATAAAATATTATTTTATCGTCTTGCATAAAAAATAACTATTGTTCCGCATTTCGTTGCACCACTATATACCTATATTTGTACAATTTTATTTGTAACAAGACACCTACTGACATCGGTTGATACGCTGTTCGATATGAATAATATCAATTTAAAATTAAAAATTTCTGTACCGTATAGAACGTACATATGTTAATTCATATTACTTTCTAATAAAATAATTGGCTTTAATTTCCCCCTGAAATATTTTAATTAAAAATCTGGGCAAGGTAGAGGAGTGAACACCAAGTTAAACAATAAGTTCTTCAAAGAAGTGATTAACTCCCGAATTAAATTACCTACTTATGTTTGAAGTTGGTGGATTTAATTTAAACAAACGCTGAAGTTTCGTTAGGTGTGGAAATATATTTCATAGTAAAATAAAATTACAAATGAGTGTAATTAGAAAACCGGCTGCTCTTTTATCTTTCGCTGGAAATGGCGATGCATTTTAGCTGATGGTGCAGGGCATTGCAGTATATTTCACGGAAAAGGATTCGCAAGCGACAGCCTGCATTACCGACAAAAAAACGCAAAATAGACTCGATATTACTCAAAATATTACAGAGAGCATTCGCAATTATTATAAAAATTGTTGTACGCTCTGAATTCACAAATTAGGAGTCTTTAGTTCAAATCATTTGCATTTTTTTGCAAACAGAGAGGAACATGTATCTCTACCACTTAAGCTCAAGTTTGACTCACGAGCGAAGGAAAAGGCGTAGCAATATGATAGGTTACAAAATTAGGGTATGTAAACTTTGACGTTTAGTAATTGTGACAGTATTGCCAAGGTGTCAATTCAAATTTATGTTATCAAATTGGGTAATAATGGGAAAAAAGAAAAGTATAAGACATATTTGCCATAATTTTTTTAAAAGAATATCGTTATTAAAAAATAATTTTTAATATAATAATGAATTTTTCCAGTATTTCATTCTATAATAATATTCATGTTATACTGTTCGTAACACTGCATGTTTCCTCTCTAGAGAGGGAAAAGTATTTTTCCTCACCCATTCACAAAACGAAGTAGAGCTTTCTATGCATGTCGCAAAAAAATATATTACACTAGCTTTTTTCTAACTGTATTTAATAAATGTTATTTTAAAAATAATTAATAGTTCCGGTTTCATTTTTGATATATTATTAGTGGTTTTATGATGGGATATAGCGAACCATAATTATGAATGAAAAAATATAAATTAAACACTTGGCTGTTTCACATACTTTACTTATGACTTATGACTTATGATAATGCCCGTGAGGTCTAAACGATCGTTTTTAAATAAATAGTTTATGAGACAAACAACATTTGATTGTTGATTACAATTACTTCTTCTGAAAGCTACTTCATTCCTATAGAGTTCATCAAAGAACTATACAGTTAGTATAAATTAGTTTTCATTTAAATTATTTTATTTTTCAGTAAGTTTTTATTTGCATGAAATATCTTGTTAAGAGCTATTATTTTTTCCTTTTTTTCCGTTTCTCTTTCTCCCTTGCTTGATAACATTATTCCTAAATATTTAAATCTCTTAACTGCTTCAAACGAATAGTCTCCTAATTTGGACAGTATGTTTTCGGTGTCTGTCCCAACTTTCATAAATTTAGTTTTTATATTTTATAATTACAACTTTAAAAAACAAATTTCTAGTTTAAAATAGAATTGATAATAAAAATAAATTCATTAAATACTTTAAAAATATATGAAGGATACATTGTGTAGAGCATGTGCTTTTGCAGAATGTACATAAGACATGGGAATAATATAGACCATTATATATCATCTCGTCTCGTCTCGCGTCATATCTTGATTCGTCTAGACAATGTTTTGTCTTGGTATATCGAAACCAGATGAAACAGCTGGTTATTTCGACTCATCTCCATAAGCACCCATAAAGGGGGACAATAGGGAGCATTTGCCTTCCCCTGGTTTTCGCAAATTTTAAAACACATTAATTAATTATTTCACCACCGTTATGTTGTACAAGATTTTTTTTTATGTTTTCTGAGTTTTAAGGCTTAGGTTTTTTATGTGTGGGACAAATTGCTTCATTAGAATTTGTAGCTAGTTATTTTAACTGTCATTAGAAAGTAGAGACGAGACAATTAATGAATTTACCGAAGAATTTTCGAAAAATGGAAGGATTTTAAAAATTTTCTTTACAAACCAATGAAAAAAGTGATTGTAACGTCTTATTTATTCAGGTAAAGTGTAAAAATAATGGAAACATGAATATTTATATAGCTAGGTTTAATAAACGAATAATAAATTATAAAAACATAATAAAAGTAAGTAACAATATAAATTAACAAATATTAACACTAATTTAGAAGTAATTATTATTAATAAAGACTTAAGCACTACGAACAATTATTTAAACGCTTACAACTACGCAATATTTATTTCTGCAATATATTTATATCACCTACTATTCATTTATTTCTACTTTACATGTCGCTGACATGTACTGATCGACTCTGACTTTCTTAAGTGACTCTGCACACTCTGACCGATACTAACTTCTTGAGCCGCCATATGCAACTCTTTAATACCAGCGGACAGCTAATCTTGAACATTCCAGAACCTTCTGGACTCTATAATATTTCTGAACAATAGGGCATCGCTCCTATCCCAAATGACCTTTAACGCGACTACCTGCTCAAATAGGTCAGCCGTGATGACTCATGTACAGTGTCTCGCTCGTTACAATATCTAGATATTATTTTTTTTAATATATTTTTTTTGCTAATTAGTATATGTTTGCTATTTAACTCTATAATATTTAAGTTTTCCTTAAATGAGCAATATCATATCGAAATGTTGCTTAAAATTTAAGCCTTGTCTGCTTTTCTGATTTTGCGGGGGCGCCCAAACTCGTCTCGTCGCGCAGAAACACGAGTCAATATGAAGATCCAACAACGGTCCACCAACTGTGATTGTGAAACTATGTATGCATGTTTTAATTTTATCTCCAAGAAAAAGTCCGTTTACGGTGGTTGGCTTGTCAGTAGTTGGGGGTTTTCATTTAGGCTTTGGAGCCGCAGCAGCATATTTCACGGGATATTCAAAAGCGAGCGTTCATTCGCCGGCATCATTTAACTTTAAGTCTGGTCTGCAGGTCCGCGCCTGCATATTTCGTGCTGCAGCCTGCAGATGTCTCTGACGGCCGGGGAAAATGCTCATTCGATTCAAAACTTTTCTAGCGCTAATAAATTACTTATCCTTTAATGGATAAATCCGCTTCTAATCTCATATGAACTCAACTTCACTCTGGATTTCAATTTTAAAAATGGTGAAGTTCACTACTTCTGACGGGTTAATTCTATTTTAGAGGTAATCAAATTGCAACAATTGCAATTTCCAATTTGCAACTATGATGACTTCACAGTTCTTTTATTGCATTGAAGTCCTCCACAACAAACATTGCCAAACAAAATATTGCACTTCATTTCACTACTTATTACCCATTGCTGGGTGTGTATATGCCAATCTGATATAATGGTATCACATGATATATTTAGGTACATAAAATAAACGATTCAGGGCCAGACCACAGAATAGTTATATACAGAAGCGATAACGTGTCAATACCTTTGATGTTAGTCAGTTCTATGACCTTGGACTATTGTAGACCTTTAAATTTGTTGGCTGATTTACGCTCGAATTTTTTTTTTTGAATGATGAACGAATTTTTGGAATGTATAAAAATACTAAAATTATAAATTTATTAATATAATAAAAGCAAGTTAGATGAAACAAATAGGTACCTATATTTTGTAAATATTTTTGTTAAATAAAATGTCTGTATTTTGCAAATTCATCAATAAGCCAATTTTTCAATTTTTTCTTTTTTATTAGATTTAAATTTCATATTACGAAATTTCATAACATAAAAAAATTCTGAGTCTTACATATAATTTTCTCAATAATCCAGTGTTGAATTTCACGAGTTGACAATTACAACCGACCATTTATTAACTTTAAATATATTCTTAAACAATCAATCTTCTTTTGCCTATTTACTGTTTCTGTTTTGATGCGAGTAATTTGCTTTTACTGGTTGCAATTGCTACGCGTCTAACTAAACGGTAACTAGTTCACGTACTACGTACTGTTCACTGAATGGTAAATAAATTCGTATTTAATACAAATGCACAAAATGATTTAGTACATTCATTTAAACAATTAAAATTAAAAATGCAGGTACTAATACTATAATTATAGATAAACCTACTTACTGAATTAATTTCGCAGTTATTTCTTACACAAAAACACTATCTCAAATGCCAGGACTTTAACAAACTGTAAAATGGAACGAATTTTTGAAAAATACTATGAAAACGGATTTTCATGGAAGAATTTTTACACCTTACTTTAAATACTTCTTTTTACTAATATTGAGGGACATTTAAATTTTGATTGTGCAAAAATGGAACAAGCATTACGAACGATAAGAACTACCGATCTCAGACAATAATTGGAGGAGTAATGTAGCGACAATGAAATATTCCCACTTTTTTTTATTTTTTTATTAGTTCAGTCCAGTAGATCTATAATAAATCTAATTTTGGAAAACATATCAAGCGAAATATGAATTTTTAAAAATTACTTCAGAATTCAAATTTTCAGTATTGGCGCGTTGACGACGTGTTAGGTCCTGTTGCCGTTTATTTTTAAACAAAAAAACATGGTTAAATATCAGAAATACCAGAGAAACACGAATGATCACAGAAAACAAAATGATTGAAATGTCAAATACAAAACACACACGCTGCTAGCTACTAACACCATCTATGGATGTATTTATAACTGCATATATTTAAAATGAAATGAACAACAACGTATTATTAACTTTGTACTAAAGATATTTTATTATATTTCCCTATTTTACGATCATATAAATTGTAGAAAATTTTGCATAAATTCCATGCCATTGGAATACCAATTATCTTCGATAACAAGTAAGTATTATCAATACATATCTTTATACTTAATGAATTATTTCTACTAGTAGTATAGTAATAAACCGCTATAAATTTTCTTCTGAATTATTAGGCCATCGTTAATATTACCTCCAGTAGTGCCTATTACTATTTTCTAATTTCTAAGTTTTGCAACATGTGGGTTCTATATTAGTGAAGTAGGTAGTTCGATTGCAAGGCATTATGGAGTAGAATATTTTCTTTCAATTATAAAAGGGCCATTTCCTTAACAAAAGTAAACATAACATAAAAAGCTGCGTTAATGACGGTTGAAAAAATTTCCTAAAGGGAGAAAAACTTTGTCAGCTGCAGAGAGTTGACCATTAAGACAACCGTTGCTTTTTATTATTAGCCTATTTTATTTTCTCCATTACACAGTCCATAACTTCTAATGTCAATTACAAACGATATTGTCGGACTATTTGTACTAAACTTTATTCATTTCTGAAACTATCGTTTCATAGAATTAATTACAATTTTACTCGGAATTGGTTTTTCTAGAAATTTCAGTTAATTCAATTATGAAAGTGTGGTGTTCTTGTTTGATAATATGCTTCTGTAATAATATATGTTTTACCTGTCTCACAAGGTAGGTATTTCTTTTTTATTTAGAGTACATTTTATTGTGTCTATACTTTATTACAATTTACATAATATTACAACTTAAATAATCATTAATCTAAATTAATTCCGTGACCTTTTGAGCTGATCTAGATCATTTAATATTTTCAGATATTGATCTTAAACTAGATCAAATAAATAAGATCTATGATCTTAAAAGAGATCAGATATGTTTTCAAGATTGTTTCAGTTATAACGCGTGCTTTATAGTAGCTAAGTAGAATACTAGCACTGAGCGAAGTTTTGTCAAAAGTCAATAGTGGAGGACTGGAGGAAATGCTTTACTTTAAGTTATCGTTTTGCATGTATGAGTTACTAACTTATATAATAAAAAGTATAGTTTATCCAAGGTATTTCAATTTGTAATACTATGATAAGGAAATGTTTAAAAAGAATTTCTAGAACAGATGAAATTCTTGTTGTAAGTTTACAAATATGTTTGACAGGTATTTAACAGTGGTTTAGAATATGCTACTGTGAATTTCACTTTGGTCTTTCATTTGTGTTATTGTTCTTATATTGTAATTTTTATTACTATTTGTATAATAATATAATAATAACAACAAGAGTGGAATATAACGTTACATATTCTACGATCCTGTTAGGGGGCTGAAAAGGTATTGAAATGCGTGAAACAAAGTTTCAATCTAGATCTTTTTAAAAACTTTTCCGAAGCCGATCATAATAGTTCCAAGTTTTTTTTTTAGTAATATTAGATTATGCTTTTTGATGACATTTATTTAAACATGTATGTTTTATCATCACGTACCACATGGAATTCTTTTATTTTCTATTTTCTTCGACATTTAAAAAAAATTATATGATTTATAAGTGATGTAAAATATTTGATTATAAGAACACTGTTATTTTTGAATGCATATATGTATAGGTATTTTTTTTATAATACCGTTCATTGAAAAATTGATTGATTTTTCAATCAACAATAACAGTATACATAAATTTAATACCATGTATTGATTCTGCAAATAGCTATTAATAATATTATTCCATATTTCCAAGGCCCTGTGTTTTTCTACAAATTTTGAATATTTAGGAGATATTACAAAGATCTCAGGATGCTAACATACCATTCCAGTGCTGAATATTAACATTGACAATTTTCACTTACCTACTGCATTAATCCCCTACCTTTAATGCTTCTGTCAATGTCAAGATATCGGTACTAGACAATATTGCCATTGTTTATTTCGACATTCAAAATTCTTGATTAGGTATTATCGCTTTGTACTTTTCAATGCAATGTCAATGTCAATATTAATATGGTGTGTTTTTAGCACTGGAATGGTATGTTAACATCCTGAGATCTTTTTTTATGATCTGAAAAAAAAGTACACTAATTCCTGATCTGATTTAATAAAATAGATCTCAATAAAAATTAATCTTTGATCTGTTCCAGGACATTTAAGACGGGAAGATCTTGATTTTTATCTAGATCCTTTTTAAAGTGATCTGTCACAACACTCTTTATGGGGGAGTATAAATGTAAAAAGATTTTGTGAAAAGTTATTAATAAATATTGTTACTCTCGACAAGTTTTATTATTTGTTAAACCTGTATGTAAAAAAAATATTTAGTTAGGTAATAAAAACAGTAGTATTATTTATGATAAAAAATTGTTTGTACATATTTTATTTTAGAATTATAAAATATTAAATGATTAAAGCAAATTTCTGTTTTAGTCGGCATATTAAAATTTTTGTAATTCTATAATATTGGAGAAAAACAATATTAATGCAATAATTCACAACATTAAATGCAATTGTCCCATAAAATAATAATTATTATGCAATTTATATTAAAATTAATATTGTTTTACAGGCTAGTCCAATAATAAATTTGCATTCGGTATTGAATTCAGGATCAATAGAATGTAATAAATTAATTTAGTAAAATAATATGGGAATAATTGTGTTATTCTATTCCATGGGGTTGAAATTAGCGACCGCTGTACCTGGGACGCCGACGCTGACGCCGACGCCACACCGTCAGTTATTAATCACGACGCGTCGATAATGTAGGACGCGTGATTAACCGCCAGGTCGAAGGAGGATTGTCGCTCCGGACATTTCTCTTGCAGGCCACAATGATTGATTGGTTTTACTCAATTCTAATTCGACTCTGAATAAAAAGATTATTCAAAAGTGATAGTCACACATCTACAAACTACGATATTGAATTACTTTTGAATATAAAATAAAGAATCTGAGATGTAATGATCGACTGTAGCTCTCTGATTGTGTGGTAGCTAGAATATATGTTGTCTGATATATCATTACCGATGTCTGCTATAAATCAAATTGGCACACCCAACAATAGATAATAAGCTATGATGCGTACTTATCAATTTCATTAACCTAATTAATTAATCGGAATTTTTAAATTAACTTTGTGAAATAGTATATGAAAGAGATTCCTTTTTTATTTATAATGCCGCGTACTTCAACTATTAAAGAAAGAATACTAGTCAGGACCGGCTCAAGACATATAGAGCACTCTAAGCCAAATTATATTCAGATGATTTCTGATTTTTTTTCGGATATTAAATAATAAGACTAACGTGAATATAAACATAAGAATTATAATTAGCAATAACAATAAAATAAAATAAAAATACAAACACAAATATTGCACTTCCGTACAACATCAACATAATTTTATTTTCTAATCAAGAGAGTTTATTTTTCCGATACTTTTTAACGAATTGTCGGAAAATAAAACACAAACAAAGTAATAGACATATTTGAATTTAATTGCAAATTTAAAGGTACTTCATTATCAATTCTTTTACGTTATTTCCCACCGATTCTATACTATAGTAACGTTTATTTATATGAGTGAAGGGTAAAAATAATTAAAATACTAATATTTATAGAACTAGGTTTAATGACCAATTAAAAAATTATAAAAAGATAATAAAATTTGTAACACTATGAATAAATAAATATAATCATTATTTTAGGAGTAATTATTATAAATTTACTTAAACACTTACTACGCTATATTTATTTACACCCTATATTTATATAACTAGCTATTCATTTATATTACCAATTATTTATATTTATTTCCACAATTTATTTATTTCTATTTTACATGTCGCTATGTAAAAATTGCCTTTGTATAAGGGTCTTTTTTATTCGTAGTTGTAAGATAGCTGGTAGCAGTAATTCGAGTAGGTGTACTTGCGAGAAAATATAATTTATGTATAAAACAAAAAACTTTGAAGAGCTCCAAAATTAAAGAATACAGATACATATTTTATACATTAATTTTCTTTGTTTATTTATATATCTTTAGTTTTTAAATTTTGAGCGCCCTATAAATCCGGCGCCCTAAGCTAGTGCCTAAATGGTTCCCGCCGTAATCCGCCACTGATACTAGTGAAATACTAGTATTTTACATTATTAGTATGGTAAAACAGATTTTACTGCTTTCAACTTACGTACATATATTGTACAATAGTTTATTTGTTATTCGTTTGTAAATAAAATTATAATTTTAACCAAATGTAAACAACGTGTTAGTTAGTTTTCCTTGAGAATAAATAATTCAAATAAACGATGGTTTAGAAGTGAGTAACAAATAAAATAGTTATTTATGTATTAAGGTAATAAACTTAGGTTTTATTATCGACATTCCATTTAAATAATTTAAATTATATATGCTTAATATTAATTGACCTGTACAAAATGAGTCTAGTTTTTATTAATTTATTTTAGTATAAGTCTTACAAAGTGACAATATATTCTCGATTGGGGGAAAAGTTTCATTACATACATACATCTAACTATAAAAAGTAGTTTAGGTTATACAACAAATAAACCTTGTTAACCTTCTAATGACATTAAAGGATAAATAAGATTTTTGGAGAAAAATTATATCAAAAACAGAAATGAAATCCGCTTCAGAAAGTAATATTTTCTAGATCCCCAGCTGAATAATGATTGATTTTATTCAATTGAAATTGGAAGCATTGGTATTAAAATGAGGATTATGAAGCTTTTCTACCTTTGAGATATTAGAAAGGGTTCTATATTATAAGAGATATTCCCTTTGGAAAAAATCCAATATTAGATGTTTTTGGTTTTATTTGCGCTGTGCATGTGGGTTATTTTTCATTGAAATTAGCATTTTCTTTGAACACAAAGTTGCGTCTGATACCTGAAATATTGCAGTGCCCTTTGCTGAAGCTTGATACAGCCGTGTGCATCTGTGCTTTGAGAATTATTTTGTTATTAATTTATGCTTGAATAATTAATACGGAACTTCAATAGAATATTGCATTAATTTCATGCTTTTATTTATTTCATAGATATATATCTTAATTCTTAAACACAATCGTTTGATCAAAATGTATCTATTGAGAATACCACAATAACAAATCGCAATTTTTTGTAATATACAATTAATAAAAGCCATCGTTCTCGTAACCGTACCTTCCATAGCAACATAAGTCGGAAATGTCTAACAACATTTATTATTTGGTTAGCATTTTCAATTCCTTGTAATTGTCCTACAAATAAGGTAATTATAAATTTTTTTTGTGTGCAATATTTTGTATATTATATATTGTAATTAAATATATAATAATACCTATATAAATATATTTTTAAATAGTTTAAAATATATAGAATTTAGTAAAATACATATGAAATGTTTTAATAATTTATTATATAAAATATATATGTACATATACACATATTTTCAATATATTTTAAAAATCAAAATATCAGGAAATATATTATATAACATAATTTATTTACTATCACCTATTTGTAAATTTACTTAATAACCGTCAGGTTTAAATGCAAACTCTCTTGTTTCATTGTTCGTCCAGAATATTATAAAATTATTCATAATTTGAAGAGCAATGTTCAAATGTTGCTTGGTTTTAATAGATAAATAGCAAAATAGTGTATATTCCAACTGCTATAATATAATATGTATGTGGAAGAAAATAAGTACTGAAACTATGGTATTACGAAAAGAAAATAAGATTCAAAAGATTCCACTGACTAATATTAACGATAACTTAAAATTGTGAGCAGCAAAGCACCAGCAACGAAGCGTTTCATTTAATTGCTGACCAATGATAAAAGGAACCAACGCTAAATTGCGGCACAATAAAAACTTTTTATCTAATAAGTACAAAAGAGAACGAAAAGAGAGTACGATTTGAAATTTATTAAGAACGGCATTAAACAATACACTTTGTCTAAATTAAAATAGTGTTAAATTATTTATTCATTGCAGTTAACATTAGTTATATGAAATGTTATCCTAACAGTGGCCTCTTAAAATCTGCCACCCGGGTTCTGAAAACCCCTAACACCCCCGCTTGGAATGGCCATGATTCCATATTCATTTGGTCGACTAGCAACTGACAAAATTAATTTAAAAAGTTGAAAATAAATATATGTGCACTATCTAGTGGTTCACATTTTACAAATATTTTATATTTGAAGATAAATTCTGCTGGTGATGCGAAAAATATAATAAGAGACTCGGAATATATAAGAGCACGCTCCGCCTCAGTTCAGACCTCCTCAAAGTTTATAATGTACTTGCTTACTTATTTCACATCACCGTTGACATAAGTAGAATTTACTTCCATATCAATATAAGTCGTAAGTGATTGATAAAATTTATTATTTGGTTACCATTTGTACTTTTTTAAACACGTTTAACCTACATAGACACCAACTCGGGGATTCCCCTGTAATCTTCTGTACTGCAAAGGTCAGTGTTGCATTCACGATCGATGGCACGTGGATTAAAACATGTATAACATTAAGAATTTTTTTAAAATTCTCATTTGACTGCTCATTTTGTCTGTTATATTCATTATTCATTCATACGCGGTCTTCCTTTACTATTAAACTTTATTATACATCCTCGAATGCGGGCGTAATTTGGCTTTTATCGCCCAAGGGCTTATAAAGTTGCTAAGCAACAGTTAGTCAAACAAATTAAAATTATGGTTAATGAACAAATATCAATACAATCAATTTCATTTTGATTAAATATGTATTTAGCATTCACAGAACTATTCAAATTCTTTTTCATGTAAATCTTTTGAATTTTTGGAAACCAACTTGCTATGTACAGCTTCAAATTCAATTCATATTTCGCCACAATAATCAGTACTTGATGTTCCATATATACTAGACAGTGACAGTAATACTGAGTAATACTTCGATTATATTACATTTGTTTAAGAACAATCAATCTAACAAAAATGTCAACTATCTATAAAGAAACTACTCCGTATGGAATATACAAATACCTTTTTTTTCATTTCAAGTACCAAACAAAATAAAACGTTGTATGTATACTTAAGATTATAGCTCTCAGGAAATTTAAAACACTCCAGTCCGCATCGAGCTTTAAACATTCCCTCTTGATATAATCTTTTGATTATGCCCCTAATAAATAAATAACAATTTTTGTTATTTCAGTAACTAGACAATAAAATACGTGTATTTTTGTCACAACATAATTAACTTTTTATTGAATAAATTTTGTTTTTATCTTTGTGCAATAACAATTGTGTTTGTCGACGAATCCAATGACGTAATTAAATATTGAAAAAGCAATGATGCATCAAACAAACAGCATAATGAAATGTTGGTATGAATATTTCCGTGATATTAATATGTAATGAAGTTACAAACTTAATTAATATGTAATTATTAGTGATATACGTGAGCATGTGACTAGTTGTGAATTTGCGATGTGGTTCAGTCTCCCAGGAGATTCACTTACGCGCACGACCTGTTCGTACACGCACAAGCTTCGCAGTTTTCCCACGATGCTAATGATGTTATAATTATACAACCTCCACGCATTTCACCAAGGGGTACGGAATTTACAACACAACTTTCTAAACATATTTCTATTTGTTAAGATTTTATTTTTATATTTTAAAGGGTGCATATTTTTTTGTAATTGTAACCGAATCAGTAGCTCAGCGAATAAGGGTGTCTTAGGTTCGTTCTGATATGAAATATAAAAAATAAATATCTTTTTAAAAATTGCATAGAATGTAAATACCTAAAGGCAAACAAATGAATTATTATTATATTTTAAAAAGAAAAACGGAATATATTTTTAATCATCTTTTTTCTTCAAAAATAGAAATTCTTGTGAACATTTTTCATTCCACACCTGAGTGTAGTAGGATGACTGACTACAGCCTTTCACTAATGTCCTTAGACATACAAAGTATCACAATCCTTACAGGCCATGCGTTAATAGTTATTTATGATATATTTCATTCGTGGGGTTTGTTAAACTCGGCTTCGCCTCGTTTCAAAATTCCCCGCTCACTCATAAATTGTCACTTTTAACACAAATATCATACACTATTTTTCCTACGACCACAGTTATGTATCTATTAGTAAATAAAAACTAAGCATTAGAATGACATTTATGACAGGTCATGATGTATTTGTTATGAACAACTGAACATAAGACGTGTTAAAAGTAAATTTGTGTTTAACTTTTAACACGTTGTCAATGGCAACGTTTTAAAAGTATTTACTGTGTTATAAACTGTTATTTTTAACTTGCTAAGCAACCGTTAAAAATACTATTTTTAACAGTGGTCGTAGGAAAAGAAATATAAATATATTTTTATTCAAACATGGAGGTAATAGTCAACCATAAAAATTTTCAATTAATGATAAGTTTGAAAAATTTCAAAAAATTAATTGAAAATCTTTGATTGTTGTATTTTGATCTGTGAAAATAGTAGTGAATTAGGGTAAAAATGATAAGAAAGGTTAATATTTTTTATTCAACACCGTCTAATTATAATGCTATAACTATGGTGTTCTTGGAAAAATAAAGTAGTTAATAAAACACATGTAGGTTAAAAATTATAACTAACTGTTTGTTTGTTCGTATTATAGTAACAACGTTATAAAACCTTCTCTGCTCTATTTTTTATTAAATATCATTTTAAAATGTCAATTCTCAAAAAAGTTTTTAGTTATTAGTTAGTATATTATCAACATTCCTTCATGCTATGTACGGATATGTATGTTATATCCTCACCCTGTGTGGATATGAATTTCACTGCCAACATCAAACTCTGGCAAAATCTGTCAAGTGTAATTATTGATGCATATAATTTCTATTTTTATTCTCATTGCATGAAATAAATAAAATAAAAACATTATTAATTATAATTAGATCTTAAATCATATTTAAAAGACATTATTTAGTCTTCAAAAGAGTACTTATTATTCTCCATTTCTACTTTATGTTGGCAACATTGATTGATAAACTATAACCCTAATATGTTTGCGACGAAAAGATCTAGTTCTATTTATGTGATTATTTGGTATTTGGTTGTAAAAAAAATAGACTGTATAACTCGAGTGGAATGCCTATATCGCACGCGAACGTTTGCGACAAATTTGTTCTCGTGCGATATAGGCATCATATCCACTCTAGTTGTACAATATACTATTATCAGTTGACAGCGTTATAATTACACAGTGTTGGATAAGTATATTTTTTATCAATGGTTAATAGATGTTGGATAAAATGTTGTATATGACACACGTGTGTTAATTACTTAAGTCGGTTGAGAATAATACGCAACTTTTCTCACGTGACTTATTTTTTATATATAACACTTGTATAATAAATAACTACAATTCACGGATTATAGTGTCCAAAAATGGCGGATGTTTGCAGTACATTGCATATGTAGGGAATTTGGAAAGTTTGGGAGACACATAAAAATTGCCTATATTTTGTTCAAATATATAGTCAACTCGAAGAATATGATCATAGCTATAATAATTCGTAAAAATAACAACAGAATTATCGATGTGGACAACGACAGCAAAATGTTTTTGTGTGTTTATAAATGAAACATCAAACTTTCTGCGCCATGTTTTATACTTGTCTCCCTTCTCTTATATGTCCATTTCTATGGGGGCAATCATACATCACAACTAAATAGCAGAAAAATTTAATAATTAATTTTAAATTATATATTTGTTAACATGAAAACATATTCAAAATATGTTAAATTTAAATATGTGGCAAGAGACAGATACAAAGACCCTTTGTAATAAAGTGTAGAAAAAACAAAAATTGTTGATAAAACAAGTGAAGTCTCACTTCAGAGAAAAAAGAACCAAATTTAATTTGGGCTAAGCTCCTAATCCAGTTATAAAAAAGGTACCAATTAAATCTTTTTGTGCTTTACTCCGGCTGGTGTAGTATTTCAGTAATTTAATTTTGTTGTAAATCCACATAATATTATACAAAATGATATTTAGAACAGAAAATCTTTTTTTTATGTATTTATATAAATAATAACATTTGAATGCATATAACCTTAGTGAAGCAGTCGTTAAACAGGGAGAGGAAAAAATATGATATTAATTAAACTAATTGTAACCCAAATATAGAAAATTAATTATATAATAATGTATCAATAGATAGTTATTGGTATATTCAATAATTAAAAATAATAATAGAAAACACTATTTAGTTTTTAAATCTGGTAAAATCTTCCCGTATTGATCTAAATCAGATATCCCGCTTTCTATTTACATCGTGTTGCGTGGAAAAATGAAATATGCCATTTTTTGCTGCTGTGAATATAAATGCTTGCATTTTTTTATTATTTTTCTTGTAGATTTATGTTCTTTTATATATTTTTATTCTATATTTAGACCTTTTATGTACATGAAAAAATGTATCAAATTAAAAATATCCATTCAATTTTATTACTTTGTAACAAGTTGACCTAAAAATTTGGTTAATGGAACAACACGAAAATGAACCATTATGAAAAGTCCTACACAACAATTTATTCATTTCTTACAGGCTAATCAAAATTATACATTTAGGCGACAAGTCTAAAGTAAATAATTTTGGTAGTAATCAATCAAATTAACAAACTGTTAATTTATATTACAGCTTTAACATGAAAATCACATTACCACCGGCCACAATTTATTTGTAGCATAGGCGTAGGGAGTCAATTTTCGGTTTAGGTGATACCAAGGTTTACCGCTGGATTAGTTTAATAAGCAATGGATTCGTAAACAGATTAACAACTGTATCATTTGAATATACATATAGGTTTATATAAATTTATACACAAACCGCATATTATTATAATAGTTTAATAATAATTTAACCTGGCATAGGGCTTAACATATCATAGTTACTTTTTATGCAAGACAATAAAATAATATTTTATCGACAAGTTAATTAGTAATTTTTTATGCAAGATAATAATATTACATTATTATAGGTACAAGTTTTATAAGACGGTATATTGTTCCACGAATGGAACAATACGTCGTATAAAACAAGTATAATATACTATTCTTTATACTTTGTTTCACTTATTTAATAAATATCTTAAAATTTTCAATTAAATAAATAACGGATTGTAATCTAGAGATATATAAATGTGAAATATGATAACTCTGTTGAATGAAATTGGGCACATTAATCTGTCAATATGTATTTAAAATATTATGAAAATATTTATAAACCTGTATATTTATGAAAAAGTTATGAAACTTTAATATAAATTTAATCTAGTTTTGTTTATTCGGTTTTATATTCAGAAATAATGTTAATTTTATTAAAAAAACATGTAAAAATATTTGAGGTTATCAATTTGACATTTAAAGTAGAGTGCAGTTATCAGAAGTACAAATTTTACGACAACAAAAATACCAAAAACAGTTAAACAATATTTTATATTATTAAACTGTTTTCGATATAATAATAGGGCAATTATTAACGCAAAGTATAAAATAGTTATTTATGTATTAAGGGTAGAAACAAAAGATTATAGCACGTGGGAAAGTTTAAAGCTCGACGCGGAAGCTGTAAACTAACGACGTATTCCAATAAAATTGTTTAGAAATAAATATAATTCTCATCTGAATGGAATGATGAGATACCTATTATTATAAGTATTTTATATGAGGTGTAAAAATACGCATCTGAATTTGCGGAAAAGACGAATGAAAAACGTGTTTACAAACGGTGTAAGAAAGCTGTCAATCACTAACAATTTACGACTCTTTCCGAGGATGTTGAATGAAATTAATGGCAGATTTCCTTCTGAAAATTCAATTTGATTTTTAAAGCGCTGAAAAATAATCCAGCATAATGCATAAAAAATATATTTCATAATAACATTTGGTAGTCAGACAACGTAGGTACAAAGCGCGCCATATATCAGAATAACTTCCACATAAAACCATTTCAGCACAAAATTCCCGGCGCTGGGAACTTCCGTCGCCGGCGTCGCAGTGTGCTGTGACGAGCCTCGATTATATCAAACTAAGCCGGCTGGGGCGTTCTATTAAATTGTCTTAAAACTTGCGTAGCGGGGGATTTCTACTTGTGCTTAATTTCCGATTACGCATATCCAACCGAACGCATTATAAACACTCGCTCCACCGCCTCGTTAGCGACGTCATAGGCGTCCGTTACGAGGGTGCCGAATTTACCTGTTGGTGTCATGTCGATAGTAATAGCGGAAACATTTAAATTACATATTCTTAAATTGAGAAAAGGGCCACGAATTGT
Source organism: Stenolophus ochropezus (assembly GCA_035578165.1). Lineage (NCBI taxonomy): Eukaryota > Metazoa > Arthropoda > Insecta > Coleoptera > Carabidae > Stenolophus > Stenolophus ochropezus. The sequence continues at coordinate 12,111,093 of JAQOWZ010000019.1, read as the reverse complement.
CCTACTCATGTATACTTTTTTCGAAAACTCATTTGTCAAAATTACATATACAATTATGACTTACTTACCCTGCTTACTTTGGTCTACGTAAACAAAAGCTTAATATCTTGAAACCGATAATATTAACGTACCAATCTATCTAACTGTTTTGCTAATGCTGCTTTGGAGTTTTGTAGCGTGTTTTGACAGTGACAATGATATGTAAAACATAAAAAGTGAAAAGGATTTACTACTTTCCTTTCACAAATAAATTATAAAATATATTATAGGATGTGTTTATTCCCAGTAAAGGTTTCCATATGTCTATATGTTCATAAGGTGCCCGTAAGATAATAGAATTTTTGAGGACAGAAATGTAACGTAGAACCAAAGTACATATACCCCACAGGGCTCTATATTAGGTCCAGGCCTGTGGAACAAATATTATGATAGACTGTTGTGTACTCCCGATCACATGACATTTAGTAATGACAGAATTTTTAATTTAGCGTATTTTTTCGAGATTATGTGAAAAGGTGTTTGCAAGTGAGATAACACTATAGATAGATATACAGCTCAGACAAAGATAGCGCATCAGAGACTGTCCATTTTGGCATATTTTTTGAGGTTATTTCGAAAAGTGATAGCAAGTGAAAGATCATTATAGGTATTTCAGACAAAGACAGTGCTTAAAAGTACTTCGTTGCTATGATAACAACATACTTTTTAGTAGTGTTGGTATCTAGATAATTACAAAATCACTGATCATACCCGTCGCAAACGTCAATTGAATTCCGAGCTCAGTGAGCGAGGATTTTAGGACATCTAAAGCTGGTATGACTCATAACATCCGTAGTTTCTTCAATAGTTACCGGTTTTACGTTGTTAATAAATATTATTTTATGAATTTCTCTTGTGAGTATCTGTATTGGTTGATAGGACATGACAATTGTACCATGCTATTTTGACAATTATTTACCATACTGACTTGCCAAACTAAATGGTATAAAATTATAATTCAGTTACCTTGCTTACTTTTGTCTATGTAAACAAAAGCTTAATATCCTGAATCCGGTAATAGCTATTAACGTACCTATAAGATAGTTATGAGTATCATAACCGCCACAGATGTCAATTGAATTCCGAGCTCGGAGAGCGAGGATTTTAAGACATTTAAAGTCTGGTATAATTCATAACATCCGTGGTCTGTTCAATACTTTACCGGTTTCACGTTATTAATTCTTTTGTGAGTAGCGTTTTCGTGATCAGTTCAGGTTATTTTGACAAATAATTACCTTACTGACTTACCAAATTACCTTGTGTACAATTATGACTTATTATCCTGCTTACTTTAGTCTATGTAAACAAAAGCTTAATATCCTGAAAGCGGTAAAGATCTTTTACTCGTTTCAGGATTTTTTTTACATAGACAAAAGTAAGTCAGTTTTTGACTAAGTCATAACCGTAGTTTTTGATATACTTATTTGCATTTTAACTAATTTTGGAAAATAGTTTTCAAAAAAATGTTGTTTTATACGTTATTTGCGAAGTGCTTTTGCATTCTTAAGTTTCTCTTTGCTCGTTTTACTTGCAAAACATATTTTGTTATCAAATGCAAAAGTAACAGTTTTTCTTTCAAATAAAGAAATGCAATTTAGTTTTATTATAGAACTAGAATCATTTTCGTTAACTGAAGCCAATAGTAATGAATAGATAATTGAAGAAACCAGACCGGAAATTAAAAAAAGAAATATATAGTTCCAAATAAAGAAGCCAAACATAATCATTAGCAGGCTATAGATATTGCTTGTGAAAATGATTTCAATGTTAAAATACAACTGAAAGAAAAAAACACAAAAGAATAATTATGTTAAATTACTGTTATCAAAATTTGATAAATTGAAAATCATTAATAATTTTATTTTGGTTTCGATTGGGTCTACTTATTTATATTTCACTGTTACTTTATGTTGTTTATATGTCGTCTAAATGGGAACCTAGTAAAATAAATAAATACAAAGAGCCTATTCTATCTAATTTAAATTAAAATGTAAATTTGTTATTTTCCTCTAATGTTTACCAACTTCTCATCTACCAGTAAAAAGAAAATAATACGATTAAATAAATATACATTCATGACTGCATTGAATGTAACAGAAACAACTGCATTACAAATAACCAGTGATAGAATTCGTCGAGAGCAAATATATTTACTAATATCATTTTCTTGTAAACCTTTTAGATTTTGAGTTAAAAATATTAAATTTTTTGTCACATATTTTATTCCCCGCAGTATATAGTTCAATAAAATAATTCTAATTTTGACATATAAAGTGTTACTTTACAAAATTAACTGACTGTCTCTATACTCGTTACTGCTTTTGGATACGTACTGTTGAATATAGAATGACATTTCAGGTAAGCAATAAATTTTAATCTTTATTACCAAAAAAGTAACATGTGTCAATTCTGGGTGAAAGATCAAGTTTCTAGGGTGCTCAGGTTTACAGCAACATATAGAAAACATTTCTTATTTTTACAATATTGTAGCGATTGCAAGGTCATGGCGAAGGCCACAGGTATATCACAGACAGGTGGAGACACGTATACTCACCCTTCTGACGCATCGAAGCTGGAAGAATATTGGAGAGTTTAATTGCTTTAAATTTTATTCATAGGATGCATACATTCTGTATAAGCTTCTTAATTTTAAAATTGGTACATTTTTTGGATCCAATAATAGAAAGTCACTCCACATTTCAATAAAAAGGTATAAATCTTTTTTTTTACTTTCTAATGTAATGGACACTCTTTTAATAACGCGTCACATTGTTAGCTGAGAAAACTCATGATTCTTTAAATAAATAATCCTTTTAAGTTGACAAGGATTTTTCTTTTTAAGTACAGACACAGAATAGTTACATACAGAAGCGACACTCCGTGTCGGTACCTTTCATGTTCCCCTTTTCAGTTCTGTGATCTTGAAGCATTGTGCTCTTCCCCTATCTCACTCTAAGATGTGAGGAAACTGTCCGATGTTAAACAATGAGCCCTTTAAATTTGTGCACATTCTCCATCTCTCTCTAATTTTCGTTTCTCTGTCTTACTGTCGCTTCTGTATAAACCAATTCTGTGATACAGATAAAAGATAAGTGGGTGTTCATTTTCCTTTACTTTCGAATTTCTTCAATATTTAAAAAAAAATATCTACTTTAATAAACTTAAACTACCACATACGTTGTTTAATTTGTATAGGAATAGAAAAATGAACAAAATGTAAAAATTAAACAGTGTTTACGCTAAACACTGTTTATATTTTCGTTTTTGAAGAGGTGTATATGTGCTTAACTCCTTATTAATAATTAGTATTCTGAAATATTTGTTTACTCATAGTGTTACTTATTTTTATTAACTTTTCATAATTTATTATTCATTTATTAAACTTAGTTATATAAATATTCGTGCTTCAATTATTATTACACATCACCCATATAAACAAACGTTCCAATATGGTGACTTAGAAGTTGAGGAGTTGAGATGGCAGCTATTAGGGCATCAATGCATAATGAGCATTTAGTCCGGTTTGACAGTGAGTATTTCTTACTAATCCCGGCGAACCCCACTCAAACCTTGTTGATCAGATTATGCGTCGCCCTCGGCGTCGCGACGCTGGCGATAAGGCCAGGGCCACTTGGACACGCGCCGCCGCCCCACACGAATTTATACCCCCGGAGGTCAACAGCATTCATAAATATTTAGGGGATTTACAGCTCGAAAAGAACGAATTAATATCACCAACATGCGTGGATTTCCAGAAATGATTGCGGACCCTAGAAGGAGCGATATATTTAAGGATTGGACGCTAGCTTTAAGGGATGAATGCAAATTTTTCGGGTTATTCATAAACTAAATTTTATCTTAATGTTTTTCACATAACAACATTACCTTCAGTCATGAATTACTTGCACAAGTCACTGTATAATTTGATTATCTTTAAAATAATAAACATTCTTTAAAGAGAAGAAAGAGAACTTTTTACTGATCAATATTTGACATATTAAAAAGCTATATTTTGGTAATAGTTATTTATGGTACAAATGTGTTACATTACAGATAAGCCACGTGGGAAACGTTTAGCTCACGAGGCCGTTAGGCCGAGTGTGGTATTTTTTCAAGTGACTTAGATAATTAACACACGTGTGCCATACAACATTTTATCCAACACATTTTAATCATTGATATAAAATACATAAAAGATTTTTGACAGGTGGAATTTCGCAATGACATTTAGGAACAAAATAATGTAGAGCAGGTTTTATAACGTAGTTACTATGATACGAACCAATAAACAGTGAGCTAATATATTTACCTCACTAGTGACTTATGACCTACTTTATTTATCTAAAAATAGCATACTTATATCGTTATAATTCCACGGTGTTTGATAAATATTTTTTATTAGTTTATTATGTTTCATCACCATTTTCCTTAGAATACAAGGTGTACCCAGTGCCGTACCAAGCAATTTTGGCGCTTCTTTAGTAAAGCATACAAGAATAAATTAAAAATTACTAAAAATTTCAAAATAAACAAATATTTATTATTTCCATAAAAAATATAAAAAACGTTTTGAAATAGAGATTATTAACATATTTATAAATATCTTGATTTTGTAAATGCTAAATCCTTAATTAACCTATCAAAAGTAATCTTTTTACTATAGTCAAATCGGACAAGACGAAGACTCACGTCATCTATGACGTATCGATTTTTAATCTATACTATTGTTCCGAAAGTTCTGCCTAAAGTGTGTTTATAAAAAAAAATTATATTGTTATAATTTAAAAACTTCCAACGGTAAGAACATATTGTAAAATATTCTTGATTTATAAATAAATTCTTTTTGTACACGTCTTATATATTTACAAAGTAAAAAAAGTTAACAAGTCCCTAAGAACTTGCCTGTGTATTTTATAAAATTATTATACATTTTATTAAATTTTAGATAAAATTTCCTGATTACAAAGATGTTTGGGCTTGAAAAATTTCAAAGATGTTTTGAAATGAAATAAAATGATTTCCTAGAAGAAATTCTTTACAGAAACAAGGTACTCCATTCATTTTATTAATTTACATTAAAAATATAAAATAAGAAACCCTTTTTAAGATCAAATATTGAATGAGAATTTATATATGAATTTATATTTTACAAAGAAATGGAGGAAAACAAATCGGTTGAATCATATTTAACACACATTGACTCCAGTGGAAAAGTAATAACATGTAGATGTAACATAGTTCCACTGTAATCACTCTTCATCGATTGCCAACGCAGCTCGTCCATGTCTTTACACAATTTTGCTTATTATTGAACTAATATGGATTTATACTTATTTCGTTATTTCCTGTGGGAAATGTGTTAAAATATATAATTATAATTATATAATTGCTTGGAATTATCTACATTGGTGCCTGTTGTTCATTTGACGCCCGCGCGATTAAATCGGTCGCACTATCCTTGCTACGGTACTGCCTGTAACAAATAATTTTAAGTTTAATTGAGAGTTTCACTCCCTCAAGAATAAACCTAAATAAAACCCTGCAAATACTAACTGTATTCCACGAATTATTGCCCTGTTTTATTCTGTTCGGTAAGAGAAATAAGTTCATTAAATTTAATCAAAAATCCCATGTTTCGTGTTAAAATTAGCGGTATAATATCTATTAATCGGTGTATTTGTTATTGTAAAAATTTAAATGAAAAAATTGAAAATTCACATTTGTCATAAACAATTGTTTGATTGTTTTTGCTACTTTATTAAATTACTATTATGGGAAAAAATGTTAATACAACTATTGTTGCTCTCAACGAATTGAATGATATTCCAAAATAAAATTTTTGCTCTTTTTGCATCAATTTTCAATAGATTAAAAATGGACTCTTTTTGCTGTATTTCTATGATCATACAAAAAGTTGGTAATTATCAACATAAAAAGTGACACTTCATTGTTCTCCTCCAGTTTTAATAAAATGTTCTTTTGTTTTTATTAAAAAATAGTGTATTCAAACTTATGCAAAAAGTGTTATTGCATTTGACATGTTTTCAGGTCAAATATAATGAGTCAGTTTTGCTCCTTGTTGTATAAATAATTATTTATTTCATTATTTTTTCATTGGTTTTCACAACCCTAACAAACCACACAGAAATATATTTGTATGTTGGATGCAGAGTCAAATTCCAATTATTTATTTTAATTACAAGTAATGCGTATAAAATATTGAATAATTAATAAAAATGCATATTATTGTAAAAATGTCACATTTGTAAGCGTTCATATTTTTCCGTCGGACAAATATCATTGCATATGTTGTGATTTATTAAACTGCATATCACTTAAACTGACATTTCGAATTTACTGCGAGCTAATATAAATGTTTCATATTTTTCACAACTGCAAAATGCAGCGTTAATACAATTTACATATTAATAAACAAACAAAAAGTTACAGCATACTGCAAACATTATTTACCATTGCAAATATCATTTTAGACATATTTCTAAATTCATAAACATTAAAGCAGAACATCAGTTGAAGCATCCCATAAAATTAAATTATATAAAAGACGACAAATATATCACGATCGTAACAATAAAATAATATAAAAAATATTAGCGCTGCAGCTCTAGAAAAGTTTTGATTGCAGGTGAAATTGAGATGGGAGCTTCACATATTAGTTCTATGACAATTTTGTTTGCATTTTTTGGAGTGTAATCAACCAATCAATCAAAAAAATTATACAAGAGATCTACAGCTTATAGAGGGATCAGAACCATCGGATACAGTGGTATGATTAGTGTAGCTTTAATTGATTGGTATTCCTGAATAAATTAACATAATTCATAGCTTTAGAATTTGCTTTGGTGTCGGTAGGTTAAGGATCAAAATATTTTTAAGAACTTAGTAAAGTTTTTTTAACCACTGAAACCAAAGCAAATTAATGCTCAAGAATGCGTTCTGGTTTAAGTGGCACAAAATCAGAGCATTCTGAATACTTGCTCTGATTTTCGGTCCTCTGAAACTAGAACACAATACAGAGCTTCATTGCTCCAGAATGTTCTAGAGTTTCAGTAGATCGGGAATCCAGAGCAACCAAATCTGCTCCAGAATGTGCTGTGTTTTCAGTAGGCCAAGAATTAGACCAAATGCTTTAAAATGTTCTAATTCCTGACCCACTAAACCAAAGCACAATCCAGAGAAACTAAATCTGCTTTACAATGTGGTTTGGTTCCAGCAGACCTATAATTATAGCAAACACTTCTGAGTGCTCTAATTCCTGACCCACTGAAAGCAGAGCACAATTCAGAGCAGCCAAATTTGCTTCAGAATGTGCTTTGGTTTCAGCAGACCTAGAATTATACTAAACACTTCTGAGTGCTCTAATTCCTGACCCACTGAAAGCAGAGCACAATCCAGAGTAGTTAAATATTCTCTAGAATGTGCACTGGTTTTAGCAGGGCTAGAATTAGAGCAAACATTTCTGAGTGCTCTAATTGCTGACCCACCGAAACAAGAGCACAATCCAAAGCAGCTAAATCTGCATTAGAATGTGCTTTGATTTCAGCAGCCCAAGAATTAGAGCACACGCTGAAGCAAGCTGTAATTCCCGGCTGACCGAACTAGATCGCCTTCAGGGCATCAGATGCCCTGGAAGGCGATCTGGCCAGACCACCAGGAGGGGAAGAGGCCCAGAGACCTGCTTCCTCCTCGGCGTCCCGCAAAGCAGGACTGACTACTGTCATCTCAGGATCTATGGTATAACATGAGGCGCGCGTTTTTATCTGTCATATGGATTCCTTTTGGCTGATATTCAATCTGTAATTGTAGCTGTACTAAAGTGAAAATCTGTACTCATAGGCACTTTGATCCTAGGAATTCACTAATAATATTTTTAAGGGTGTAACTCACACCCATTTCAGGGTAGCAGAAAAATAGAAGGAGATACAATAATTCTTTAAAATATTAACAAATAAATAAAAAAAATATGCACCAAAGAACATTGTCCCTATGAATTTTTTTCATAGTTAGATTGGCGGTTACGATCTTATTTGAAGCCTGATACGCAAACGCATAAGTTTGGTTATTTATAATGATACCACAATTGGGCGTAATGTAAGATATATGATTTAAAAATACCATTTAATTATGCGCCTCTATTAAATATCTTGTCTAGTAATTTCTTTATCATCTTCCATCAGTTTTAAATAATTAATAGTATATTATTTAACAAGCATAATATGTAGGCTATATTACACGAGGATGTAATTAAAAATACGAGCGGCAGCGAGTATATTTAATCATCCGAGTGTAATGTAGCTATATTATGCGAGTCAAATACTATACTTTATCTACAACTAACAGCCATGCCATATAAAAAATCTGATATTATTTGTTAAATATTCAGTTAAGTGTGAGTAGTTCATATATAGCTTAACAGATGGCGCCACAGTAGCACTTAAATGTCAAAATAACTATTCAAATTGTATTTATTATACTTTTATAATCATTTATATTGATATTTATAATAAAAAATATATTATTAATAAATTAACAGTTCATTAAAATGTTATGTGTTAAATTATATGCTCTATTTATTACAGAAAAGTGTAGCGTGTAATATAACGTTTCATATTACACTTGTGTAATATGAGTAGTATATTATATGTAGTATCACACATATAATATTTCAATATTTCAATAGTTGTAGATAAAAACCTTTATTACACGTTTTAGACCTGTGACTCCTATGAAATTGTTGATAATAAGTTTTAAAAATGTTACAAAAAAATTAATACGGATGTATGTGACAAACATATTTGGCTATGTGAGCCACTAGTGCAATAAACCAATAAATAGCGGAATAACAATGTGTGTGTATTCTAATTCTCTTGTAATTACAGTAATATAATAATATAGTTGGTATGATGTCAATAAAGCGTTTGAGATTTGATTCCGCGTAATGCACATTCCCCCAAACAGAAATTACAACATAATCCCGCAGATTAGTTGTGAATCCGTGCATCTGTTTTTAGTTACCGGAATGCTTCCGGAGTCCCGGAGGCCCGGAGCCCAGTGCAGCGGACCAGTTGCAGCAGAACATGTGCTACTTTCGCGTACATTCAAACTTATATCTTGGGGGATGTTTGCAGGATCACAGGATTCGCGTTTGAGGATTCTTGTTGCTTGTATAATTTAAATTTCATTAGGGACGTGTTACTATTCATTAGTGCGCTCACTGGCTAATAACTCTTTGATTCCGGGCTTTGAACTGCTTCATTGTTGTTCAAATTCCAATAAACTTCTCTGCTTCTCTGTCGAAGTTGGTTACCTACAGTTAATTTGTAATAAACAAATAATAATTTAATCTTCCTGAACGCAACATGATCAAAGTATGTACAAATAATAGCTGAGGTACAATTTAAACAAAAAAACTATTCTCTGTTTCGGAATTAGAATATAATATTCCAGCACGCTTATTGATGTTAGAAGGAGCTTCATTCTTAAACGATTTTTGGTTATATTTTGTTATTTGAGATTGGCATGACTCCATTAAATACACAAAATAAAACTATTCCAAAACAAAAGTTTAAATATACCGTATTTTGTAATAAGAAAGTTAGGGAACGAATTTGACACAATTTATATATTTAAATATTATAAGAAATTACAAACTAAATGTAATAGTTATTTAATTAGCAAGTGTGGGAACGATCAATTTCCGTATGAATGTATTATCGTGCAATATAACGAATCCAGGAGCCAAGTTCACGCAAGAGGTTTCTACAATTGTTTTCTTTTTGTACAAATATTTGTATTTCTTGTATAGGTACATTGTTTTGTGGTTATGTGTTTTAATACTAACAAATTCTGTCAAACTTTAAACATAACAATAGTTTTTGCCAACATTATAAATTGCAATAAATTTATTTTTCTTAATTAAATTTCATTCAATAACCCACTATTTTCTATTATTATTATTAGACAAAAGAATGTTTGAGACATGTGTATAATGCTGTAGAAAAAGAAATGTTTTTTTTTCGAAATTTTCCGCACGACTATTAGGGGGAGACATGGAAAGTTGAGATTTCCGGCTTTACATAGGTAAATATATTTTATTGTAAGAATACAAAAATATAATAACGTACAAATATATAATAAATATAATAAATTTTCACAAAATCCGTCCACTTATTGCAAAGCTATGACCCAATCTGCTATTAAACTCTTGAATCTTATTTGATATTTAGGCAAATATAATATTTTGAGATATTTTAAATTTAAACTTTTAATTCATCTAATTTCTAATCGTTTAAACTGATGATTTATAAAAAACCCGCATAAAAAAAATCTAGTGCTGTAAAATCGGATGACCTAGCAGGTTATTCCACTATTCTGCCTTTTCCGTTAAAGTTTATGAACAAATGTCAAAAAATGTTACTGCACTTGGTGTAGACCTGTTAGAAAATGATGCACGTTAAAATTTGACATTTGCTTTAAACTGAGATTAAAATCTGCATAATACCATTATATTTCAAGTTGGATTTTTTTTTATAAACAAAAAACAAATGTCAAATTCGTTCCGCATGTTTTATTTTAAATGAAAAGCTGTTCATATGACATTTACAAAGACATGTCATCTGTCCCGCAGTAACAATTAATTAGCAATGAAGTAATACCGCAACAGACAGAAGCAAAATACCTGGATATCCCTCTTGATAAAGGCCTTACATGGAAAATATAGTATAACATGCAAAAAAGACAGGCGGATATAAAATTTAAAAACTCTGGCTTATATGAACAAAATAAAAATTACCTGTACACTGCATTTATTTATTATATAAAACTGCAATTATTCCTATATGGACATAGGAAATACAATTATTGGGGTGCGCTAAGAAATCAAATTTCAATATTATACACTGATTTCAAGATAAATGTCATACATAAACTAATTTGTAAATGAAACTAAATTACTTTTAGATCAGTAAACAAACTGATCCATCTACTTCCATAGCCTGTGAATTATGATCTCATCGGCATCTGACCATAATTTTTAATTTTTATGGAAAAAATGTTAACGTCTAGATGCCGATAGCAAAATCCATACTCCACAGAAGAAATGCAGTTCACATACAAGATGGAAACGAGGGTTGTATTTTCCATCATGTTACATCGTATATGATACTAGACAAAAAAAAATACCAACATATTTTTAATTGATCTATTATTCGTAGGTCAATAGAAAATAATTATTTAAATTTTGGGGAAAAGGTATTGCGAACACCCTACTTCAATTTCATTTTTATATATCTATTGACTAAGTAACATTTTATTTAGAATTAGGTTAGCGTATAAGAGAGATAATTGATAAAATAGTTTGTTTCTTATTTTACTTCTACTACTTGGTAGGTTTTGAAAAATGATATGCTTGTACAAAATTAGACATTAGAAATTTGATAAGTATCCAATGGCTCAGATAGATAGTCAGATGTTAAGCGAATTGTTAGAGAAGTAAAGAGTTAATGTGAGAGAGAAAAGAGAATTGTTTATCAAACATATGAAACCTAAAAATGGCGCGTTTCGCGTCCGTTTGATGAGACGTTTTTGCTGTACACAGGACACGTCTGAAAAAGATCAAAGGGCGTTATGCAAATAGCTACTAACACAGTTCTGTTGCAAATTCTTTGGTTTAACACTTTCAGCATGTCACTGCATGATTGAAATTTCTTTTAAATTTTAACTTTTAATTAATATTCATCGTGAATATGACGAAGTTATGGAAAATGAGGTTTAAAAATTTATGAACTTACTTATTCATATCAGCTCTTTGAATGTCTTGCTTTTCAAATTTATTTACTTAGCCGCAAAACCGTTGACCAACAATAAAAAAGAAATTCTCTGGTGTATCTTTATATCCCAGCGATAAAACACATAAATCGTACAGCAACCGCGTTGGTTGTACTGAATCGATAGGTACTACATAAATTTTACATTTGCGTCTTTACTTTTTGTAAAATTTGCACAAGCAGAAATATCACTGCAATACATTTATTGCTGACGCAAATAGAAAACCATTGCCAAAATGTCCTTACTTGCAAATTTCATCTCCTACTTTTTTACAAAACAGCGCATGATTTGTTATAAAAATATTTACACTAAGTATTGCAACATTGAACTAACAACTAAAACACTGTTTGTACAATTAGGACAATCAATATTTGATTACATTGAAAATATAGTTTAGTAAAACTCTTCTTTTTGTCTTGGTTTTTGCATAATAACTAGAGAAATCAAAAAAAAAATTAAGCACGAACAAGAATTATTACTAGATTTTTGCACTTTTATTATAATTAAAATAGAATTTGTGAAAATACAGAATATATTGTATTCATTCTAAAAATTATATTTATAATTTTTGAAAAATAAAGATCTTTTGTAATCAATAGAACCGAGATATTTTGTTATTGATGTATTTAATGTCGGTTTCCTTGAATTGATCTTTTTTACTAAATTATTTCTTGCATCTTTGTCGTATATGCATGGCATAGTTTAGAGTTTTATTCGTTCTCATTATCGTTCGTGTTACAGAGAAGTACAAATACTATCTACTTGATGTTCTAATATATTTTGGACAATATCTTCGGTCATAATATAAACCAACATATTCCCAAATGTTCCTTAAAATATCTTTGAATTCTTCTGTCCAAAATTTTGTCCCATAAATACATTTTAAATATAATTTTATAATCTGTCTCTGACTCTACTTTTGTTCGAATTCAATATTAGACGTTCCAGTTGATCCTTTGAAAAAGAAAGTTTCTCATCCCTGCTCAAGAATGATATTTCTAAAATATTAAAGTTTGTAATTCTAATTTGAAATATTAATTTCGTAAAAGCTGTATCAATTTATTATAATTTATCAAGGAACCTGCCAAGTGGATGAATTAAAATAAGAGAGAAAAGAATCCGTTATGGCTCTCCGGATGATGCATAAATTAAAGATTAACTAAAGGAAGAAAATTAGTTCTGTTGTGAAACTTGGAGCAGTTATGAAAGTTGGAGAATACCGATAGATTACCCCTGGAATAATTAACTTGTTGCCCGCGGTAAACTGACTACAGACAGTGATTAAATCAACATTTCGCATTTCTTAAATAAACATATCAAATTAAAAGTGGCCGAGGAGAAGAGATGATTTCATTACTTCGAAGCAGAGAGCTCCGATTACTCTTTTATTAAATTTTGTTTGGTTTATTGCGCCATTTTCTTCTCATCTCATAGCTTTCTACTTTTAAATTGTTGTACAATTCAATTTAAATATTAATCTTGTTATACATATTTGTAGCACATTTCTTTCAAGAACAGTTTTCTGTACTTCAGGTACTTTATTTAATAAACGCCACTTTAATAGCAAGTGGAAAGGAAATAAATCGCATATTATACTTTTCTTACAAGTGCAAATAACGAGTAGAAATATAGCATAAAATATGATAGATTGATTATTTTTATACAACGACAATTGCGTTCAATGTAGAATATATTACTGAAATTATCTCTACTGTAAGTTAAGTTTTCATACCATACTTAATAAATAATCTATTAGTGGTAGCCAGTTTCAAACTGTGTGTAATAAATAAGCTTGTCAATTTGTAATTAAAATGTCTTTTAACCACATGAATATCAGTTCGTAGAGAAAATATTATAAATAAATTGTTCGTAGATGATATTTGATGGGACTATAGAACATATTATTTATTAAAGTAAGGAACCAATTTATCCATATTTGATCCCAACTCGAATGATATTAATTACGTACAAGGAATTTTGCAAGAAACATAAAAAAGTAGATATTAGAAAAATTAATGTTAATAAAAATAATTTCAGTTAATTTCCGTATATTTGTACATATTTTATTCTGTTCTATTTATGTAATTTTTTAGTTATTTATTTTGAAGTTATTTGACTATGTTTAAAACCTTGTTTTCAAATTCAGTTTCTTGTATGTTTAATTTAAAATTTGATACAACATTTTTTTTCTATGCACAACTCTATTCTCTTTCAATTATTATCCATATTTATTTATTAAAATATACAGTCATTAGATCCCATCGTTATTATATTTTAATTAATAAATGTGAATAAAACTAATTCAAATAATTATGTATTATTTTACTAAAAATGTATTTTGAGAAAATCGAAAAGCTAAATAATATTATTGGAATAATAGAAATAAAAGTCTATGGCTCGTATTACGAGCACACTTTTATAATAAAATCGCGATTTTAACGCCGACTTTTACATCATAATCTTATGTAAAAATGAGCGTTAAAATCACGATATTATTATAAAAGTAAGCTAGTTCGCTTTTATAACATAATCGCCATTTTAACGCTTATTTTTACATAAGATTATGACGTAAAAGCGAGCATTAAAATCGCGATTTTATTATAAAAGTGAGCTCGTAATACGGGCTAATATTTCTGAATTTGTTGAGATGAACATATATAACAGTTGGGTGTTTGTTGATAAAAATAAAAGAACAAAGATAAATATCATTGTTGTGGAGCTTTGAAGTGTCGCTGAAATTTAATCGCATTGGCGAGAAAATCATCGATCACAATCAAGCGTTATAAAGCCGGATAGATAGACCGCTTTGGAAACAAAGTTCCGTGGCCGGAGTAAGAAATTTCCGCGGAGTTTTTTATTTGGTGGCGATGGCGAGTGAAGAAACACGGCCAAACAAAGGGTCGAATTAAATCTAGCTGTCAAATCCAATTGTCGGATTCATGTGCTTGCTCAAACAGACGTAAGTGGGTGTTATTTCTCCGGGGACAGACGGTTCGGCAAATGTAATCAATGAAACTGCACCTTTGTCAGATTTGGCTCTGTGGAGGTGGGTTCGTTTCCAGCCGCTTGTTGAATAATGCATGCAACCGACCGCCGTTGTTTTATACCGTGTTCCACTCTACAATAACACTGTGTGCTTAGCTGCGGTGTCCATTACAAAAATATCCCCCACTGTCTGGATTCTGTCCTGCAACTGCAAAGCGACATGTGTTCCCAATCATGGGGTTTGTAAATGTGGAATTTGTTTTCTTAAATGGAGCTGTAAAGTGGATGAGATTTTTATAGCACTCTTACAAACATTACGGACAACGCTTTATATAAAAGTATTTGTCCTTGAGCAGAATGTTAGCTATATTTAATCTAGAGTGACCATTTATTTCTTATATGAAATCAGTACAAGACCTTTGTTCTGCATAGTATTATTGGGCAAATAATGGTAAAATTGTGTCAATACTATTGCTCTAATTTATTACTATTGCTACAATTAACAGTTCTTTAATTTTTAATTTAATTTAAGTTAATATTTTAATTGTATAAAAATGTATAAATGCCAATCATTAATTATTTACAAAATATGGAAAATCAGTACATTCAGTACGGTATGTAAAATATCAGTAAAAATGTATTCCAAATTGTATATCAGTACAAGGGTCTGAAAATCAGTACTGTACTGACAAAATCAGTACGAATGGTCACTCTAATTTAATCCCAACTGAAATTAAGTACTAATTAAGTACAAGAAATTTTGCACGAAACATAAAAAAGTGGATATTAAAACAATTAATGTTAACAAAAATAATGTGAGGAAATTATTATATAATAACGTTGATTGAAAAGTATAGATAGGCAAGCTTATGAGAAAATTCGTTTCACCTACATAACTGAGTGTCTAGTTGCATTTGGGTTAATATCAGGCATTTCTGTCAAATATTATAAATAATAGCAAACAACAAATAATTAATATTACAAATTAGTTCTATTTTAAAATACACCAATGAATTATTTAAAGAACCATTTTAATAGATACCAAAAAAATCAGTAAATATATAAAACATCTTTATTTATCTGATATTTTTGTCTGTTTAATTCCGTAAAGTAGTTCATGGAATTATGAACGAGATGGCTCTGTCAAATCTAATTCCAAAACAGCGGTACGCAAAAACATACAGGCTTGCCTATCTACATATTTTTGAATCAACGGTCATAATAAAGAAAACCAGACAAAACAAAATCAACGGAAATGTTTCACAAGAGTCTTGCATTTTTCTTGATTTACCTCAGCCTTGCAAAAAATGCAAGACAAGAACTACAAATTTCAAAGTAAGACAAGGCGAGAAACTGTTTTATAAGAAATGTGCATGAATAGCAAGATTTTCTTCAATTTTTGTACTGTCGCATTTTATTTGGCTAATTTTAAATCTATATTTATTATAAGAACCTATCTATAAATTAATAAAATTACAAAAATATGTAGGTATTTAAAAAACTAATACATTTTTTTAACATATGGGTTTAAATTTAATTTTCAAAAAATATATAAGCGTAATAAAAATCGACTAAATAATATAATTATTCTTTGAAATCATGTAACCAAGAGTTAAGGCAAAAAATGCTTTCTTATAACCGGGGATGCTTTCAAAAAAGGTTTTCTGCTTGTACAGATGTCGCTAAAATATACATATAGTATGTGCAGCTATACGATTTTTGTTTGGGATTTGTAAATGTGGAATTTGTTTTCTTAAATGGAACTGTAAAGTGGATGAGATTTTTATAGCACTCTTACAAACATTACGGACAACGCTTTATAGAAAAGTATTTGTTCTTGAGCAGAATGTTCCTTGCACCAATTTTTCAACTCGAGCAGAAACCAAACACAATAAATTTTTGCTAGAATGAGCTTAAAGTGCAGTTCAATTACGCGTTTCATGTCATTGCTCTCTTTTCACGATTTTTGATTTCGATTTCATACTAAGGCGTAATGCGCTCCAATTTAAACAAAAAAAAATCAGCTGCGAACATTATAGAAAAGACCGCAATGGACAATATATTATTTTATTTAGTTATTTTTTTTTTCGGAATATAAATTATTTTTTACGGATACATATTCTACACTACTTTTTTAGTTATGTTCATTATAAGTTCGGTAAATAAGTTTTTACGGTACCAATAAGATGTTTCCGAATAGTGTTTTACAAAACAAGATTTCTTGTCTACCTACAAAACAAGATTTCTTGTCTACCTATGCTTACGATACATGGGTACTCAATAAAACAGAAGGGGAAAAGTTAGAAAGATGGAAAAATTCTGGGACGATTAAATACCGAAGAGAGCTGGAGAAGAAGAAACAATCAGAAAGTTTACGAACAATACAAAAAGCCTAAAATTACAATATTTGTCAAGGAACAACGAATTAAATGATCAGGACATATAGAACATCAGGCGAAATAAAGCACAAGCTGGTATTACGTAGAAAGCCTATTGGAAGAAGGAGAAGAGGAAGACCGAAATCAAAATAAAAATCGTAGAGAAAGACTTGAGACAAGTGAATATTAGTGACTGGAGAATAGAGGCAGCGGATAGAAGAAATCTATTGTAAATAAATTTGTAATAAAAAAATGTAATAAAATGTAAAATAAACTTTGCCCATAACCTACAAGGCATGTTGAGAATTTAATAATATATAGACAATATGAGTAAAGCAGTAATTTGGTAAGTAAAAGTTAACTTGATTATTTCAACAATTGAAACATAAGGTAATAGTTTACGAGAAATATTATTTTGATAGAAACATGGCAAGGTAAGAAGAATGCTTGTCCGTATAGAATTATCAATGAATAAGTGTTTTATTTCATTGGGGGTTCATTGAATTTCCATTATTGTTGAACGAGTGCCAGATCAGGTAGCAGTTGGAGAGACGATTACTTTCCTGACACGTCCCGACATATATTGAACAGCGGTGTGTTCGCGTGCCTGGCGGCCTTCCGTTGTTTCGCCCGCGAATGCCAATGCACGTAGCACCCAACAACACAAACCTTTCAATCTTTAATTCCACTCGCTGTGCGCGGCGCCTTAACTTCATTATTGCCTAATGTTTTGCTTTAAAATAGAAATTAATGTCGAGATATCATAAGTTCCACGGAGTCGACATTAACTATTTATAAACTAATACAATTAGAAGACTGCACTAGGAAACTTTCAAACTGAACATTGATGTGTCATATCTTTAAAAAATATATGTTACATACGTGATTACACACATCTGAAGTTCGATTTTTAAACATCTATAGTCGTATAATCTTGTACCATACAAAGGATTTAGTACGTCGATGTAGGTCCCTTGTATGGAATACAGGGGGAGGCGGCTACATTAAATATTAAATGTTAAATATATTTAGGTTTTTACTGTGTTAAAAAATGATTCCGGACAAATTACCTAAACGAATCTTAAAAAATACAACATTTAGGTTTCTGGAATAAAATTATGTTTATCCGTAATAATCCAAACATATTCATTTTAAGCATCAAAATTTTGATTTCAAATTTACAAACAGAATATAATTATATATTTTCGTTCCTCAGATTTTTACACTCAAAGTTACACTTCAAAAAATTGTGTGTTTTTGGGTACATCTACAAATAGGGTAGAGATACAACCTCAACGCTTATACCAGTCCATTCTACGGACAAAGTGACATTAAGAATTAATTTCTCTGGATATATTATCTTTGAAATAATTAAGGGAAAACCAAGAAAACTTTAAAAAAAACTTCTATTTCAGTTTTTTACGCTGATTCGAAATTTTCAAACAGAATTTAATTATCTCTTATGGAGCTCCAGATATTTACTTCAATGTTTGACCACTAAAACACGTATTTTTTGAGGGTATACACCCCTACTCGATCGACGATCAATCGATTCTACGAGCAAAATTACACAAGTGTACAAATTTTTAGATTTTTATTCTTCTGGAAACAACCTTTAGAAAGAAAAAACTGAAATTGGTCAAAATCGAAAAAAAATTAATACACCATCAGTCGTTTTTTTCAAAATTTTATTTTTCTTCTCGTCGAAGAAAAAAAACTGAAAATTTGTATACTTGCGCATTTTTTTTGTAGGTAACGGTAACGGTAAAAGATAAAAAATTCTGTTTGAAAATTTAGAATTAGCGCATCGATATTTACTGAAGTCCGGAAAATAAAAAATTTAGGTTTTTTTCATTTTTCTTATTTTCACCCAATAGTTCCAAAGAACGTATATGCAGAGAAAAAATAGTTGAAATTGTATCTACTAGAGTAGTTATATCCAAAAAACACACATATATTTGAAGTGCAACTTTGAGAGCAAACATCTCAGGAACAAAAAAATATAATTAAATTCTCTTTGTAAATTTGGTACCAGTGCATCGATATCAATATGAACCATTATCAGAAACAAAATTTTTGCACCAAAAACAGGAATTTTTAATTATTTGGGTTATATATGAAAAATTTTAGAGAACTCATTCTAAAGAGGACTTTGCAATGGCAGGTTGACCATAATTTTAGAAGTATATTACCAAAAAACTAAACAACTATTAAACCGGAAACACATCAAGAGTCCCAACTCTCAGGCCTATAATAACGTATGTAATTAAATTCAATGTTACATTTGTGAAATTAAAATGTGAAAATTTAGTGCGAATACTACCAGTGGCGTCGTCAGACCAAGTTAGAGGAAGTGGACGCCCCCCTGTTTAGATTCTTACATTTTTTAAATATACATATTTTTTAAAATTATTCTGCCATAACAACAATAATGTCGATAATCATTAACAAAATACGAGGTGTTTGTACGTTGAAATTGTACGTCCGCCCTGTTTTAAAACCCTAAATACGCCCCTGAATGCGTCCCTGAAGTACGGTCAGCAATAGGTGGGTATTGTGTGAAATATCCATAACAATAACAATTGTAGCTGGTATTAGCGGTAACAAGTCCCATCAAGAAGCACATTCCTAGGATATTGTAAAGATAGCACCTGCATTGTTTATTCACGATGCAACTTGTTCGCAACAATGCATACATTAGCTGCACTAAGCAATTGTTCTCGCGTAATTTAGACTGCAGTTTCTATACTATAAATATTCCTTTATTATTATTATCCGCGACATTTTGATATAAACTCCGAAATTACTGCCGTAAATTAATCTCCAAGTGTTTATTACGAGACGCGACATTTCACGAAATCTGATTACATTGCAGAATGTTACAAGCTACACTAAATTTTAAACGAATATTAAAATACAACACATTTCTTTCGCATATTTTACATAAATCATTTAATTCATCATTTGTCCAGTTGCAACTACAAGGCTTAAACTTTTCTAACATTCTTATCAGGGCCGGATTAAACCTACAGCGGGCCCCATTTATACTTTTTATATTTTTCTTATCTTGGCAACTTTAGCCACCAATCAAAAGAGTGTCTGTTATCAAGTAATCAGATTTTTGTATGATTTTATTAATGACAATTCCACTCATAATTTGTCATCCAATTAAATCACAGTATTTTGGTGAATTTAACCAATCAGATTCAAATCTCATTGAAAATTGTCCGTTACTGGCAATTGCCGTCGAATTTACACAACTAAATATGCGTTGCTTAGATTCAACGTCCATCAAAATTGTGACAAGTAATTAATTGAAAAACCATAAATATTTCGAGGAATTGCTACTCCGAATACCATTCGTAATTAGAATTTTACTTGTAATTTTTGCCTATCTCACTCCTGCTTTTTGCTTTCGAAAATAGTCACTCGTTCTACGGACTCGTTTGATATTTGTTGCATCAGACGTGAACATGACGTCAATAATTTCTAGTAAAATTCTAGTCTCTAGTGCTACTACATATGATTATGAAATGTAAATTGATTTAAACAACACGCTACAACCAATTTTGTTTTAGACGCATTATTTAAATTGACGTACCTATAATTTATTTTTGTTTATAAAACAAAAATTTAGAGTATTAAATCAATATGTAAAGTAAAAATATATATTCTATATTTTACTTTTTACATTTTATTATGTTCTACCTAACTTTATTTCGTAAGCTTTGTAACTTACCTACGAACTACTATCTATTATTTACTCGTTTATATTTTTTATAGTTTATATCAAAACTTTTTATTTTTTACCAATATTTGTTATTAAAAGTTTTTGACTGATTCCGTGTTTTCCTACATATTATTATTAAAATATTAGTAGGTAGTTACAATTGATAAGTTATTCTAAATTCTAATAATAATTACAACAGATTTTTAAAATATATATTTAAATATGTCACAAGCCCAGGATCCGATTGAATCTGGGACCCTCCGAATTATGGACCCTAGACATTTGTCTTACTTGTATGTTGGTTAATCCCGCCCGGATTCCTATTGAAACTTCCAAATGTATTAAAAAAAATTCCTAAAATTGGGTGCCAGATAAAATAACTGACATATCCCTACCTTGCTTGCCACGAAAACGTGTAGTTCTACGGTAAGTGATTGTATGATATTTAGTCGCAAAAAAAATTGACTGTACACCCTCGAGTGCTGTGCGATATAGATATCATATCCACTCTTATTGTACAATACGGTAGGAAAACATCGACCGCTGCGCCACCATGTAGCTACAAATGGAAACTCCGGGTGTGCCACGCGTTAACAAGTGTATTGTAATCTTGTATCTAAAACATGGAGGAAGTAAATAAAATAACCAACAGTGTTAAACATAAATAAAATATTGTATATAAATATTTACCTAAAAATCATTGAGAATTTTAAAAGCAATTTACAAAATATTTACAAAACGGCAGTATTTTTTTTTGTTAGAAAAGGATTTAAAACAAGTTTCAGTTTATTACCATTAGTAGTTGTCAGTATTTTTTATTTTAGTTAATAATAATAGCCTATTTCTGTCAAAAATAATTAGTTTGATTTTATTGTGGGTTTTAAACGGTTAAAATAATGGTAGTGTTGCTTTGATCATATATTAGATAGATCGATTACAAGAATAAATAAATATATCAAATCGTTGATTACAAAAACCTACTCCCCTATTTCTATATATACTAGTTATTTTTTTAGCTATATTAAATCCATGATTTACTTTCATTATATATGAATGTATGTAACTACTCGTAATACAAACCTAATTTACTGTTCCACTGTTCGGACATATCAATAATTTTACTTGTAGCAACAAATTTCGGCAGAATACGTTTGAACATGCACACATGGAATTTACTACTACGCGGCGCAAGCGTCACTTTTCGCATTCATTTGCCTAGCGCATATACTATTGCACCCTGTAGACAAAAAACAATGATTTCGCGTGTTGATAGTAGTCATGTGAAAATTAATTTTTGATGACAGTTTTCGAAAATAGTTATTTGTGTATCAAGGTTCTAAAAGTAATCTTTTTGGGCCGAAACCGAAGTTTGCAGCCGAGGCAAAGCCGAGGCTACAAATCAGATGAGGCCCAAAAAGAACTTTTTGCCGAGGTGCACACAACATTTTTTAGGCGATTACAACAAGAAATTATGAATTTTCATTCAAAATCAATTTTTGACTTCTGTCAAAATTTACTTTACGGCCGCATTTACTTTACGGCCGCATTTACCTTACGGCCGCATTTACTTTACGGCCGCTATTTTTACTCGCAAATTCATTACTTTTTCATTAATATTTGTAACGGAATAGTTAAAATTTAATTACAATTGTTATTATATTCTAAAATAATTAATCACATTAATATGAACTATGTAAATCAATAATGAACAAACAAGCGGCCAAAAATTTTGACTTTGACAGATGTCAAATAAAAATTGATACTTTAAGGTTGTCATCAGATACGAAAAACAACAATTTATGTACCAGCCGCCTAAAAAAGATATTTTCAGGTACTATTACACACAAATAGAATACATAATTCGAATCATTTAAATTTTTAAAAATTCAAAGTTTCGGTTTCAGCATCAAATTCTAATCCTACTTCAGAATTATTAAGTCTTGAAAAATATGTTTATTTATAAAATCAAACTCAATATTTTTGATTACAAAAAATTTTAAATTATTTGCGTGATTCTATTTCTCAATTTTAAATATTGAATTTAAAATTATGGTCTAAAATTTTCAGAAAAAAAAATGTTGAAGTAAACTCCCAATAAATTTTATTTTATAAGAATATACCTACCTAATAGAGGGATTGAGGAAACCGGAGAATCCTCTTAATTGCTGCAATGATCTCATCTTTTAAGAGCCCTTGTCATTGATTTATGCAAAATCGATGCTTGCTGAAAGGAACAGCTCTTGTGCGTGATGCCCAACCTTGTCCACTCACGCGAGAGCCATGCGTGAAAGCACGCGTGACCAGAGCTTTCATGCCCGAGCTTTCAAGCCCCGTGCATTATAATTATCTACGTATTGTCAACTTCCTTAATTAATTTCCCGCGAAACTTCCAAGGTGGTGAGAATGCAATTTAACTTCTCATAGTTCGCGCAGCATTTTTGCAAAGTTTTGATAAATGTGTTTTAAATTCAATAGTTGGGGAATATTTTCTTATAAAGTTGGGTTTCACGTAGAAGAATAAAATTTTATAACATGAACAGTGAGGTACGCTGTTATGAATAAGGTTTCAGGCACATAAATATAACTTGCTAAAGTTTGAAAATATTTTCAAGGTAACTTATATTTTTATCTAATTTTCTGTTTAATAAAAACACCACGGGGTATTTTATTTTCTATTCAATTTTCTTAAGTAAACTTAACTATAAATTTCTTAATAAAACTATTTTCGAGCTCAATATTTTAATCATATTTCACATACACATACATTTGAAACTCATTGCAGAATAAGCTGATTGGCCCTTATAAAGTTTTATATAGGACTTGTGTCATAGGAGTAGCCAGAGAAGGGGTTTGGGTAGTGAACCCCCTCCCCTTCCCTCTCTTCAACGAACTAATTGATTTAGAGACTCAACGTTTGATATATAATTTATTATTATTGCAAACAATATCGTATTGTATTGACATTTTGCTAAAAGATACGGGGCGACATTTTTAGGAACTACGGAAGTCTTAGAAGAATGAAAAACTATTTGAGGAACACCACGGGTGATACAAGACTAAATGGACTAAGTGCCGTAGTAAAGCTGGGGCGAAGGATACCGTAAATGTTTGGTAATACTCACAATTCAGTGCATAATATACACTTTATAATGCTCTAATTATTGACCTCCTAAAACCAAATCACAATCCAGAGCAAGAATTAGAGCATTCTGAATATTTACTTTAATTTTTGGTTTATTGAAACTAGAGCATAATCCCGAGCTTTATTGTTCTAGAATGTGCTGTGGTTTCAGCAGGCCTAAAATTCAAGCAAACACTTCAGATTTCTCTAATTCTTGATCTACTGAAATCAGAGCACAATCCAGACCAGCCAAATCTGCTCCAGAATGTGATCTGGGTCCAGGAGACCTAGAATTAGAGAACACACTGAACCGTGATCCAATATCCGGCCCACTGAACTAGATCACCTTCAAGGTATGAAATGCGCTGGCACGATAGTCCAGCCAGAACACCAGGCTAGGAGGGACTATGGCATAGAGGCCTATTGCCTCCCCGGCGTCCTACAGAGCAGGACTGAATGCTAGCGTCTCAGGATCCCACGTAAATTCTGAGATACGCATTATTACCGGTCATATAGAGTCCTATTCGTATTCAACTTGCAATAGTGGCTGTTCTAGTGGAAATTTTTAAATAAAAATTTGTATACATAGGTAATTTGATGCGAGGAATTCACTGGCAATATTTTGAAGGGTGTAACTCACACCCATTTTAGGGTAGTAGTCAGTTATTTACTATAATACTTTAAAATATAACAATACAGGGTTATATTAATGACGTAATAAAAATCTGCGCCAGAATAGGTAAATGTCTTCTTGAGGGCATGAATACGGCACATTTCTTTTTCTTTATGTGATCTTTTCATAACAAGTGACCACTAACCCTCAATAAAAAGTTGTATCTCAATATATTCTTAGCAGCTCAAGTCACTATATTTTTTTAGCAGAAAACCCCATTGATTTTTTGCTAATATACTGCATTACAACTAAGTGCTAGAGAACAAATTTTATTATAATTACAATATGTCGAAGCAGTTATTTTCATATGAATAATAGGTAAATGGATGATATAAATATAATTAATTAGTTTTGCTTTTGTACAAGTTCAGTGACAAATAGAAATAATCAAAAAGCTAATTAATATATTCTGTATTACATTTGCATATATTTTATCCGCCGTCACATTTGCAAAACTAACTTCAAAGTGCAAATATGAATGTTTTGTTTTAAACTGAATGATTTAACTCCGCTTCAATTTTCATCCTGTTTAATCTTTGCTTTGCAATTCTAACATAACGAGTTTTTAACATTTTCACCGTAATTAATTAGAAGTTGAAATAATTTGTATACAAAAAGCATAAAAAGTCGCGTGGTCGTTCTCGAAGCTGCCGGAGTACTCGGAGTACTCCGGGACTCCGGCGTCACACCAAGCTGCCGCGTTTTTACGCTATTATTCAAAACTGCTGCATTCATAAATAAAATTTATTTTAAATTTCCCTCCTGAATGAGTGCACAACGCGCTTTATCCAAGTGTGCCATGTTTCAAATTTTTAAAATACACTGCGTTCTGCAATTACCCATTTTAATTACCGTCCAGATTTATACGATGGTATTAAAAATATACGCGTACAAATATCGTAACTATTTCATGCAAATTTTCAACTAACCTACATTTAGTTTTTAGATCTTTTTTTTAGGTATTATGAAGCATTCAATTTCAAATTGTCAATATAAAACTGTGGATGAATATAATTGGATTAAAAAATTGGTGTCCCGTTAAACGGTATATGGCTTTCAAAATGAAAATATAGTGTGTAAAAAAATTGGTCTTAATTATGTATCAAAAATAGTTTTTCCCAAAATTCGAAAATTAGATATACAGATTGTAAACCACTAGTACTACCATACCACGTATTAATACAGTTATATAATAATATTAAACATTGAATAACTCTATTACCTTCATTCATTTATTTGAATGATAATTTTCAAGCGTTTTAGTAGTCGTATGGTAACTGGTAAGTACCGTTTTTATTTATATTTTAGCTTGTATTTTAATAATTAATTGTGATTTACTATTGTTATATTATTGAAACTAGTATACATGTTAATAAAGTACACATGGTATTCATTTAATGGAACACTATTGCTATGTCGAGAACTATAAGATCTGCAAATAATTTATATTTTATAAAACAAATTGCCCGGGAAGTTTTCAGTTAGGATTAGCTGAAATGTACAAATTAGTTTAGATTAATAATTTGTCACATTTTATTCAGTTTTTTGTTCTTGTTTATTTACATAAATATATTCTCTAATCAATACAAATAAAATTTTTAGATTAATAATTTGTCACGTTTTATTCAGTTTTTTACTCTTGTTTATTTACATAAGTATATTCTCTAATTCACTACAAATAAATTTTTACTAAACAAACACATTTTCTATACGATCAACATGAAGTGTTTCATATGTGATATATACCTACAAGTTATTTAAATGTTTACAATCTCTTGATGTTACATAACTTTTAAATATCTCATTTTTTGTACCAGTGGTAGCAAGCTGGAAGAATCAGAAATACAAAAATTGCAAGTTTTTTATATCATTAAAATTTATATTATTTATTAACAAACTATAATTAAGCGTTGCGACTTTTCATAGTAGAGTAATATTTTTGAGTAATATTCTTGTGATAATTTGTGTAATTTATCATGGTAAGCCAGTGTAGTAATAGAAAGAAATAAGTAGAAGATAATAACAGTAAAACAGTTTGTTCCGTTTGAAACAAAGTTTGAAAAAGCAGCGTTGCGTAGCCAAATATCGCAGTTTGAGGTTAACTATAATTTATGTAACAAGAAATGCGGTTTTCTTATATGACCAAAGTCTGCACTTAGTTGGAAACTTTTGTTTACAAATCCCAAGCCCGCTAGAACAAATAAAACCAAAGTTTGACCACAAAGACGTGAACATGAAGCGATAATTCCGTTTGTGAAACGCAATGACAACTGACGTTCGATTTCTCCATAAAACTTTGGAATTCCTCCCAAATTACAAGTTCAAGATAATTTAAAATATGTAGAATATCTCAGATTCATTATTGTCAAACTTCAGAATACTTATAGGCAGATAAAAATGAATCAAAGAGCTTTAATTGGAATCCGAAGATGATTTTAAATTTAATTAAATTAATTATAAAAGCGCAAATTCAGCATATTACAATTTGAAATAAATTTGAAAAGAGACAATTCATTATCACCAGACAATGAAATCTTTAAGATTGAAAATTCGGTTTGCAACACAAACTTTAATTACTAAGCAACAAACTGACACATAAAGCACTTTGAAATAGTTCAGAGTTTATGAAAGGCAGGGTCGTAATATTCAAAACACGTTTTCACACTTAATGCTATTCAAAATGAACTACATACCTTCGTAAACAACTTATTACTTATACTACCCTACTAATAACATAAATACATAAAATAGACTGAATCATGACCTATTTTCCAATAATTAAATACGTTTAGTTTTATTTATTTATTTATAAACACATAGTACACGACACAAATATCCCAATTACAAGTCGATTATAAAACGAATTATTTACATATTATTACAAGAAAAATAACAATAATAATAACACGTTATTGTATTGTGTATTGTATATTATTCAATGAACATGTAACGTATAGTATTACTATTACAAATACCACAACTATAACATGAAAAATATGTGTTTATTATAACATTGAACAAATTATTGACAAATAAATAACAATAGCTCGCGTCACTGTTTCACCGCATATTTAACACAAGGCTTTTATTTTTAGTGTTATTTAGCTATAGTTTGAGCTTAAAAAGAAATTATAAAGAAAAACAAATCTAGTTTAACTTTGACTTTTCTTTTAATTATAGATATATTATTTAACAGTTGTGGATACATTCATTACCACTGTATACTTCCTTGTATGAAATAAAGGAAATATTGTAATTGCGAAAAATTTTGGTTTTTAGATTTCTACGGAAGTATCCATTTTGACTATACCTGAATCCATTTTGACTAGTTTCGACGTGACGTCTGTACATATGTATGTATGTACGTAGGTATCTCAAAAATGATTGGACGTGAAATTTTGAAATTCTGTATACGGATCTACTATAACATCTAATTGTGCACCTCTCTTATTTAATACAATCAGTAGCACCAAAAGGGCACTTCGCTTGTAATGTTTTTTTGAATTTTTTGCATAATCCAAAAACAATTAGCCGTAGAATGTTAAAATTTTATTTATGGAATTGCTCTGTATCTAGTTATGCCCCTTCATTTTTGGTTCCAGTCAGCCTTTTCAAAAAAACATTTTACTTTTGGCAGAAACTTAACATAAATAATAATTTAGTTGATCTTAAATTTTTCAACTCAATAAATTGAATATAGGATTAATAACATTGACTGATATTTCGTGAGTAATATGTAGGAAATAAATAAAAACAATAAACAATACATCTTTCTTCGAAATGTGTAATGCAAATAAGGAATAATGATAAACATTTTAATAAAATTTTACATAATATGATTCATTTCGAACAAAAGTTCGAAGATTTGAAATATATGAAAGTTAAAGAACGTTTAGCCATAGATAACACGTATAGATGTAAAGTGTTCACTATTTAATATAATAACATTTTATATTAGTGCAATAGTCACGAAATTCGTATCATTTATCCAACATCACCTTAAATAAAGTCTATTTCTCCTAATCATTTGAACACCTTACATTTGATCCTAACAACAATACATTAAAATATTCTAAATTTTTCGGTCTTTCGAGCCGAATACATTTAATTGTCCTACAATATTAAATATCAAGTTTTACCCATAGACCTGATAAATCCCTTGTTTCATGTTTAAAATACTTATGGTATATCGAGGTTTTAAATGTGAAACAAGGCATAGTTTTTTTTAATAATGTTATTATTAAAGTATAAAAGATAAGCAGAAGCTTGCGATATTTTATTGTTAGGGAAAGAAAAAGGTAAGAACTAGTAATAGTAATTATTGACGTTGTGAAAGATGGTGAAATATGACAAAGTAGGAATCCTAATATCAGTGACTGATGAAGGTTTGACAGCGGATGTAACTGACAAAGGATCAGAATTTCCGCCAACCTTTGCGCGCGCCGAGTGAATTATGTGTATGTATTATAAATGATAAACCACGAATTTCACTTAATCCAGTACAACTGCGGTTTAAAGTTCCAGACAAAGGAATACATTATCAAATATGAATAACAATGTACCTTCACTTTAACACATTCTTCCGACTCACTGGCCTTGACCACGACGTTTCGTGCACAAAAGGAACATTCATTTTATTCTGTGTATTCAAATTAATCTTCTGCCTTCATTTCGTATTAATCCTCAAATTCACCGAAAACCGGAAAAATTCAACAATGTGCTACATATCATCAACATGAGTACTAATTAGGGTAATGTTATCCTGCAATGTTGATTTTGGAACATCATTAGAATTTCAATTGCAATATACAATTTTTTTTTTTATTATATCTGCATAATAATCCTTATTTATCAAAAAAACATTACGTTCAAACAGTACAAAAGAGTAAATAATTTGTTCTGTGATACTAAATACCCCATTGACACAATGCAAAGATCGAATATATAGTATACATAATTCTAATGTAAAGACTGTAACAAAACTTACATTGGACAAAAGAAAAGATACCTTCACACTAGATTAAAGAAACGCGAAAGGAAAGCAGTAAAACCAAATTTAAGCTCCAAATGTACCCTAGTACAACATTGGCAAAAAGAAGTACATTTTTTCGAATTTGAAGACACTAGGATACTAGCTACGGAGAACTTAAGGAAACGCCTCATTCTTGAAATGTTATTTTACAGAGGGATCAGCAATCTGTTAACTCACAGACTGATATTCAGAATCTTAGTTCCGCATATTCTGGGATTTTGAGAAAACATTATGGACAATTGTTTAGCAATTAGCAAGGTTAGCAATTCTTTTCTATTATTTACAGAATATATAATAAAAATAATATAATATTTTAAAAGCATGTGACGTATTTTATGCTTGTTATTATTTCTAGCGCATTAAACGCCGTCTGTTAGTCCGCACACGAATTGTTTTTTTCTTCCCTATAGGGAATAGTGAGATTTTGTCGGTCTAGACCGGCATATGTCTACATTCTTGCCCACGCACACGCAGGAAAATGTTATTCAATATGTGTAGGATAAAAAAAAATACGTTTATCAATAATTTAGGAATTTTATTTCTCTAACACTACTATAATACTTACATATTCTGTAACTGAAAACTATGACAGTATGAATATATGTTGTCACAAGCAGTTAAAGCCTATTAGTTTTTCAATTTACTCATATACAATAAATAGGAACACGTAATTGATTTCAAAATCAAGCCGGTTTTGTTTGGCAAGCTGATTCTATGATTTTGTTATCTCAGTTGTCAAATTGTAAATGAAATTTTTACACAAATTATTTTTTTTTTATGTATTATAATTATCAGTCACTTAAGATTCCAACTTATTTATTTAAATATGTAACATATTAACAAAACAGGTGTTATAGAAACACGGTATTCGGATTATTTGGGTATCAAATAATAAAAAATATTTAAGATAGCAAATAGGATTGAATATACTAACTGGGTTAGCACTTTTACGTATACATTGCGATAAGTAATGTTAGAAAAAAACAATTTTATTTTGTTTAGGGCGAAAATCTTCACTTTTAAAATTCAAGGAAAACGAAACAAGTGTCAAAAGGTAATTGAGCCTTGTTTAATCTAATAATGCAGTACTCAGACCCGGATTGCTCCAATAGCCGGGTGGACCACCTTGCTTTTGGGTCACGGAAAGTTTTCGTGGATTTTTAGAAAATATTAAAAAGAATGACATATTCGGTACACGATGTGAAAAAATGTAAAGCAAAATATTTCGTTAATGCTTTAGCGCGAATTTTTTTTAATTTCGCAGAAAGCCGTAAAACGCGAAAACAATTGTCTTACGCAGTTATTTTAAAGCCTCTAAAAAAATGGATAATTGGTATATTTGAATATGAAATTTCCAAATATTACCAATATGGCCAATATATGTTCATTGTGTTCCGTATATGGTCACTATACCCAAGGTAAAAATATGAAAAATTAGTATGGAAAATAGTATGGGAAAGTAAATGTAATAAAATTAAAATTACTTTGGAGTGGACAATATTATATAAATTAATTTTCAATTTAAAAAATAAGATCAAAATAAAATTGCAATATTTTTAGAGTAACTTGACAAAACAGTAACGCAGCTAACTTGACGTATAGACGAATAAACATTGGTTATTTTTGTCTCAATTTCATGGCACCGCTTTTTTGGAGATGATTTATATCATTTTCATAACTAATTTCTGAGATTACAAGGCATCTAAAAGTAATTTTGCTTATTGATTCTGATGCAGAATATTTTTCTCTACTACTGTTATTTGAAGCATTTTTACATAAAATAATTAAGGAAGCAGAAAATTAAGAAAATATGATTTTACATGTTAAATCCGTATGTTCGCATGTTTGAGTAACCATCCTGTATATATATAAAGACCGGTGGGCAAATTAAATATGGTGTACAGAAGAAGTATTTTGTTTGTAAGAGAGAAATTGATTGCAAGGAAGTATTGAAGAATGAAATGTAATGCATGAGATTGTTTTTAAAAGCAATTTTGCGAAACCTCTTGGTATGCGCATAGAAAGCCTACGTGGCTGCTTGAAGACAATGCTTGCTGGCATTTCACCTAAAAATTGTAAATACAAATGGAAGCTAAACAAACGTAGTGGAACGTAATCACAAAATAGAGTGTTTCGTCGAGAATGTGAAACAAAACAATGTCTACTACACCACGTAGTTCAAATGTTTTATTCAGCAAGTTTTTTCGGTAATGCGAGCCAGTTTGTTGTTCAGGGGACATCAGTTGAGAAACGCGTCTATTTTACCTCGGTGAGCAGCGTACGATCCACTCCGGTTCCCGGTTCTCGACTCCGGAGTTTCATTTAGGAATAGACGGAGTGAATCGCAGCTCTGGGGAGGCAGAGATGTACTACAAACTTGTGCGGTTCTCCTTTGCTCCATTGTTGATCTGTGTTATGAAATACGAGTTGCTAGGCGACTAACTAACTTGCTACCAACTTGCTTTGCAGCCCGAACAAAAGTAGAATGCATTTTGTTTTGTTGATGACTCTCGTTGTCCGACGTTTTGCTACAATGCTTCAATTTATACTAATTACTAACTTCTCTCATATATAGCCTGAATTCCTGAATACATGGCGTTTCAATGCATACAATAATTCCCATCAATCTGCAATACAATACCTGACATCTGTAATTGCATATTAACAGCTTATTTTGTGCACTGTAATAAAATAACAATTTTCTCTCTTTCGACTACAATGACAAATGAACAGGATTATTATATCTAGTATAAGAACAAAATTACATAAAAATTGTTATTGAAAACGGTGTATGATAGGAAGTATTGTAATACATTCAGAAATTGTTACCATCTAATGTTAATATTTATTTATTAGCCCCCATTTATATTTAAAAATAAAATAAAAAATCTGATGCGGACACCACACGACTTTCTTGTATACTAAATTATACACATATTTGCTGCACTTCATTTAAACTTATTTCATTTAGAAATAAGTAATCTTTTATAAAATTTTATTAAAATTTTTATAACTATTCCGTATTGTTTTACACACAATTATTTTAATCGCTCAAAAACCTGTAACGAAGGAAATATTTTCATTTACTTCCTATATATTTCTTACGAAACATATTCTGACAGTTGTCAAACATATACTCTATTGTACTCAATATTTTCAAATCAAATGTTTACTACTAAAATTAAAAACCATCTAAATTATTATTTTTATGATGTTTCTGCTCAAAGTAAAGTGTCTTTTTGAAAAGGCCGATTGGAACCAAAAATGAAGGTTTATAACTAGATGTTCTAGCAATTCCATAAACAAAATTTCAACATTCTATGGCTAATCGTTTTTGAGTTATATTGTATGTTGTTATGTTTTTAAACTATGTACATTGTGTATTTTGTGTCACTTAAAAAAAAATATTATTTCCTTCCTAGAATCATGAAATGATGAAACCTAAAGGGATATCAACAATAAAAATGTAAGTGTTTTTCTTTTTTTTTATAATTTTATCTTTATCATAACCACAAATTGTTAAATAAACAATTAAAACAACGTATCACTTGAGATTGATTTTAACATGCTGTAACAGATGCAATATTTTCTAATCTGTCATGAAGTGTTGTCATTACTGTAAATGCAATATATTTTTGTTAATGTCGAATGAACTTGTCATTATAATTTAAGGATGTTTATTAAGAAAAAAAAATATAACAATTATCAATTTTAGTTTTATTAGAAAAACTATTCTCTAATATTATTAATTTAGGTAAAATCGTCTGCACACTTAAAACAAAACCATCTGTATACACCACTATATTATTACGGATAAAATACAACATAGATTGTTAATGTCAAATAAAGTAGAATACGTATCAACTAAAAATCAATACACATATTTACAATCATAAATTACATACACACTTTCATTTTACATATTTTTTAATATTGTCATTTTCTCAATTTTTATATCCAAACAGTCATCAATTTTAAATTTTGTAAATACTCTGGAAACTGTGAAAGAGTTTGGTCTTAGTTGAAACTCACGGCAGATAAAATGCAATAATTATCTTTTAATTTATTTTTGTAACAATAGAGGGGAACTGTTTCATTGACTGTAATTTAGAAAAGCATGGAATGTTAATGTACAATGGCAAATAACTTTTATTTTATTTGCTTGTATTCGACATTAACCTCAAATTGCTTATTAAACAAATGCAATGCTATGTCACTATATATACAAGTAAATTTGTTTGTATACTTATGTTTGTAAACAATAGAGTATAACTCTGTCTTTAACCGTAATTTTAAAATCATAAAGTGTTGATATACAATGGCCGGTACTTGGTGAAGACCGTAAGAAAATGCGGGGTTTTCCGGTCGCTCCAGTTGAGTAGAGATCTTTGCTCTCTGCCGCATCTGGAAGGTGACATCTGGGAATTATAGCCTGGCCGTATGCCCATTGCAAGTATCAGTTCTAGATATTTATTCAACACCGAACGCTGACAGTGTATTCATTTTTGTTTATGTCGCAAAAAGAAAAAGAGAAAGAGACGAAAATTCGACACATTTGAACGTTTAGTGAACGATAATACAGGAAATTCAACATAAAGATAAACGACAACTGGACAATAACGTAAGACTTAGCAAAGAGCACTACATTTCATTTTGGAAACTGAGGAGGATAAATATGTCTTTTATATTGATGAAAAAGTATTTGCTCAAATATTGTTGTGGAAACACAAATAATGACTAACTTAATGAATCTGATATTCCCGTCAGTGTAAATGAAGTGTTGAAATAATGTACCTAATACTGATATTTATTTTTAGTAAATAAATTATTAACAAAATAAGTAAAACTAGCTGCAATGTGCCTTTGGCTGAAAGAAGCTTTTCTACATGAAGGAAATTAAATCTCCTTAAAGGAATTAGTGAGTTAGATCTGAAGAATATTTTGACCTGATTCGCAATGCCGAAAATTCGTCACCTACATTTGATTAGATTTATTATGTTCTATGTACATATAATTCATTTAATTACTTAATTCGATAATATTTTTTTATTTAATGAGTTTATATTAATTATAAATTTTGTGCCTTACTTACATTTAATATATATTTTATTGTTCATGATTACCTAATTAGCGCGAATTATTGTATTGTAAGACGCAGTACAGTATGTAACATTATTTATAAAGTAAAAGTACTGTACTTTATGTTTTGCACAGTACAAGTATTGAACTGTAAGTGAAATGAAAGTTGTGAGAAATAATTTCAAACGTAGAGAAATATTTACTTTAAACAAATATTTACTTATGACAAATAAAGGTATGATATCACATTAGATCACTGCTACTGCAATATTTTGAATTTTGTTTCCAAAACACACTTGACAGAAATTAATAAAATCAGTAATTTTCTAATTTCTTAGTTTATTTTCATTTTAATATACACATTTGTTTTATATCGTTAGAAAGAAAAAACAGTACTAAAGACAACTTTAAGGCCCATATTAAAATTGAAATTTGGCATGAATTTCTCGACAAGTATTCGATTTTGAGGATTGCTGTCCATTTTCTTAAGTAAATGTGCCAAAATCAGATTTTCGTTTTTGGTCTAGTGACCAATGCATTTTTTCGGGAAAACAAAAACATCATTAATGGTAACTAAAAAAAACATAATACATTTCCTTATTTAGATTTTTTAAAATAAATTCCCTATTTGATATCTATAAAAAATCATAAAAAGCAATTTAATTTAAATAATAAGTTACTGTTTTTTTATACTGCATTTTTGGCTACAAATAATGGTAACCGTAAGCAAAAATAATAATTTCAGTACTTCTAACAAATAAAAATGTTAATATTATTGCGAGAAATCAACAATTTGAAATGTGCTCACGAAATGTCAATAATAATACGAGAAATAAAGCGAACATCAGCAATTTGAACTGTGCTCACGAAAAATTCGGTAACACCATTTAGATTGTGATAACGAATAGCTGGTTGAACCAATATTACTTAAATTTTAGTTTCCCTTAAATGAACAATATCACATAGAATAAAATGTTAAATGAACTATTTAACATTGATCTGAAAATTTCTTTCAACATTTTTTTGTTTAAGAGTTGCTTAAGTATACCCATTAAATTAGATTTATTTATATACGGACATCATTCTCATGAGGAACAATAGCACAAATACAACAAATACATGTTTCATTACCACTATCTCTGTAAGCTTATGTGGGATTTCTGTTGAGACCCAGCAGTATTTTATATTTATATAAACGGGAGTAAATGGTGGATAAAGTACAGAAGTGTAAAAAGCATTGTCGCTTTTGTAAAGTAGTGTCTTTCTATTTGGGAGTGCAAGCAATCCAACAGGTAAATATTTCACAGAGCCGGGGAGGATTGAAAAGAATGAAGAGTGATACAGGGAGATTTATCAGAAGGAAGATAAGCATCGCTCGGCGGCTCGCTGGTCTGCTTAACGAAAGCATCACCACGAAATGCAAATCCGGTGATGCACGGATCGACACTAAATTGAATTGCAGATGTCGGGGAGGCGGAAATGGAAAATGCCGGAAACCAAATAGAAAATGTAAATATTTCCAATGCGCTTTCGCACTCTAATTTGCTTGCAGATAAATAATAAAACAATAACTTCAAACTTGCAGAACCAAATTGGCGTTGTTTACATACAAAATGTGTCATATTGTTTTAAGTGACAGGAATGGATATGTGACAAAATTTAGATTTTTGAGTTGTGACTGGAACACCCCAACATAGGGATTTAACATGTGAAATCAAATTTTATGTAAACTAGTTTCAAATAACAATTGTAGAACATAAAACCTTGCATCCAAATCAATGATCAAATAATTTTAAGTGCGTTGTAAATTTAGAAATTAGGTTTGAAAATCACCCAAAAATAGCGGTAGTTCTGGAATTCAAATAAAAATAAACAAATGTTTAACGGTTTATCTGTCAAGTTAGCTATGTTAGTTTATTTTTATTATTATTTGAAATTACTTTTGAAGTGGTGAACAAGATTACATAAATTAATTTTCAATTTAAAAATTAAAAACAATATAAAATTGCTCAATTTTTTTTATCATTACTTGACGAAACAGTAATTACAAATAATAATAAAATAAACTAACGCAGCTAACTTGACAGAAAATATATTTTATTCACAATTATCCAAATTAACTTCTACTCGTATATCGCCTTTTTCCAATAAACTAAATTAATGTACGGTAGTAGTCTATGAAAACAAATGTTTAAATTTATTTTAATATATTTGACAGCACTGATCACCTTACTTTTAGAGATTTATGACAGTATTACTAGGCAACCATAGTAAACACTTCCCCCCCAAGGGATTTTAAAGTACTTCCCACCCGTGAGATTGTCATTGCTGTTAAAAATGACATACGTTTCCAACCTTTGACAGGTTAGGAATTGACATATTACAATAGTGGTTGTGAATAAAATAGTATACATAGTTCGGTGGGAGTTTCATTACAGCCTTGCGCTATATCTGAGCCTCGAGGCTTCGCCTCTCGGTCATATAATAACCCCTCGGCTGTAATGAAACATTTCCCACCTCACATGTAATATACTAATACATTTGTTATTTATGTTTCAATTCCATAACTACTGCTATTTTTGGATGTTTTACGTCATTTTCAAATATAATTTATTATTATTGATTCAGATGCAGAATTTTATTTTTTTCACTTAAAATAAGTAAATAGGAAAGTAGGAAATTACGAAAATATGATTTTACATGGTAAATTCCTATGTTCGAGTGCTCACTCTGTATAAGATACTAGACAAAAATTAAAGTACAACAACGAGAAAGAGATTGATCATTAATTTGATAATCAAAGATAATAGGTTGTTTTTTTCTGGTAAAAGCCGTAATATTGCATTTATTTATGTTAAGATACAATCTATTATCCTCACATGAAGTTATAATTGTATCAAGAGTCTGTTAAAGAGTAATACAAATCAGTACTGTTTATTTCTTTATATATTTTGACTTCATCTGCGTACATAAGAACACCACATGTTAAGTTATCTGTGATATTATTAATAAAGAGGAGAAATAACAGAGGCCCTAAATTCGATCCCTGAGGAACACCTGATATTGCTTTATATATACGATAGTAAAACCCATTATAAGTTATATGTTGAAAACGATTGTGTAAATAAGAATATAGAAATAAAATAAAAGATTCATGAAACCCAAACATTTGAAGCTTTTAATACACCATGATCAATTTTTTCGAAGGCCTTTGAGAAATCCGTAAACACGATGTCAGTTTGACCTGATTTGTCTAAAGTTTTAGAAATATTATGAGTAAAGACACATAAATTAGTTACCGTAGACCTTTGAGGTATTACGAATCTATGTTGAGAGTCTGTAACGAAATGGTCTTTAATTTGTAATAAAAAAAGAATTTCCAGATTTTCTACGATCCTATTATGCTGGCGTCACATATCCCTTCTCCGAAACATTAAATTGCTAATAACTACATAATTGTAAATTGATGTTTAGTTTTCTTTATTTTAATGAGCAGCTATAGAGATTAGTTTTTATATTTTATGACTCATATACTAAAATTCGATTATGGTCATATAATCCATTATGCTTGTAATTTTGGCATACTCACTCCTGCTTGTTGGTTTAGAAAATCATTCAAAGTGGTATTATATATGAATATTAATTTCCTGTCTCTTTTTATAACTAAGATATTTGTCATTAAAGTAGTATCTTCCACCTTACTAATTGAGTTTTTGAGTTTATTTTAAAAATAGGTGGAGATGCAAATTTTATGAGAAAAATTACATAGTACTAAGAAATGTTTTCCCCACATATAAGTTCTTTGTAATGATTGAGTGAAAAATGAGAAAAACACCAAAATTTAATTTTTCTTTCGGGAACTTTTTTTGTCTGCAATTTTTTTCATTTTCTTGTAATTACAGATTGCTGGTTTAAGTCCCACCAACTGATTTGTGAGTGTGTTTGTCACTTACACATCTTAAATGCAATGGCTGAAATATAACCGGTAGTACAGCAGTTTAGAGAATTGCGGCTCGGTGACTCTATATAAATCTTGAGATAGATAGATGTAAATATTTCCAAAGCACTTTTCTACTCTAATTTGCTTGCAGATACATAATAAAACAATAACTTGAAATGAAATTGCTTCATGAAATCGTACTCAAGTGGGCAGATTTCTTACAGACGCTTCTAGTCGTTCATAACACCCTGCAACACTCGCTATGATTAAACATTTCTCCGTTTGCACTGCTTTCTGCGCTAGTGCGCGGCCCGGCAAATATTTTAGCAACATTGTGAGCTGTAATTTATTATTCAGATTTAATGTCTCCCAAGAAAGAAGCACTAGCTTTTACTTTGCTGCAAATAAAAGTAATCCAATTTTCATTTTAAACAGTTTCAATTTAACACATCCAATTATTTCATGCTAATTTATTTGCTTTTACCCCAAAAAGAATTTTCATAAATTATAGTTTAAGAAAGAAAAGGTTTACGTTTGCGGACGAAATTTATTCGTCCATAGGCTTAAATCTCTTTCGGCCTAAGGTATGTACAACGTTTTACCCACTGCTACTATTAAATGTGATGTAATTTTTAATTACAAGAAAACATGGTAAAAACATTAAGGGCCGATTTTTCCACCTCTAGTTAAAGTGACGTTTACCTAATTATTTGGATAATAGAAAAATATCGTACCAAAATAGTAAATAACGTATATTTTTGACAACTTACAGCACATTTGCGATGCGATATTTTTCTATTAATCCATGGTTAAGGTAAATGGCACTTTAACCAGATATGAAAAAATCGGCCCTAAACAGATGAGTTGCATTGGTAATTTTTTTTA
This sequence comes from Stenolophus ochropezus, assembly GCA_035578165.1. NCBI lineage: Eukaryota > Metazoa > Arthropoda > Insecta > Coleoptera > Carabidae > Stenolophus > Stenolophus ochropezus. The sequence continues at coordinate 12,071,384 of JAQOWZ010000019.1, read as the reverse complement.
TATAAACAATGTAAGCAAGTTGCAAATAAATAAAAATGTCAAATATCAAGCAAAATGTCAAATATAGAAATTCATTTAAGAAATTTTAATTCTTTACTACATTTCGCTAGAAGCTAATACAACTAGGAAATTAATGTCCTGGTAAATCGAAGGAAAGGTAAGAACACTAATACAAGGTATTTTAAATTGGGATAAAAGTTTTTGCCATTTACTTTGAAAGAAAGTTTCCTTCATGGTAACCAAATTGTAAATAAATAATCACGATGCAGTTGTGCGTAATAGTATATTAAAACCCAATAAAACAGTACGAAGTAGAACATTTCTTGTTTATTACTTGATTAGTCGTAATGTTTTAAATTAATTACAATTAATTTTGTCTTATTTACACTGCTAATATAAGTTCGATAAATCAAAAAGTCACTAACTGTGCGATGGCGTACTATACACACGACCTTCCGTAATGTGACACTTAGATAACTTATAATTTGTACCTACTATAATGGCTACTTACATATGTTGTCGTGGAATAGTATATTACGAGTTTTTCAAGACAATACATTGTTCCATGAGTTGTTTGGGGCTCGACGAGCGCACCGAGGTGTGCTCCAAAAAAACGAATGGAACCATACGTTGTATAACACGAGTAAAATTTACAATTTTTTATACTTTGTGTCACTAATTTTATAAAAAAAAACAATTAATTAAATTACAAAAATTAATTAAATGTAATCTAATAATCCTGTTGAATGAAGTTGGACACATAACTGTCATAATTCATGTATGATATTGTGACAAAAATTGCAGTACTCAGAAGTACCAATTTTTCAACTAAGAAAATATCAAAAACATTTCAACAATATTCGATATTATTAAACTGTTTTTGATATAACAATAAAGCAAATGATAATCCAAGTATAAAAAAAATGTCTATATACTCAAAATATTCCATAAATACCTACTTTTGATCGAAAATTGCGATTTTTGATAATTATATAATATCCATATGAATATACATATGCTGATTTCAAATTTTGAAACAGAATTTAAAAGTACTTAAAAAATATATGTTTTCATATTCCAAATATTAATTTTCTTTGGAAAACTGTTATTTTTGAAACTAATATATATTGACAATTCCACTCATCTGTCATCCAAATAAACGGCAGTATTTTAGTATATAGAACTAATCACATTCTAATTACAGTTACAATTTTCACTAATACAAAGTGTGATAGTAATTTCAGTACTATGTTGGCGTTACTTAGATATAATGTCGTGTAACAATTTTTAAAGTATCAAGTAATTATTTTTTTTCTGTGATATTTGCCTTCAAAATTATTTAGTATCTTACTAATTGTGTTTCTTTGAGTTTATTCTAAAAGTGAATAGAGATACAAACAGAATAATTTGAATCAGTCGATTCTAGTAGAAAATTTACATCAAGATATATTTTCTCCACATATACTTTCTGTGGAACGGTTGGGTAAAAATTGTTAAAATATAAAAAAGCGGAACTTTTTGTCTGCAAATTTTTTCATTTTCGAATGAATATTTCTAAATAAAATATTAATAAATTGTAAAGAGGTTTTGTTCTGGCCACATTAGATATAAAAAATACATGGTTATGGTATGCAATAAAAGCTGCACATAGCGTTTTGCTATCTGGCGAGTAATAAAATAAATTCTTATGTCGCGCCACGCAATCCTTACACGTGTTAATCAGTTTTTGTTGTGCATCGCGCAACTGAACTAACAATGATAATGCGGCTAGTACATAAGCACGTAGTTTGCAGGGTGTACATGTAACTTTCTTCACGAGAGTAATAATCGTTAGCGGAAAGTTTCGCGGGAAGTCGAAGACATTCGCAGCAAAAAATAATTTGTCTTCCTGCGGAAACTTTCCTCCCGCCGTCGGTAAATACTGATACAGAAAGTGAATATTTTTCAAGTGAAGTTTGGAACTTGGACTAACGTTACTGTGGAAACTTTCCCGCTACTTTTACTTGCTAAAATGGCGCAGACGTCAACTTACTTCTGCTGTGTAATGTACCATATATTCTAGTTTTATCTTAGCTGAGGGAAACATCCGACAATGGGAATAATAGGCTTTCATTACTGCTACTACATTTGCAGAACTATATTTATAGGACAAACATAATTACACTTTCTAAGAGTCATACTTCTTACAATTTCGTCACGTACGTTTGTCATTATGCAGAGTGGAAATGAATTTAATGTCATATATTTAAGGGTGAGTAGTATGACATGTGTAGATTACGAAAGTGAAAGAATTTTTTTAAAATTCGTATATTTAAGGGTAGTTTTCATTAAGCTAAGATTTTTTGTACTACTGGACTACTGGCAAGTCATTTGCATTCTTCTGTAAATAAAAACCTAATTTTCGTTATTATTTAATTTAATTATTAAGAATAATATCTTATGCATCTAATTTTGAATGTATTTTTGATAAACATATTTTTAATGAAATATAAATTAAAACAGCACTAAAAAAGTTTCTTTAAGAAAAGTCGAATTTCCGTTTTTCGAATTTTTAAAAAATTCTTTCACTTTCGTAATCTACATATGTCATACTACTCACCCTTAAATTTATGACATTAAGTTCATTTCCACCCTTAAAAAACATAAAACATATTTTAGACGATATTTTTGGCTTTTTCAGAAAAAAATCCATTTTTGTTTTATTATTGTGTATAATATTTTCTGTTCACTAAAATAAAATTTCGTAAAATGGCTACGTAAAAGGAGAAATTGAAAAACATTAGTTCTATTACTGCATTAATTCAGGATTATTTGTGTACTATCGGAGAAATCAATAACTTATATTTCATTGCCGTATTTCCATTTTTACAATTGTAATTTCAGTTTGGTAAATGTGACTTTACGGTGTCGTTATTCTTTACGGTACTATGTACCGTGTGTTCCAAAAAGTGTTGTCAATGTTGTTATGATATCATTTAACATAGGAAAATACTTTTAGAAAATTAAAAATTGTCCGGCTGTATCTACCAAGTCACCTTATTTTGCAGGACACTACTACATGTATTACTATATCTTCTGTAATACAGATTACAACATTTTTCATAATTCAGTGAAATATATAAAAGCAAATTAAAAAAATTCTCCTCATATTTTTTTGCTCTACACACAATGGCTCAAAGGTTCTCATTTCAATTCCAACTTAAGACTTTTTTCATATGCTTATTATTTTTTTATGTTAATACCTAAACAAATATTTCTATGTTTTGTAAAAGATACTTAATGAGAAATAATTTATTTGTTAATTAATTTATTTTCTACATGGTATCTTATTCCTTGAAATTTTATTAATTTAAATTATTTTACATTTATTCTGCTATTTTGTAAATGGCTGTACTTAAAAAATCCTTATCTTTCATATAAATCAAGAAATTAATGATAATAATTTTAAAGTTTACCGCAATTTTTTATATGGATTATTATAGAATATATTTACTGCCGTATGCGTGCTATAATTATTTCTTCGATAGTAGATTTTGAGAAAGAAAATTCTGCATTAAAATAATTCTTTAATTGTTTTTAATTCAAGATTTATTTCATGCTGTATATTTTTTTTTTTTTTTTTTTATTACTATGTTTATGTATAAACTGATTATGTTTGTTATTAATATTTTGTAATATTATAATCACATATTATATTTATACATTTCATGAAATGTTATGAATAAACCACTGGCATTATTTTTTTTGCATATTTGTAGTGCATATTTGGTAATTTTTTAATGCATATTTTGACACGTATTTGCTCCATGTTATCCGCTATTTAATATACAATCATATTAACTATTAAAATAAAAAAAAAAGTTATTCTTTTTTAAGTTATTCGAGTTTTTAGTGCCTTTAATATCTACATCATAATATTTCACCTTTCTCTCTCACACATCTACCTAATTCCAAATTTTTGCTACTTCAAACCCTACTTTCAGTATCAAAAGCCATATTTGACAATTAATCTATAGCTCGTAATTAAATATAAAATACAAAGTATATTTCAGGGCTAATCAAAATTTAGGAAAAATAGTTGTTAAATACTGTGCGATCAGGAAAATTTGTGAAAAGACAATATTCGTAATTATTTATAAATTATTTTATTAAAATATTTACTATTTATACATATTTCCAAGCAAGGAACACAATAGTAATTTAAAACGAATTTATATATTTGTACAACTGTTGAAATAGATCAATTTATACAGTTGAAATTTTTTGTGAACCCCACTGTTTGAGAACCGAATTAACTTAACATCTACGTCCCAAAAAATTACTGCTTAAAAATAAAAATAAAGACTTTCTGCAACTTTATCTTGCTTTCAAATTAGATAAAAAAAGTTTCATATATAAAAATAAAAAAAAATAGTGGAGAAATCAAAGGGTGATGCAGTAATTCATAAATTCAATATTAAATATCTAAACAAATTGCTAAAAAAATTAATATGTGTAAATAATAAGATATTGTCTATTATAATACGGGATTGTTATGATTTAGTTATTAGAAATGAAAAATAGTTGACATTGAAATGAAATTGAGTGGTTTTTCCATCGATGAACAACTATAATTTATGCGTGATTGTATTGAAATGTATGCAGAAATAATTAAACTGAATGACGGAATAATCTAGTTCAATCAACAAAATAAAGATATCATCAAAATATAATGAGCCGCGGAAAGCAGAAATGAATTGAATAACAGAGCCATTACGTTTGACATTAACCTATTTCAGCGACAATTCAATCAGTTGTATCTCGATGAAACAATATTATTTATTATGGTCAATCGTAATTGACATTTATGAGACGTAGTTAAGAACCTGAAACAAAATATCTTTACGAGCAGCATTACTTCTGTTATATGTTGGATTATAGATAATCCAGTATTAGATCTCTCTCGCATGGGTAATAAAAATTGGTCTAACCTAGTCCAAGCATTTACTTTATGGCACCATAAAAATGTCTGCGGATATGGTCCCAGCAGAGCCATTTCTGCCAACTTAACGGCGGGAAAATCGACAGTACAACCGACAGACGTATCCAAAGTACCCACCACGCATGAATTGATTTATTTCTCCTCCAATCTATTCTCATATTTCAATTTTCTCATTTCTCCTTTTCTTTTTACTTTCTGATCTTTTCCAAACATATACAGCGGATAACAATTAAATGTAGTTTTTATAAAAAATGATTACTCTTCAACGTACGGATAGAATTTCATAACTCTCAACAAATACAAATAACAATAGGGTCATCGCACATTTTCAGATTTATTTTTTTCTTGGAAGAATAAGTGAAATGAAATATGTGAGTGTAAATTTAATACCTTACCAGTCTTTAGTAAAAGAAATTATTTTTTTAAAAATTGTCTTCAAATTTAAATCTTTCAACGCTGACTTCAAGGCTTCACGAATACGGAACCAGGTTAGTTTGGAATTATCATTCAGTTTGAATAAGGTATGTGACCAATTTCTATATTTTATAAATACGATAAGCTTTCAAAAATAATATAGCTCTTTTTTAGTGATTAATTATGTATAATTTTGAAGTAAACAAATATGCGTCTTGAACGCCCAATTCTTCATAACAATTATTAACTAAAAATATTGTAGCGGGCGACGGCCGCAAGGAGACCTGTTACGACTGATTCGGATACTTGTATTGTTCTGTTGTCTAGAGGGTACGTGAACATTCCCGAACTTAATTGTTCAACTATATAAACCTTGTGCAGGAGACCGCGAGGAAAGTTTGATATTAATACGTATAGTGAACATGGATAGCTGGTGATATAAATATCGTATAAATAGATAGTGCGCAGTGTTAAATATTAAATGTTTACATAAATATTTTATATTTGTCCATTCATAATCTTAGTTATTTTTATTATCTTTATATAATTCGTTTATTAAACTTAGTTATATAAATATTAGTGTTTCACTTATTTTTACATATCAACTAAATAAATAAATCGTTAAAATATATTTAATGCTAGTTTTTATATTTATTTAAATAAATTTATATTTACTGCATGTATAAGGTCAAATTGTACGCCTAATCTTTCAAGAAAACTTGAACATGAGTTACAGCAAGAATTTTTATTGCGACTTAAAATATATTTAATGTCGAGTGGTTCGTAACCCACTAAGCTGCAGATCCCCTGTCTTGTTACTGGACTTTGGTCTGTTGGACAATATAAATTAAATGAATAAATACATAAATTACATATTACAGATTTTGCACTGGCAGGAAATAAAATTTACAATGAAAGATATTTTCACATTAGAGAATTGTGTTCTTTACTTGTCAAGCAGAGCTGGACTAAACCATGGACGTTATGGGCAGTTACTTAAAACTCCGTGACGTTAAGGTCCCCCCGAAAAAAAAAAAGAAAATTACATTTTCAATTATAGTTAATATAATTAATTATGTACGAAGGTCGATGACAGTTCATTGGAAATTGTCACTCCCTAGCACATATTAATTTGTTACGAACTGAATCAAAGTAATCAAGACATAGTACGTTACATTAGGAAAAGTATTTCAATGTGAAGACTGTATTAAGGAAGAGTACTTCCATGTGATGTGAAGGTTACGATGAGAACATAGAATCCGTCTGAAGCCTGCGTTAGAAAAAAGTACATCGAAGTGAAAGTTACGATGGGTACAGAGAATCTGTCTGAAACCTGTATTAGTAAGGGTACATCCATGTGAAGGTTACAATGGATACAGAGAATCTGCCTGAAGGTTGTGTTCGGGAAGGATGCGTTAAAGAAAGGTGCAATTGTGAGTTCGGTGAGATAAAATACCAAGTACCATTTGTGAAGCAGAAAGTGCTTTTTCCAGCTGTCGTTAATTAAAAATAAATAAAGAACTATTATGACGCATTTAATCAACAGTTGCAATTGAAACGGATTTAATAAAGTCAATAACAATTGAATAATCGTTGAAACAAGGTGTCTAATTGAATGTTTTTAAAATATTTTAATATTTAATTTTTTTGTTCAATTAATTAATATTTATTTAATTATTTTGTTTGTTAATAAAAAATATGTTTATTTAAATATGTGATTGTTGCCAAAAGTGTAATTTAATTTTAACATAAATATCCTAAACCAGGGGGTGGGAGGAGGTCCTAAAATCATTTCTACCCAAAAACTCAAAAAACATTAATTTACCTCTATTATCAACCACAAATAACAATTACAGTTATTGAATAGCAACTTTACTTATAATTGATATAATATTTTAATTGATAGCAACCGAAGTTAACGAATCCCACTTCATTTATTTAAATTTTCCACTAAATCAAATAAAATATTATGTTTTTTGCCAAAAAATGTAGAAACATGAACTGTTCTCAAATTACTATGTGTAGTGATAAAATGACTGCTACTTTTTAATTCCTTGTATTTATTTGTCGTGTTTAATATGTACTATAATTTTTGTTGTATATGTATATTGTTTTTTGGTGTTAACATATTTGAAAACAAAGTACGATATATTTGTTACGAATGCTACAAAACAAACACACGAGTGACAAGTTACAAAAACAATTGAACAAAATGAAGCTGTTAGTGTCAATATGAAAATATTCATTATCTAGAGCTCGTAGTTTTATTTATCCATGTTTCACTGATTTAAAGTTATTTAAAATATTTCACACCGCAATTTTATTACAGAAATATTTTATTACGTAAAAAATGAGGTTTTGAATATAAATTCATATGCTGCATGAATTCCTAGAAATATGCAGATTGATGATCGAGTTCATTAATTGCTGCGGGATTAATTTTGAATCGTTTAACCAATAGGCATTCAACTTTTGTATTGAAATATTAAACTTCCAAAATGCAATATCTGATTTTGACAAGTGACAATGTAAAATATTGATAATGTACAAAATATTTTGTGCATTATTAAAATTTTGTTATTACATTCTAATTTAATTAATATCATTATTATCGGTACACTAGTTTAAAATTTTGTTTGTGAAATAAAATGTTCATCATTTTCATATTTTCTGTGTACTTCAATTATTCTACTCTAAATGGTATTTTTAATCTAACGAGATAACATAATTATTCATTACACGTTGTAATACCCTCCTCCTATAAAAACATAACTGCAGCGGCATATGAAATAAATGCGGCTCCATCAAATAATAAATGTTTTTTTAAAGGAAATGTCGGACATATTAAGATTTTTGCTGAGTCTTTCTCACGAAATATATTCTGACAGTTGTCAATGTCAATTTATAAACAAGAAATCAAAGGTTCCTACAGAAATTGAAAGCTAACTATAATATTATTTTTATTAAGTATCTGCCAAAAGTACAGTGCCCTCTTGAAAATGCGGATTGGAACCAAAAATAGAGGTGCAGAACTAGATCCATAAACATAAACAAAATTTGGCACTGCCGCTTGTAAATAAAAAAAGGAGATGCACAGTTAAATGTTACAGGAATCTCTTATAAAAAAGTTCAAAATTTTACGGCTACTCATTTTTGAGTTACACAAAACACGTACATACGTACATACATACGTACGTACAGACGTCACACCAAGGAAGTAAAAAATATTTTTTGCAAGAAAAATTATTTGCAGAAAGCAAGCATTTGCTTAAGGAACAAAAGGTAGGTACTCTAATTCTTGACCTACTGAAAATAGGGCACAATACATAACAAATATTGACGCTCTGAGATATGCTCTGGTTCAAAAAGTCAAAAATAAGATCAGTCTTTAAATGTTTCTTGAATATTATAACATAATCTAGAACTGATATTAATGATCCGGAATATGCTTTGGTTTCAGTAGCTTAAGAGTAAGACCATTCTTAACAGTTTACTTTAATTTAGTTTGTTAAAATCATCACACATAACGTATTGATGCTCTGGAACGTGCTCTAGTTTAACTAGGGTATTAATTAGAGCAAACATTTAAGAAACAATTAAGAATGTATTTCCCCTTTGTACAAAGAAGTAAAAAATGCTAATCGAAATTTTGACAGCAATGTTACATAGCTCATTTGACATTTTATTCCGATGTGATATTGTCTATCTAAGAGAAATTTAAAATTTAAGTAATATTGGTGCAACGGGCCATAAAGTTCATAGTTATATAATTTTACAGGGGTTGCTAGTACTACCTACCATGGTTTTTATTTACAAAAGAATGCAAATGCGTTGGCAGTGATCCAGTGGTACCAAAAATGTTAGTTTAATGAAAACTACCCGTAACTATGAGAATTTTTAAAAAATCCTTTCACTTTCGTAATCTACACATGTCATACTACTCACAATTTATGACAATAAGTTCATTTTCACTCTGTATGTTGTCATAAATAATATTAACATTTACTGTCTTATTTATTAAACATCTACATCTGAAATTTTCCAAATAGGTATTACATTGACTTTTTTGATTTTAATAACACTCACTCATTATTATTATTGGTACGCATTAATTATAAACAATTAACATCTTATGTAAGTTTCGGCACTGACTGACCAGATTTGGGAACATACTTGGATCTGGGTAAACATGATTATTATTAATAGATACAGCATACACAAATCATTGTGTGCTTCAGTGAGTTGGCTACAAGTTACGGGATCGAATAACCTAGTTGTAATCCGATCCAAGTCACTTCCTGCAAACTGCTTTCAAAATTTCCGGTGCTGCATTCTGCACTTTCCATACAGAATGTTCCACAAACTTGGCTATTGGGAGATGATAATACTTCTAAGAACATTACCTGAACAGTAGAACAGTTATTTCTGACTTCGGCGCCTCCACCAAAAACGGAATTATTAAATTAAATAACTAACACTTATCCTTAAATAACTAGTATTTAATTAAAAAATAAAAAGGACTATTAATAAACGTCTATATACATTAGGACAAGTGAAAGAAAATTTCAAAGAAATCTTAAAGTAAGATGGATGATGTTCGAACCTATTGTTAAAGTTGGTATATTACTATTGAATATTGAATTCCATAAACAAAATTTCAACATACTATGGCTAATCGCTTTTGAGTTATGCGAAAAATTCAAAAAAACACTGCGAGCAAAATGCCCTTTTGGCACTGCCGCAACACGTACATACATACATACGTACAGACGTCACACCAAAACTAGTGAAAATGGATTTAGGAAAAGTCAAAACGGATATTTCCATAGAAATCTGAAAACCTAAATTTTTGACGATTATATTTCCTTTCCTTTCTACAAGGAAATAAAAAAGAATTTATAATGATAAATTTTACTTGCAAGAAAAATTGTTTGCTGAAAGCAAGCATTTGTTAACGAACAAAAGTTACGTACTCTAATTCCTGACCTACTGAAAATAGAGCACAATACAGAACAAACAACTCAGGGATATGATTTGGGTTCACCAAATCGGAAATCAGATCATTCTCGAGTGTTTTCTAATTTACTGCACAATCGGAGCAAATATTAATGTCCCGGAATATGCTTTGGTGTGACTAGCTTAAGAGTAAGAGCATTCTCAACTATTTGCTTTAATTTAATATTTAGACATAACTAACTAGTATTTAAATAAATAAAATAAAACATAACTATTATTAAAGGTCTATAAAAAACTATAATGCAATTAAAAAAAATCAGAGACGAACAAAAATTAGATTGAAGTGGGTTGATATTGAAGAAGTGAAAAAATTCAGATACTTAGGAAATACATTAGGATAAGTGAAAGAAAATTTCAAAGAAATCTTAAAGTAAGATGGATGATGTTCGAACCTATTGTTAAAGTATATTACTACACGGCACGAAAATATATGGATGGACAGAACATAAACAAATTGAAGACATACAAGTAAGGTACTAAGGCACATAAAATAGATTTTAGGCCACGATAGGTGCACACCAGAATAAATATGATTATAGCAGAAATGAAAACATTAAAAATTAGAGTATAGGCAGTAAAAAGTAAAATACGAGGAACGAGTAAGAAATACTCAAAATTCTGCAAAAATGCTAAATTCTAGCGAGTAATAAGAAAAGGGAAGTAAGTAACAAATTAACAAAATGGGAACAAGCAAGAAAAGCTTACTACGAAAGAAATAGGTATTCTGCGATACAAATAGAAAAGCGACGTATGAGTAGAGAGAACACATACTATAAAATCCATTAGAGAAATTGAGACATACAAGGAAGATAAAAATTCGAATTATAACAACAGATATCACATACCGTGAGTATTTTTAACGTGAAACATAGGGATTTATCATATCCATGACTACGACTTGATATTTGATTGACAGAAATGTATTTGCAGGTAAGTATAAATAACTCACAATTATACAATAATTACAATAAAGTTTTAAAAATCCATTTATTAACTGCTAGGCAATGACTCAATCTGCTATAAAACTTTTGAATTACATACAATAATATTTGGGCAATTGTAGTATTTTGAAAATGTTTTGAATTTGAACTTTTAATTGATACAAAATTTGAAGATTTCCCACAGTACAGAACTTCTAATTTTAAAGGTCACCAATAAAAAGAATCTAAATGTGTAAGATCGATTGATCTAGCAGATCATTCTAATATTCTACCATTTCCTTCTAAAGTTATTAATGATTCATAAAATTGTTGTTGCACTCGATGTAGGTCTTTCAGAAAATTTTGAACTCAAAAAGCAAGTGTCAAATTCGTTCCTTATGTTTCATTTTAAATGAGACAAGCAAATATACATTGCTGTCAATCAAATATTATGTCATAACAATAGATATGATAAATCCCATGTTTCACGGGTATGATGATAATGAAGACAGAAACATTAAATCTAGCGAGAAAAGGTCTAGGCTTTGCGGAAAGGATTAGGAAAAGGAAAAAGAGTTCCTGTTTGATGATTTGGGTTCAGGAGAAATCTGGATAAAAGAAATTAATGATTAATGTGTATTGTAACAGTACGTACCCACCTCTACCGTACATACAGTTATATTTTAGCCAAAGATCATATAGTGGAAGGTTTAACTTACCCTACGTTGTGTTTATTTAAATAAGTAACCCTTCATCGTCGTAATACAGAGTAGCTGTTAAGAGTGGAGGAATCGGGACAGGTATTTGATAAAATAAAAGAATGATATTCACTCCAAAAGACAGACAAAATATCTGACTTGTGCATTTATTATAATTAAGTAAAATCGGAAAGTGCTGTGGAATATTATGCTCTCTGGTATTCACCTTATGAACCTGAGGGAAACCACAGCCAAAACCTCAGGTAGAGAGACAATTTTGAACATTTAACAATCATATAAAAATATTGCATTCCATTCATAAAGAGTTGTCCCAATAATTTATTATAACCATTTATGATAAAATTGAGTGATTGTGACCAAACCAATATTGGAAGTCATTGACAATTGTAAGGGTGTGCGTGTTGGTTTGCGTGGGTTTTTATTATTTATTTCAGAGTCGGCATGCCGTTGCTCTGATATCTTGTTTCTGGGGGCGCTCGGCATTGCCTGAGGGCCGTTGTTTTGGGGTAGACACCCAGCTGAGCTGGCGAGTCTAAAGCGATTACCACTGAGTGGTCGCACGCTCCTCGTGGTGCCGGTGCCGCACCACGGTTGTGTATTGTTTATTTATACCCAAGTGAACGTTCGTTCGTGCTGATACGGCACATTCTTGAGCCTGAGAGTTTGTGCAGAGCACAAAGTCTCGCAAATTACAATTGTTAGACAACCAATATTAGATCGGTTATATTTAATAAAAATATGATATCATTGTGACAACTATAAACCAAAACAAATAACACATACCTGACTTGTCCGAGTTGAATCGTGGGAAAAAGGTAGTTTATGTGAGGATTAATTAATGAGAGAGGAAGGGTTAACTCTATTCCTGGCGCAGCCATAGAACTGAGTTTATAGGAAAGTGAATATTAACTCTATTCCTGGCGCAGCCATAGAACCGGGTTAATAAGAGAAGAAGGGTTAACTCTATTCCTGGCGCAGCCATAGAACTGAGTTAATAAGAGAGGAATGATTAACTCTATTCCTGGCGCAGCCATAGAACTGAGTTTATAGGAGAGGAAGGGTTAACTCTATTCCTGGCGCAGCCATAGAACTGAGTTTATAGGAGCGGAAGGGTTAACTCTATTCCTGGCGCAGCCATAGAACTGAGTTTATAGGAGCGGAAGGGTTAACTCTATTCCTGGCGCAGCCATAGAACTGAGTTAATGAGAGAGTAAGGGTTAACTCTATTCCTGGCGCAGCCATAGAACTGAGTTTATAGAAGAGGAAGGGTTAACTCTATTCCTGGCGCAGCCATAGAACTGAGTTAACAAGAGAGGAAAGGTTAACTCTATTCCTGGCGCAGCCATAGAACTGAGTTAACAAGAGAGGAAGGGTTAAGGATGACTTACCCCGGACAAGCCAGGCATAAGCGGAGCCTTGGATTCGACTCCTCGAGTACCGATTTGGACTCGGGTTATATACAAAAATATCCCTCTTCTCTCCTTCAGAATGAGGGCGTTTCGGGGGTAACCAGCCACGCTCCAGACGCGTGATCGTGGAATCTTCTCGAATCTGCATATCAACCATGCAGATACAGGCTCAGCGTCCCGAAGTCTGTCCCTTTCAAGTGGTTGGACCATCTGGCTTTCACGCCAGGACGTGGAGTCCATGGGCGTGCGGATAATCCCTTTAGTACTTTGGTGCATTTCAAAATATAAACAAAAACATTATATTTTCTGTTATGTTACATATTTATTTAAATTAACAGTACCATCTGCAAATATTATATTGTGTCACCTGTACTAACGTGACATAGGTAAATTTATATTAGTTAAAATCTTATATTCTATTTATTTAGTACCTATTTTATTAAGGAATATTTGAACTGATGTGTTGTAATAACACATCATTTTAGAGAATTTAAGAATGATTCAAATAAATAATAATTTATCAACTTTATGTTGTTAAAGTTATTTGTAGTTAAATGATAACTGAAAGGACATGGTTTTTCCCAATATGATACTGAAATAGATATTTCTGTTATTTAAAATACTTGATTTGCACATCCGAACTTATTTAAACAACGATATAATTTTATATAATAATCTAAGGAAATATGAATACCGTATAGAAATTTGTGAAATCTACGCCTATGCTCCAAATACAGATAGTGGAATGCACACAATATTTCCGTATATGTCAAGTGTTTTCTGATCTGGCCTGCTAAATGTAAACAAATCCAACCCTTGACTAGTTTAAAAATTCAAACAGATGTTCGCAAAATAATTATTCACAAAAATATTTCATCATAATAAAAATTATTTCTAATATTATTAATAACAAAATTATACATGCTAGCAGTACTGCTTCAGTATAACTATATATTATAATTAAATTGTAAACATAAATGCAGATTCTAAAATGATTGACATTAAATGTTATTATTAATTCATTACTAAATCTGTGTTAATTATTAATATAACAAAAAAGGACAAAATAGTACTGTTAGTAGATAAGGTTAGTAGAGTAACAAAAGTTATTTATTTTTATATAATTCATTATGTTCCATTATCATTCCTCTTAAACATTTTCTTGTTAATAGTTAAGCGACTGGGTAAATAGAATATAACTCATTTGTATGAAGTGTCTTTGGGTGAAACAAATGAGTTTGAATGTGCATTGGTTTGAAACTTCCGGCGTATATTGAATATGAGTACAAGTCCGAAGCGCTCCCTTGCGAACAGGCAACGCAATATTGGATTTCCTGAGTTCCTTAGCTTTAGCTTCTAATTACATACAAGTCGCCGGCGCGGGCGGACTTCCCCAGGGCGCTGCGCTGTTTATGCCTCTGACCGCATCATTTCACCCGCGAGAAATAGTTTTTACTTAATAACGTCCAGGTGTTTTTAGAACTTGGCTAATAAACGCCAACCAACTACGCAATTCAAGGGGTCATCAACAAGGAGATACTGCCCAAGTAGTTTCTCCTTCATTCTTACATGTCTTTTAACAAATTTTTTTATGTACATTTAGAAATACTCGATTGGAATTTGATTTTGAGAAAGAATTGGTGCCTAATTACAATTTTAATATACAGGTTGTTCCATTTAAGTGTGCCACCATTGCTATCTCGAGAACTATAAGAGCTACAAGGTTGGTTAAATTAGCAAAGAACCACCATTTTACAAGACTATTAAAATAAGCCAAACAAATATTTTTTTAAACCAGTGGTTCTCAAGATATAGGGCCCAACTTTCTTATTTTAAATGGAACAGCCTATTTATTTTTACATATTTGGAATCTACATAAAATTAAAAATCCATTGATATGTTTGTAGTTAAATTTTGGTTAAATTATAAAATCCCCAACCTCGTAGCTCTTATAGTTTTTGAGATAGCAATGGTGGCACACTTAAATGGAACACCCTGTATAGTGAGTGCAACGTAACGCAGAAGGCAGAACATAGGACTTTAACATGGGACTTAAAAAAATTGCAGATCCACTCTCTTCTGATAGATTTAGAGCAAAACTACAAAAGTACAAAGTTGTTCAAAATTAATTTCTACATCAGATAAGATCATAACTGATACAACAGAACGTCTTCAGTATAAGATATATTAAATATAAAATGTAATATTTTTGTTCAAAATCAGACAGCCATGAAGATAAAAAAAATATTTATAGATGATAGACTTCTTTACTGGGTGATTATGTGAAGGTAAATCAAATTTCTTAAATGTCAGTCACAGTTATTTATTTAAATTTACGGCCTCTTCTAGTTTCGGCATCACATATGCCTTCCTCAGATGGGATTTTTTTGAGAACATTTGTTAATTAAGTACACATAAAATATGAAAATAATAACAAAATACAGAATAAAAAACTTTTAGAACGTCGAAAAAATAAAAAAACGAAAATACTCAAAATTGTTTTTAAAAATACTTATGTTTAATTTCCAACACCCTTTTGAAAAAAATAGAATTACATTTTAACTAAACTACTAGAGTCTGAATTTTAAATAAATAACTGTGTTTGACATCCCTGAATTTTTTTTGGTCTTCGCATTTTTAACCGATTATTTTTTAATTATTGTTCATTGCAAATTTTATTTGCTTTCTAATATACAACAAACATCACATAACTGTTAATAGAATTCAGTTTATTTCACAATTACTTAAAATTGCTATTGTTACGTGTTCTGAAATTATGATAGTGATTCTGAGACGTAAGAAAAAGTGTAGATTATTGTTTTCCCATTTTTTCTCCGGAAAAAACCTTCCTTTCTTTTGCCATATTTATATTCGTAAATATTTGATTCCCAAATCCCGGCTGTGGACCCCGATCTATGCGGTCCCCAAAGGCCCCCCCTTGAGGCCTGCCCTGCTGCGGGTTGCCCATCATCTATAAAACATTCACCAGATCACTTATCACTCACTCTGGGCACGTTCGCACGTATTGATTTTTCATTCCGTGTCAATTTCGGCCGGTGGTCTGGTATACTTTCAGCTTCAGGACTCCCGTATTGTAACTGATGTTCCGCTTAAAAATTTACCAAAGCGCAGATTGCTGCCACAGGACGAAATATTGCAGGGGGGGACTGCGCAGATTTTAAAATGCTTTGTAAATTTTAATAACGTTTTTACCAGGTCGTCACGTTCTCTATTTTTATGGCTTCTTCACACGTAAATATACATACAAAAAGTCATTTAATTTTAAAACAAGCAAATATTTTAACCTCTCTTCTTTCTTAGTAAATAAGGTAATACATAATAATCACGGTGCACCTTCAATCCTTAAATAGATAAATATATCATTCATGGAATATTATCCATTGTTGACTGAATATTATTTAAACAGATAAAGAAGGTTATTTTATGCATGCAAAAATTACAAAACGAGACGTAAACGGGTTTTTTTATGAGCAAACGTGCTCCATACAAAAAAAAATATATTTATACTTTGAATAAATAAGTAGGGTCGAAAATGTATTTGAAATGATATTTTTTTGTCATTTTGATAATATTTATAAAATAAACAAAGGGACATTACCTTAATTTTATATTACTATAACAATCTTGTTGTTTATAAACAGAAAAACAATATAAATAAAGCTGTCATCTGATTTATTTAAAATGTGAAATATGAGGGTATGCAAATCTAATATAGCTAATAAATTTGTTTTTAGTATGTGTAAAGAAAATAAGAACCATTTTTTTAAGCTGTCAATGTTTCAGTATATTACCAATTTCTATTTTTTATTCTTTGTTGGACTTTGTTGGAAATAATAGAATAAATAACCTAACTGAAATGTGTAATATTAAGAACCTTTCGTTAAATGATTAAAATAGAAATTAATATTTAAAATTAAAATATATTAAGTACAGACTTAAATAATTACTTCTCGTATTTAAAAATAAAATAAGTTTTTATACCCTTTTTATTATTACAAAAAAAATATTAACTACATAAATATACGTAGAGATTTGAATTAAAGGAATTATAAAAACATTTTCATGTTAAAATTTTAATAACTTTTTTTCACTATATTGGTATTTTTTCTGTTATTGATAGAAATACCCTAAATATGTAATCACACTGTCCAGCACTTCGTATATAAACCATATTATTGATTTTTCACTGTTCTTAATTTTGCTTTAATATTTTAATGATGTTTTTTAATAGCATTACTATTCGTAATTAACAAATATAGACATGAAAGTCAATGAAATTGTGAAAATATGAGCTTTTTAATGAGATTAATAATTTCGACGAAATGTAGCTAATTTCCAGTTTAGAACATGCGTGGGAAACGCTAAAGATAAATGTTTATGTGGGCGTTTTGTCCATAAGCTCAATTGACTTATTCCAGGAATAACCAAAAGCGAAAATAGATGCGGATGACATTTCTATAAATACGAAAAGTACATAACTTTGATAATGAAATAAGAAGTTGAAGAACATTTTAATAGTTCTAATTATTTATGCAGCAAGGAATGTAAGTACATTACAACCTTCGAGGAGTTACGAAATGAGGTGGAGCTTGCGGAGTCGAAGTTCATGTTACACCGTACGAGAATACTTGTATTAGGTACTTAAATTCTAAATGGCTTATTATATTTTTCGCTCCACCAGCAATAATTAACTTCAAATAATGCCAGTGACAAAGCGTAATATTTTGACTAAGGGAAACATAACGAATCTTTTTTATTAAACTAGAGAGGAAAGCGTATCTTTTATCACTAAAGCACGAGTTTGACATACAAGATCATAAGTATACATTAATATTCTACAACTTCGTATTGTTCAATGTGATTCTGACACTTTACACGTTCAAAGAAATTTGACTGTTCATAGTTCATATGCTATGACATAGAAATTCACACTTAGAGCATGTCCTAAATTTCAAGGTCGTTTACTTCAAATTTTAGTTAATTCTAGGGATTATGTTGTTATCAAATGTCAAAAGTGAAAAATAAACAAATGAAATCATATATCATTGTGATCAACCTATATTTTTCTTTTCTTTATTGATACCCCTACTTTATAAGGGAAAATAATTCAAAAATTTTGAACGTGTAAAGCGGAGCCATTTGATCAAAGAATATGATGTAAAAATATGACATAAAATAGTTCAAATTCTTTGATCGTGTAAAGCCACCTTTAGAAAAATAGCTTATGACTGTACTGTAAACTTTGACGTTTAGCAGTGCACTTGTTTATTGCCAATATGTCAATTCAAATTGTGAAATAATGTGAAAAAAAAATGTCATAATTGCCATAATTTATTTTAAAGAATATCATTCTAAAATAATGTCCATGTTATACTGCTGGTAACACTGTACATTTTCCTCTCTAGAGAGTGAAAAGTAATTTTCCTCTCTATTTCGCTAGAAGAAAGTAGAACTTTCCATGCATGTCGTAAAAAAATTAACTTATTGTAATGTTGGCTTGTCATTTATTTTATTATTAAAATTTCTGTTTCATAAATACCCTTTTTTATTAACATATTACAGAGATTTTAATTCTGGGATTGATCTACCATTATTAGTTATTTTTTATCATCAAAATTTAGTGTAATTTTTGTATTATATCATTATTAATTTCCATGATAATTGTTAAATTAAATATAATAAGTAAGAAATCAAAATAAAAGCACCTAGAAACTGATAAAAGAATAAAATAAATATAGAGACGTACCGGTCAAATATGCTTTTTTCGTAGTCATCCGATCTGGTACGGAAACGTTGTTTTGAAATATTATTCAAGGCGACGCGAAATTGCGCGAAAGAAATATCGTATTATTTTACAACAATGCACCAATCAATTGTATTGTCAACAATACTCCAATATTATATATTTACAATATTTGTGAAAATTTAAAAAAATTTAATCAAATAAATTGAAATTTATTTCTGCTCTCAACACACAAGGGAAGCAATACTTCCTTTGATTCCACAGACGTTTCGTCACTGAATAATATTAAAGTATTTGTAAAATGTTAGCTACGTGACATTTCAGATTTATTTATATGCAACTGTTTATAGAGAATGTTTCCGTTGAAAATGGTAACCAAATAATAAATGTTAAATGTTATCACAAACGTACGACTTATAGTGGGTTTATGCTAAAGTATAAAGTTAAATTACACCACTATACTAGAAAATTAAATTATATGAAGACTGTTTATGCTCAAAACTAAACTAAAGAATAAATCAATGGGAATGTTCTATTTGTGCATGCGTATACAGGGTGGCCCAATGAAAATTATCAGCGCATTTTTTGGCCACTGAACATTAATTTTGCAAAAAACGCTCGAACACCTCAATTTTAGTATAAAGGGGGACACCTGAATGGATTAGTACCAATGGCATAATTTCAACCCTAAAATGGGGGTGGACTGCACCTCAAAAATTTTAAATGGAAACGGGTGTCAAACATGTCTCAGTTCGAAAGGCCTTTCAATTCTCTTTTCAACAGTTTTTTTATTTTTCATATTCGACCATTAGTTCCAGAGAAATATCGTTTAAAACAAATTTTATCAGGTGTTTAAAATTGCAATCAAGTAGGCTTAAACAAATGACAGACACTAAATAAACAATTTTTTCGACAAGTTGTTTGTAATAAACAAGTAATTTGTAAGTTAGATTTCTTTTTGTGGGGTTATTTAAAGTCTAAAGTTTATGCCACGCCACCCGAATCTTTAGAAGATTTACGGCAACATACCGTAGCTCTAAAATTTTGAGCAAAATCTTTATTATTGTATACAAGTTGGAGGTACTCATTTTGAACACCTAATAAACTGATACTTGAGTTTCTGTCATTTGTTTAAGCCTACTTGATTACAATTTTAAACACCTGTTAAATTTTGTTTTAAACGATATATCTCTGGAACGAATGATCGGATTTGAAAAATAAAAAAAACTGTTGGATAGAGAATTGAAAGCCCTTTCAAAATGTGTCATGTTTGACACCCTTTTCCATTTAAAATTTTTGAGGTGCAGTCCACCCCCATTTTAGGGTTGAAGTTATGCCATTGGTACTAATCCATTCAGGTGTCCCCCTTTATACTAAAATTGACGTGTTCGAGCGTTTTTTGCAAAATTGATGTTAAGTGGCCACAAACTGCGCTGATAATTTTCGCTGGGCCACCCTGTATACTAATACTCCTTTGCTATTTTATCTTTAAATTTATTATTTTTTTATTGTGTACAAATTCAAAGTTTTGAACTAGGCTTATTAACATTTCGTCCGTAGTATCATTCATTATGTTCTCCATATTTTGTCAGTCTTAAAAATATCACTTTCACGTTTTATTTACAAAACTTTCCAAACGTCAAACTAATGGTTACCTATGTAAGTATTGCGCATGTGCAAGCATTATATAATTATGAAATTAAACTAGAAAGTTAAAAATAACCAACTTCTTAGTGTTGTGACAATAGTTTAGTTTGATACCCACTTTCTTAGTTTAATTTTAGAAAGTAATTTCTTAATTTAGTTGTCTGCATAAACCCACCATTATATTGCTATGGAAGTAAGTTATGCTTATTCAACGGTGGAGCAATAAAATAGCTATTTATGTATTAAGGGCGAAATGATATAGATTTTGGCCCGCGGTGCAAAATTGAAGCCCGACGCGCAAAATATATTTCGCTCGTAATACATACAATATTTTTTGCACATCCGAAGTAGTATTACTTCATCACCGCGATCAAAGTAAAACGATGTTCAAATCAAATTCAGACCATAGTAGTCTATTTGACATATGTACGTTGTCATGGATAACAATGAAAACAAGCAAGTAGTAAGTAAACAAAGTAGCAAAAAAGCGGTGACACGTCAAAAATTTATTATAAAAATGGGTGAAACTGGGCACGAAAAGTTCTAGGGCGAAAATAACTCCTTTTTTGCCCTCGGGCGAAAAAGAGTGTCATTTCGCCCTTAAAACAATGTTATTTGTCCGACTTTTACGCCCGGATGTGCAAAAAAATATTTAGAAACGGCATTGACTTTTTTTGTAATTTCAGGGTTTCGTGGCGAATCCGGACCGGGCGAATTGGGATTTCCTGTCATCGTTATTCTGACACACATCGGTGCTGCCATCCCGTAATACACCGCGAAGCTCCGATCGCGTCGGATAATCCATACCCCGAGGTAAACTTTTAACAAATCAGTTCGGAATTTGAAACTAAAGTGAGAAACATGGTTTGGAATTTTAATTGAGGGTTTTTAAGAGGGTTTCGGTTGGAAAGTCGAACGGTTTTTGTTGTTGGGGATTGTACCAAATGCTGATAAGCTGCTCTCAAAGACACCGAATTGAGATTCGCAAACTTCTAAATCTGACACAACTATTTCAAACTATTTACACTCCAAGAATCTTCCACTTTTGTGGAATTGAGGAAGACAATTAGACTTATCTCCTGCGTTTTAAAAGCTCTTTCAAAACTGCCACTAATTAGGAAAACTTTCTTTAATATTCTAATTACTACCAGCACACTTGAAAAATATAGTAAGATTGTTATGAAGGTTATAGTCATACAAAGAATATAATAATTGTAGAATTTCTCATTTCTCACTCATGCTTCGCAATAAATATGTATATGTATATATTTTATTCCTTTGTATCACCAGTGGCAGATCATGGTGATATTCTGAGTGAGGAAAAAAAATTATAATGTATTGAATTTTAATATTAGATTTAATATACAAAAATCGGAACATACCACCACATTTAAAAAGAAACAGTTCGTTACAAACAAAATAAGATCCATTTACTCATTAAACAACAAATATATAGGTACATATTTAAACATATAATCAGTCCTTACAATTATAAAATAATTTCCTTCTTTCTAGTATTATTTTTAGCAAATTTGTTGATTATATATTCTACATTAATGTCAATATCGGATATCTATGTAAAAGAGCTAAGCCACTATTTTCCCCTATTTGCTATTTTAAATTTATTCTATTTTTTGATATCCCAATAATCAATTTATTTTTTATACTACCTATGGAGGTTAGGTTAAGAGGGTAGTTTCTCCCATTACCCTCCCTTTATATCCAAATCTGCGTATCCAATGCATATGATGTTAGTGTAATTAAGCGGTCTTACCTTTAATCATTAACATCCAGATTCATAAAAAAATAGTTACTAACCCAGATTAGTTATATCCCTTGGGATAACATCCTGAAATGTCAAACAAACTTCAGTCTTAATTAATAAAAAGAAGAATTAAGTATATTACTTGGTTCCAAAGATAACTCCATTAGTTTGATGGAATTAGCAATATTTGTAGATGATTATCAGCATTTCTAAATGATACGGAGGAAAATTTGTAATGATATTTGACAACCTAAAAAAAGCATTTATTGAAGAATGGTTATAATATATTTTTATAATATTTTCTTTTATTAAATTCGTACTACATGGAACAAAAACATTAGAGTTTACCTTTTTTATTTTATAATGTAGTAATTATTCTTTTGTTTCTAATGTTCATTTCGATCTTCCACTATAAAATCATTTTGACCTGAAGTAACATATCTAATTACTACATTATAAAAAAAAGATAAACTTTAACGTTTCTGTTCCAAGTAATGCGAATTTAAGAAAAAATATTAATAAAAAATTTATTATAACCATAATTCAAAGAATGCCTTGCACATGTTTGTAGTCAAAGTATTTTACTTCTAGGTTATCAAATATCACCATAAATCTGCCTCCGTATCATTAACAAATGCTGATAATCATTCCACAAAACTAGTGGTCTTATCTTTGGAACTAAATAATATACTTGATTCTTTTTATGAATTAGAATGGAATTGGTGTAACATTTCAGGATGTTAACAAGGGGTATAAATAATCCGGGTTAATGGCAAATCCCTTTTATGAATATGGGTATTATAGTTCAGAATCCACTATAAGCTGTAAGTCTCTTACATAAGTTGTAGATTGACAACCTATAGCGCTCAAATTCAAGTAAAATAAAATATACTTGAGACTTTGCTTGACCTAGAAATGTAGTGCAAATATGAAAATATTTTTATTAAATTTTATACCATTACCATAAAATAACAGTACCTCCCATATGAACCTTAGAACATATGAATTCTTAGAACAAGAACAATAAATAAATACTTATTAATAGTATAAGTAAGAAATAACTGTGAAAGTAACTTTCAATTGTTGAAAGTAACAAACTATAAACTAGTTGTCTTTAAAAAGCTATTGTTCACGGTTGAAAATTATTGAGTAGTTTCTTGAGTAAAAGAAAAGACACCTGACTGCGAGAATCCAATGATAAAAGAGCTGTGAAACAAATGGCTTCGGGGATGCAGTAACAAATAATTGAAGTTGCAAGTGGGGGTATTTTAAAGAGGATTACTTTGCGTCAAATTGATGAGTGGTAGCACATCAGTCTCACCGGGACAGTTCCCGGCTCGCTGCCTGATGGAGACAGTGGAGCCAGCCAACCTTGCGCCGGACATGACGTTAAAATAGAGCGCGGGAAATGTATGTACTAACACGTGGTTTGCTGAAGAATTGCCCGGAAGGTACTCTCACAGATAAAGCGTTAGATCCACGGTCAGACTACATGCTTTATGTGAAATGAAACTGATATGATACAGCAATTTTCGCCTTATATCACTGAATATATATTTTAAAATAAAAATAAGATCGGTCATATACTTCCATAGATTACTTGTAGTTTATGATAGATTGGTATAGTCCAGTAAATATAAGATACTACGCAAAAATATTGTAGAGTTGCGGGATCTTGAAGTCTGGATAAATAGCGTTGCCGTCTATACAAGTCAAGACAAGATTTTCAAAGTCTTATACTTATATTTTAGTTATTACCTGGTTAACGATTTCATATTTGCTGGATCTTGGCTTGGTCATAACACCAAGCTAAAGATTGCGCTATGTATTCCAAGCTGTATAGGTATTTATTAAAATTATTTGGTGAGTTTATTTTAACGGGAAACATGGGATTTGTTAAACTCCAGCAGATATAAAATAGAGGTTAAACAATAACAAAACTTTTTTATAATTAGGGAAGCTGTGATGTTTCTAGAGTGATTTTAATCATTACATATTGCCATTAAATACTTTCGATATTAATGTTCCGCAGTTAAAAAAAAATCAAGTGGTGTGAAGATAGAACACCTAGTGGGTCACTCCACAGAGACGCTGACTTTTCGAAATTTCTTTGGAGGCAAGTTTCTTATAATGAATAAAATAAAAAAAAAATTATTACAAGAAAAAAGAAATACTAGAACAAATACTTGCTCTGAATTCCGATCCATTGAAATCAGAGCACAACCCAGAGTAGCTAAAACTACTCAATGTGCTCTGGTTTTAGTAGACTACGAATTAGAACAAAACTTGTAAAAATTCTTTAATTCCCGACTCACTGAAACCAAAACACAATCCAGAGCAACCAAAATATTGCAGAATGTGCTTTGTTTTCAGTAGCCCAAAATTAGAGCAAACTCTTTTGAGAGCTTTAATTCTTGACCCACTGAAATCAAAGCACAATCCAGAGCGCCAAATCTGCTCCAGAATGTGCTCTGATTTCACCATCAGGGCATGAGATGCCCTGGAAGGCGGTCTAGCCAGACCACCAGGCGGGACGGATGCTTGAAGGCCAACTACCACTCCGGCGCCCCGCAGAGCAGGACTGAGTGCTAGCGTCTCAGGATCTTCGGTATATCCTGAGACGCGCATTATTACAGATCATATAAATTTCTATTGGCTGATATTCAATCTGTAATTGTAGCTGTACAAGTGTGAATTTTTAAATGAAAATTTGTATATGTAGAGGTAACGTTTTTAAGGGTGTAACTCACACTTATTTTAGGGTAGAAGTCAGTTACTTTAAAATGGAAGAAGGTAAAATATTTTTTAAAATAATAACAATTTCGATCCTTACTATTGATGTAAAAAAATGCTGTGCTACGGGAAATGTAACTGCCCCTAAGATTTTTTTGCGAGCATGAGCTCCGATGCTCCCTTGAGTCACTTTATTTCTCTACAGCGCGGTGAAGTAGGTTTCATTTTAAAATTAACGCTCTGATACAATGCTGTTAAATTCGTAACCATGGCTATGACAAATCCCATATTTCACATTAAAATAAACTCAAGGTACCTATATACGATATAGGTGTCTACAGAGATGGAAGAAAATCTATTATATTTATAATTTATTTATTATCTTAATAATATCTCAATACATACATTAATATTTTTTCATTTTTTAATTTCACTGTTTTTTTTAACTAACATTCCAAAACAGTTATTTAAAGTAACAATAATTTTAAAGTTCTTTTGCATTTTTTGTTGAACTGCAACAAGAAACCTGAAATGATCAGATCCGGTTTTTGAGGTAGTTTTGTTAATAAATGAGGGGGTATTTATCGGGAGATGCTGCCGAAGAGCGGAGGAAATTTGGCGCGCGTAGACCGATTTATCTGTGAAAGTAGTGGAGAGAGGCGCTCTAATTTGTTGCCAATGCCAACGCACATTTTGGCAAGTGGACCGCGCACTGTTTATGCATGAGGGGACGGTAATTTATTGGTCTGATGCTGTGGAAGATGCTGCTGAAATAACATAAAAAGAATAGATTTTTTTCTTTCTGCGCTCTTTGACCACGAGAAAAAATATTAAAATTGCAGAGGGGTGGGTTTACTTTGCAGAATTCATTATCTGACAGTTTTACATAAAAATACTACGCTTAAAATTCACTAGAGTAAACTTGTGTAAAGGGGGCTGTAAGTAAGCAATAATGTGCTCAATATACACCTTCAATTATGCACCGGTCTTTGTTTGTAGATCAGAAATGACAATAGTAATGCTAAGTTAATTTACTATTCATGTTTAAACAGAACCCGTGTTTGTTGGGTTCGGGTATTCATTGTTGACATGGAATGTGAAACGAGACACTATTTGAACCACTGCTGTAAATTTCCCAAAATCACTGTTGGCTTAGCAGTTTAGCTGCACACAAACCAAAGAACTTTAAGTAGTTAAAATATATCGTGGATGGTAATAATCAGGTATTTGGTCAGAATTTCTCTATTGCCTATAAGGCCGACATTTTGACACCACTTTTGTCTTTTTCAGGGTTAATAGACTTTTATGTAATAATGTTAAAAGAATATAAAATTGATGTACATAGATATAAAATGTGTTCTTTTCACAAAAAGGTCGTCAAATTTAAAATTGAGAATTTAAAAACATGTCAAAAAGTCGCACATGTTACTAGGGCAAGTGAAAAAACAAGTGGTTTCGAAATGTTTGCCTTGTAGACAATAAAGAATTTCTGACTTAATACCCGATTGTTACCATCCATATCGTCTTCTATAGTCGAATATTCATTTTCATTAAAAATAATCTTATATATTTTGGCATCACAATTATTTGTATACACAAAACTTTCTTTGAGTAAGAAGCTTATTTTCAATTTAAACTATCTGCAGAGAATGGTTTTAAAAATGTTTTTTTGTTTGACGCTGTATAAGTGGGTACACCATCGATTTCAATAAAAATCCATACACATATGTAGAAAAGTCCTTAGAATCGAATTCTATCTAGTAGAAATGTGAACACCCTCTAGTTTTGGCTGTACCAGTGTACACCCCGAAATCAAAAAAGTGTATACAAAAACTGCTGTTTTTTCATATTTTTATTTTATCGTTTCATAGCAAAAGTTAGTCCTTCATGAAATTAACTTTTGTGCAGTAGAAAAGTATACACCTTCCAGTTCTGGTTGTGTACAGATCAATTTTTAGAAAATTTTGCACAGGTAATGTTGTTTTGTTGTCGCTACGTAACAAAAATGGATTTCACTGAAAAAATCTCACTTATATGCAAAAGTCCTTGGAATTTATTATTGGCCTAGTACAAAAATGTCAACCGCTTGGTTTTGGTGTTAAGTACCAAAAACTTCATTGGCACATCTTTCATTTATTTTGCAAGTTAACCTCAGTTTTTGAACTTT
The DNA here is from genome assembly GCA_035578165.1 of Stenolophus ochropezus. Lineage (NCBI taxonomy): Eukaryota > Metazoa > Arthropoda > Insecta > Coleoptera > Carabidae > Stenolophus > Stenolophus ochropezus. Next base: position 12,043,849 of record JAQOWZ010000019.1, on the reverse strand, counting down.
TTTAAAAAACTGTATCAGTCGTCAAAAATTGAAACTTAGTGTATTTATATTCAGAGAATTCGAATCTGATAATGAAAAAATCAACCCTCAAAACAAAAAAAAATGTTAAATTAAATACTCCTCTATGCAAAATCAGGCCCTTATGAATTTGGTTGAAAATTTCTAAACTAATGTAAAAATGTCCATAGAATCGATATCTATTTACAACGAAAATGTCGACCCTTTATTTTTTAAGTTATTGTTCAAGATCTGTATTAGCAACCTATAGCTTTATTTCATTTATTGTTTTTAGTTCATCACAAAAAAAAACTTTTTTTTCTGAAAACTATACCAGTCGCTAAAAATATTTGACATTTATTAATTTCTGTAAAACTATCCGGAGATTCTAGTTTTGTATAGTAAAAAAATATTCAATCCTTAGTAATTAAAATTACTTACCAAAACTGCATCAGTTTGTCACAGAATTATTTCGTTCATCTGACAATTTATAGTTATTTTTATAGTAGCATTGACCATTATTTAAAATATAAAAAATGTTATGGTTAGAAAAACAAAACACTTTGCATTGTCCTTGATCTGCATGATCCTTTCGGTGCCAAATGGAGTTTGAGCCTTCTGTGGAATTTATTTTTATTTTGGTAATTTTCTTTTGTTGGTGGAGGAAAACAATAACACCGTAATAATATCTTTGCGCGTTAATTTGCGCCTGTGACGTCACACATTAGCATACATATCGCGGAGTAGGCCTCGGCAAGTTGGAGACGTTTTTCTGGTGAAGTTTCTTAAACTGGTTAGCCTGGTCGATCGCATTCTCCCGCAATCTGAACTCGGCTGCTGTAGGCTTTTCAGGGATTGTGTAGCTTTAGAAAACGAATTGAAACTTCAGGAACCGCTGTGAGACGAGAATCAAAAGTGATATTCAAACAAAACTCAATTGTTTTAATTATGGTAACCGCCGGAAAACAAATTGGATTTTGACTTAAGAAATTTGTTTCACAATAAATTCGTTATAGCGAACAAAAGAGGTTTCATTGTTGAGTGAAACAATTGAAATTATTTTATACCTGTAATTATTATCAATTTGTCGCTTATTTATCATTCTTTAAACTCTTTTTATTGTTGAAAGCAACTGTTTTCTTAAATTGTATAGCAGAGAATCGCGGTACAATTATAATTTAACCGTGGGTACAATTTGACCGGTAAAACGTTTAAGAAACGGGACGCTTCTCAATTGATATCTTATATTTTGAAATATACTACCGTTTTAGTAGTTTTGCTTTTATTAGATAAAAAACTGTTCTTAATTTTTTAAGTATTAATAATTCTTATATATTTTCTTTATTGTTAAATTTTCATAGTGTTTACTACTTTTAAAACAACGATCCGTTCCTTGTAAGAAAAATCATTATAAATGACGTGTTTATTTTATTTATAAGTGTTTAGAATCAAAATATTATTCAGTATTTTTGATCAGTTATTGACCTACTAAAATGCTCTAAGTTGTATTTTAAATACAGTAAATAAAAAATCAGGACATAAGTGTTTGTTCTAATTCATGCCCTAGGAAAACTGGAACACTTCCCAGAGCATTAATATCTACTTTATATATAATGGTTTCAAGAAATTAAAATTAACGCTAACAATTAAGAACGCTGTTACTGAAAGCATATTTCGGTGCATTAATATTTTCTGTAGATTGTGTTAGTGTTTCAAAAGCCAAGATTTCTTGTCTTGTTTTGTTATTTCTTGTCTTGTCTCGAAAAGAAAGACAAGAAATTTAAATATATCTTGTCTTTCATTAATCTTGTATATAAAATTTTTGTCTTCATTGTCATTTTCTTGCATATTTCTTGTCTTGCAGGTTACAAAGTAGGGATTCCCCTATTCGCAAATAAACTTATAATTAGTCTTTGTGTCACATGTACATTTTTATTTTGTTTAGAAAATATCAATGTCAATTATCAAATATAACAATAAACAAAGAATAATACAGCTGCATTCCTTTAAGGATTTTTTAGCAAAACAGCGACATCTTTATAACAGAGAAGCTTTTCCCTAAAGCTCCCTGGTTATATAAGAAAGCATTTTGTGCCTTAACTATGGTTATATAATTTCAAAGAATAAATATATTATTGAGCCAATAAATATAATCTATATGTTAATGTTACTACATTCAAAAAGTAAAAACTTCATTATTTTCCAATTCCGTGAAATACATCTATATTCTTATAATAAATATGTACTCGTATTTCAAATTAACAAAAAAAGCAAGAGTACAAAAATTGAAGATAATCTCGCTATTCTTACATTTTTCTTGCAATACAATTTCTTGCTTTGTCTTGCTCTGAAATTTGTAACTCTTGTCTCGTTCTTGTTTTGCATTTTTTGCAATACTGAAACAAGACCAAGAAAAATACAACTCTTGTGGAACACTAGATTGTGGTCTAAATTCAGAAAATACCAGAGCATATACCCGAGCGTCAATATTTGTTTTGTACTGTCCTGCATTTTCAGTACAGCTTGCTTTCTGCACTTGTTCCCCATTTTAAACTGTTTCTTTCAAACTAAAACTTATCATAATGAATTCTTTTTTATATATTGGTTCCATTATCTGGTAGATATTCAAATTGACAGCCGACATGGTCTGAAAAATAAGAGATGAAATCATGACAGCTCTGGCACTTAACACCGCGTGAAAAACCGCAGGCCGGCTCCTCGAGCGTCGCGACGTGTTTGTCATCGCGACGTCTGCGGCGTCGTTGTGCACGCCTCATCAACCGCCGGATCGCTATTCCACACACGTGCAGATCGGCCTACGCCGGCCATTTTACACGCTCCTGAATTTTAAGTTGGGAAACTTCACATCGAGCCGCTCAGCCTCGCTATCAGATAGACAAGTTTTTTGAATTTGACGGTTATTCACCACAATTTTGTGCCTCATGAATTAATTTAACTTTCAAACCTACCGTTCGCACTACATTGGGAACTTGAATTGATAAAAATCTGATGTACTCGGCACATAATATTCGGATCTACAATGTACTTTAAAATTTACATTCAGATATACTCAATACTGTTTAACAATTTGATATTTACTTATTAAGTTTAGATAATTTAAAAAAAAACATTTTTGAACGAAAATTTACTTTTTTTTATTTTTCTCATTTCAAAGAAAGTATATGCGGAGAAAAATCAAATAGTGCCTCTAGCCAATTTTGAAAAATACAAATTTTTTTTTGATGTGCGACTTTGACTAGGAACAAAAATCTAACGCGTGCAACACATTACTTCCTTCTAAACGATATATACACATTTTTTGCTGCACTTCATTTAAACTTATTTCCATTGAAAGTGAAATCATTCTTCGGCTAATCATTCATTCATCAATTTCCATTTGTTTCATATCTTTGAATTTCTCTCCGATATGGAACATCTTTTAAAAATTTTATTAAACTTATTATTTTTTTAAAGTGCTTATTACTATTCCTCATTGCGCTACACAAAATTATTGTAATAGCTCAAATACTTACAAAGAAAGATATATTGTTTTCATTTTTGCATACATATTTCTCCAGAATATATTCTGACAGTTGACAATGTCGTTTATTAACAAAAAATTAAATGAACACAAAATGTTTAATTCGACTGGAAGAATGAATAAATTAAGATGTTATTGGGGAATTTAGCCAATGTATTAAAATCAATTACACATCAACGTTTCGTCTTCAAATAAGTCTTCTTCAAATAAAAAGTTGTTAATTAAAATAATTACAGAAACTGTTCGTCAAGGAATAAAATAGCTTAAAACACATCCATATCATTCAAATTTAATACAATCAATTGATTGTATAAGTTTGATTGGAACCAAAAATGCAGGTGCATAATTAGATGTCTTAGCAATTCCATGAACAAAATTGCAACATTCTACGGCTAATCATTTTTGAGTTAAGCGAAAAATTTTAAAAAGTACTCCAAGCAAAGTGCTCTTTTGGCATTCTCGATTGCAATGAAAAAGGGAGATATACAACTAGATGTTATAGGAGTCCCATATACAAAAGTTACAAAATTTAACGGCTAATAATTTTTTAGTTATACGTGACACATATGTACAAACGTCAGGCTGAAAATAATCACAATGGATTCAAGGATAGTCATAATGAATATTTCCGTTGAATCCTGAAAATCGTTTTTTTTTTGCGATTACAATACTTCCTCTACTTCGTACAAGGATGTAAAAAAGAGATAATCAATTTCCATTCAAAAATTATTTTCTTTTTCTTCTTTCTTTTCATTATTACAAAGAAGGTACACTTATGCGGAGAAAACTTTTTTTTGTGACTCTTCCTGCAGAATCAATAGTGCAATCGTTGAGATTGGATGTTTAGAAATTTTTAAGATACTTAAAAAATAATTTTGAGGTGTACTTTGAAAAGAAATATCTCATAAATGAAAAGAGGTAATTAAATTCTATTTGAAAATGTTAAATCAGAACAATTATAAGAGAAAAAAAATAAATGTGTTAAAATTTTTTAGTTATATTTCAATAATTTAATAATAATAGAACGAAAGCATACAATTTCCAAAATAAATTGTACCTAAAAAATGAATGTTTCATAAGTGTGTGGAAAGAAACTAGACAACACTCTAAATTTGTTTCAAGTGTCTGTATATTCTTTTAACCTAAAATAGAAAAGGTAATTAAAAATTTATTTTGCGGATGTAAGTGTATCAAGAAATCTCTTCAGGTAACAATTTCTGATAAAAATATATTTCATAGAAACATTTATAAAAGATTTGTGTATAATAATAACAATATATTTTTGTTATGTCTGAATCCACGACCCTTACATTGTATCCTTTTTTCCTCTTTGTCAAAATTTTTATTAAAAGTCTGGCAAAGTCCTTGAACGATTCGAAAAGATTTTCAATACTTGTTGACATTTTATTTTCTTATTAAAAAGATAACACAACTTTTCTTCACAAAGTTACATCCGATATATTAAAAAGTTTGTAACCCGGGTAACTTGCATCCATTTTTAAACAAAATCTTAACAAAAGAGAGATCATTATACATAACTTGCAAACCTACGCACTATCTGAAGGATTATGAACTGGCTTCCTCAACGGGTATTATTACAGTTTTCTTTTTATGTTCGACGGAGGGAGGTATTATTAAAAGATCTGCCAGGGCGCACTAATATCAGAGGTTTCATATTCTTCTAAAGATAACTCTTTCCAACTTTTCAACCTCACAAATTTTGTTCTTTTCCAAAGGTGATACTTTTTAAAGAAATTCTTATTGCAAGTAATTGTTATCATGCACCTGATGTACCATTAAAGTTACCACCAGTGTCACGTTATTTTTCAACTCGGGTAAAATCGTAGTAAAACCAATTATGATGCAAAATACTTGAAAATCCAACCAATGGAAACAGTAATATACTGATAAAATTTTGTCACCTCGATACATATCCGCAACAATTTTATTTTCTTTTCAGAAAAATCTTAAGCAAACTGGGTTGATTTTAAAAATCGTGAATTAAGTCAAACAAACAAAATATTTCATGTCAAATCACATATCAACAAAAAAAAATCTCACAGGCTGGTAGTATAATTATATGATTAAAGTTAATCACTGTGTGATTAACAAATGATTTGTACAGTATTTCACAGTTTATCAAGTGCTAGAGACTTGCTAATCCGTAGTAATTCGGGTGAGACGAAATATTTCTCGAATCTCACTCGTTTCGTCTCAAAATATCTCGTCTTGGGCTAGATGAGAATGATTTTAATCGAGATTTTCGAATTTCAATAATTTCAACGAGATTTCTCAAGGTTTTAAAATTATTTTTCTTCAAACGTCATAAATGTGACATATTTTCTCACTTGATTCACAAGGTAGATTTACGCCGCCGAAGTAGAAATACAGCCGGCGGCGTAGAAGGAAAATAAACTTAGTATCTAAAAGAACATTATAGAATCATCGAATAAGAAATAATGTGTACAATAGAAACCTGCAATATCGTCCTAAATGTAACTATAAAAGTAGATAACCTAAGAATGAAATTACTACAAAATCCACCAACAACTGACAGATTTAAATTGATAACCTAAAAATTGAAACGTCAAGTAGTAAATTATTTTCGAAAATATCTATTCGAGCAAACTGGCTACTATTTGCTATTTGTGATACTTCGGGCACTTTTGGCAGTACTGAAACATGAAAGTAGCAAATTATTATTGGTTTCATCCTTATTTTTTATTCATTTTTATAAGCATCATCCATGTTCCAGGTACATACCCTATTAAACAATTATTATAATTATGTAGTATTTTTTTTTTTTCTTAAAATACAAAACTCGCTACTTTGGGCTACTTTTCGTTTGGCTGTTGGCGACATTGAGAAATTAAAATCTAGCAACCCTAATTCCAGCACCAGAGTTACGTTGTATCAATACAACAATAAATGTTGTTGTCAGTGTATTTGACAATCGTACTTCGTACCATGATCACAATCCTGGAATAAGTGATTTCTATTTAGGAAATTTGTTTAGAATTTTAGAGTGGAATTGATGATGGGGTAATTGTTAACATATTACTTCTGTCGATATAAGATTTTACTGCGTGATATTGAGCGGCGTGAAAGGAACACCTTATTTTTCAGAGAATAAAACACGACGTAAAAACCTGATAATCACGAGTGTTAAGAGTGTAAGACGCAGCAAAAACTCCGCGTTGAAGGAAATAGGCAAAAAATGAAAGAACTCCACCCGTGTTTCGTAAGAGCAGCTATTATCATACAATAATCCTCCCTTTATTCGAAACATAATATCTTCCTTGGAGGAACGTCATTCTCCAGTATGAACTTGTTTTAATTCCGTGGGGTCTTAAAAATACCCCGTCGGGGTCAGAGTTCACGCACAGTTTCACGTGCACACCGTCACGCGACTCACCGGAATAAATCACGACCCTCCCAGGGGCGTCCGCCGCTATTTTATTACGGGGTCGTTCCAAATATTATTTTAATATAAATAAATAAATGTCACAAACACATTGGTGTACATACGAGTGTTTATATCATTTTTACCAGACGTCATCTCTCGGGCACTCTAGTTGTAGTGGTGAATGCAACACACAACAAAATTAGCCTTTTTAATGACCAATATCCAATTATTCTACCCACAAGACCCAAAGTCTAATGATATTTTAATTTGAAAAAAAATGGGAGATAATACATAATAAGTGGGGTTGAGACGGATTAATTTTTGGTGGTAATTAATACTTTATAATATAGAATAATATTTAAAAAACAAAATTGATGTATAACAACATATAATCTAGTCTTATAAGAATAAAGAAAAAGTTTAAATTTTGATCTGGAAACCACAAAAAAAAATTGTGTACGACTGCACAATAAAGTTTGATTAATATCATAGTTTTGCGGCCATAAAGTACCTCTTTATAGTACTAGTAAAATAAAGTAATTTTCAGAAGTTCTTTCAACATTCTTACTAGAACACCATTTCCGATTCGCATTGTACCTATATCTCTTTGTAGGTATATATGCTTGCTTGAGAAAATAGTGAATCTTTATTATTTTTTTAATTACTGGAACTCTGAGACCGACACCCTTGCATCTTTCTTTCAGACAAAATTCGTATTTAAACAATAGAAAAGCACACTTGATTCATTCTCATAAAATCATGAACATTTTACTTTTTTTCTAAGAGAAACCTATTTTCGCAGTCGTACATAAAGTTTTGTATGCAATTCGTACGTAATTAGGATTCATTCACTTGTCCTATTTATTTACCTCGTTTGCTTCGCTCACTCTGCCATAAACTGTAGGACTCGCCAATAAAGACCTACATTATGTACTTATTACAAAAATAGCTATTATCTTATCAAATAGGTGAAACGGACCACGACTATGATTGTTCTCATTTTTCGTATGTGGTACACTCTTTGTATAAACAGCGACCACAAATTACACATTTTATCCTATTGTTCTTCTTTATCGTTTTTATTATTTTATCTTTGCATATTTGTTTTCATAATCTTCAGCTTCTTCATTAGTATTACCCTCTGATTAACAGTACTTCAGAACTCATGGAATAGCAACTAGATCGTCATCCTTTCTATGTGCCAATGTTTTTTTTTCCTGTTTACTGGTTGAATTGATCTTTTTAACATTGATCTTTTTCCTGTTTACTAAATGAATTAATCTTTTTAATAATAAAAATCCTCTGGTCCATCTCTCCTCAGCATTAGGAGAGCAGAAGTTAATTGGAGCACTAAATTAACTCTAACTTTGTACTAACAGAACGACGTTGTTAGGTTACGTTCAGTCTTATGCACATGTTTATAAAGTATGTACAAGAAAAATTACTTTAAACCTGCCGAAGATGTAACTAACTTATTATGTATATAAGTTTCAAGTTTCAAACAGCTACTTACACTGTCTCTTAACAACAAAATTAACATTCCCTATGAGAGATATCACTCCTAATGTACTTTTAAGACCAAAATCCATCTCTCGTACCCGTCCATCTCGCCCCCACTTATTCTAATTTATCTCTGAAAAATAAATCGTAAATTTATTTGAATGTTTGATTTTTTATATCCACGATTAAGAATATGACAGGAATGTATAAGAACGTTTTACTTCCTTGTAAAAAGTAAAGAAAGTATTGTAATCCCAAAAAAATTTGGTTGTCAGATTTCAACGGAAATATCTATTTTGACTATTTTCGGCGTGACGTCTGTACGTACGTACTTATCTCGCATAACACTAAAATGATTAGCCGTAGAATTTTGATTTTTTTTATATGGGACTGCTATAACATCTAGTTGGGTATCTCCTGTTGGTATAGGAAACGGCAGTACCAAAAAGACACTTTGCTCAAAGTACTATTTTGAATTTTTCGCATAATGCAAAAACGATTAGTCGTGGAAAGTTGAATTTTTTTTTAATTCAATTGCTATTACATCTTATTATGCACCTCCATTTTGTTGTTCTCATGAGCCTTTTCGAAAGAGTACTTTACTTTACTTTTTCTTGAAAAATAATAATTTACTTGACTTTTAATTTTTGTAGGAAACATTTGATTTCTTGATAATTAATCAAGTATTATTGACAATATTGATGTCAACTGCGATTAATAAAATTTGTGTAATGCAATAAGGAATAGTGATAAATATTTTAATAAAATTTTACAATAGGTGATCAATTTCGAAGCGAAGAACGATTATTCGTCGAATGATCTCACGTTATAGTAAAATAAGTTTAAATAAAGTGCAGCAAAAAATATCTATAATTTGGCGTACAAGGAAGTCATGTGATCGCCAAATCAGATTTTCTTTTTAATGAAACAGATTGTCAATCTCACATCTTAATAACTCTCAATCAGTGTTACATTGTTTGACATTATAATAAAAATACGTACGACACAAGAAAATATTAAAGATTAATTGGTACATTCCAGATTCTAATTTAAGACATGTTACTCATGTGTTTAGAGTATCATTTCCCGATCATTGAATATCAAGTGCTGTAATTGTAAATAATTTTGAAAATAATAATAATAGATCACACACTATTTTAACGCAAGAGAAAATGAATGAAATAATTATGACAGTTTGTTTTAATAACAAATTATCAACGAAAACGTTGGGACAACTTTTTATAACTTTCTCAACCCTACAATTACACCTTTTATCAAATTAGTATCTATGGATGATAAATTTTTTGTTATAAGTGATAAGTAAGATATGTAATTGAATAAATATTATTTTGGGGTTTCTCCAAACAACGTCCACTGAGGATCGTTATGAAAAAAGTAGAACTTGATGGCATGACGTCACACCCGCTGAAGAAGAGGGACACCGAGTGACGATTGATGTGATTGATGAGGTTAGGAAACGTCAATTTGTGCGCTTGTTTGGAATTTTGTTCCGGCTGATTTTAATTTTGATAGCCGATATTGATGACCGGTTTTACTTTAATTATCTTGTGATAAAAGACTTTGCAAGCCAAATATTTGAAAATTAAAGTCGATTTTTATTGAATCAATATAATAAATGAGAATTCTGAATTTTTAATCAAAAGCTGAAAATGGTTAAGAGAAGAAATTTAATTTTAAAAACATTTTATCCTTTTATCAAAGTAACCACATACATGCAAAATGAAACATAAATATAGTTGAAGGTTATATGCAAACTATTTTTATTATTTTTAAACTTTATAATAACATTTTTATCGATTAAACATTAATATATAAATACCTACGGCAGATACAGGTAATGTATTATAGTTTTAGCTAAAAATTATAATTATAGTTATGTATAGTTTAAGGCACATCTATGCAAAAAATTCATGCCATTTATAACATCGCAATTAGAATGGAGGTCAGAGATGTTTGATTATTATATTTACGCTTCAGGAGGCCAAAAATAATTTATTAAACTCGTACAATAAAATATGTTGATTTGCGTCACTTAAGAAACTTCGGGAATCTCAATTTCCTACGTCTCCCCCAGATTAGCGTGCCGGAAATTTTGGAAAAAAACACTCTTATTTCTAGAGCATTAATTAAAAAGATATATTTTATAAAAAAAAATAACGTCTCAAACAGCCTTGTGCCTAATAATAATAAAATGATAATATTAACTGAAATTATCTTAGAAAAAGTTAATTTAATGCCTTTGACATGCAATGTTGTCAACAAGTGCTGTCATGTTGACAGATTGACAGCACTTGTTAGTATTGAAACATATAACTACAAAACAATGCGTGTAAAAAATAATTAAAAATATTTGTACAAGAATAAAAATAATTATTGATGTTTTCCGTACAAAAAATATTGAACAAACCTCTTGCGTGAACTTTTTTCCCGGATTCGTTCTATTGCAGCGTTTGCAAGCTCGCTTTACAAAGTATTCATCCAGAAAAAAACCGTTTCGACATTTGATATGTAAATAACTATCACAGTATCTACGATACTTAATTTTTAGTAATGAATCCATTAAACGCAACTGGGCCTAACCCTAAATTAGTAGAACATTATTAATCTTTGGTCTAACCTCAAATGTCAACGCTTTCAAGAACATTTCGTTGTTGTTTGTAAGTTATTATACAATGCCTGCTACGGCGAAAATAGTATTCACAACTTTGTTTATGAAAAGTAAACTATTAATTTTAAGGTCTAGCAGCTTTGTTGGCAGTAGTATAAAAAATTTAATGGGGACACCAACACTACATGACTTCCTTATATTTTTATTAAGTTAAACACAAAATTTTAACAATCTACTGTAAATAGTTTTTTAATTATGCGAAAAATTAAAAACAATATCCTTCAAATAAAGTGCACTTTTGGCATCGGTGATTGCAATAAAAAAGGGAGATGTACAACTAGATTGCAGTCCTATATACAAAATTTGAACATTCTTAGGTTATTCATTATTATTTCCTTGTACGCAGATAGCATATATACCTTTTTGTAACATATACCATAAAGAGATAGCGAATAAAAGTCTCATCTACGTCATGGGCTTACGACAAAGATGCAAGATAAAAGTTTAATAATTCTTGCAACAGAAATTGATGACGTGAGAATCAATTGCGACAAATTTAGTGTATGTACGTGCGTATGTATTTTACATAACTCAAAAATTATTAACTGTAAAATTTTAAAATTTGTTTATAAAACTGCTATAACATTTGGTTGTGCATTTCCCTTTTATATTGAAAACGGCTGTGCAAAATGGCATTTTGCTCGTAGTGTTTTTTTGAATTTATCGCGTGACTCATAAACGATTAGCCGCAGAATGTTAAAATTTTGTTTATGGAATTGTCATAACATCTAGTTGTACACCTTCATTTTTTGTTCTAATCGGACTTTTCAAAAGGGCAGTTTACTTTTGGCAGAAACTTAATAAAAAAATAATAATTTAGTTGGATTTTAATTTTTGTAGGAAACATTTGATTTTTTGTTTATAAATTGACATTGACAACTGTCAGAATATATTTCTCGAGAAATATGTACGAAAAAAAATGAAAACAATATCTCCTTCTTTGCAAGTTTTTCAGCGTTTTAAATAGTTTTGTGCAATGCAATAAAATTTGAAAACATTATCCATTTCAAAGACAAGTTCGAAGATATGAAACGAATTGTAGTCGAAGAATGGTTAGACATAGAATGATCTTACTTTGAAGTAAAATAAGTTTAAATGAAGTGCAGCAAAAAATGTATAATTTAGCATACAAGGAAGTGATGTGGTACCCATATCAGATTTTTGAGTTATGCGAAAAATTAAAAAAACTCTTTTGATACTACCGATTGCAATAACAAAGGAAGATATTTCAGCAGTCCCATATACAAATTTTCATCATTCTTCAGCTAATCAATTTTGAGAGATTGATGCTGGACTGATCAAAACGGATATTTCCGTTGAAATCTGAAAACGAAAATTTTTTGCGATTATGAAACGTCCTTTACTTCATCCAAGAAAGTAAAGTAAAAACAAATAAAATAATTATAAAACATTAAATACACCCTACTGGTATAAATATATACATACATACGTACATTATTTTGGGACATTAGTTCACTTTTAATAAAGCAACTAAATTTAACTTCCGACATTTGAATTTGAATTATGTAGATAATTATAACACCTTTGTCAGTGGCGTACTAGGATTATATTTTAGGGAGGGCAATTATTTTTTGTTATTAAATCTGTCGCACAGTAACCAAAATGCACTGCAGGCGAAATTTTTTTAAAGTTCAATGTCGAAAGTTTTGAAATTTTTTTTATTGGTAATAACAAGGTGCATGTTTTACTCTCTTGTGCATATACTTTGTTTTTTCGGCAACTCTCCACACTTCAAATTTATGTTGGTTATATAGAAAAATACAAAATCTACAATTTGTAGCACCTGGAATTTTAGAATAAGTTAGGCATTTACACTTATATAGTTATATAGGTACAAAAAAAATCTATTTTGCTTTAAGTATCTGTCGACTAGAAATTTAAAGAAATATTGGATATCCACACTTGATTTAACATAGTCAGTTTCTCATTATCATTTTTAAACAAGAATATGTCTATTAAAGTATCACATGTTGACGAAATTTTTTCTAGATATTTTTCTTTTGTGCCTTACTTTTTAAACATTTAAATAAGATTATAGTATAGTTTTCTTAAGTATGTTTAGTTTAAAGATTTGAAAAAGTCCAGTGTCCTGGGAGGACACCCCAGTAGCACTCCCCTTGAGTGCGCTCCTGACCTTTGCGCATATACAGAAAATAAACTATACTCGTATTTCAATAAGAAAACAGCGGAAGCAAGAGTACAAAACAACCCTATCCAGTAGTTGCAAATATCATTGTTTGTAAGAAACCGAAAATTTATTTCAACATTTCATTATTTTTAAAATAAAATAAAATTAATTATACCCCTAACCTTACTAATAATTTTTAAAAAACTATATAGGTATGTATTTCGAGAACTAAGTTCTCATCATCGGTAGACAACTGTAAAAATAAAAGAGAGTAGTTAAGATACCTCAACATGTAAACCATGCCAGAGGTCAAAATAGCTCTAAAACGATTTAGGATTTAGGACTCGGGGTTATAAAGGAATGGGTGTCAAAGGTGAATGGTTACCAATAGGGAATAAGTAAGATTAAATTAAAATCGAAAATAGACTAAAGAAAAAGAGTTTTTAAGAATTAAGTGTTTGTCCTTAAGTCAAATAATTTCAAATTTGGTATGGAATCTAGACCTGAATTAATTCATTTATTATTTGATTTATTAATATTGTGGTTGTTATGATGAATTACCAGATTTTACATCACCATTTGTAATATTTTTAAGTTAGTTAGTATTATGACATAATCGGTATTTAATTTTCTCCTTTTTTATGATATAAGGATTTTTATGAGGAAATTTGTCTTTAAATTTTCCCCAGGAATTTCCCGGAAAATATCCTCAGAAATTTCTCAGAAGATTTCCCCAAAAACTTCCCAGGAAATATTCCGGAAATTTTTTCGAAATATTCGTTCCCGGGAATTTACCCATCACTAGGTATGGGATCTAGATTTGAATTCTTTCATTTAATATTTGATTTATTAATATTATGATTATTATGAAACATATGGTTTGCTACGTTAGATTTTTCTGGATTATCGAATTTTAAGTGACATTTTCTTTAAATCAAATATCTATGTTTTTTAGTTTGCCTGATTTAGGTTTTATTACAATCATTACAATTAACTTTATAAATACCGGAATTTTTATCATTATCAATACTATTGCTGCGAAATTTAAATGCCCTTTAAATTTTAGCACCCTGGACACTAGATTTAAACAGTAGCGACACTTTGAAGCGTGACCTTTGATCCTGTTGTTCAGAAAATATATTGATAGCCATATTGTGCGGGGTAGTCAAGCGCCAATTTCAAACTTAATCTGATGCACTACAAGGAGAAATATACAGGATGACAACAAAATCAAATAAATGCAGGTATTTCATATTTTTTTTAATTGTGTAACAAAATATTTTTCCTACAATTTGTTTGATTCTTCAAATTTTTATTTATAATTATAACCAATAAATAAATCTCGTTCTACAGAATAATATTTTTTTTCATTTTAATAAAAATAGCACACCAAATGCACATATTAATTAAGTCGAGAATAAAAACCAAATGAAATATAGGAAATAGAACTAATCAGAACCAAACGAAATTATAATGAATATAAAATTACCAAATTGTTAGATGACAGTTGTTTCAAAAATAAAATGCAAATATTGCATACAATCTCGAATATAAAAATAAATGAGATATTGAAAACAGAACTAATCACAATTAAACAAAATTATAATCAATTTAAGATTACCTAAATGTTAGATGACAGTTATTGCACAAACAAAATACAGGTATCAAACGAAAATATAATAATTAAAAGATTATCAGCCAGATGACAGTTTTTCGACCCGCAAGTAAGCAGAGTGTCGCTACTGCTTATATCTATACCACAGAATAGTTATATACAAAAGCGACACTCCGTGTCGGTACCTTTCATGTTCCCCTATTCAGTTCTATGACCTTGTAGCATTGTATAGACTTTTAAATTTGTTCCCTTCCCCTATCTCTCACGATGATGTGAGGAAACTTTCCGACTTTAAACAATGAGCCCTTTAAATTAGTTCACATTCCCCATCTCTCTCATTCTCGTTTCTCTGTCTTACTGTCGCTTCTGTATAAACCTATTCTGTGTCTATACTGTGCCCTGGATTCTGGAACATGTTCCGTTCCTTTAAAAAGTACTGGACCGGTCTTCCCGACCACCAATGACCCCATTGGTTGTACCCTCCAAGTTTTAGGCTATAAACTCCGGTATTTGATTTGGATGCGGTGATAATAAAATCAATTAATAAAGTAAATGTAGGGCGGCCTCGTGTCCGGGTGTCGGATAACCACTTGCGTTATAAATCCAGAGTGTTTACATGTCCATGATTGTAATAGGCGTTGGCGTAGGCCCGGCATAAATAATGTGCGCAATTTAAGCATTCGGTGCGAGCGGCTGCGGCGACGGTGTATGCTAATACGCGATCCTGGAGGTAGATTAGGCAAATGTCTGGGAAATGTGTACCGTATCCACACTATTACTGCGTCCCCCGGTGCAAGCGGTCCCCAAAATCACTAGGAGAAACCTGCCCAAAGGAACGGCACAATTCTTACCAACTGTAAGTCATTTGTGGATGGTAAACATGTAAAATATTACAGTAAAATCCTACGCTGCTTAAATCTAACCTAGTTAAAAGTTACCCCCAGCACCAGTACTAGCATATAGGTGTAAGTATTTACAATACAAATAGAAATTTTTTTTTTTTATTTTTATCACTATACAGGGTGGCCCAGTGAAAATTATCAGCGCACTTTTTGGCCACTCAACATAATTTTGCAAAAAACACTCGAACACGTCAACTTTAATATAAGGGGGGACACCTGAATGGATTAGTACCAATGGCATAACTTCAACCCTAAAAAGAGGGTGGACTGCACCTAAAAAATTTTAAATAGAAAAGGGTGTCAAACATGACACAGTTCGAAAGGCCTTTCAATTCTCTATCCAACAGTTTTTTTATTTTTCAAATCCGATCATTAGTTCCAGAGATATATCGTTAAAAAAAATTTAACAGGTGTTTAAAATTGCAATCAAGTAGGCTTAAACAAATGACAAAATGAGTTTTGTATATTATTTATATTTTTGTTATTATTATTATTATTACTATTTTTTCAAAGTTATTTAAAATTTTATTTCATTCTCATTTAATAAACTTTGAAGGTGCATATAAAATAACAAAAAAATTACTACCAGGGAACTACAAAATATAAATATGCAAACTGAATAATAATATAAATTTTAAATTAATATTTTTATATGATTATTTTTTAAAAGTGTTTATATTCAAATGAGAACTATTTAATTCAAATTTACTAATTAATTTTTAGTATTCAATTAATAATTAAATTCAAGCACTGCTGATGTTCTTGTAAGAAAAAGTATCGTACTTTATTCTAGGGAGTACTTCTCTAGTAAAGTAATGTATCATTATTTACAATTTATTTCGTTAAAATACATTACAGCATAGGATACAATAGTTTTCTGATGGCATTGACCTGTATGTTTAAATTAAATTTTCTCAAAAGTTTCCATCCATCCTACTTGTTTTTTTAAATTGCAGTTTGTAAAATCAGCTGGCAAAAACTTATAAACTGTATTCGTCTATCAGTTTCTTTATTTTAATTTTTGTCTGTTTAAATATGCACTACTCAATAATTCAGATTTCAATTTGGAAACTATCTATCAATATTTTTCTCAGACAAATGAGTTTATCTTTTCTTCATTTGTTGCTATTTTAATAAATTACTTCATATAATTTTCTCTAGATATATTGTATAATAGTATAACTCTAGAAGGATTTTAAAAACAGATGAAAAATAATATTTTGTGTTGCTGGGAATCCATGCCAAATCCCACACAAAAATAAAAACCATTAAACATTGTTCAACCAAATTAAATTTAAAGAAATTTTAAAGTTAAATAGGATACAATGCTTAATATATTGTTATAAAATATTCATTACTTATTAGAGAGCGGTTTATCATACTTATGTTTCGTCTTCTGTTTTTTTTTTTACCTATGTAAAATCCATTGATCCACTTCTGCTCATTGAATTATTTGAGCAAATATAAATTACGAATTAATTTCCGTTAATAAAATGTATTGATTTAGCTGAAGGCATCTGATGAAACATTACGGCCAAATGAATAAAATATAATGAAAATCATTTGATATATTTGACCAAATAAACTTAATTAAATATGAAATGAACATTATATGTTTTTTTAGTACACACATTTGTTTTAAAAATATGAATCGTTTATTTGAAATTGACATTTCTATTGTTGCCATTTAATGATCCAGTAAAAATTAAACAACAATTTGATCAATAAAGTAGAAATGTAAAATAAATTTATTAAAAATAAAAAATATTTTTTTATTATTAACTCTAACAGTTAACTTTTAATTGAATTCATACTTGTAAAGTTGTTTGAAAACTGGAACTCATGATTAGTTGAAAAAGTAATTATTAAGAAATCTTGATAATTGTAAATAAGTTTTGTATTTTTATGGAAATTATTTTCTTCGGAGAAACTAATAGATTTGTATATTTCTGAATAGAAAGCTTTTCAATTAACAATTTTAAAAGAACGATAAGTTTTAATAATGTTAACAAACGTTTCTCATTTCTGACGGCAATACATGTTGAGAGTTCCTGAGCCAGTGAATAGGCAACCCGATAAGGGTAAGTTGATGCGAGCAGGAACGACATGAGCTGCGACTAGTCACCGCTAGAGTCGCAGTGTCGCTAGTATCGCCACCGCCGTCGTCCTTCATTATCCAGACAAGATGAAAATTAAGAGCCAATGTTGTAGTTACATTTAAGCCCCGAGACCAATGGATTTTATACCTAGTGAATTAGCTTAAGTGATATTGTTCTCAGTTTTATTATACTGTTAAGATTTAACAATTAATAATAGTAAGAAGCTAGTGTTAAGGCTTTTTTATATGTTGTTAGTTCGAATCCTACTGAGATATATCTGTGAGTGTTTTTCATTTCAGGTATTCTTCTTCACTTAACCTTAGTGTTTGAATGACACATTAAAAGTAGAAAGAAAATATAATACAGATACTTTTTTAGGCTAGTAATTATTTTTTTTTCTTTACCTACCAAATCTGGAAGACTCATTGAAATATTTATTTCAATATGTATATTTTAGATATGATATAGCCATACTGGTTAAAAATGTTTTTCAAATAAGTAACTTCAAAATTTTAATCATATTTTTAAAACTGAAATCAGTCCTTTAATAGCAACATTGCCTATATTTATTTAACAGATTTGCTCCTTTTTATCACGTATTAAGTAAGGTTCAGCTCATTTTATAAAGTTAAAGGAGAACACAAAGTTTTAAGTTCTGTAAGTTAAAAATCGATTCACCCTAAACAGTTATTGTCTATTTAACGAACGTGTCAGTAAAAATTAAAAAATTTTATTTCCAATTAAAAATTAAAATTTTTTTACGTCTCCAAATTATTTCCAATCACATTAAACATAAAGTAGACCATATTGAAAGAGGTCGATTCGATGACTACAAATTTACAAAGTTTAATTATCTCTTTCCTTTGCTCAGAAAATTGCACCACAAAGATAGGTGTTTTTTGGTATATGTCTAAAATTAGTAGAGATACAATTTCAACGATTATAGCAGTCGATTGTATGGACAATGTTATATAACGAAATATTTTCTCTGTATATATATTCTTTTTTTTATTTGTTGATGTAAATATGCATCCGCTGATTCCAAATTTTTAAACAGAATTTAATTACCATTATCCGTTTTCGAGATATTTGTATTTAAATTTAAAACCTTAAAAAGAGGTTTTTCAAGCGTAGTCCTCTAATGGGTCGAGATACGACCTCGACTAGCTCACAAAATTACATAAGTATACCAATTATCAGTTTTTTCTAACATATACTATTTTTAGAAAGGAAAAAGCAAAAATGGCCAAAATCGAAAAAGAACTTCGGTACATCATTAAAAGTTTTCTCAAGTTTAGGTTTCCTTTTCCGCCGGAGAAAAAAAAATTAAAATTGATATTCTTATCTATTTTTTCCATAGAATCAAATGGTGAGGTTCGTATCTGGAGATCTGGACCCATTAGGGTGCTATCCCCAAAAAACCTCTGTTTTAAATGTAAATGTAAATAAGTTCAAAAAATGAAAAATTTTGGAGACAAAAAGTTCCTGAGACAAATACTGTTCGTTTTTTTCATTTTCACCGAATCGTGCCAAATAACGTATATACGGAGAAAACATTTCTGTATGTAACTTTGCCCGTAGAATCGACTGGTACAAACGTTAAGATTGGATCTGAGGTGCAACTTTGAAAACAAAAATCTCAGAAACAAAAAGAGATAATCTGTTTGTAAATTTAAAATCAGGGCTATTTTCAAAAAAAAAGTTTGGGCCCAAAAATGAGTACTTTTGTTACACTTATTTCACAGCATAAGCTCGTTAAAAATAATGATCACCATTTGTTGAGTAAATATTTAACGAATATAAAAACAACCGAATAATAAATGTATTTTAATGTTGAATTGTGGTTGATTAATATTTGAACAATTTATTTTGTGAGAAGAGAAATTCGCAAATAAAATAAATTTGCAGAGCATTTCTTTCGGAAAATTGTCTACCAAAACATTCTTAATAAATTCCAGAAACAAGAGAGTAATTCCAGTTAAATAAAATAACTTCAGTATTTACGTTGTTAATGTAGAAATCACGAAAAGGTAATAAAGAGCTTTTATTTATGTTATTATTACTTTATAAACGGAGAGAATACAATTCACGATAGATCACGCAACAGTAATGAATTTATTTGAGATAGTAACACATAATTTACTACATTAGTTTTACTATTATTTGCATATAAAAGTAATATAACATAGATTTAATTAAATACGTCGAAGTTTGAAATTTATTCATGAAACGGTACTTTTAAAAAAAGCTACGTGCTTGGCAACGGAATATTAAATATTCACTTCAACTACGTGGTTCTGCAGAAATTTGAAGTCGCACAAAACATAAAAATTAAAGCAGCATTATTATTCTGGTTTGTGCTACGAACATTATCATAAATATTAAATTTAATTTAGTTCCGCAATCTAGTGTAACTTTTTTGACTACTGAATAACAGATGGCGGGCGCATGTAACGCAATCTTGTGTGATTTCTGCATCCTGAGCTTTTAAGCTCAAGGTTATTCCAGGCACAAATTGCATCACTTGGATAGAGATATGTTGTAGCACAAATAGCAGACATGAATAATAATTCTACACGCTGATGTAGTTTTTATTTTCTTGGTTATATTACTAGCTAGTTTCGTAGTTTAAATCGTAATAAACATTTTGTTGGAAAGGAATGAAAATAATTCATATTAAATTTATAAAATGAAATATAAGAATATACTCACAATATTAACAAGAAAATGAATTTTATAAGAAAAAGGAACAATAAATGAAACTCATTATTAGAAAATAGTTCTTTTATTATTTTTTGAAAAAAACAATACTACATCTGCAATATGTATGAAAATATATTTAAAAATTATATTATAATATATTATATTTTAAATGAAAACAATATAAATAAATATGTTCTTATTTAATAAAGAAACTACCAGTAATAATTTTTTTGGTAATTAATTTGGACATTAGCTCTAAAAATATAATTACTTCTACATTTAAAATATGACGTGGTACAATTTAATGCCAATAAAAAAAAATCTGATGTGTCCAACACATTATCTTCTACCACTGTAGTAATATATTCTATAAAAAAATCTTTATTACACTAAAAATTTAGTTTTAAAATTAGTTTATTCAGAATATTTTTAATTCAATTTTTACCTGAAATTTCCTTGCATCAAATGTTTATCATTGTGTCGGAAACAGAACAGTTATTTTTGGCGTAACTAAAATATTTTACTTGTATATTTCTTCCATCTTTGTGTATTTTACAATAAAATACATATTTACTTATTTTATGTTTGAAAATTATTTATGTCAATTTTGACAGCATATAGTCAAATTTTGTAAATATATGAATAACTCATCTGGTTTATTGAAATTCCTTAACTTATTGAACGATATGTATAGTTAAAATAATAAATTTTTTCTGCTTAGCCAGAAGCTTTGATTGAAAAGTATATTTTTCAATCAACGCCAGAAGTTATATATAAGGTGTAATTATGCAGGAAATTAAATAATCTTTATGTTTAATAATATCGTAATTTGCGAAAAAGAGAAATTTAGAGGCGTCTTGTTAGGAACAACGGTTTAATGTTTCATGTCAAGTACTACTTCCGATTAATCAAATCTAATAATCTAATCAGTTCATCGTATTTGAATATAGCTCTTAAATATCATATATTATATTTTTACATGTATCGAATTCGAGTTATCATGGACGAAAAATCGTCACAGACACACACAAGGACATGTAGACAACACGGTAAAAATAGTAAAATCTTATTCTAGGAACCCTAATTTGTGCTAATATGTTGAAAACTAACACTCGAGAAATTCGACCAAAAACAATACCTTCCTTATTTATTTATTGATAGGCGGGAGGTAACATTTTTTTTCTTGTTTTTAATATGAATTTATTTTATTTAATAATTTGGTCCCGACCTTGACTCCGAAACTTGGACCGAGAATAATAATTAGTATAATACTAATTTATTTCTGTAATCTACAATTGAAAATAATACAAAATATCTATAACTACAATAAAACAGTATTTTGGATAATACAGGGTGGCCCAGCGAAAATTATCAGCGCAGTTTTTGGCCACTGAACATCAATTTTGCAAAAAACGCTCGAACACGTCAATTTTAGTATAAAGGGGGACACCTAAATGGATTAGTTTCAATCGCATAACTTCAACCCTAAAATGGCGGTGGACTGCACCTCAAAAATTTTAAATGGAAAAGGGTGTGAAACATTACACAGTTCGAAAGACCTTTCAATACTCTTTTCAACAGTTTTTTTTATTTTTCAAATCCGATCATTAGTTCCAGAGAAATATCGTTTAAAACAAATTTTATCAGGTGTTCAAAATTTCAATCAAGTAGGCTTAAACAAATGACAATGTCTAACAAGTTTTACACAGCAGATGTGCACTGTCATTCTACATTATCTTATTCCTATTTCTGTGCAGCAGGCTCTTCAGTGAAATTTTATGAGACAAATTTCCAGTTTGTTTTCTCGAATTTGATTATATTTATTAAGTTCTTGGGTTTTCAACTTTTGGTAGTATTGTAAATCCTCTATAAGAGTAGGTCAGCGGACAATCCGAAGACATAAAGTACTTAATTTGCTTTTATGTACTCCTAGAACTATTTTAATAAAGAATTCGTGACTAGTGATGGGATACTGGGAATTTCCTGTCAGGAATATTTTTATTTCTTGAAAAAAATCTCAGGAATTTCCCTAAACACGTTTCCCGGAAAAAATCGAGAATTCCATTCTGGAAATTTCCGGGAATATATGAGAAAATTCCCGGAAACAAGTAGGGAAATTCCCAGGAATAAGGGAAGTTCCAGTGAATAAGAAGGAAAATTCCCGATAATAAATTTAACGCAGGCGCGGTTTTGCCAACATATTCTAACTAGTCCCGACTAATTTCTAACAGTGGTAATATTCTAATAACTTTATAACTATGAAAAGAACTAGGAAAAAAACTAAATTAATTCTTAATAATTTTACTACAGCAATATCAAAATTTGTAATATTTTTAGTGTTAGTAAAGACTATGGCATAATTGGTATTTAATTTTCTCTAATATTTATGAAATAAAATTTTTGGTGTGCCTTGATTTTTATGAGAAAATTTATCGTTAATTTTCTCCCAGAAAGTTTCCGGAAAACATCCCCAGAAATTCCTCAAAAAATTCGCCAAAAACGCTCGGGAAATTTTCCGTAATTTTGGGTCACTCGTGTGTGTCGCTCTGTGAATACTCCTCCAGGTACCTGGATGCTCGGGTGCCAACCAAACCTGTAGGAGAGAGAGGAACTTTAGGTCGGGTAGGGCCAGAGGTTAACCCAAGTACTAAAGAGAATGATAATTTGCTCATATCTGAATCAAACAATGACATAGAATTATGCATATAAGGTTTGTTTGCCTTTGCAGCTCTTATTCCAAAATGTGACATTGCTGTGATTTTTGAGCCGCGCTTGAGGTAAAAATGAAACATTTCTGGCGCACATGTGGTGATTTTCAGAGCGTGCAGGGCTATGGGATGCAGTTCACGTGTCACATGTTTACAGGCCAGCATGTGCAGCGGAGCTGTGATGGCTGCAGCCAATTGGTTTGGAGCTGTCATGTAATCTTGCGGCGAGATTGCACTCCGGATTATGTCAAGTGGCGCGATCGTGCTGCCGTGACGTCACAGCTGCTCCGACCTACCTTGTTACTGCACATCAAATATGTGCGACCTGTCTAATCGGCTATTATTACATATTTATTACCCGCCAACTGATTTATGCATAAGGAGATAAATTGCACTACAGCGCTACTCACTTTGACATTCACGTCATAAACATCGTCTATCGTCTTCTTATATCATAAATAACGCATGGATTCTTCTTCCACTGTACTGCATATCTGCGAGGAACAGGCAAATCTTTGCTTTATATCACTTTACTTCAAGTCTAATACGGTTCTTATTCTGTGATGCATTTATTCCTTCAACCTCGACAGGTTTGCCTCCACATGGGTCTTGTTCAGGAGATGATTAATTTAAAAATATGCTATTCATATTGTTTTAAATAAATTTAATCATAGAAATGTCAAAAATTTAAATAATATGTTAAATTTCAATTTAACAATATCGTTTTAAAATACGAACTTAAATATAAAATAAAATATAATAGATGGTGTGCCACACCTCAACGGACAATGTAAACTTATTTTAAGTACATCTTTATAAATTTCATCTCCTAAAGAAGTTCCATGGTGGATCTAAACTGCCTAAATTGAAAGAACAAAGCTGTTTTCGAGAAACCATTGTCATTGCTAAGAAATATCCTAATTCTAATTATATAATAATAGTACTTGAGATTTAGTAGAGTTACTGAAACTTTAAATAAGCGAAAGTTTATTAATTTTTATTTGAAATTCCCACTAAAACTGTTCACAGTTCACTTTTAAATAATACCATATTGTAGAAACCTTTATGATGGAAAGTGTTCAATGTAAAACAAATGAATGGTTTCAAAAAAATCTCATTAGGATTATCACAATTATATCACCATATCCATTTTCTTTTTTGTTCGTTTTTTTCGTTACATTTATCAATTTATCTTATATTAAGCAGATAATTATGTGCTTATAGCTTAGCTCAATGAATGTTTCCAATTTCTATCATTTCCGCGCCGAATACAGAATCTTTCATGACTTTGAGAACAGGCGAATCACGTTTCACCATTGGCCACTTTCTTGTATATTTAATACAACTTATAGGTACAAGAAATTGATTCTCTAGGGGAGACCGGAAAAATGCAATCAAAACGTTCACTCTTTCGGACTTATATACACAATGATTTTACGACATCTACATTAAATCTGGTTTAGAAGTTGAAATAAGGCAAATAATTGTTATAGATTCCGATTCATAATGTACTAAATTCTGTAGAACTCGCAAATCAATATCTATAAAATTAATGAAAATAGACCAAAAAGAGTAAGAAACAAAATATTTTCTTTTTTACATTCGGTAATAACCAATCACATACTCGATATACTAGCGCCTTGTATGCATCTAAAATTAAGCAATCACTTGATGATAGATATATCTCGATATCTGATTTTTCGTCTCGTAACAATATTCATTGGACCAACTTACCCTGTTAACTAGGAGCCCCAGTCTTCCCTAACTTCATTAAAAAATATGAATTTATTGGCTCATATAAAAAAGATAGAACTAAATAATATTTGTAAAAACACGCCCCTGGTCATTTCTGAATTACACTTGATGAATGTAGTTATGAATATTTTACCACATGATGAATATAATTGAAATATACGTAACTAAGTTTACATATGAGATTGTTGAAAACTACTTGAAACGTGAATCCGGTTAAGAGATTATCCGGTTAGTTTCAGTCTGTTGTGAAGTGTAAGAAAAGCATCTGGTTTATATATGAAATAAACCGTCCGCTTCTCGTCTGAAGTCCTTGATGCAAACAGGCAGGCACCCTTGAATCCTGGAGGACTTAAATTCGTCTTTCCGATTGCGGCATTCACCTGCGGCTGATGAGAGGCTGCTTGTTAGCGATCTCAATGCCAAGTTGGGTTTTCATTTAACTTATCTGATTTGCAAAGGCCATTTCAATCCACATTGTTATATAATTTCAATGAATTTGCAATTAAAATTACTACCCTTCTCACAGAGACGCCTTTCTACTCCTGACAAGCACCAAAACCGCAGATAAAATCCCGACAACTATATCATCTCATTTATTCAACATTTGTTTTGCCTGCAAGCAATATATGTTTGTAGTTATAAAATTCGCATCATCGTTAGCTTTAGCACAAACACATCAAGATCCAAGGCCTTAAAAGCTTATTTCCTGATTGATACTTAGAGCCCTCAATTCATTTAAAATTGCTCATTGTTGCTAGGTAATTTCCAATGAGGCTTTCGTTTATTTTTATGATAGATTATTGTTTTGTATCCACACTAATATTACTATGATTATGTTATGCTAAATGGACTTACCTGTCTTTCCGAAAAGCCACAGATATGCTGTGAGTTTATTTTAACGTGAAACATATGATTTCTTATTGCTATGGTTATGACTTGACAATTGATTGACAGTAATGTATTAGAGCGTTCAATTTAAAATGAAACAGTGGATATAATATTCAGGTTAATAAATAATAATAATAAATCTCATTTATAATAAAGCTATTTTGGGTACGTTTATTATATATTGTATTATTATACATATTGTCATTAAATAATTTCGATTTTAATGTTCTCCATTTAAAAAATAATTTTGTATAATGTGGTCAGTAGACTTAGCGGACTACTCTATTTGTTCACTACGTAAATTCCAACAATTCCAACGACGTAGAAAGGTATTATCTAAAAAATATATCTCAATTTGACAGTTAATAATGACGTGAATTTGACAACCTATGTTTCATTTTAAAGTGAACGCTTTGATACCTTTACATTGCTGTCAATCAAATATGACGTCGTAACCATTTTTTTCACGTTAAAATAAACTCACGGTATTTTCGTTAAATATTTACATAAGATAACTAGATTTATATATACTTTAGTAATTTTTAAGAATACTAATAAATAAGAAAGTTGCATACACTTCGATTTCGATATTGGTACCTACTATTTATTTTGTTCAGTTTATTATAGATATATTTTCTTTTCGCACGTAAATTAGAGAGATCGAAACCTTACGTCGAGCTAAGCTATAAGCAGAAAATATGGTGAATTTTAGTTGTGATTAAACATTAGTTAAATTCACCTGTTCTAAAACATTTATTTGAAAATTTAAAAAAAAGTCTTATCTATTTCCATTTTAATTTTGAATAACGAATGACGACGGATCCACGTCAATAAAAATTTATGTTGCATGCTATTTAAATCTATTTCATACCAACAAAAAATTTGACAAATACGAACAAATTTGTGTCAAAACAACGCACAGCGCAAATTTTTATTGATGTGGATCCGACGTAAATGAAGCAAAGAGCATGTCAATTTCAGATAAATTTATCTAATTTAAACACTTTTTCCTTCATTAAAATCATAATATATTTTTCCTACGACCACTGTTAAAAATAGTCTTTTTAACGGTTGCTTAGCAAGTTAAAAATAACAATTTATAACACAGTAAATACTTTTAACACGTTGTCACGTTGTCATTGACAACGAATTAAAAGTAAAAAACAAATTTACTTTTAACACTTCTTCTGTTCAGTTGTTCATAACAAATTCATCATGACCTGTCATAAATGTCATTCTATATTTTTTATTTACTAATATATAACTAGGGTCGTAGGAAAAATAGTGTATGATATTTGTGTTAAAAGTGATTTTATTTCGTTCGTGAGGTTTGTTACACTCGGCTTCGCCTCGTTGCAAACTTCCCCACTCACTCATAAAATGTCACTTATATCATAAATAACTATTATATTTATTGTTACAAAAAAAACAACAATAAATATTATCATAGACCAATTGAACTTACCTATATTAAAATAACTTAATATATTTTTGTTTATTTATAAAACAAAGTTTAAGTTTTTGTTTATTTTTATTTTTTAGTGTTTCCCCAAGTTTTAAACTGGAATAAGATTCATGTTTTCATATTTTCTTTCTGAATAACAAATGATTATTTGCTATGTTCTAGAATTAGAGAAGAAATTATGTGTTTGTTAATAAATTTATTTACTACAAGGTATCTTATTTCTCTAAAATTTCTTAATTTTGATTATTTTTCTTTAAATATCATTTAAAAAACAGAAATAATTTTGTAGGTATTAACTTAAATCGAACTGAGAACCTTTGACTTTGTAGACGCTTACTCTAACCTCAAAACTACGATTTGATAGTCATGTTGCGTGTAGAGCAAAAAAATATAATGCGAAAATTTTTCATTTATTATAGTAAAATTCATTATGCTATTAATAATGAAGTAATCTATATAACGTAAGATGTAGAAATACATGCAGTATTTTCCTGTACAATATGGCGACTTAGTTGTTAGCCGGACAGTTTTTATTTACCAAAAACTTTTTTCTCTTGTTAAATAGCTATGACAATACTTTTTCGGGACACTCGGTGTATACATAATCCTGTTTTTATCAAATCAAAAGTTTTAATATCTATTTTATATTTGTTATTAACATTTTTGTACTTATATGTTCTTTTAATGACATATTATATTCCATGTATAACACCGCGAGCGTATAAAATAAATGTGTAATATAACTCATAAGGGTAAGTTTTCAAATAAAGTGGTGCATTAATATAATGAAACAAAGTTTTTAAAATAACTTATCAATATAATGAGCAGCATATTGATTAATGCTGTAGGTGAAGTTTCTCATTACTCTTCTTGCTGTTTCATTAGGAAACTATTTAATCAATGTTATTTGCTAACCTCTAAAAATTAATTACAAACTTAGGGGGGTGCAGTGCAATTACTTTCCATCAAGGATTTTAGATTTACTACCTAGATAAAATACCAATCACTCACAAAATGAATGCGTACATACAGTACAAATATTTTACAGAAAAACAATAGATATTTCAAAAGTCCGGTAAATGAGTTTTTACAGAACGAACAATTCGAGGCGACGAAAGAGCCGAGTAATGAATTTGAAAATGAGTACCGTAAAAATATTAACGGACATTTCACGTACCTGCAAGTTTTATTTTTTGTTTTATTAAGAAAGCAAAATAAAATGTTAATTGTCTTTGGAAAATTTACGAAATTTATGTCCATTAGAAAAATTCAATTTTAATTTACAGGTTGTAACAGAGATAATCAAATTAAATTCATGCAGTGATAGAACTCGTCCAGTGTAACAATATTTCTTACTAACATTTTTCGGAATTTCAATTTTATTAAGCATTTTTACCACCCCATAAATTAACGAGCCGTCAACATAATTTTGAAAATAACAAATAAATCTCTTATTAATTATTATATATGTAAGTAATAATCTCTAAAAATACCTGCGTTTACAAATTGCTGTAGTAAAAAATTTGAAGGTGTGAAGAGACGTCATAGGCCTAAAAACAAACGTTGCAAAATAAAAAATTCTAGAAATAACCAAATAATGTTCATATTTAGAAAAACGAAAAGAAAAATGTTATTATTAAAATGGTACACAATAATGATATTTACAATTGTTTTAAAGTGAAGCATAATGATTTTCATGACATTTCAATTTATTTAAAATACTTGCAGTGTATTTCTTTCAATATTGTTTGGCTACGACTCGATTCTAACATGATTGAATTGTCATATTATCTAAAAATAATCTTTGTTTGTTTCGTTTGAGTTGTGTTGTTATATGTGATTGTTCGTTTTTGTTGTTCGAGAGGTATACTTTAATATTTATTTTTAGTTATTAAAATTTAAATCAATTATGCATTTGTAGAGAGCAGCAGGTTTGTAATAAATTAATGCACATATAAACGTTATATTTCGTGACGTAATAATCTGGTTACAAACATTGATAATGACTCCTCACTCCTTAAAATTTTTTACTTACACAGGCGCTGGCTTATGGTCGAATTTCGAAAATGACACTTCATACGTCAAAATTAGAAAATAATAATTTATTTAACCATAGGTGGGTAATAAAACTTTTTAACATTTGAAAATTTAATTCAGTTTCTAGAAGGTTTGCAAGAAAAAGTTACTAATAAATTCGTACAGTGTTGGCCTCGACGAGTTTTATTACCAGTTAAATTTAATGTACTTATTTCTGCTACACCCTGTAAATAAAAATAAGGTCAGATTTAAATTTAGTACTACAAAACATTAAAATGTACACTCTATTTCCCGCAGTTGATCCTCATGTCAGCAATTGTAACCATGTGATTTAAATCGTTGGGGGGAAAGCGAACTTGATGACACATCTAGTAAGAAGTAAATAAATATCAAAACTGGTAGTATTACTTACAAATATAAAAATGGATGAAACATACGAAAACGGTTGTAGAATAAACTAACGAAACTATCAAAACATAATGAAGCGCAAATTGTCCACGCTAAAATCACCTTCATAAATGACAGGAATGGCATGAATGACATATTCAAGATTTTTCAATATTTGAAAATACCCATTACCGCGGTCACACTACTGTTTCTACTTCATTTTTGTCGTTGATTAGACGCAGATAGCATATATACCCGTCTGTAAAATGTACAATAATGAGAAAACAAACAAGTCTTATATATGCCATGCGTTATGCGTATAAGACAAAGATGCAAAAGTTTGATAATTATTGCTGCAGAAATTGATGTCGTGAAGATCAACTGCGGGAAATATACTGTACAAATATTTTTAATTCATTTCAAGAACGTAGAGATATAAATTTATGTAATTTGTATTTGAAATTTTACTGGACAAATAAATGAGATTTACCGGACTTGAAATCAGTCCAACAAACATGAAAAGGTAATTTAGTATGAAATAAATAATTTTTGCAATCATATTTTTTACGACAGAGGTATTATTTAGTTTAAGGTCTTGTTTTATTACAAATAATTTTGTGAAATGCGAACAGCTTCAGAGCCATTTGTTTACAAAATTTCCCGGTGTCCTTTTACGAGCCATTTGCAAGATGGAAAATATAGGAAGAGAGGTTTTCTTTGAGGGATAAAATGACTTTTTTATCAATAAACAGAATATTTAATATGTGTCAGCTCTGCTGTTATTGTCACCGGCCTATCACTTTCTCGCCGGCCTACGAACCCGACTTCAAAACATCTGTTCCGTTTGAGAGATTAAAATCAATACAATGTTTTATGTAGCGCCGTTTCCTCACTGGACCAGCAGGATCGTATCGGGAAAACGGCCGTAAAATTAAACGGAGATAATGCGAAAAATCATCACAGCTTTTTATTTATTGTGCTGTTACATTCAGTGTCAATCTGATTTGATGTAATTTTTTTCGCAAAATTAATAAACTATACTACAAAGTACTATAAATACTTAGCACTTTATAGTATTAGCTTGGTAAAATATTTTTTACTGGTGATAGGAGAAAATGACTGGCAAGCAGCAAAAACTGTTACCTCACGTATATTGTACAATAGTTTATTTTTTTGTAAATTAAATTAAATTAAAACCAAATTCTGACAGTTACTAATGTTAGCTCAAAAGTTTGTATGACGGGGACAGAACACAATTTTCAATAATGAAATAATTCAATCTATAACTTAAACTGATAGATATTTTTACAGGTCAGTACCTTGTAAATGTTACTTTTCCAGATGAATAAACAGTTCAAGTAAATTATAGGTTACAAGTGAGTAACAATTATAATTTTTATATTATTTTGTTCCAAAGATCACCAAAAATGGATACAAAATACAGAAGAGAACACATTTCTAAAATAAAAAAGAAAATAAAATATTAATCATAGAAATAAAATTTTCTTTATAGTTTTAATTTAAATTTTAAAATAATACGTCTTTCTTTGTTTTCCGCAAACTTATCTATTAATTTTTCATTGTAGTTTTATGGCGTGGCAATAAATTTTCTTTATTTTCTTAGTCAAATGCAACAAATCTCTCACCTAGTATCAGTTCATATTTTTTCACCGCGATCGTCTGCAAACAGCAAACTTGGAAAACAAAACAAAATATTTTTCTCGTTACAACCACAAATCCAGTTGTTTCTTACATATGTATTTTTAAATTGTCTGTTATACGGTTTACCGCGGCTTTTACCCGAAATTCCTGTTTTTCAGATGTTGGCGCCTGCCAATTTTTCCTGATAAGTAAGTTTGAAAAACTAATTTTTATCTAATTGAATAAATACATTCATTTTGAAACGTGTATTTAAACTCAAAAATCAAAACTAATTTAAGGTATATTTCAATTTGTACATACTCGTATTCCTACCGTTGTATGATAATCAATTTGCACAAATAAGAAGTAAGCGAGAATTACGCCAGATACCTGCCTGTGAGCAGCAGTTTTTGCAATTTGTATCGAGCGTAACCTTGTATATGCTGAACTTATTCCGATGGTAGACGTCGTCAATCGAATAGTGCAAAGTACGGTAGCAGAACACCGTAATTAGTCAGCAACGTTGTGGATGTAGCTAAGCGACATAATTATTCAGTGATCATTTGACTGATTTTATCACATCTCAGCGCACTTGCGCTTGTTAAGCCACAATATAATGTAAAACAAAGAAATAGTATTTTTAATTTTTGTATACATTTTAATAATGTACTTACATGATTAGTTAATAGTGGGCATTTCTTTTTAAATTTGTAGTTATTTTGCAGCTCTGCAGCTCTTAAGAACAAGCCGTCACTGGTATGCCATTTTGGCACTGCCAATTACAATGAAAAAAGTGAGGTGCACAATTAGATATATATATAAAATTTCAAAATATTACGGCTAATCATTTTTGAGTTATGCGAGATACGTTCGTACAACACGTCACGCCGAAACTTTTCAAAATTGTTTCAGGAATGGTCCAAAGGGATATTTCCCTTAA
This sequence comes from Stenolophus ochropezus, assembly GCA_035578165.1. Taxonomy (NCBI): domain Eukaryota; kingdom Metazoa; phylum Arthropoda; class Insecta; order Coleoptera; family Carabidae; genus Stenolophus; species Stenolophus ochropezus. The sequence continues at coordinate 12,011,427 of JAQOWZ010000019.1, read as the reverse complement.
AACCTGAAAACTGAATTTTTCGCGATGACAGTACTTCCTTTACTTTGTTGTATAATATAAAATAATCAGAAATTGGTGATATACCCTATTATTGTGGCGATATGGCGCCCCTTTGATGAGCCCCCTTTGTGCGGGGCACAACCTGTAGATCTTAATTAAAATATTTTGTTCCAGATGCAAAAAACAATACGTTAAATTGCTGTATATATTATGGTAAGTTTATTGTTTAATTTATTTAAATTGTTTATCGAATTCGAAAAATTAGTTCTCAGAAAAAAAACCTAAAACCTAACCCTACATAATTAATTTATAAACAGTTTAACAGTCAAAATAGTTAAAAGAATAGTTCTTTTTCTTGGGCTTTTTCCGGTCACCAAGATATTGTGTCTGTGTCGATTGCTGGGAGAAGATAAAGAATTGGAGTTGAATTATTCCTGATACGGACCTGGGTGGAATAAATGCGATTCGTTATCGAACAAAGATCGCGAAAAACTCGCGAATTGCGATCTTCTTCGACGATTCAGCTCTTCCGGTTACTTTCCCAAACTTCTCAATTCAATTTATTCATCATAATGAAACTAAGCACGGGAACTACAACGTTATTTTTAAAATTACGGCGGGACGAACTTACTCTATCAAACTTTGTTGAACTATCACTAAATGTTTGCCCTGCTTTTGCCACTTGATTATTTTCATTTCCTCCGAAGATTTACCAAGTTATTATACTTATCCCACGGTAAATCAAACTAATTTAAAACTATCTACAAACAATCTCAGCGATATCTACAAATTGTCTTTCTACAGCACAATTACTGCAGAATGCAATTACTCTCCTTCTGTTTTGCACTGCTTCTCACTATATTACACATTTAATAGCACATCACACCATTAATTTATATACAACTACTGCGTTGACTTACTATTATATTAACTAATAATTAATTTCCATAGCAATATGATAACATTTATTATTTGGTTACTATTTTCAACAGAGTGTTATAAATACACAGTCCTACTAAAAGGCTAATTATGAAAATCATACAAATATTAATGTCATAAACATTTGGTTGTTTAACAATGGGCAAAGTTAACTATAAAAAGTTGTATATAAATATATGTGAAATGTGAACTATCAAGTGGCCCACATTTTACAAATAATATAATATTATTTGAAATTAGTTGTTACCAGAATCATGTAACTAAAATGGGTGACATTTGGCTCGTTTTGTTCTGCGATCTCTTGGTTTCTCCCCAGATGCTTATAAAAATAACAATTAGTTGACTTTTAATTATTATACAAAATATTTGATTTCTTGTGAAAAAATGAGTATGATTGACAAAATTGTAAGAATATATTTCGAGAGGAATACGTAGCAAATAAGTAAAAACTATAACTCTTTTTTTTACTTTTGAGCGATTCAAATAATTTTGTTTAGATGATCCCTTTGAAAGAAAAGTTCGAAAAAATGCACCGAATGGAAGATGATAGATTTAAATTGATAACCTACAAATTAAACGTCAACTAGTAAACGATTTTAGAGAACATTTACGTTTGAAGAAAAAATAGTATGTATCATACAGAATAAAAGTTACTGTGTTCTTCGCATGTAATGGGCTCCTCTCGCATATTCAAATTCAACATATTTTGAATATGTTTTCAATAGTTTGCTTCAAAATAATGTTATAAAATATATAATTTCACTTAAACAGTTTAGAGTTTACTTATAATAAAATATAAAGTTTTTCCGTATCAGTGCCTCTATGGAAATATACATATGCGATGAGAAAGATAAACATATAAGACGGCGCAAAAAATTTAACATCTCATTTGTAAACACATAAAAACACGTTGTTTTCGCTGTCAACAGGGAAAATTTTTACATATAATTATAATTATGTTTTTATTCTTCGTCATTATTATATTATTTGTGTGATACCACAGATGTTAACTGCGGCGCACTGAAATGTTGAAGGCAATAGAACGTCATGAGCTAATTTGAATTTGTAGAGAATTATTAACAATTTTCTTCTCCTATTTGTCTTAAAACGGTAATAAAAATTTAAAAAATATTCATTAAAAAAATTGTTGGAAGAGCCAATTCGCCACGCAAAATATTACTTTTACTCTTAATAACACAATAAACTATTTTCGAAAACTGTCATGAGAAATTAATATTTACATAACAACAAAAGTTCACGCAAGAGGTTTGTATAATATTTTTTGTACGAAAATTTTAAAATCAATAATTCGATTTCTTTTTGTACAAATATTCTTATTTATTCGATATACTCACTGTTTTGTAGTTGTGTTCCATTTTAACAAGTACCTACTATCAATCTGTAAACACGACAGCAGTTGTTGCCAACATTGTATATCAAATGCACTAAATTTACTTTTTCTAAATTAAATTTCATTCAATAACCCACTATTTTTATTATTATTAGGCAAAAGAACGATTTTTAATGTACATATAATTTTTTAATAAATATTGTAGAAATAGAAGTGTTTTTCCAAAATTTCCGGCACGCTAATTTGGGGAAGACGTGGGAAGTTGAGATACCCGACGTTGCTTAGGTGACGCGAATCAACAGATTTTATTTTACGAGTGAAAAAAAGTCTATTGCATTTTTTTTTGGTCGAAAAAGGGTTACACTCACAATTTAATCGAATCTGTCTCTTCATTGTTCATCGTTTTCTGTTATCATTTTAATAGTGTTGAACAAAGGACTATTCAAATATTTCTCTTGAAAATTGATACAATTTAAAACAATTGATTGATTTCTGTTGTCAACTAACTGTCAACTGTCAATATCTATTTAATAATTCCTTTTTGAAAACTGATCAATCATTTGTATTTTTACTTATACTATTATTCCTGACGAATTCTAAGGCATCTTTACCCAAACATAATTTTGCAATTGCTATTTGTCTATTCTCCGGTTATTTACTAATTTTAAAAAATAACTCGACTTTATATGTCAAAAAATATCTGATTTCGTCAACATTTACTTCCTATAAAATTATTACCTGCGTTCAATTTCTATCTGATATATGTGTAATTTTGATATAACGAAGTGAGAAACAATAATAAATATTAGTAGAAAATAACGATGAAGGTTTTTGTAAGATGTGTTATTTTTCTTTTTCGTATATCTTTTCGCGTTCTATATCGTTAGTAAAACAATTAAACGGTTCAATTGATTTAATTAACTGATTCGAGGTTAGGTGAAGCAATTCAGTGTTCTTATTTTCCCTAGTGACTTCCTCACCTTCCTGTGTTGACAAAAGAATAACAAAAAGAAAATTATTGTTTGTTTCTTCCACCTGGTACAAAAACTCTCTCTCGGTCTCTTGTTTCAGCAAATACACCTTGTTGTGTAATCCTACGAAATTTATTATAGTTTTGTTTAATTTCAATTCGGGGAGAGTACACTAACAATTTAAGTGGTTTCTTAATGGAGAAACACATCCGCATTACGAAGCAAAACAAAAGCAACTGTTCTTTGTTTATAGCAGAATAGTCATTTATCTACATTGAGTCGAATTTCCATGTTTTATGCGGAACTTAATTGAAAACTTAATCAGGTTTCCAGCTAAATTGAAAACACATCTAAAGGTTGTGTCTTTCAGGCTATTTTGGTTCATGTTTCTTGTTTTATTTGTTCAACGGTGAATCAAGAATAAAATTTATACGGGAAATATTTTCATCCAAAGAGTATTTTCTAGAACTCTCCACATACAATAGATATTTTAGAAAATAAGAAATAACAGTTTACAGATTCTTTATAAAAATGTAGGAACCATACTTTCTTAGTCTGACGATGTTCGAATATACGGTAAATCGTCCTTATATTTAATATATAATTCTAAATAAACTACGTACCAATTTCTTGTTTTACGAAATAAAGAATAATGTAGAACCTTTACTTAAATAAATTTTGCATGTAAAAGTCTAAGAAAACTAATCAACAAATGAGTTAGTTTTTACGACGAAAATTAATAGTCTTATGCTCAGATGGATCAACAAGATTTAAATTTTAAGTGACACTTGTTTTAATATCTCCTATAAATTTTATTAATTGTAAAGGGAGGGTATATTGTAGAAGATTGAGGATAGTTGCAAAATGAGCAGATAGTCGGGAAGTTATGTTTATAGTTCCTCTCAATCGTAAATATGGCGTGGTTCGAAAAGCAGTGCACTTTTGCCTTCGAAACTTACTTTTTGAAAAACTACTGAATCCCAGCAATGCAATGAACGTTTCGTTCTCTCCACCAAATACTCCTTCGTGGTTTAGTTGCCGACCGAAAATCTGTTCTAAAAAAATCCGATTTGGACACCACATGACTTCTTTGTATGCCTATTAAATTATACATATTTTTTGTTGCACTATATTCAAACTTGCTTTTTTGAAAGTGAGATACGGTCCTCCTATCTGTCCCACATATAAAATTTCAGCATTCTGCGGCTAATTGTTTTTGAATTATATGAAAAATTTAAGAAAAACCTTTGCGCAAATACTCTTTTGGCACTGCTGATAGCAATAAAAAGAGAGTTGCACAACTAATGTTACAGCAGTCCCATATACAAAATTTCAACGATCTACGGCAAATCATTTTTTAGTTATGCGAGCTACATACGTACATACGTATGTACAGACGTCAGGCCGAAACTAATCAAAATGAATTCCAGGAAGTAAAAATGCTAATCGAAATAACAATAAGTAATAACAGTAACGGCTGTTTTAGACTAACCTACAAATTGTACAAGATATTGCACCATTTGTGGTACAATTTAAATTAGCTAGTATCAAACAGCAAATTAGTTGACATATTATATATGATTGTAAATATGTTGAAAAAAGGAACACGTTCTTTTTCATCTATCAAGTCAATTTGGCTGTGAGCATGCGCATATATGAAGTTTGCATGTGATCTCACGTATTTCTAATGTTTATTTGTTTTTATTTACGTGCTACTGATAAAATAGTAAATATTGCAAACTAAAAATGTTAATTAATTTATAGTTTGCTTGTCACGTTGACATATTCAAGGAAAGTACGCAGTATCAGAGCCAAAATATTGTACAAGAAATTGCATTACTATCATACAAAACTTCGTTAAAACCCAACAATTTTTGCCACAAGATATTGTACCATTTCTTAACTACTTCTTGTCCCTTATATGAAATAGTCTAAAACGGCCTTTAGGTACATATTTTAAATTTATTTTATCAGTAACAGAACAACAAGGATAAGGTTGAAAAGTAGTAACATAAATGTTATTTTGCATTTCTTGTAACTTAATTAATTCAAACTTTAAGATAAAAATTTCAAGAAAATAAATTATTTCTTTTTGAAGACACAGAAGAAGGCAGGTAAGTATTTTGCTTTTAATTTTCTGAAAGTTTGCAGTACAAAGTCTCTGTCAAAGAATATCAATAAATCAAATAAATCTGTTTATAAAAGTTGTGAAATATTTGACATAATTGATTTTTGCAAGCTTTGGGTCTGAAGCTTGAAGTCTGGTAATTTATATTCGTGACCCACAGTAAAGGGCAGAACGGGTGCAGATTATTTGAGTGTGGTGCCCAACACCAAGATAAAATTATAAAGTCCATTACGCAGCCTGGAGTAAGTTGTTTCAGTTTTAATTGAGTTTTGTATGGTTTATGTTGAAATGTTTTCGTATTCCAAATATTAATTTCGAAATCGGCCGCGGAGAACTCGTGAACTGCTAAGCACAACGGCCTCATTAAAAGAAAAATTAAATAAATTTTATTTATGAATTCATTTAGAAAACGGAGGAAAGACAACAGTAACAACAGCTTGGAAAAATGTCTGAATGCTATGCACTTAGAATTGTAAGAAACAAATTCATTTTTATATCAAGAATAAACTTCAGACAACTGAACAATCGTCATAATAAATTTGAAAACTGCTTAAGCTGCAAGGAATATTAACGAACACAGAAAAGACGAAATCAAATGACAATTACATTTATTTCTAGACCATTCTATTTATTTGATACCTCTCAAAAGAATATTAATATTATGTAGTTATAATTGTATGACGAGATATTTGAAACTCACAATTGAGTAAGTTAATTGCCTCGTATATAGTTTTATGGGACTTGCAATAAAAGTTGTTTAATAATAAAAAAAAATTAAGGAGTAAAGAGACATAGACCTGTAAAAAACATTACAAAATGAAATAAAACTTGAAGAAATAACCTAGTGATATTTATATTTAGAATACTGAGAAAACAATTCTATTGCAAGAAAGGTACATATTGATGATGTAAAACATCATTACTATTTATTTAAATTATATATAAAGAAATAGTTCAAAATTAACTTATACTCTCTTTACTACTTGATCCCCACGTCATCAATTTCTGTTGCAAAAATGATTAAACTTTTATCTTGCAACTTTGTCGTATACGCATGGCATAGATCAGAGTTTTATTCACTAGTTCATTATTGTATGTGTTACAAAGGAGTATATTTGCTACCTGCGTTTAACGAACGACAAAAATTAAATAGAAACAGTAGTGTAACTACGATGACGGATATTTTCAAAAATTAAAAAACTTGAATATGTCATTCATGTCATTGTTGTCATATTATAAATGTGATTTTAATGATGACAATATGTGCTTCATTGAGTGTTTGTAATTTCGTTAGTTTAATCTATAACTCTTTTCTTACGTTTCATCCATTATTATATTTGTAATGATTTGAATCACATATGGACATAATTGATGACGTGAGGATCAACAGCGGAAAATAGAGTATACAAAAATTATTTTTAGTTTTAGATAAGTGATCAAAAAGAAATGTTGTTATATTTTCAATTTACAAAATTTGTTTAATGCGGTCACTTTTCTTTCTCTTCAAATGAATCCTTCAAGTTGGAATAATTTACGACGCTTGGTCACTAAGCTCTCAACTCAATAAAATGTTGTGAACTCTACATAAGTCAGTTTCAAATGTTTTCATACCAAGAAAGAGGATGGGGAGAAGTAAGATTATAAATAGAGGGTATGAATTTTGAAGTTTGCAGCAAAAGCAAAGACGAGGCTAACAAATCAGATGAGGCAAAAAAAGAACTTTTAGTCGAGGTAGACACAATATATTTCAGGCAATTATAACAAAAAAATATAAATTTTCATTTAAAATCAGTTTTTGACATTGTCAAAATCTACTTTACGGCCGCTATTTCCTTTTACAAATTACTTATACTCGTATATAAAGAAATAGTTCAAAGTGAACTTATACTTGTACTTATACAATAATTAATCACATGAATATGAACTATCTAAACCAATATGAACACTGGCGGATCTACCGTGAAGCTAATGAAGCTAAATCTTCAGGCCCCCAACGCTAAAGGGCCCCCGAAATGGGCCTAAAGATTTTTTTTAATTGAAAATTAATAAAACTGTAATATAAAATATGATATACGCAAGTATTCGAAGCCATTATTTTATTAAATATATTTTTTATAAATTTTATTGAACAGGTATAGAGTATAGGGTGGGGGATATAAAAATCGAAGCGCATAAGATGGGCAAATTGAATGGCTATGTCAAATATGTACCTTAATTTTGAAGTAATGAAAATGAAAGTAATTTTTGCAATTTATATTTTTCAGGGGCCCCGCAAAAAAATTTAGTTTCAGGTCCCCAAAACGCTAGATCCGCCACTGAATATGAACAAACAAGCGGCCGAAAATTTAATCTTTGACATATATCAAATAAAAATTGATACTCTCTGGCCGCCAGTAAATACGTAAAACAACTAAATAATATTTTAACTAAAACATAATCTTTTGGGTTTTTTTTGTGAATTTAGACTACTGCATTATTATCTTTTAAGTTCTTATTTTTTTCGAGCCTCTACGGGGGGCAACTGCTCCTCTATACTCCCCCTTGGCGACGTCCTTTTGTTATACAACTGTACTGACTAACACGGTGGAAGGAGTGTTCGTTAAAGCTGAAAGTCCGTTATACAAAAATAAGTTTTCCGAATACGTGTAAGCTATATAGAATAGCAATACACATATGCAAAACAATTCGGGGGATTCCCGTATAAACTCTTTGATGTAAATCGTCAGTGTTGCGTTTACGATCGGTGACACATGGATGTAAACATATATAACATTAAACACATTTGACCAGATATTTTGTGCGTTGTATACGACGTCCGTTATATCAACGTTCTACTATATTAATAATTTTCTTCTTACTTTGTTGGGAATGTAAGTAAGATTATTGAATTTTGTTGTCAACAACGTATTAAATACACAGTTATGATTTCGCAAAATATTATTATTAATTTCAATCGCTAATAATTTTCAAAATTGGAACGAAGTACATATTAACTAGAGAGGAGTTACGTTTATTCATCTTCCAACTTTCGTGCAAGTAATAATAGTCTACATTTTCTTTCATAAATTTATTTAAAGTCTATTTATTAAAGAAACAACCGAACAAACATGCTATAAGTCAATGACATTCAGTAAACATGCAACAATGTAAAACATCAAATTACCTGTTTGTGTTCAACCGCAGAAATTTTTCAGAATCGATCGGTTTCACATTACACTTCACATGTTTCAGTAACACAAAATTATTACAATAATAAAAAATGAAAACCTGAAAAAACAAGTGATGTTATGATGAAATGAAAATAATGTTAATGAAACATTTGAGAAAAACAAAGTTTGTTTCTGCCACGTGGTGAATAATGTCCACGTGAAGAACGTAATTCGTCGGCGTTTCTTCGACGACTGGTCGCCGGCGTCTAGACGCTAGCGAAAAGCGTCCCACACCCCTGTCGCATGTTCTGCTGTTATACTTATTACTAATCTGACATACATCTCACTGAAAGCCATTGCGAATGCGTTTACGACAAAATGCCATGAAATAGAAACATTTTAATTTATACGAAACGTTACCAATCACAGTTTATTTTCAACGGCCCGTATTATTTTTAACTGCCACGTATAATATCTTACCAATTGTAACATTTACAGATTTTAAAAGTGTTGGCGACTAAATTCTACAACATTTTCGATATTTTTAATATGATGTCTCTTCAGAGATATGAGTATCTACATCGAACAAATTTGGCTCAGTGAATTTCAATTCTACTTTGTATTTAATGGAACGAATTGATCAAGTTTTTGTATTATACTAGCGAATGCTTACGCTGAGCGTTCCCTAGGCCTCCGGCATCAGTGAAACATTTACATTTGTTGGCTAATTTCATTATTGCAAGCTAACTTTTACTGAATGCTTTCATTAAATTTATTAAATAATGGCATCCTCCACCATTGTTTTTTTTTTATATGAATCTTTATCTAATTTGAAAGCGTGGTGTAGTTTCAGAAAGTCTTAAATCCTATTTGTTAAGCAGTAATATATTTTTAAGTGTTCTATGACGTAGATATTATGGTAATTCGGTTCTCAACCAGTGGGGTTCGCTAACAATTTCAATTAAATAATTTGAGCTATTTCAACTGTAATAAAAACATATATATATATATATATATATATATATGATTTAAATAACTATTATGTTCCTTACTTGGAAATATGCATTGTAATAAAATAATTAAATTAAAGTCTGATGACTTTGACAGAACTAGCACGATTTTGCTGCCTATGTTATTGAACATATCTTCCATTTCCATATCGTGAATATTTTTTTCATAAATTTTCCGGATCGAACAGTATTTACCAATTATTTTTTTTTTTAATTAAATTTAGATTAGCCTTGAAATATGGTTTATATACATATTTCATTTAATTACCGGCTATAGATTAATTGTCAAATATGACATCTGACACTGACAGTAGGGTTAGAAATAGCAATAATTTGGAATTGGGTATATGTGAGAGTGAGAAAGGTATAATATTGTAACGTAGATGTTAAGAGCACTAAAAACTCCAATAATTTAAAAAGGAATATTTAATAATATACATCATCATCATTGATGCTACATTCCTAGAAGTGAGTTTCACTTATTCAATGACAATTTATATTTGCATTTTGGTCTCACAGTTCGAGTCAAAGCGCGCTAACTAAGTGAGCCACCACTGCCCGTATTTAATAATATTACATCAGTTTATAATTTCTTTTTTCTATAATTTTTCTAACTAGAGTTTTCCATTTTCCTTCTCGTTCAATAATGTTTCTTTCTACAATTTCCAATTTTCTAAAAAAACTGGCGCATATGATTTAAGGTTTTCTCGTCTCTCCCACAAAGTTTACACATTTTATAGTCAAGTTTAAGCCATTACTTGTGTTATTCTCTATATTCCTATAGCGGAATTTGATTAAGCTAATCTACAGTTTAATATAAGTTCTGATTTTTTTGTATTATTGTTGGATTCGGTTTTCGATATAATAAATATTAATAAAAATAAGAAAAATATTGAACGTAGAGCAAAATGTCGACAAAAGTAAAAAAAAATAGCCGACGGAACGAATCATTACTCAGTTCAGCTTCGATGGATAGTATCCGAATATTCTTAGTTACGAATAATGACATGCGAACGAGTACTTGTAACAAATACAAAGTAACGAGTAGTCTACCTAAAAATAACGATTAATTACAAGTACTTAAAAGTCACTAAACTTTGCATCTCTATTTTGTTGTAAGGATACCCGTACCTTCTGACTGTTCTGGCGCCTTATTTTTATTTGTCTTGTCGCGTACATAATTCTTGTATAATAATTTTTTCGTGATGACCTTTGTATTGTTTGTGGCTAACATCTTCCCCTCTTTTAATATTTTTCCATTATTCTTGATTATGTTTAGGTGTGTAACTACTTCAAAATGTTATATACTGAACCTAAATTTCTTTTTTCAATTTTGAAATACGGCGTGTTATAAATTTGAGTTAAATATGCGAAACATAATAAAATTTTATATTTATAATAAAATTTTATAGGGTAAGCAAGTTCCAGAAGAAATAAGTTGTGAAATATTAGTTCTGCTTCATATAGTCGTGATAGTAAAACGGTGCTAAAGTATTCACTTTACGAGTGTTCAAATAGTAATAACAGTGAATGTTATGATAGCGCATTCCAGGTCTCTAGGTGAATATTCGGTTTCGGTAACGTATTCCACGCCCGTATCTGCCTAGTGCATCAATTGCACAAGTGTTAGTGACCCATTGCGCTAGAATTTGGCTTTTAGATTGCTGCTTGCTATTCGTACAAATCGACCTGACAGAATGCATAAGAACGTACCTATTAATTCCTCATTTAACTATATTTGTTACGATTACAAACAGTCCATCCGTTTAATTGGGCTATGTTTAAATGGAGCAGACACTTTTTTTGAAGAATTAATAAACTAATTCATTATTTACACAACAATGGGGTAACTTTTTACTTAACTGGGACAGTAACCGTGACTGATTTTTATATGGAACGTGATTTCGTAAGGACAAGAATAAGAGCACCCCTCTATTACATAGCACATACTAAGCATGACGGTGACTAGTTTTTACGGAGGGTGATTTTGAATTAATTATATTAGGGCAAGAATTAGAGTAATTTACAATGAGTGAGCACATGTCTTTGAAGTAGTAAACATTATGGATGATGATTATGACTACGGCATGAATTAGAGTACTTCACAAAGAACGAGCACTCCTCTCACAGGAAGTGAATATTATAGCGAACGGTTTTTATGAATAGTAAAATTAATTTAAAAACGAATAAATATTCGTTGTAGCACAGTAGCGGCTCGTTAGGGGAGGCAGGTGAGGCATTATCATATCATACAAAATGAAGAGAGGAGAATTTTGCATTATATTTTTAAATTTCAATATTTTAGAAATTAAATTTAACGCGCAATATGTCAACAAGATCTAGTTTTCAAATTCCCACTGTTTACCTATCGTCTCACAGGAAGTGCTATATTACAGTGAATGGTTTTTATGAATAGTGAAATTAATTTAAAAACAAGTAAATATTCGTTGTTTCACAGTGGCGGCTCGTTAGGGGAAGCAGGTGAGGTAGTACCTCATGAAACAAAATGAAGAGAGAAAAATTTTACATTGTATTTTTAAATTTCAATCTTTTAGAAATTAAATTAGCGCGCAATATGTCCACAAGATCTAGTTTTCAAATTCCCACTGTTTATCTATTCTATATTTATATACTGTCCACTGTCGAGCAAAGTATTCTTACGTCCAGCATAGTGCCGACTAAAGAAATGCAGAGGCAAAAATTCTCCTGCCTCAAGCTTCAATGTGTGTACGACTGTGCTGTTTTTACAATGCTTACAGCGTTTATCATTTTTCTCTCGCTGCACTACTTGCTTCAGATAAGGGAATCTTGAACATGCGACTGAACTTAATGCTTTTGAAATTTTGGCATCCGTATTTGCAATTGCAGGTGTTCAAATATACTATAAATGGGTGGACGTGGACACCGAATATCTTTGGATTTAAATTTAAGATTATTTTTAAAATTTGAAAGCAGTTTTTTTATGGTATGCAGGTAATAAATAACGTTCGGAGGACTAATGATATTGTTAATTTACTGATAAATGAATGTCATTTCAATACATTTTTATTCGGTCCTTATCGTCTGCCTCGACAAAATTTTAATTCACGAGTCGCCACTGGTGTGTCATTTTTTTATTTTCTACGAAATTTTTTCTTTACTTCACTTGCAGGAACGTGTTCATTTATTTTCCTTATATATTAATTTTCATTATGATATATTTCAGTTTAATTAATTAACTCTCATATTTGTATTTCTCTTGTAGTTATATAGATATTAGCCTCAGGATTTTCTACAGTTTATCTAATTTATTTTCTTACTTTATTGTAATTCCTATGAATTGGTACTGGATTTCTCCAAGAAATTTTATTATTTCTCTAATACTCGCTAAAATTTTTACTAATTTCTACTGTTTGTTCTAATTTTTAAAAAGTTGCTGTACTTTTTCGAATAACGTTTTCTTTTCTAAGCGTTTTAATTATCTGTCCCAGAATTAGCTTCACACGTTCTAAATCCTAATATATTTGATACCTCACTTCTTTTGCTAGATAAATATCCTTAAGTTATGGTATTTGCTTTTTTATTTGTTTTATTGATCGATGTTATTATTATTTTTTTTTTTGAGAAGAGGCATAAATATTAAATTTGCAAAGGTTTCCTGAATAATTAATTTATTATGAAAGTAGGAATTCATTTTAAATGAAAATATTACAACAAAAATTAGTTTAAACTTCATGATCTGATCCATTTCAAAAATATATTAAAAACATTAGTATAGGAAATCGATTATTGATAAAATCATGATGAAAATTAACTAGCTCGCCAAAAACAGCCGACAGAAATGGCAATAATTATATCAGTTCCCAATTCCCAACATAAGCAGCAGAAGATAAAGCAGAAAACTAAGCGCTAACGTGGCAAATTAATTTTGGAAATACGTTACATCTGTATTAATGTCGCAGAGTAAGTCCATTGAAATGGAAAGAACTCGACACGGCTAAGAGATTGGTGAATGGAACAGCGTCCGATTTGATCATATAATAAAGAGAAATATATAAAAGGAAGCGTGTAAAATGCTAGAGATATTTTAAAGGGAGAATTTCTAGTGAAAAGCTGGAAATATCTAATATTCCCTGAACTGCATAATGTGTATGTGCTTTTGATCACGAGAAGTTTTATTCAGCTTCAACGGAATATTAGATACCTGCAGAAAACGAACACTATGATAAATTTCAAAATTACCACTTATATTTTCGATCTTCTCTCTCGCTCTGCATCAATATCACAATTATTTTCTGTTTACTGATTTTCAAGTGTATAATAATTTAACTATTTGAATATTTCGTTTCGTTTCGATGTCGTTTCTATGTTAGATGATATCCGAAAAAAATTAAACAATCATAGTATTAAAGAATAAATAAATAAATTATGATGATTTGTCATGTTATATTAAATAATAGTATGCAGACTGTTAATTTTCAGTAGTACACTACTGCTATAATATTTGTATGCTCTTAGATAACAATTTAAAAAAAAATACATATTAATGAGTAGTACTTCAAATATGTGTAAAATAAGTGGACCTTGCACGATAAAAATTAATATGAATTTAAATTTACTTTAAAATACCTGGGGGTGCTAAGCACTTTCAAATGTTGAATTAAAAATTAGTACCCCCAAACAAAACCTCTGTAAATTGATGCAAAGATTCTTTCTTAATTAATATTTGCTACCGTATGATTGATGAAACAACTAAACACCTAAAAATCTATTTTTCTTACAAAATTTTGACGAAAGTTCCAAATTTATAGATAATAGTTTTACTATTTTTGGAGTAATTAAAGTTATTTTGAAAGCTGCAATGACTTTTCTGAAAAACATGACGAGCAGTCAAATATTAAATTAAATATGAAGTCTACTTAATTTATTTAGATACCTACATTTGATTTGGTATTTATTACAAACTTTTGCTTTTAAACACAGCAAAAAAAAAGAACTGGATGAAAACTACTATGACACAAAATCGCGTTACTAATTTGCAAATGAACTTTCAATTAAATTAATACACAAGATATTTTAAAATAATTTATTCTTTGTTTAAACTGTTACTGTATTATTATATGTTGCTACGTGTCATTAAAATGAGATATTATTTTAATCAAATAAACAGTTTTTTTTTATTTTGTAAACCAAATTTTATTTTATATTAAGGTAAGGATTTAAGCACCCCTCAATTTTAATGTCTAACTACGTTTATTTTGATGTTGTTCGAAAGGACAAAACAATCGTAAAAACAAATAATTAATCGTGGATTAAGTAAGCAGGTTTCTTTATTTTTATAATAATTCATGTTCCTCCAAATACTAACTTCAAATTCTTTCTTATTTGTAAAATTATAAATAAAATAACAAGCAAACAATAAATGGAGACCGTTTTATAAAAAAATATTTTTTTAATTCTATTGAGTAATAAATTGTGCGAACAACAATTTGAAATGGAGATTTCACAATAATAGAAATTTTAAATTGTCAAAATGACATTTGGGTCACCATCTGTGCGCAGAAAAACAAGCGAGAAGGTGACATGAAAATGAAGATAAAAGCGTGAAGTGCTGACGCAAACAAGGCAAGAAACGTATGCGCATTGCAACGGAAAACAGTTTCCAGGAAATTACCTTCATTGTGTCGGTTAAGTGACTATTAACGCTAGTGGTAGAATTACGAAAAACCTGGTTTCCCTGGCAGAACAACCCCGGTGCATCTCATTCGGGAGTGACGGAGCCTTATGAAAACTTTCATTTCACCGGCGGGGACAATAAAAATATCCTGATTTTTCCGCTGCAATTGCGGAGCGAAAATGAAGTAATAAGACCCAAACGTACGACTTGTTTCTCGTGCGCGACAGAACAAAGGCGCTCAAAACGCACGCTTCTCTAAATCATTTTTATACAAAGAATAATAATTCTAAGAAAAATTCAATGGCAAATTTGTTTTCACTTATTATATTATATACATAATGTCTTATGGAGAATAATAAAATTAGTAGTTGCAAGCGAGTTTGTGGATTAATAAAACAATATTAGTATGTTAACATTTATTTCTTATAATTAAACAGCGAATTCTACGCAATTGTATATGTTGTTTTTATTAGGCATATCAGTAAACGCTTTTCATATGTTCACTTTTCATCAAGAGTTATTGCCTAATATAAAGAATAGTATATTGTGTTATTAAGAGTAAAAATGATACTTTGTGTGGCGAGCATGGAAGTTTGCACAACGAGCGAAGCGAGTCGGACAATTGCATGCGAGGCACACAAAGACACTTTTACTCTGAATAACACATGCTATTTTTTCTTCAAACTTAGAAATTTTAAAAAATACACTACTATTTGACGTTTAATATGTAGGTTACCTGTCAGTTATTCATAATTTTAATAGTATATTATTTAACAAGCATAATATGTAGGCTATATTACACGATGGTGTAATTAAAAATACGAGCGGTAGCGAGTATTTTTAATCATCTGAGTGTAATGTAGCCATATTATGCGAGTCAAATACTATACTTTATCTACAACTATCAGGCATATAACAAATCTGATATTATTTGTTAAATATTCAGTTAGGTGTGGGTAGTTCATATATAGCTTAACAGATGGCGCCACAGTAGCACTTAAATGTCAAAATCACTTTTCAAATTGTATTTATTATACTTTTATAAGCATATATATTGATATTTATAATAAAAAATATGTTATTAATAAATTAACAGTTTAATAAAATATTATGTGTTAAATTATATGCCCTATTTATTACAGAAAAGTGTAGCGTGTATCATGACATTTCATATTACACTTGTGTAATATGAGTAGTATATTATATGTAGTATCACACGTATAATGTACCCATATTTCAATAGTTGTAGATAAATAACTTTATTCTTAGGTTATCTAGTTTCTATAGTGACATTTAGGGCGATATTACTAATTTCTATTGTACAAGTTACTTCTTATTGGCTGATTCTACATACGGCGGCGAAGAAATTAAACGGCGGCTAGAATAAGAAATTATATTACGGAGGCATAGAAATTAAACTTCAACCTTGTCAATCACGTCACAGAAGATGTCACTTTTATGACGTTTGAAGAAAAAAATATTTATTTATTTATTTTAAAGCATATTACTAAAATTTATTCATAAAAATAAATTTGATGCATGTAAGTGCGTATTCTACTCCTTTTTCTCAGGAACAATACATTTTTGTTTTATTTTTGTGTACAATACTTTTTGTTCACTAAAATTACATAAAATGGAAGAATTTGTGAAATATTGACACCAATTCGAGATTATTTAAGTAAATTAGATACTTCTGAGTTTGCTAATAAATTATTTTCAAGTTGTATGTTTTCACCTTTTGCTACACAGGAAGTGAGGTATTGGAATTTTGATAAAAATCGGATAGTGAGTTTTCTAGAACACGATTTTAATATTTTTACGATGTTGTCTGTTCGTGTATGTGGTTGAAAGGATGGATAAAAGAAGTTGAAATTTTGAATAGAACATTCTGACATCTTAGATTAGATCTGATTAGATTATGGTGTTAATCGCCCAACAGGAAGTAGTTTTTGCATGAATGTTTTTCTGAAGTTTTTTAATTAATTATAAATATATGAGAATTTTTGTGAATAATAATTTAACTATTACAATTAATTAATGATTTAATAAATTTGTACTAATATTATAAGTACAATTTATTTTAATAATTTATTTACCGTGTCAACAGTCAACCCATGGATACTCATGTACTAATTACAATTTATTAGATATTACAAAAAATAATAAAAAGTGTAAAGAGGACAGGTGTGATGATATGTGCTGGCCACATTAGATTATTTTATTTTTGTTATTAGTACCTACACGACATATGATAATTATAGTTTAATATATTTCATAAAATACTTTATTAGTATGAATAACAATAAAACAAATTGTAATTATAGTGACATAAAATAAATATCATTGTTTTATGTATATAATAATCGGAACATAATAATATGGATAATGATGGGTTGAATTTATTTTGAGAAAGATTTTTGTTAAAACGCGATTCTAAATTAGATAAACATACATGTAATTCTTCATCTACCACTTCTAATCTAATCGTTCCAGCTTTTTTTTTCCAAAAGACAACATAGATTTAACGAGTGTACTAGTAGCGAAATAAAAATTCTGATAACTTTGGTATAGAAACTGAGTCCTTGTGAACAGAGTCGTTTTTCAAGTCTATTATGTTTTTCTTGTGTAAACTTAATAATCATATGATGGAAAATTACCTACATTTTTAAATCTTTCGCGGCACATCTAAAATCTCTTGCGGCGTATTTTTGAGTCGCGGCACAAAATTTGGCAGACACTGGATTACAGTCATGATAATTTCGTTCTTCTGTACCTCATTAGATAGTACAATAATTTATAAAATAACGAAATAGTCGTCATTTTATATTAATATTTAATAAATATGGCTAAAATTTAAATTTGTATTTTTTATCTTAATCGTCGGTTAATAAAATAGTATCACATCGAAATAGTAAATAACGTATATTTTTGACACCTGTGTCAGTTTTTCTATGCAATATATTTCTATTACCCGACAATTATGGTAACCGTCACTTGAACGGAAGGTTCATGTCAAAATATCATTTATGTTTACATTTTTGAGTCTAGTTAAATGTAAAAATGCTGCTCATAAGAGGATTTAATTTCTCTTATTTTCGATTTTTCTCATGTGAGATTTTTCGTTATTAACTTCATTCTCGTTCTGAAAGGAAACGAAGTCCACTGAATGCCGGGAGCCAGATCAAGCCATCGCTTTAAACTTATTGCAAGATTAGCACTAAAAATGAAATAAAATCTGTATAAGGACATTTACCACATGGCTAGTCACAATTCAGAGAAATCTCATTTCCAATCTTTTATTTCTTTTTCATTGATTGGTTTCTGAATTAGTTTTCAGCAGCGGCAGGACTGACAATGCAATTTTAATATTTCTAGCAATTGCATTTGGAGAGGAATTCTCGTATCGTATTTCTAGGAGGTATTATATTTGCAATAAGGACCTAAATTTCACCTGAGCGGCAATTGTTTTATTACCTACTGCCCCAAATTTTATTTTCCTTTAACACTTGCTAGAATACCTGAGACCGTCAAATTGGTTGAATTTTTTTCAAGTATCAGGTATTTTTGTAGAAATTGGCCTAATAAAATAAAATTAAACTCCTATGCTGTCAATTTGACGGTATTCTATAATATTTTGTGTTATATATAATTTTAAATTATTTAAATGATTATTGTTGATACTGATTTAGAACATTTGTTTGGTTTTTGCTATCTACTGCTTATTGGAAATATTGATTTAATAATCGCCAAATTTTCTGTTTACATTTTTATAATTTTGGGACGGGTTTTCGAAAAACCGTTGTTTGGTACTTGATTTCGAAATACTTTTTTTCTACTCCTGCTTTGAAAATACAATTTTCTGGTTTGTTTTTCATGTTGAAAGTGAATCTTTGCAGCACTAATAAATGTTTGTTGCATTGTTGCTGTCATGGATACGCGTCACTTGCGCATCACAAATACAAAATTTGCAATAAATGTCAAATTATGTTTAAAAAATAATTTTTTAATAGTGTGTATAACACGTGTTGAAAGTCCTTTGTCGAACACAAACGATTGCAACCTTCGCTTCGCTCAGGCTGCAACTTTCGTTTTGGTTCGACAAAGATAGACTTTCAGCACTTGATATACAAATAACTATTACATTCTCAAATTAATATTTTGCTATCTAGAGTCAGAAATAACTACTTAATCATTTTAATAAGAAATTGGATTGAGAATAAAAATATGTAATAAGGAAATGTTATTTTCATATACACTCAAATAAAGGTTTTCACAATATAACAATTTTTTACATACACATCACCTATTTTTATTGTCGTCGATTCATCATTCATCATCAGAGCAAGTTTATATTGACAGGTCGACCTGAAAGCGAGGCCTGCCAATGCGAGATCACGCAAAAGAGTTTCTGGACGTGTGATACACAAGATATTTTTGTGCTTAAAATTTTATACACTTACAGGTTTTTATGTTCGGTACATTTTCGATTCACAAAGATTTATATAAACAATTCACTTGTTTTATTGAAACAATTAGTGATATTTGTTTTAACCTAAAAAATAAAACGAATGTGAGATTTTTTTAAACAATTTACGAAATCGTAATCGAAAAATACGACTATCACATGAATAATAAATCAAAAATAGTGGTTTTAATTAACGTTTTACATTTCCAATAAAATTAAATTAAAAATTTTGTTAGAATATATAATGCTAAAATATATAAATTGGTATCCCTACATTTTACATGACTACACCGGCAAACAAAGGATTCTGGACAAATTTGATTTCTATAATTTTAGCAGGGTTGGCGAATATCATAATTTATTTGAAAAAAATCAAATAAATCATTTTTTTATTTTTGAAGATATTTGAGTGCTACTGTACTTTTTAATTGTTTTAATAGCAATATAAATATTTTATTTCATAAATGAAAAAGAAATCTCTAAAAAACCAAAGCAATTCATCTGAATAAAACTAGGAAGAGTAACAAAGAATTTTTGCTTTTATTTAGTCATTCAAATACCTACGAGTATATTTTTTCTCTGTCATTTGACAATTAAAGTGATATTATCATTTAATTTTGATTTATTTTTATATACAGAACATATTTTGGTTTTTCTTGCTAGATTCGTAGCAAATAATTAAATTTTTATTATAATTTGTACTTTTTATCGTTAATAAAAATCATTGATTTAAATCAGGCCAATTCTGCTGTCAAAAATGAATCAATTATTAAAATTAATAAAGTTTTGTGCAACCCGAGCTTAATTTTTTCGATTATTATTTCCACAACTAAATCCAGGAGTTTAAAGAATGTAGAGAAATCAATAGCAACAACTATTCGGAGAAGAAAACAGACTTGTTTCCAGTTAGATACTGCAATACAACTTTATCTAACTTTGTTCGTGAATAGTTCCACACTATAAACAAATTTTCTATACGCTATTTACAACTTTGTGTAAACATCAGTGGCTTACACATTGTCTACATGAAGCCGGAAGACGCTTGCATTCGTGTATTGTTCCGAACTGATTATGTTGCATAACATGTCCATACATGTGCAACATGTTGTGCAACGCACTCTTGTGCAAATAATTCAAACTTTTGTGATCTTATTCGGGAAACAAAGCACATGCTATCAAAACTTTTTGTGAAATAACTTCTATATGATTTGCTTGTTTCATTCTTTTTGGATTTTGAATGGGAGAACACCTGTTTCACATACGAAATATTTAATATCGGTGCTGATATTATAAACACAAAAATATTTATTTCATATTACATGCTCAATGGGCATAAAATAGAATAAAAAATGTAATCGTTTCTTCAGATTTAATAATTATAAGATAAGGTATACTATAATTCATGTTCCCTGTACAATTGCCGTGTGTATTCATTAACAACTACATTATTAAAAATAATATTTCATTTTGTTAACATGGTCCCGAATTCTATTTAAAATTGATAGTGCAAAATATTTTTTCTATGCTTAGTACGGAAAGTGGCACTTTTCTCACACTAATGGTATGTGAAACTAGATATAAGTGGCGATTTATGTGGTTAGTTGGGTCATCTGTTTGCCGCGAATCGCTTTAATTCAAATTATTTATTAGGATTTTTTTTAATATGGTAGTATGAATTAATTTGTTTGTTTCACTATTACCTTATATTTATGAAATATAAAAATTAAGGGATAATAAAATTCTTTAAATATTCCGTATTATATTATGTTAACGTTTTTCATTATACCTATAAATTTAATACATTAACAATTCACTGTCAAACATTAGATCAGTCAACTGACAATTAATAGATACATGACTTAAGCGTAAGATTAACCGCAGAGTTCCGAAAGTTACCAGAAATTTCATTACCCCCAAAGTAACAGGTTTCGTGGTCACGGTTACTTTTGTTAAGTTTTGGAACATACTATAAATAAAGCTTAAAAATTACGTGTTTCCCACAATCGTGGGTTAAATTGTGAGAAATCTCACAGTATTCGCCAATACTCCGCATGTACATTTTGAGAAAAATCATTTCTCACAGTAATTTCCATCACTACGCATGCATGAAGGTAGTTTTTGGGATGTTACCTGCGCCATATTGTTTTTTTTTTTATGTCAAATAGCTTTTGCATGTATTTTTGTTCTGTAACGTTTAGGAATGTAGTAGCATAAAAAGTATAGTGTGCCACTCGTGCAGAATCATCTTATTTCCCACCTTGTGTGATTCCTGCATTCGTCTCTGTCTCGTGTCGAAACTTTCACACCACTTAGGATATAGGCTACTTTCTGTACTTATTGCACCATATACTATTTCCTACAATAAATTACATCATTCTTCAGTGTTTGTCAAGAGTCATTTTTCAAGCACTAGGGTCTAAAAAGTACTAAATTACTAGTGCGTGAAAAGTTAATAATGTATATATGCAATGCTTTCTATGTTTGTTTTTTAGTCAGATTTATTCTAATTTAATTTTTAAATCATTAAAATTTGTTGAACATAATTCTAACATAACCTAATTTTTAATATTGTCATTCGTCTAAGCACATGTACAAAATATCGCAAAAAACACCGTCGTGTAATATTTCTCTGCTACGAGTCGAAGTTAGTTTTTAGTGCCTAATCGTAACGTAACCTCGCCATGTATAAAATACTACCAACTAAATCACTGAATAATGTTACCTGCATGAAGTGCAAACGTTCACTCTCACAAACAAGAGATAGAACATGATTAGTGTTTCACTTTCATGAGAGTCTTGTATTTTTCTTGGTTTTGCATCAGTCTTGTAAAAAATAAATAATACAAAAGCTACAAATATCAAAACAAGACAAGGCAAGGCATTAGCTCTGTTCGTTGACATGCACTAGGTGGTTTTAATGTACACTTTATTACACTTGTGTGTTTTATGACAAAAGTGTAAGTTAGGACATCGTGTTCGTTGACAAATCATTTTTGAACTAACGTGCACTAATACACACTTTTCTGAACTACCTATTGAGGTAGTTCCCGATAGTGCAGGCAGTAGTGGGGATGAAATCTAATGTTGAAACTGTATTTGAAGTGGTATAATAAAAAAATATATAATTCAGATGTATCAAGCAACAATCCAATCATTTGTTTATACATTTCTGTAATTTTGCCTTTTCTGAAATGAAGTTATAATCAAAGTTGCACTTCTTTGTTTTGCACTAAAGCGACCCCGCACTGTACTGCACTGAACTAGTCTGCACTTATTGTAATTGTCATCGAACAGAGCTATTGTGTTGCAAGAAAAGTGCAAGAATATTAAGATTATCTTCAATTCTTGTACTCTTGCGTTTTTTTTTTGTTAATTGGAAATCTTTATGTATTAAAAAATTTATCTATAAATATATGTTACTGATTAGAAATATTAATATATTTACCTAAATGTAGAAAAATATGAAAGTATTGAAAAAATGAAGACATAAAAATTTTCAATATACGTACGTAAATTTCATTTAAAAAAATATTTAATGACAATAATGTTTGGTTCAATAATATAATTATTCTTGGAAATTATATAACAAAGAGTTAAGGTACATATTTCTTTTTTATAACCAGGGAACTTTGGAAAAAAGCTTATCTGCTTGTACAGATGTCGCAGTTGTACTAAAAAATACTTAGGGCCGGTTTTTCAATCTCTGGTTACAGAAAAATATCGCATCGAAAATCTGATGTAAGTTGTCAAAAATACACATTATTTACTATTTCGATGCGATATTTTTCTGTTAACCGATGGTTAAAGTAACCGGCACTTTAAACAGAGATTGAAAAACCGACTCTTAAAGTATTTATAATATTTATTTTAAAAATAATAATTGTATTAGAAGATATATATTTGATAATTGACATTGGTATTATCTAAACAAAAAAAACTATGTGTCATACAAAGAGTTATATATTCATTTGCAAAAAAGGATCATTGTCTAGGTTATAATATGCAAGACAAGAAATAAGAAAGAAAATGACGATCACGACAAGATTTCTATATACAAGAGTAATGAAAGGCAAGATATACTTAATGTTTTTCTTGTTTCCTTGTCTTGTGAAACACTAGAAACCTGCAACGAATGGAACGCTGTTCTGTTACAATGTATCGTCCACATTGTACACGTGGAAGTTAGAGGACGGTGTTCTGTTACGATATTTAGTACACGTGTGTAAGCCGCCTCAAGCGTCTGCAAGGAATCTGCAACCTATAGTGAATTCCGAACTCGGATACAGTGGTATTTTTATTTGGTTAATAGTTGACAAAGCCGAGAATCGAACCTCAGATCTCAGTAATCTCACATTCAGCTCATACCTGCATCATAATCCTTGTTAAACAAACTAAAAAGCGTGCGAAAAGGCAAGATTAAAACACGCTTTGCGCTTTAAAGTTGCTTTGCAATAACAATTAAAATCAAAGTAATGTAAACAACAAATACTAATCTATCACATGTTCAAACTATATATTATATATGTATTTACACAATAATTATCTCTAATCTAATCTTTAATTAATATTCAAAGAAATATATATTTATGTAATCTACTTACCACTTCTAGCTCATATACAAGCATTAAGCTTCTATGAGAAAAATTGTTTATTTTTTACAAATGTATTTATATTGGAAAAAATAAACTTATTATTATTATCTCCAGGTAAAAGATGTTATGTCAAATGACACAGAATTATGAAACGTCAAAATCAAATTTCAATTCCTGTTTCCCAGCTTATTATTTTGCAGGTATAATAAAAAATATCGTATGATACACGTGTATAACTGCAATTAAAGCACTCGTGCTTTAATTGCTGACTTATACACTTGTATCATAATATACTATAAATTATTTTTGTCAGTCAATTGTTTTAGTTCTATTACAGATTTGGAGTAATTCTCCATTTTTAAAATATTTGCTGTTCGCTGTTGCTTGTATAAATGTCGCATGATGAAATAATTGCATTTGCCGCTCTGTGGTAATAGTGTGCTGAAAGTTAGGTAAATGATTTATCTTTGTTTGAATTTATTTTGGTAAGAATAAGCAATGAGCAAGGAAGAAACATTTGCATCATCGATCTAGTTTACATTTTATCGCCGGCTCTAGATTCCAGAGGGGAAACATATTCCACCGGCGTCTGCAACTCAATTTCCAGACAAGAATATGCATCCGCGACTCAAGATGAGCTCATGATTCGTGCGTGCGACTATTGCTTTCTGCGAAAATATTGTACGGAACGTACAACGTACCCCGATTCCAATATGTTCATATATCAGCCACTACAGTAAATAAAAATTGAATATGACGCGGAATCTCCATCGGAGACTTTCATTACAAGCAGATATTGCGAAAGTTGTGAAATTTTAAATTTGCCAAAAGAAATATGCAGGGTAGGAAGAAAATACTTTCAACGGTGGAAGTATATAAGTTCTTTATTTTAGGATAAAATTATTGAACAATTTTTTGTTTTCTCGTCTTCAATTTATTTACTTACATATTTATTTTATATTAATAGTGACAAAAATTAAAATTCCAGAATAGAATATTTAATTATTCGTTACCACGATGTGTAATGGGGTACATGACCATATTTTCTTTCTTCTATTTTATGATTCTACACAAAATATAAAAATACCCGCATCTTTTTAAATCACTTATTTGTTGATAATTCCTGAGAAAAACAATAATAAAGTTTTGGAGTGGGGATATATGATGTCACGTAGGAGAATTAAAAATAGAATTTGAATTCATTCAATAAAAATCATCTATCATAGAATAATCTACGTTTGGAAAATTAAGCAGGTTCCATTTTGAAAACGATGTGTATAAACACTAAGCACCCTTCGAAAATCATATATCATTGACAATGTTGACAGTTGACATTTAAATGCCAACCAAAATTATACCAAACCAATCTGTTAATAAATACTTTTATTTTATTCTATGAATTGCCTGTACTTATATCTTATACATTATTTTTTTTTGTATTCTTAACACTTAATTTTATTACTCATTGCCATAACATTAGATG
This sequence comes from Stenolophus ochropezus, assembly GCA_035578165.1. Lineage (NCBI taxonomy): Eukaryota > Metazoa > Arthropoda > Insecta > Coleoptera > Carabidae > Stenolophus > Stenolophus ochropezus. The sequence continues at coordinate 11,985,683 of JAQOWZ010000019.1, read as the reverse complement.
TAAAAAGGAAAAGGCAACTTCTACTTTTACGTAGAATCTGAAAAATAGTATTTATTGCAAATACAATATAATTTATTTTGACATACAGCCAATAAAGATATTTTTATTATTAATATTATTTATTAGAATTAAGTGAAGCTAAAACTAAAATAGTTGACATTGCATCATGAAAATACTTTACTTGGAAATCATAATAGAGATAGAAAACGAAAAAGAAATATTAACCTGCGAATTCCCTATACTGCAACTCAAGAGTAGCCATATTGTATATTATGTAGGCATATTGCACTGCTTTCAGGCCTGGACTGGCCCACTCCGACTACCCGGCAATTTTTTAGAAAATACTGAAAATAGTAATATATTCGACGGAACTCGTAGGAAAAACTTAGGAGAAAATATCTGTTCTGTATGTGAAAAAAGGCAGCACAAAGTGTTTCTTTAATCGTTTAACGCAAATCGCAAAGGGAATAAAATCGAAGCGGTTCGTGAGTTTTAGTTGGTAAGAAGCCTTCACTTTTTCATATCATTTTCCTGAGTGTGTTAAAACATTCAATATACGATATTCAATGTATGTACACTGTAAAAACAATTGCCTGACGCAGTCATTTTAAAGACACTTTTGAAAAATGGTGAATTGGAACATTGGAATATGGAATATAAGTTTTCTATATGGCCAATATATGTTCACTATATGACCAATATATTCCGGGTAAAAGTAAATAAAAAATAATATGGAAAAATCAATTGGTTGTGTCACACAACTTTTGCAGTGGAAATTTCTAGACTTACATTCAGACAATTAATATAGTATAAAAGTATTATCATAAGAAAACATTATCAACAACTAAATGGTAGACATGGTAGTTCCAGGATAAGTTGTTTCGATGAATATTGCTGTGAGACGAAAAGACATATCGATATGAGTGAAATGCACTGAAAATCATCAACTGATTGCTCAGTCCAGGCTCGAGGCAGTTATTTTATCTGCAGTCGTGTTGCTAGTGTATCGGATATGTGATTGGTGTTTCCCGAATGTTAAAAAGTAAATATTTTGTCACTTAGAATTTTTGGTCTATTTCTTTAATTTTATAAATATTGATTTGCGAGTTTACAAAATTGTTGCAAAAATGTTTAAGAATTAGAATCTAATAGAATTAATTGCCTTATTTCAACTTCTGCACCAGATTTTATGTAGGTTTCGTGAAATGAAAATTTGGGGCTAATAGTTCCTTGTGTTCGGGATTGATTGTGATTTGAAATGGTAATGTATAATATGCATTAATTCATACTTTAATTTACTAAGTCAACAAAAATTGATTGAATGTTTGTTGAGTCTTACATTTGCTCAAATTGCAAAGATTGGTGATTAACAAAACTACAAATACCTCTTATCGATGTTATTTATCATATTTCCATTAGAAAATACTTATGGGTGATGAGACTTTTTGACTGGGATGATAATTGTAGGTAAAAGAAAATTATTGGTCAACAAATTTTTTTATTCTAAAATTCAGCATCGACTAGTTTAGGCATCACGTATGCCTTCTTCAGGAGCTACAAAGTTACAAATTCGCAATACAGTTAGTTATAAATATTTAATAAACTTACGTATAAAAGAATAATTTTGGTGGTAAAACATTTTTTGGGGATTGTACAAGTTTAGATAAAAAAAAATTTCAAAGTGTGCTAGAATATCACATAAAATTATATATATTTTATCAATTTTGACGATTTTTGAATATTTTATTTTATTATATTTATTTATTTATTATTTTAATGTTTTGACGTCCAATAAGTGTGTTGTTGTTTTATAAGTTATTTTTATGTGTTAGCATCTCGATGTATTCTACAACAAAATTTTTTTTTACATGTTAAATAATTTCACGTAAGTTTATTAATGCTTTATTTTATTTATTTGTTTTTAATTAATAATTTAACGATTTCGGAAAAAATATAATGTATATCTAAAGACTAAAGTATTTTTTATTACTCACATGGTTTATTCTCTTCGGCTATCGCCTCGTAGAATAAATTCCATATGCGTAATAAAAAATTATACTTTAGTCCCTTGATACACAAATAACTAATCTTACATTATTTAAAATTACTGCTTTCGCTCATGCATCATTCAGGATGCGATATGCTCATATCTTCCCTTACGACTCTTTTTCCTCATATATATCTACAGAATTATTAAAAATATATTTGTACAATTAATTATTGATGTTAAAGTTGTACAAGTATTATGTGGCTATAGTAAGTAAAAGTAGTATGAGTATAATTTTCCGATTGATGGAGATATCACAAAGTTAAGATCTGGGTGTAAGTATTTGAGCGATGTCTATAGTCTCGGCGAACTACTCTTAACTAGAGAGTTATTAAAAATATGTTTGTAAAATTAATTATTGATGTTAAAGTTGTACAAGTATTATGTGGCTACAGTAATTAAAAGTAGTATGAGTATTACTTTCCGATTGATGGCGATATCTGAAAGTGAAGATCTGGGTGGAAGTATTTGAGCGATGGCTAGTCTTGGCAGACTACTCCTAACTAGAGAAGTATTAAAAATATGTTTGTACAATTAATTAATAATGTTAAAGTTGTATATGGCTATAGTAAGTAATAATAGTATGAGTATCCGATTGATGGAGATATATCAAAGTGAGGATCTGGGTGGAAGTATTTGAGCGATGGCTAGTCTTGGCGGACTACTCCGTCAATTTATCGTTAAACATCGCTTGTTAATTTCACGCATAAAAAGTTCAGGAGTCGTCGTCGTTCGTCTTGGGTTATCGCGGTTCGCGGTCTCGGAATCAGCGGCGACGGAATCGAGAGTCGCGAATCGGATTTCTGTTTGTTCGAAGTTGGGCGCAGCTCTTAGATCTCCCCCGGGATCCCCAGGGCTCCAATGCTTTTTGCGGCGGGTTCCGCTCCCTCATCAAATTGTTTTGATTCTGGTTTCATCGCAGATTGAATGACATACGTAGAAGCCATATCGCTGTAAATAATCTAAAAGGGACTATTTATACCAGCCAGCAGCCACCCTTTTTCATTCCGAGTTCCGTGGTGATTTCTTCAATCAAACAAATAAATATCTTAACTATTATTACTCAGAAAATTTATTATCATTAGTACTACATCCTTAAAAACAACAGGACCTCTGGTATTACATATCAATAATATAACATAATTGAAGCTACAAAAAATGTATGTAAGTTTTAACATTTCTAATAATTGTTCTTCATGTTAAAGTCTACTTATTTTTGTAAAATATATATTTAAATAGAGAATGAATCATTTTAATAGTATATTACTATAACTAGGAAATGCTTGATTTACAGCTGAGAGCTGATTTAGATAACAGATGTATGTACTTATTAATATGAAAATCTATGACAAGGAAACAAAATGTTTATTTATTCTTTATTCACATTTGACCTATTTGACTCGAAATTTTATAAATAAAATGACATTACTGTAGGTAAAATTTTTTGAAACCAGTCACCGAGTTACTTGGTGATTTTATTACGAACAAAATAGTTATTTATGATATAAGTGTTAAAAGTGACATTTTATGAGTGAGTGGGGAAGTTTGAAACGAGGCGAAGCCGAGTTTAATAAACCCCACGAACGAAATAAAATCACTTTTAACACAAATATCATACACTATTTTTCCTACGACCACAGTTATGTACCTATTAGTAAATAAAAACTAAACATTAGAATGACATTTATGACAGGTCATGATGTATTTGTTATGAACAACTGAACATAAGACGTGTTAAAAGTAAATTTGTTTTTTACTTTTAACACGTTGTCAATGGCAACGTTTTAAAAGTATTTACTGTGTTATAAACTGTTATTTTTAACTTGCTAAGCAACCGTTAAAAATACTATTTTTAACAGTGGTCGTAGGAAATAGTTATTTATGATATAAGTGTTAAAAGTGACATTTTATGAGTGAGTGGGGAAGTTTGAAACGAGGTGAAGCCGAGTGTAACAAACCCCACGAACGAAATAAAATCACTTTTAACACAAATATCATACACTATTTTTCCTACGACCCTAGTTATATATTAGTAAATAAAAAATATAGAATGACATTTATGACAGGTCATGATGTATTTGTTATGAACAACTGAACATAAGTGCTGTTAAAAGTAAATTTGTTTTTTACTTTTAACACGTTGTCAATGACAACGTGTTAAAAGTATTTACTGTGTTATAAACTGTTATTTTTAATTTGCTAAGCAACCGTTAAAAAGACTATTTTTAACAGTGGTCGTAGGAAAATTTATTTAAAGGTAAATAATTGTCTAATAATTTTTTGTTCACCCCAAAATAAAAGCTGATTTTATGGTGCCGAAATGTCTACTTTTGCTTTTTAAAAATGATAAAACTTAAATGATATATCTATTATAATATTCTTGAAGAGAAGGGTAAAATATAGTAAATAGGCGATAATTTCTGGAATTTAATCAATTTTATTCTTTTTACCTCTTTTGGAGATGAAATTTATTTACAAACAATAGAATGTTTGAGTGAGATGGACTACATTTTGAAAAAAAACATTATTTCTTTATAATATTGAATAATATTTAAAAAACAAAATTTATTTATAATAACATATATAATCTAGGCTTACTTATAAGAATAAGGGAAAAATAGAAACTATGTTCTGAAAACTACAAAAACCATATTTTATTCGGGTTGAAACTATCATTCCCTAAATTAGAGACGGACCAAGGCAAGGCTATGAGGAGCTGAACTGATTAATAGATTATTGTCATTTGTCATACGTAGTACACTCTTCATTATCGTTTTTTTTTATAATTCTCTTTCCATCCCACATATTCATCCCCTTTTAATTAACCATTTAACAACAGTTCTTCAGAACTCATGAAATAACAACTAGATCATCTACTTTTCTATGTGCAAATGATTTTTTTCCTGTTTACCGTTGAAATGATCATTTCAATAATAAAAATTCTCCTCAACATTAGGTGGTCCATCTGTCCTCAGAGCAGAGGTTAAATGGACACTAAATTATGAATTATGTATGATTACGTACAGATAGAACTACATTTTTAAGTTACGTTAAGTCTTATGCACATGTTTATAAAGTTGGACATAAATAATTACCAAAGTAATAATTAACGAATTGTGTAAATAAGGTATAATTTTTTTTAGCATGTAAATTTTAAGTTATTCAGTTTTCATTGTATTAATTTTCAAGCTGCTACTTACACTGTCTCTAAGCAACAAAATTAATATTCTCTATGAGAGATATCACTACTTTTAAATCCAAAAGTCTATGTCTCCTACCGGACCATCTCCCTCCTACTTACCTTATGAATAACACGCACGAGGTAGAAAGAAGGTAATGTTGATTGAAATCCAGAAATTATTGCCTATTTAGTAAACTACCCAGCCACGAAACATCCTAAAATTCTAGTTAAAATTTAAGTTTTAATATTTCAATGTAGGATTGGTTTTATCGACTGGATGTTAATAAAAGAATGTATTTTTTGGAGTTGTAGCCATTTAATAAAATCCACTAATACACCAACGTTTCAACCGTAAAACAGTCTTCATTAGGTTGATAAATGGTATTAAAATATTATCAAGTGAAACATGTAAATTATTTTACAGAATTCTATCGTCAAACATAGATAAAACAAACACATGTACATGTTACTTAACAGTTATGAACCCACTAACTGAAGTAAATGTTCCATTTGATCGTAAAGAACCAGAAAAAGTGAGCATAAATTCGCAAATAATTGATTTGTTTATCGAAGATCAGCTTTGAAAGAGAGCGTGAAAAAGAGCGTGAATATAACGAGAGCGTTCGATGAGTCCTCATTTAGATTTAGTACGGATACGCGGCTGTTTGACCCGGGAAATTTATAGTGTCATCAGATGGCAGAGAAGGAGGGTCTGTTTCTGGCACTTTCTGCATAAATCCTGCGCAATTGTTGGATACAGGTAATCAGCTCACTTCCGAACTGCTTTGAACTATCTTGAGTTATGTTGCGAGTCTACAGTTCCTGGCCAGATCAAGATTGCTGTGCTGTTGATTTATGGCAAATTAATGTTTTACATGACACTAAGGTCGTAGTTGCCTTCGTGAGGTAGATACAAATTTGGGGAGGTCAGTACGAATTATGGCGACAAAGGAAGATAATTTCAATCGATTTTGAATCTAGCTTGTAATGATGGTGTTTATCTCACTGCCCGTACATAATATCATTTCACCTCTGTGTACAGCATAGCATTGATTCTATATTTAACTTGCAATTTAGGTCTCTATAGTGGAATCCCTTAGAGATCTATTAACCGATAAATTGTCTCGTTTGTCAAACATATGATAACTTAAATATAAATAAAAGTATAGCACGACAAAAATAAAGTACTATGTGATTATTTTTTCTGGGTTTTACCATAATTTGATTATATCAAATCAAAGTAAAAATAATTCATAATAATTTAGTTCATTTCGAACGTCCTAAGAGAGATACAAAAATAAGCAAGAAAATGACGAACAAGACAAGATTTTTATATGCAAGAGTAATGAAATACAAGATATACTTTAATTTCTTGTCTTGTTTTTCGGGACAAGACAAAAAATAAAGTAAAGAACAAAACAAAATTTCTTGTCTTGTGAAACACTAGACATAATTAAAACAGCTATTCCAGAAGAAATAAAATATATTATTTAATAAAATATTAATAACTGCAGGAGTACTCTAAATATAATTATCTTCAAAATTTTACTATTTATTAAACTCCTATTTTCGTAAATGAATAAAAAAAGCATTTTCAAATTGTCAAATTATTCTACGGAGTAAAATCTACTTACCCAAAAAAGACCGAATAATTCATTTTGTAGATTTACTTACATACTATTTTTATTCGTGCCTTGTAATACAAATTTTTTTGGAATAAACTGATTTAATTTAAGAGTAAATTTAATCTCTTGAGTAATTTACTTATTCATCCTTTGTAAAACTGAGCATTAAACAAGAAAAAATTTATTCGAAATTTGGCAGCAACCCTAGATAGTTCATTTGATACAATTTCTTTCTGATTTGTTATTGTTCATTTAAAGAAAACTTAAAATTAAAGTAATATTAGTACACCGGAGCACAAATCAATAAATGCAATTCTATTACGCCCAAGGTAGGGATGTTCCGATCAGCACCGGATCTAGGGTTTCGAGCGCCCCTGTCAAAATAAATTTTGACGCCCTTTTTTCTTTCTGAAAAAATATAATACCTTAGCACCAAAGTATTTTTTATTGTTCATATGGTTTATTCTCCTCTTTAATAAAACAATTATACTTTAGTTCTTACATATATACAAATAAATATTCTTTTCAATTAAATTTTTTTGAAATTGAAACAAACTTTTTTAGTACTTCTTGGAAAAATACTTACTATAACGCTAAATTTTTCTTGCGTTATATATTTCGATCCAGTATTGGTATCGATAATTTTTATTTAATATTTTTGATACATTCTCATTATCGCATATCCCTTGCCGTAGAGCATTATATTTAAAAAAGCCGTAAGTTATTATTTCTCCTTTCTATTTTGATTTAAAGTAATTTATTTTTTTAAACAATAGACTAGTAGAGTAGGATATTAATAAATAACCCATTTGGTTATTTCACTCTTTATTATTTATAATTACAATTGTATCGTTCTTTCGAACATCATCAGATGGTCGTAGAATTTAATCGATATTAAATTAGAAATAGAAATGTCAGATTATTTCCTAAGCGAAAAAATAATATACATTATTTACCGCTGTTATAAGATTTGCAAACAAAAAAATATAACAAAACAAAGAAAAAGAAGGGAACTATGTAATTTAATTTGAAAAGTGAAAATGGTATTTATGTCACTAACATAAGTGTGTTTTTAAGCTCGGAAAAAATCAATCATTTTTACCCATTAATATATAATATACTATAAATTTAATAGTGATTTTTATTTTCATTCATACCAATAATAATTCTCCAAAAATTATAAATAAATCATAGATTCAATTTCCTTTAATAATTCCTATTCTTGGTATTGTATTACATTCAAAAGATTTTTTTGTAGTAAAAAACTTTCATTTTCATTTCGTTTGAAAAAAAAATTCCTTCCGGGAAACAATAAGAACATCATTAAACGTGTCAAAGAAAATAATTTTCTTGTAAAAAGTAATAATTTATATCTATTTTATAAAGGCAGCCATGAGCAGAAGCAATTGTTTTGTGTCTCAAGAAACAAAACCGCCTCTCATTAATATTTAAAGAAGTGGATTTATTATTCTCTCATTGTCATCGGCAGACTCCTCAACCACTTCATTTATTTTTATTCTTGCACTTGGAGTTCTTGCCTGGCTAATCAATTTCCAAGGATATCCGGAGGACGACGATAGTAAATTTTCAGCTTTTCGCTTTCAATCTCGCCTGAAGAAAAATGATATTATTGACCTCTGACTGCAAATTTATTGCGAGATTTCGCTTCCGTGGCATTTAACTCTCAATTTTATTCAATTATTAATTTGTGTACATTTTATAACCTAATTCGAAAAATATAAAATACAATGGCGTGCAGTGGATTTTAAACTGGTAAGCACAAAAAATAAATTCGAACTTAAACGTTATTTTTAAGTTATCAGATGCATTTTTAAAAAATTCTATTCTTCTGTTTTTACTTCCTTGTACGAAGTAAAAAAAATCTGATATGTCCAACAAATTACATCCCGCTACTGTAGTAAAATATTCTGTAAAAAAATTCTTTAGTTCATTAAATATTTAGTTTTAAAGTTAGTTTGTTCAGAATATTTGTAATCAGGGCATGTAACCGAAAAAAATACTGATTAACGGTTAACCCATATTGAGAACGATATAAAACTAACGATTTTATTTTGAAAACCGGTTTTGAAAAATTGGAAAGCGGTTAATATATCGGCTAATTAAAAATTTATTAAAAAAATTTGAAAAAATAATATTATGGACCAATGAAAAGCGATTATGTTTCATGCTGTATACAAAATCAAACACGAATATTCACAAAAATTCCTACAATAAATTCATAGAATTTTTTTTCAATTTTAAACTTGATGCATGTTGATAAAGAGACTACCTATTTTTATGACTCTCCAAATTTTAGTAACTATCATAATTCATATAGTTTTATGTAAAAACAAATTTAACAGATTTAGTAAGTTGACATTGACAACTGTTCATATATTTCATGAAAAATAAGGCCAAAAATATTAAAACAAAATTTCTTTCTTTGAAAGTGTTTGTGCTATTAAAATAATTTTGTGTCGGTAATGCAATAAAGAATAGTAACATTTTAATATAATTTTCAAAAAATTATCCATTTCGAAGGAAAGTTCAAAGATATGAAACGAATGGACGTTGAAAAATGATTAGTCGTAGAATGGTCTCACTTTCAATGATTCCCTGATTGCCTGTAAAAATATATAGATATGTATATTACATCATATTTATTTACAAGTTTGGTGGTTTAGTGTTTATTACAGCTAGAGTAGATATGTATGGTTAAGAGCTCTAATTCAATTATTTATTTTTATTGAATATTCTATAGATGTAACTATAACAATAAATCATTAAAAGAAATTGCTACTTACAAAAATAATACTTTACAACATTTTATTATTCTATAAAAGAAACTTTCAATATCGTCTTTTTATAACAATTTTATTATTTCATTTTCCGCAGTAAAATTATTTACAACTATTTTTCTGCATAAAGTTTTTCAATTAAGCTTGAACCTAATAAAATGGGTTCTATAAAATTTGAGTTCCTTTATTTATAATTGCAGAAAAATAAAGAATGAGAAGACGACGTCTCCGAGCTTTAGAAAGCCAAAATCCGCGAGGGAACAATATTTTACATAGATTTAAATTTCAGATACTTATTTAACATTATGTAAACAGACCAGAACGGCATAACAAACAACTTGAGGTTTAAACAGTTTACGCAATAAGAAAAACGAACAAAACTGAAGCTCTCTTGAAAATATTTCCACTTGCTGTAAACGTATGATGTAATACGTCTTGGAAAATGGAATAAATAAAACAGAAACTTCATATTCCAATGGACAACACTTTAGTAAACAGTAAATAATATTCTTGAAAAAAAAGTGAAGCATCGTTTTCACGGGGAAAGTTCAGCTTTAAGAGTACAAATCTTTTAAACCAGAATTTAATGAAACTTAGTAAATCTCCTATATGAAGGGTGCTGAATTTGAATTTAACCACGAATTTTATGTTATACAGGTATCCCTTTATAGAGGCTAACCATTGGGATATCTAGAACCGTAAGAGATACGAAATCGGTAAATTGGGGCAAAGTTCATAATTTCAGTGATGTTTTTGTTTTCCCCCAAAAAATGCTTAGGTCACTAGATTAAGCAAAAAAATGATTTTGGCCAATTTACTTTTTACAGAATTTTCTAGTTTCAATTCAATCAAGTTTTTAGTTTGCACATTCTACAGACACTGTTTACAAGGAATTGGGAGGGGTCCTCCATATTTTTAAAGCTCAAACACTTTTTCAGAAATTCACACAAATTTTAAATTTTTATATGGGGTTCAAAGTTGTCTTTAGTATTGTTATATAGTATTCTTTTTTTCTTTCCGATAATATGAAATACATGTACATTAAAATAAAAATAAAATAAAAAATTTGAAAATTATTGATTTTATTCACTTCGATCAAATGTGCCTTAAACAAATTTTTATCATTTTAAGTCAATATTCGCCCAAAATTTCTATAAAACAGAAGCAAATACGCTGGGTGCAGTTGAAGTCTTTCTGGATAAAGAAAATATATGATTCTTAAGTAATCTACTCTTTCGGTGAGCAGCATATTAAACTCCTAATTAATTTAATTTATTAGTCAAATTTTTGTTTGAAACAAAAAAAAAGATTTATTTTCCAAAGCACACTTAACCGAAATGAATAAAATCAATAATTTTCTATTTCCTTCGTTTATTTTCATTTTAATATGCACGTATTTTATATCATTGGAAACAGAAAAAAAATCTCTATTTAACAGTACTAAAGACAACTTTGAGCTCTATAAGAAAATTGAAAGTTAACTTGAATTTCTCGAAAAGTATTCGAGCTACAAAAATTTTGAAGACCGCTTTCAATTACTCGTAACAAAATTATCTGTAGATTGTGCATACTAGAAACTTGTATGAATTGAAACAAGAAAGTTATAAGTCAAAATGTAAACTTGCCAATTTTGTCCTTATCTAATCAAACGCGAATAATAATCTATTTGTTTTATCAAAAAATCGAATTTTCTAATAAAAAAAATTAAAAATATAGGACTTTGCAAAACTGAAAAACGAACCATTATTCAAATTTAAATTACGTGTATCTCTTATAATATTTCTTTCTGTTTTAAGGAATATTCTGGTCTTAAGAAAATATATTTATGATGAATTTTTAAATTATGATTAAAAGTTTGGATTAACATATAAGGTCGGTGATCTACGGCAAAATACTCAACCGCCGAATTTATGTTGTATAAAAATAAAAACGTTCTTTGACATAAAATACAAAATGAGAAAACTTTGCGTTGTGTATAAGTTTTACCTCAGCCGTGGCAAATTCTGTGATTTTGTTCTCGTTCTATTTTGAAATATCACCGACGTCTTCATATTTACCCCAACCTTCCGCGGGAATGTCGTGTATCCTAAGAATTTATTGATATTGAAGAAGGAATAATAGAGCAAATGTTTTTATCTCTGTGGTATCTTGTGGACAGTAATCGATCAATACTCCTACATACGGAATATTTTTATCGCAAATGCAAAAAGATTATTTCTGTTTGAGATGCAAGAATGAATCCTTTCATGTATGAACATTCCACATTTTTAAATAAAAAAGAGACAATGGCTATGTTAAACTAAAATACATATATTTTAAGATTAGGGTTAATTATACTAAAAAAAATGAAGAAAACATTTTTGTATTGCCATGTGAAATAAAACTTATAAATTCTAAAAATATATTATTATTATTATTATTTATATTAAATGAAGCACATTTTGCAGGTGTTTGAAAGCTTGGGACACCAGCCGAAGGCGAGAGTTGCAATTCAAACGAGCGCAAAATTGCTATTTTGTGTGTGTTGCATACTATACTTTTTATACGACAACGCAATTATAAAAATAGATACAAATAAATATGCAATGACATTTGATGTTTGGTGTTATATTGTTTAAGCCACCTTAGGTTTCTTCATCAAAAACAGCAGACTGAACACGAAATATTTCATATTACATTTGTTGTCTAGCAACTTGCCTAGCAACCGATGCAAAATGAATTCAGTACAAAATGTAGCTTCTTAAGATTCAATGTACACTCTTGATATGAACATTTTTCGATGTTTGTCGAATAAAAAAATAATTTTAATTATTTTCCAGCCAAGATTTTGCTGACAATTCTACGAGGTTCAACTGGATTATTTGTGTGTTGTGTCGAATAGTTGTCTTTATGGTTTAATAATTACTGAACAAAATAAAAAGAACCTAATAAAGCCCTGTCCCGATTTTATCCTGATATATCAATGCATTCCTCAGTTACAAGTTCCAAAGTCGGACCAAAATCATCCCCTGTTGCAGTTTTTCTCACGTTTATCCTGTAGATAGAAACTATATTCTAAGGCCCGGTTTTTCCATCATTTGCTAAAGAGCCAGATAGTAGTAAAATATTACATCTAAATAGTAAATAACGTATATTTTTGACAACTTATATCAATCTTTCGATGCGATATTTTTCTATTAACTAGTGGTTAACGTTATCGGCATTTTTAATAGAGATAGAAAAATCTGCCCTTAGGACCTTTGGTTAAAGTACCGGTTATCTTAACCGTCGGTTAATGGAAAAACATCGTATTAAAATAGTAAATAACGTATAATTTTGACTACTTATATCAGTCATTCGATGCGATATTTTTCTGTTGACTGATGGGTATGGTACTCGGCATTTTAACTAGAGATAGAAAAATCGACCGGTAGAACTTCGGGTTATAGTGCCGATTATTTTAACCGTTGGTTAATGGAAAAATATCGCATCTAAATAATAAATAATGTATATTTTTGAAAACTTACACTAGTTTATCGATGCGATATTTTTCAATTAATCACTGATAAAGGTAACTGGCACTTTAGCTAGAGGTAAATAAACCAGCCCTAAATGTGGACACCGCATCGGAAATTAATAAGGTCGGATAATATATATGGTAGACAGTGTGTGATACATTTAATATAGTACAAAACAAATTTTATCGACAAGTCATCTCTTTAAATTAACCTTACAGATTTCCAATCTAATATCTAAATTAGGCAATGACCTTTATTTGTTATGGAATTCGCAATTCTTTACACTTTACAGGATTAATAAATGATAACAGGGAAATTGTTAGTACAAATTATCAACGCCAAAATCATCTTTATAAATGATATTAATCATTAATAATCATTAATATTTGAAAATATCTGTTACCGCGCATACACTACTGTTTCTATTTCATGTTTGCAGTTAGTTGGACGCAGATAGCTTATATAACCCTCCGTAACAAGAAGATTATGTTTTAATTTAGATTCTTTTTCTTTTAATAAACAATTAAAATTTTACAAATTTAATTTTTTTACCTACAAATTCATCTTGCCCTTCCTTGGTCCATTGGCTGACGACTCCCTTGTTTTTACATGATATAGTTCATTATATTATACTGTAGAAACTCCTGTATTTATGTATTGGGAACACAAACTTGAGATGGGTGTTGCCTACATCCACCACTAATAAAAAATCACTTATTTTTCCAAATTACGCGAGAACGGGGTGTTTTCCCTCAAAAACAATATCGGAACCGTAAAGTTCACGGTCGTCTCTAGATGAAAGCGACTCTAACTCAAAACTTTTGAAAAACTTGAAAAAACCCTGAACGACAGTCCATGATTTTGAAGTTGCAGAAAACCTTTTTCTCACAAATCCAGTTTATATTTGGCTATATATACTAGATACTCGTACATAGGGCTAACAACTTCTGAAGTCAAAGCCCCCAAGGGGTTGTAAATAGGGGAGTTACTTAAAAATACATTACATAAGAACTATAGGTCATAGAGAAATTTGAACACAAAATTCGGAAGCTATGAGATCGAATTAGGGTAAAGAAACCAAAAAAATCATTCCCTTAATATAAGGATGCTCATACTAATACAAGTATTGTGTTTGTTCACTACTGATTTCTTCATATGATACAAAAATACATTCTAATACTTCTTTTGTTGCACCACTATATTTACGATTTTGTTTCCACAGCATGCTTGACCGAAATGAATAAAATCAAAAATTTTCTAATTTTTTAGTTTATTTTCATTTTAATGTACATGTGTTTTATATCATTGAAAAGAGAAAAAAAATCTCTATTTAACAGTACTAAAGACACCTTTGAGTCTTTATGAAAATTGAAAGTTAGTATGAATTTCTCGAAAAATGTTGGAGCTACCAAAATTTTGAGGACCAATGACAATTCCCCGTAAAAAGTGTCTGTAGAATGTGCAAACTAGAAACTTGTATGAATTGAAACATAACTTTCTTGTCAAAGTCAAAAAGTAAATAGCCTAAAATAATTTTTTTGCTTATATCTAGTGACCTACACATTTTTTCGGGAAAACAAAAACATCATTGAAATGGCCAATTAATGTGGCAACTTTGTCCCAATTTAACCGAATTCGTATCTCTTACGGTTCTCGAAATCCCAATGGTTAGCCTGTTAAAATGGACACCTTGTTTATGTTGAACATTTTCTAACATAATTTTTTATATTAAATTTCCATTCGATTTTATAAAAGTACACTTCAAAAGTTTTCGTACTATATCTTTAATAACAAGTATGTGCATATGAGGGATATTTCTCATACAATTTTCTTTAGTATATTTTCATTTCATTTTAACAAATTACATATTAGAAGAATCAAAATAACATTAGGAGTTTAGTTATTGAACATTATATATCTAATACATTTTTATTTATACTAAATTTCTATTCAATTAAAAATTTATATATCATGTATGACAAGCTGAGTACAGCAATAGTAAAAATTCATTACAAATTATATTATATCTACTATAAATTACATTCCGATTTGGCATATGCGGAATATATCATATTCAAAGTTCTATATGAACTTTATATTTAATTTTAACAAATTACTTTAATAACTATTTATGAAATAAGTGAGGAAACAACGGAGGTTATTTATTTCGAGTAAAAATTAAAAAAAAAGTCGACGTCGAGTTTTGCAAAAGCAGAAGTTAAATAACCACCTTGTTAAAATTGTTTCAACATTATCCGGAGTTGGGACAAACAAGTTTTCCTCTAACAGGAAATGGGGAGGAGTTAACCCGACTTATCTTTCCCTGGATGTTTATTTTTGTATTTAAAATCGAATGTATTGTAAAAATTCAATATTCTCGTCGTAAGATCCATATTCACATTCTCCTCTTAAGATTCATTTTAATTCATTTATTCTGTACTATTATAATCGCCATTAAATTTTACTATGTCATAATCACATGGCCATGTAAATATCATCGGTTATTTAATATATGTATATATAATTTCAACTCATCATGCGTTTTAATATGCCTCCGTTGGTGCCAAAATATCGCATATCATTTTAAATGAAAATATAATCGGAAATTAAACAGATTATAGCGATCACGCATAAATATTGTATTGTGATCATCATGAACATCATCTGTTCGAGTCACCCAGTTTCCATACGTGTTTCATACAATATTTTTTCTACTTCCTTTTAAATAAGTACAAAAATGTATTTGATATGATGAATTTTTGACATTTTGATGACATTTTCAAAATAACCAAAGAAACAATAACAAGGACTGTTTAATTTTGTGCGCTACTAAGTTAATACAACAAAATTGTTGGTTATAAGTCAATGAAGCCAATTCAATCTAAAAGAGACACACTTGCGCAGGTGTTTCTGTCTTTGTCTGCTCAAAAAGTTTCTAATGTCATAAAATGTCAATCATGCGAAATGTCAATTATATGAAGACAGACAAATGTATAAGTATTTTCCAAGTGAACTTTTGCAGGGTACTTATTCTCTTCACTGTGTTGCTATCGGTTCATTACTTACAGGAAAAATAAAATTCAAATGAGATTGAAAAATATAATTCCACTGATTTTCATTGTCAAAATGATTTATTACGAATCTGAAAAAGGATAAATGTGAATTTGGTTGCCAAACAAATTTCCAAACTTTAACGCTACAATGCCGTACCATTTTACACATTTCCTTTTTTTTTCAAATTTCGATATTCAAAATTAATAACAGCTGTCAAAGGTACAGTTTCTTCAATCATGAATTTTGAGTAAGAATTATTGTAAATAATAATTATGTCATTACCTAAAATTTTGCAGTTCAAATTTGTTTCTACCTTGACCCATTTAACTATTACAAGTAATGAATATTTCGGCAAATTTGTTACAATTACGGTTAATCTGTTTACCCATGAAAATAAATGTTTTATATTTGACTGTCAGTTAATAATTATCGAATACTCTAGAAGGAATTATAGTAATATTGTAAATACTAATATTTTATATACCTATATATATATATATAATAAAAATAATAATAATAAGGGTAAAGAAGGACATGAGATTTTTGTATAAAGGGAACATATGGCAGAGCACGTTCCCGTATTACTATATTCCAGTGTTATAAACAGATAAACGATAAAGTTATTAAGTATTTAAGTTTTTTGAATTATAAAATACGAGTGTCTGTCAATCCAATGAATGTAATAACTATATTATTAATATTTGTAAAGATAATAAAAACTAAACATTCTATTTTTGTAGCTGTTAATGTTTCTATATGTGACTACTTTTCATTTTGCTTCCGCGAGAAATAATGATGTTATTATTGTTTGCAATGAAACCAAATTAACATTGATACTGTTGTTTACATATTTGGACTCTTTCTAATAAAAGTATTACAAAATAAAATAACTGAAGTATACTAAAATGAGAATCTTAGTAAAACAATAGTAATTAGGTAATTTCTTATTTTTATAAGTATATTGGGTCTTTGAGTAGTTCTTTAATCTGGATTACATATATCTCTAAATCAGCACTGAAATGTGCAAGTATTCTGACAAACCTACAGCAATTTGCGGTATACCGCTCTAAACTGTAGTTTTGTAGTTTTATGGTATTGGGGTTGTTTATAGTTTTATGACTATTTCTCGAGTTCTCGTGAGATAAAGTTTACTTGTATAGTAATTTTATTATTTTTTTGGAGTATAATACTAATAAAATAAACATTCTATTGTCATTATTAATTAAAACAATAAATAATTGCGAATTGCTGGCTAAGAAAATATGTTCTATTAATTGCCTACATATGTAGGTATATTCAGGAAATACTATTTTATTGTATGCGATATTAGTCATATCTAAAATTTACACTTATTTTCATTTTCTTGACATCGCAACAATATCATCAAAATTTTAATTAACATAAAACTCTAAGTGAAATAATAAACTTAATTAAAGGAACAATAAAATAAGTTTACGCTTAAAATTAGTTTAATATCTCCACTCATTTGTTGGTTTAGTATTTGCTAATGAACAATGAACAATAAAAACTACAATATTGCCTAGATATGTTGACAATGTCGTTTGTAAAGTTAATTAACGATCAACAATCTATTTTATGTTCCAGGTTTAATAATATACGGTTATGAAAATACGTTGTGTAGTTTATAGAATTAATAATTTAGGTAAAAGCAACGATGACTGCTCAATGTTACATGGCAGAAAATCAAATTTACACAACATTGTTATGTAGTACACATCGAAGTTGGTATCGATTGTTGCTCTCCTATATACGTTTATTTTGTTTGTAATTAGTTAATTACAACCCTTAACGGAAATATTTATTCAGCGAATAATTACTTTCAATTTTTTTTAGTTTACAAACACAACAAAATAATACAATATTGACAGAATATCAGTGGTAGCTCGAGAGCTGCAGAGTTGCAAAACCATTAAAAAATTAATGAATATAAATATAAATAAAAAATGCATTATAATTTTATAATACTCCTTAAAATTGTAATATGCAGATTGATGCAATGCCAAATAGGATGCGAGTTTGAAGTAACAGTAATAGCATAATCTAAAAATGCTGTAGTACGGGTCGAAGACTCCTGCTGCACTGGAATTATGAATTATGTTTAGAATACACCAGTCAAGTATTTCACTGTGGGCACCATTATTTGAAAATATTGAGAGTATACGCACAAACAATTAGTCTCTTTACACCAGAAAAAAGTTTTCTATTCTTTTAAAGTATTTTTTATTCTACGCATATTGAAAATAAGATTTTCCTGGGTGTGCGTGCACAAGAAAGTACACATTTGCCGGTCCAGACCTACAAAATCTCACTATTCCAGTAATAACCAGAATAAAATACATGCTTTTAAAATATTGTAACTTTAGATAATTTTGATACTTACTGTAGATTCCAGGTATTTTTATTATAATATTCTGTAAATAATAGAACAGAATTTCTAACCTTATATCAAGATAAAATGTTTGTTTTTTGTTCTTATTCTATTTCTAATGTTGGTAATCAATTTCATAAATTTCATTAAGTGTTCGTAAGATCTTGTTTTGGTGTGTGTGCCAGATGGTAGTAAAATTGTTTTCTGGTCCTCAAGAAGTATCCAGCCTCGACTGCGTCTCGCTCGTATACTTATCCTTCGGACCAGAAAAGAAGAAATTTCCTACTTAGCAACACAAATACCTATTCTCATAAGATATTCCAAGCTCACTTGTTTAATAAAATCGTTTTTAGGAAGCCTAATTTTACATTATAATCTTATGAGGCCAAACTTCCCTTTTTATTAAAGTACTCATAAAAGTGAATTCGAAATACGGGTCAATATTTTTAGCAACGTCAAAATTGAAAATATTTTCAGGATTTCTTTCCCAATAATATTTTTATTTTGTTTTGTTTTGCAATTGTTGATGTATGATAGTGTAAAGTGGTATTATTAGCCGTGATAAAGATTAATTTTCATAGAATTGAAGGCTGATAACATCTAAGGAAAACAAGATGATAAATGACGACGAAATTGTGGTCTAAACGTATCGACACATAAATTTTTGCGAGGGTAAAAAACGCTTTGTCTTTGCACTATATCTCATGCTTACGTGGCATTTTTTTACTATCATCTGCAGATAATTCTGGAAATATGTCAGTGCGAGCTATTAGTTTTCCTTGCATTGTCTCCTGTTTTTGGCAAAGGCCGACCGATGCATCGCCAGCGATCGCTGATAGTACTGCACATTTTTTATTAACAGAGCCGTAACGAAGATTTTATCAGCACGAAGGACTTCCCATCCAATCTTCTTGCAGGAAATAAAGAAGAGGAAATAAAAATACTGCTTATAACTTTTTTGATATTACTTTTTTCTGGAAAAATTTAATCTTTAAATTTTATCTATATAAAAGAAATCGAGATTTTTAAATTACATTATTTTGTTTTATAAATAATAAGTACATGTCATTTTCTGCTTCTTTAATTATTTTAGGTAAAAAAGCTTCAAATAACAGTTGTAGAGTATAAAATTTTGCATCTAAATCAATGAGCAAAAATAATACAAAATAAAATTTGAAATGTGAAAAAATTTCGTGAATGTTAAAATAAGTCTCATGTGTGAGAAATGAGAAATGACATAGAAATTTGTATCATATCATATTATATAATTTATATCCCATCACGCTAAAAAATTTCACTATCATATTCGTTGGTGAAATGTGAATTCATATTTTATGGTTATTAAAACATTTTATTAATAACCGGGTGAAATGTTCTAATAATAGTTTATTATTGTAATTTATATTATTATTATAGATAAGGTATTGTATGTAATATGATTAGATAAACGAATTACTTATTCATTAATTCTTGCAATGGAAGAATTTAGTTTCTATACATCAAGAAGTTTATTTTCAAGTAAAAGACTTCAAACAATGTCAATATAGAGATTATATTTTTAACTAACAATTAATTTCAAACATATCATTAGATTTGTATTTGTATGTAGATTCGAAATATGTAGAAATGTATGGGTGTACCATTTAAACTAGGAAAATTGGGTCCCATATCTTGAGAACCATTGGTTGAAGTAAAATTTTGATTCGCTCATTTTAATAGTCTCGTAATATAGAAGTTGTGTGCTAATTTATTTTACTTTGTATCTCTTATAGTTCTCAAGATAGCAATGGTGGCCCATTTAAAATGAACTGACTGTATATAAGAGAACACAAGATTCAACCTTTAAATGATTCTTGAACTAGAAGTAAATAAGCCAATCTTGAAGAGAAAAAAAACATAAAAAATTACATGGGATGAAATAAAAATTCTAGTTTCTTGAACTAAATTTAAAATATTTGAAAACAGAAAACAACTTCGTCTTGTAATTTTGTCAACCAATTCTCCTGTCGGGTGCTCGAGCCCCGAAGCCATCACAGAGTCGGTGCTTATGGTTATAGATGATATGATGAGAGAGATGGTTAAAATGTCGGTTATCTCAATCATTGGTTAATAGAAAAGTATCGCATCAAAATAGGATATAACATATATTTATGACAATTTACGTCAGTTTTTTTAAAGCAATATTTATCTATCAGTCAACGTTTTAGGTTTGGGTGAAAATATCGGCCCTAAGTAAAAGAAACTTAATTATCTTTGACTTACATTTTATAAGAAAAATGTTGCGTCAATAAACTAACGTTCCATTTAGTTTTCGAAAATTTGTTTTGTGAAAATGAGAATATTCTGGAACTAAAATAAAATAAACTTTACAAAAGTTAAATATTAAACTTAAGAAAATTTACTTAGCAACTAAATTTTCATACATAACTTTAATATTATTAATATTTTTCTTAGAAAATCTAATATCTTTAAATTATTTTTGTTTTAAAATAAATATTAAACTTCGAATTCCTTTTTACATAAATTACAGAACTTAAACTCAATGTTTGTTTGAAATTATGAATAGTTTTAAAATTATTATCAAAACTAATATAAAAGAGGCCTTATTTAAGATGAATATAAATTTATGGCTAGCCTATAAACCAGAATAGTATTTTAATATGGAACAAAATCGAATCTGCAGTAATAAAAAACTAATTTAGTTTGAAAGTTTGATATAGTGCGCAATGTAGGGTAGTAGCAAAATCGTTTATGATTGAAAAAGTAGAAAATAACCTCTAAAGCAGGAAAACCGACAAAAAGCAAATTCAATTTTCAAGTTTATATCTATGTTTTTGTCATGTGTCCCTAGTTACAGTTGTGTCGGGAGATGTATTTCTTTCTGGTACGCAGCACAATGAAATGACGAATGGCGAAACTTTTTCCAACTTTACGTTTTATTTACTCGTTTTAATACTTTCGTATAAAAATTACATAATTCAAATTCAGCTGGAGAATATTTCACGATTTTAATAATTCCTAAATATATTTATAAGAAACGAGTTCATATTGACTTTTAATTCAGTCAATTCTAGAATAATTGCAATTCGGCTGGGCTAAATGAATAATTCAAGCAAAAAGTTGGGAATGAATAAAGTTTTGAGGAGAATTTCATTCGAAAGCAGCGATTGAGACGGTAATTTACCTGTAATGTTCCAGAGAAGAAAATTACATTTCTGAACGTGCAAGCAAACTTTACTATATATTTCGCTTGAATTTGTGCATCCAAACAAGTAGAAATGTAGTTTCAGAGTTAATTCAACTGAAATTTTACCAATTTTCCTCTCTCCTTTCAGCACAACTTTAATAAATAGTTTACTTTCATTTCCAAATAAAACTACTGCTTCAAAATTACCCGAGATATTACTTAATCAATTAAATATTCAAAAATTAATACGTAGATTCACATAGATAATTATTTAACTAGTAATAAGCACAACAAATTAAATTCCGATAAATAAATATTAGAATTTTAAATTTCATAACTGTCATTTTTATTTAAATTTTGATATAATATTGACGATACTATTTACCGATTCCCAGTAATATTCCAAATCACTTTCCTATCATTAATTTGTAAATACTTGCATTCAAAATGTTCAATTGTACAAAAAAATAAGTTAAATTTTATAACATTAATTTCCAGTTGCACAAGTTATAATTAAATTCTTAACTATTGGTTAAATTGACAACATAATATTGAAACGAATTGTCAAATGGATTATTACATAGTATTCTTATAATTTCGATATGTACTTTTTTTGTGAACTTGTGCATATGAGTATAACAGAGTTTGTAGTCGGTACTTTTTTTCACAAAATTTTTGTCTATTTTGTAACGATCGTTTCGTCAACGCGGATATCATCAGAAAATAAACAAAATTTGTGGAAAAATAATGTGAATATTTAATTTTATTTTTAATATTAAACGTTACGACTATAAAATAGTATATTAAAACATAAGTTGTAGAAGGCAACCTTTTCAAGCACGAGTTTGAATTTCGGGAACGAGCGCGAAGCAGCGAGTGCACGAACGAACGAGTGCTTGAATTGCCTTCTATAACGAATGTTTTATACTATTTTCTCTGTTTCGGCTTTTATTTACATTATTTTTTATAATAATATTTGACAATTTCCATTAAGGCATTTTTTTGATAGAATAGTTAGGTTGGTGACAGTGATTTCTGTTTCGTCTGTTGCCTAGGTAAATTAGAATTACTTTGTCAGTTGCCTAGATATTTTGTGTATTTACTGCAGTCATGCCAATCTTAAATAATAAAATATAACCAAAAATCGTTTAAGAATGAAGCTCCTTCTAACATCAATAAGCGTGCTGGAATATGATATTCTAATTCCGAAACAGAGAAATGTGTTTCCTACTACGTTATGCACACTTTAGAGTTTGTAAAGAGTCACTTTTCACGTCCCAGTGCGTGAAAAGTTTATGTTGCCTTGCAACAGCTACTTGTCACGCACTGGTGGCACATTTATCAATGGATTTATTTATTTTTGAAATTATTTTTTATGAATAATGCAACACGTGTGTAACATAATATTTTTTATCTTCACTTACTTTACACACTAGTTGCATAAATAACTATTTTCTTACAGTTCTAAAAATATTTTTATATATTGCAATTATGTATTTCATCCACATTTGTCAGAAGTGTTAGTTATCTGTAACAATGTTTATTTCTTTTATACAGGGTGATCATGCGAGAATGAACCAGCTATTATCTCCGTTATTAAGGGAGATAGCGATTATCTTCTTATAAGCTAATTTACTATAGATAACATGGGCTACAAGATGCGGTAGTTAAAAGTGTTCTATTACTTCCGGTTCCGGAGTATCTGATATCAACTTTGAAATTTCAAATGGCTCATAATACTTTGTTTTATATTTTTGAAAAGTACACAAAATTTTGTTTACAATGGTGGTAAATAAGTAGTATGTTATATTATTAAAAAATAAAATGGCGGGCGTTTAAAATATTTTATTAAATAAGTGTTTACTGTTTGAGATTTAGTTGTTTCTAGTTCATGGATGATGTGATATTTAAAATTAATTTCATTTATTTAAAGCCATGAATTCCCTATTCTTATTCAATCAAGTATATCCATATTTAGAAGAATTTAACGCTAAATAAATGAAATTAATTTTAAATATCACATCATCCATGAACTAGAAACAACCAAATCTCAAACAGTAAACACTTATTTAATAAAATATTTTAAACGCCCGCCATTTTATTTTTTAATAATATAACATACTACTTATTTACCACCATAGTAAACAAAATTTGTGTACTTTTCAAAAATATAAAACAAAGTAGTATGTGCCATTTGAAATTTCAAAGTTGATATCAGATACTCCGGAACCGGAAGTAATAGAACACTTTTAACTACCGCATCTTATAGCCCATGTTATCTATAGTAAATTAGCTTATAAGAAGATAATCGCTATCTCCTTTAATAACGGAGATAATAGCTGGTTCATTCTCGCATGATCACCCTGTATATTTATTTATAAACCATAGGATACAAAGATCTTACTTACAATATAAACAAAAAATCTGATGTGTCCAACACAATACCTCCCGCTACTGTAGTAATATTTTCAATATAAGTTTTTCAATACATTTAATTTGTAGTTTTAAAATTAGTTTGTTATTGCAGTTAAGAATACTTTTAATTTACTTCATACCTAAAATTTCCTTCATAAAATTTGTGTGATCAATATGACAACTATTTTTGACGTTACTAAAACCGGAACCGAACTTACTTTGATTCATGCATGCAAATACATGCCTTATATATTTCTTCCACCATTTTTAATTTTATCATAAAACTACTTCATATTTACTTATTTTATCTTTTAAACTTACTTACATCAAATTTGACATTATATGTCAAATTTTGTGAACATATGAATAACTCATCTATTTTATCGAAATTTTTCAGCCTAAACGATATGCAAAATTGTTATAATTTATATATTTATTCTGTATAGCTAGAAGTTACACATATAAACGTAATTATACAGATCGGTAGAAAATTAAAAAATCTTTATATTAAATAATAACAAAAATTGAGAAAAAATGGTATTTACAGGTATTTTTTAAAGAAAAACTGTTTAAAGCTTCAAGTAAAGTACTGCTTCCGGTTAACCAATTGTTGTCAGAATCTAATTAGTTCATCATATTTGAATATAAGTCTTAAATATCAAATATTATATTTTTTACATGTATCATGTTGGAGTTATCGTGGACGAAAAATCGTCACAGACACACAAACACAAACACACACACGCACACACACAAGGACATACAGACCACGTTAAAAATAGTAAAATTGTATTATAGGGACCCTAATTCGTGCTCATATATTGAAAACTCATACTCGAGAAATCTGACTAAAAACAATACCTCCCTTATCTATATATAGATAGGCGGGAGGTAAAAATTGAAAATTTTCATTTTGAAAAGCAAGTTGTGCTGTGTAGAACCATTATGTATTCGTATTGCTTTTTTTGATTAAAAAATTTAATTTCACTTACATTTTATAAAAATAGCAACAAGCAAAAGTAATAAATATACGAGTATAGGACGATAAAATTAAACTGCTAGAAATAGAGAAAAAGGCTTTCATCTAACATAGAACGTAAACCAATATTTAGTAGAAGAATAAATTTTATAAAATAATTAAGTATGTATAAATGTTTAAATTAAATGGTAGGTATTATTATTATAGTTAGTACACAAATATAATATTAATTTATTGTTACTTGCAATCAAATTAAAGGGTCTGTAACATGTCACATATATAATTATAACCGGAAATTTCTGCAATTGGTGAATATAAAACAATGCCAAATGGTAATTTTGCATTTATTTTATAATAAAGATGATTATTTCAGGAAAATTATAAAAATATAGTTATACAAAATTATAAAGTAATATCCTGTAATTATATAAAAATAATAGATTAGATTTTATCTTATAAATAAAGCAAAGGTTTGTATTTCTGGCTATTATTTGATGAAAAGAATTCGCTTCGTACATTAATTATTGATACTCGTATCATTTAGTACAGATACTTGTTTTTCAAAGTGAATTTATCTGTAATATAATAATGATTTGTACAATTATATTCGTTCTATTTGTTTTAAGACTCTGTAATTGTTTTACTATCCTTGTAAGTTTCAATTACAGTTGCAGAAAACAATAAAAAATATTTGTTTCAGACTGAAAAAGTGGCAAAATTGGATAGATTTGACGGAATTTGCGAAGGACAGGAAAACTTACCAATCACATTTCATAATTTAACCTTTGTTTATGTTAAAAAAACTGCTACAATAAGTGGGAAACTTATTGTCAAACATGATCTGAACCATCAAATTGAGGTAAACATAATTAATAATAAGCATCCTGCTTTTATAAAAAAAAGCATGTGTATCATAATTTTAGTTACGAAAAGATTATAACAGAATAGAAAAAAAAATCATTATTTACATTTTAATATTACTAATTATCAATTAAAAATTCACTTTATATAAAACGAGCTCTATTTTAATATCGAAACCTGTACAACTAATGCATGCGCACAATAGTCGTAAGCAAGTAGTTGTAAAGAACATTTATCTTTATATACATCATTCGAAAATTTAACCTAATAATTAAATTTAAAAAGCACTAAATAAACTGCGTTATTAAATTCAAAACTAGGCCTGTTTCACTTATTCCAGAATTTCTTTCTAAGCAGTGAGTGTGACGTCACCAAAAACTACTGTTTTTCGTGAGATTACACTTTTTGAACTTTATGCAGTATTTTTTTACGATATAAAAAATATGTACCTTATATTTTTTAATATAGAGTAACATATAAAAAAAATAGCAAAGTTTAAACAACACTTCGTAATGTTCATTAAATTGCATTTTTAGGCATATTTACATTTAACAAGATGTAGCAGTAGAGAGAGTTTAGATTCATGTGAAAATTATAATAAAATAAGGTTTATGAAATGTTGCGATTCATTAAATGCTCGAGGACAATTATGGACATCGTTTGTTGATAAAATTAAGCCAAAGATAAAATGTCCTATAAAGGCAGTAAGTGAAATTAATTTTAATTATATTATTTATACACATATTCAAAACGGCAAAATACATTAATGCAAATTATTGTAAATAATATTATTCATTTGTAGCAAATATAAAGTAATATTATTATTCGACACTTCTCAGCCAATTGAACCTTTAAATTTTTATTACTAAACACTACTAAAGCCAATCAAATTTCGGAATTTTCATTACCGAAACAGTGCGCACGTTCATTTTTTGTCAAAATTTGCTGAAATATTTAAAATACCACATACTTAATTTTAGACTCGTATAAAAAATATAATATTCTATTTGCATGTAATGGATATTACTCACTCCCTGATTTATAACACTCTATTCATGAGTAACAGCACAGTTTAAATAATTATTACATAATACATTTAGATGTTAATCTTAGTGTTAAAATACAATATTTTGTTATAAAATGATCATACAAAAAACAAAAAGTCAAAAAAAAATGACAACAATAAATATTTTGTAGTAACACTCAATTTCCTTTTTTTGCAAGCATTTTGAAATAATTTATTGGAATTTAATCTAATACAATTATAATATTATATTAATAATACAAAAGTTACAATTACTTAAATTATTTTAGGTTTTTTGTTATAATTTTATCTGAACTATTTTTTTGTTTTATTTACGAAAATTTCTTTTAACAAACGTGTAAAAATTTGACGTGTCGTTTTTACTATTAAAATTTTTGTTCTCTTGACAACTATGTTTAAAACGAACAACAAACCTCATAGATTTAAAACAATAGGTAAGAGATGACATTTAATTATTTATTTTTCACTAGTAGCCTATTATTTACCTTTATTTGACATGAGAAATTGTTTTTCACTACCACTTAATTGGTAACCATTGTCACCTAAGTCAATAATAAATTGTTATTAATAATGGCCGATAACGTAAACTGTCAGTTTTAAAAGAAATTCAAGTTTACAAATCCAAATATTGTTCTTTTGAATTAACTCAAGTAAAGTGTAAAGTATGGATTCAAAATTTAAATATGTCGTCTAAATTAAAAAAAAAAACAAATTAAAAATTGAAGTGAGGTAGACATACGGAAACGTGAAATATAAACCAATTTTATTTTATTAAGAAACAAGTTAATGTTCATGTCAAAATGTTTGTTAATATCTACAAATTTTATACACACATACATATTTATACACAATTTGGCGTTAGGTTAATAATGATAGTCTTTTCAACCTTGGTGTATATTATTAAAAATTTAAATAAAGTGTATCAATCGTGCTTCAATTGTCGAACTAATATTACAATATAAGAGAATTACAATTACTTAAATTATTTTAGGAAAATTTGCTATAATGTCGATTTTACATTTGAAATAATATTTTGACAACTATTTTTAAAACTAATTTTTCGTACTACTTTTGCAATAGCAGGCTTGTTTTTTATTACAATATACAATTCTAGTAATTATTTCAGGGAGAGTATATTTTGGATAATGGTAGATTTGATCTGAACTTCGCAATACTTCCCATAGACGGATGGTATTGGCGAGTTAATGTCACATCGTTCGATTCCATCACGAAAGAACAACTTCTTTGCATGAAGGTGGAGGCAGAAATACAGGTCGTACGGAAAGAGTAAACAAAAAATGATAAAAAAGTTTTTTTATTATTTCTTCCACAGTTACTAGAGCATTTATATACGTCATTTAAGCATAATATGACTACAATATGGAATATATTAAATATATACAAATATTCTATTTTATGTACAACAATAACTGGAACATGGAATACAAAATTAAAACTAGATTTTTTACATGGAATTTTACTGGTTGATATGAATATACAGTCTAATTCGGTTACTAAGTAATCTAGGGACTATTGTGTTGATAGTAACGTCGTGACATTTTATTAAATTATTACTTTTTTCACAATTAAATAAAAATTAAATGTGGAATATATATCACAATTTTTACTTCTTAATCGAGTTTATTATCCAAGTACATAATAATCGAATTGGACTGTATTATTGAAATTGAAATAACATAACTTAATTAAACATTAACATTTTTAATTTATATAAAAATGAAAGTATGGCATGTTACTCAAAAATTTGAATTTCCTAATAAAATTATATAACTGATAAATTAATATTTATTGTTAAAATTTAGAATATTTCATATCTTCAAATTTTTAAAAGGATAAAATTATTTAGCCTTCGATATTTTTAATTAAAACTAAAAATTTACTACAAAGATCAACAGCCTTGTAAAGTAATCTTGCGTTAAAGTATATTTAAAATAACAATCTTAAAACTAATATGTATGCGAGTTCACTCGATCTGGGAAGTATTGAACTACTTTGTACACTGATATAAAATAATTTATACTACGGGGTATTTCAGCATAGGAACGTTTTATTTAAAGACTCAAGTAGCAGTCTGCTATATACGAATTTATTATTTACATGTTATAACAAATTTTATTCTTTAACATTCTAATATATATTTTATTTTAAGGCACACATTTTTTTTTAAATTGCACTTTATTTGCATTGATATCAAATTTTGTATATCACAATAAAGTATTATAAATTTTATTGTCATTATTACAATCACATACATCTATTGCTACAACATTTTTAATAGCTCAGACTAGTTATTTATAACTAGCAAAATAACTATATATGAGTACTAAATATCTGAGATCAGTAATCAACGAGACATCATTACTTGAATCTTTTACTTACAATTTTATAGAAATACCATTACTTATATATACACAGATATTTATCTGTTTTATTATTTTACATTATTGCATTGTCACTTTAACATTTTATAAAAAATAATTTAGATGTATACAGGGTGAAAGGAACTATACTATATATTTATAATTATACAAATATTTTTATCAACTAGAGCATTTTATAAATTAAGACTGATTGTGTTTGTCAACTTTGTAAGAGAGAGAAGATTTTTGTCTAGCCTTTACTAATTTTACGTACGTTTTACTTGTATTACAACAATAAATATTTTAATGTAAGATTGGGGTTCATTATAACCTGTAGTTCCCTTTAGGTTGTAAGGTAAGTATAAATTAGGAAGAAGAAGAAGGGAGAGAAAAATAATCCATAAAAGATGAGAATACTTAGATGGATAGGATTCGAAATGAAAAGAAAAATCTGAAGTGGTAGAAGCATCAAAGAAAATGCAGGACAGAAGAGCTGTTTAAAGATATGATATTAAGGGAAGAATTGTTGGAAGAAAAGTAAAGAAAATACAGGTCGAAGGGAGAAAAGTAAAGGAAGATTAAAGACTAAGAGACCTGAAGAGATAGTAATGTATGAAGAAGAGTGCAAGAAGAGATGGTGGATACGGATGTAATATTAAAGGACGAAATGTTGGAATAAGAGTAAAAAAAATCAGTTGGAAAGGAGAAATGCGCAGGAAGATCAAGGAAAAAATAGAAGGACTAATAGACCTGAAGAAAAAGGAATGTAAAGAAAAGAGGAGTGGAAAATTCAAAAAGAAGAGCTGATTTACGATGTAATATTAAAAAATAAAACGTTGGAATAAGAATAAAGAAAATGAAAGTGGAAGGAAGAAAATCATAGGAAGATCAAGGAAGAAATAGAAGGACTAATAGACCTGAAAAGAAAGGAATATGTGAAGTACAGCTGAAAATGCAAAAAGAAGAGCGGGTTTAAGATGTCATATTAAAAAATGAAATGTTGGAAGAAGAATAAAGAAAATACAAGTGGAAGATCAAGAAAGAATTGGAAGGATTATGACGCAAAAGACCTGAAGAGAAAGGAATGTGTGAAGAAATGTGGGAAATAAACAAAAGATAAAAAAGAATATAATAAACATCTTCAACTCTTTTAAGAAGACAAACGAAAGAATTAACACTAACTAGATTTCTCAAAAATTTATTTTAAATTTATCACGATTTTGGTGATTTATCATCAATTTCGTCAGTCTTAACATTTTTATAACTTTCTACTCCCTTTCACCCTGGGAAGTACATGGCAGTAGATACCTATCCTAGGTGGTAATCAGCCTTAGATACTGAGCGACGGTCGTTTCTTCCTGTCTGTCTTGGAGTTCTTGCCGAAGATGTTCCCCAGGACCTTGGACACGCTGTTGACTCCCAGCTTTCTCCGGATGGGCAACGCCTTCAGCAGCTGCACCGACCTGGCTTCCCTCAGGAGGGACTGGAAGGCAAGGGACACTCCGGCGAAGTTCTCAGCGGCGCTCACTTCGTAGAACTGGCAGCCGTATTGCAGGGAAAGCTCTTGGCCGTCGTCTACGCAGATTTGCCTACAAAATGATATACTGTTCATAAACATATTCACATCAATTGCAATACTTATTTAAGTTACAAGGAATATAAATATAGATGTTTTTTTTGAGGGTGGTAAGATGTAAGTATTCGGTGTTGCTTAATTTTTTTTTTACGTTACTTTAAATTAGTCTTTGGCCCAGTCTTTACAAGTATGCATAAAATGACATAACTAACTTGTAATAGTTATTTACGTAGCCAGCGGTGTAAGTAAATCTTTACAGTAAAGTTTAATTGCACGCGTGCTGCGTACAAAATTTTATTTCCACCTTTATAGTTTTTTCTTATTAAATTAATTTATTCTTCAAAAAATATTTACTCTATTTTGGAATGGTTGTTGGCGGTGGTAGAACAATTTATAGCTAGACGTTGTCAAATGTCAAATGAGTTTCGCCAGTGAATCAAAATGTACTATAAATGTGTATAATTACTCACATATACCTAATTAAATTAAGTTTGTAATATTTATAATAAAATGCATAAAAAAACTTTCAATATTTTTTATTATTTTTTTTGATGAGCTTTGTAAAATTATAGAAGGTTAGCCTTGGAAAGTTTCACAGGTAAGTTTCTGTAATTGTTTATTTACTTAGCTACCAAGAAACCTGTAAAGTGACAATTATATAGAAGGTGGAAATAAATAAATTTATTAGAAGCTCTTATCTGGAAAATAATGTGTAAGTTTCTTTCAAAGTCACTTTACCAATTGGATTATTATTTTGTAAATTAACGTAAAAAAAAAAATATTTTTATGTTGGCTGTAATAAAATATTGAATACTGACTTCATAGATGTTTAGAGAAGGTAAATATGTTGCACTATTTGTAAATGTTAGAGAAATAATATTTGTAATGTCACGGGCATTTCAACATGCCAAAACTTGATATGTATGTACCATAATAATAATTTAACACTAAATTTATTACATAATTTCTCAGAAATAATAATATTGAAAACAACTAAACCTCTATGTTTAGCATTATAAAATAAAAAGAACAGAAAACTACAAAAACTTCAATGGGAGTCTTTTCCCGCATGATAAATTTATCACATTTGCTTGTTGATTTTTTTCCTAACCAGTTGTAAATAAAGATTTAAATAAATAAAAAAAGTTAAAGTATATCCTGTAAAATATACTGTACTATTATTTAGGATCGATCAGAAAAAAATATAATTTATTGACAGAAAGTTAACTTGTGCCACCCAATCATATTTTCAGAACCTTCCTGTTAGCAACATTCTATAAAAATTTGCAGACCTATAACAATATTGGTTCAAATTACTGTTCAATCGCAAAGAAAATTTTGTCTGAATTGAAAATATTAACAAACAAAGTTTTTAGACTTTGCGTTATCTATTGCTGTATTAATACATGGAAAACAGTATAATAATATAAAATATTGTTAAACTGTTCTTATTATTTTTGTTATTGGAAAATTGGTACTTCTAACAACTGCACCTCTCTGTAAGTGTCAAATTGAAAAATACAATTTTATATTATTTCTGAGTAGGAAAACCGAATAAACAATACTATTTATAAAAGCATATTAAAATTTCATAACTCATAATGTATAGATTTATAAATATTTTCATAATATTTTTATTGCATATTGACAGATAAATGTGCCCAACTTCATTCAACAGAGTTACCATATTTCACATTTATATATCCGTAGATTACAATCAGTTATTTTTTTAATTGAATATTTTAAAATTTTTATTAAATAAGTGAAGCAAAGTATAGAAAGTAGTATATTATACTCGTTTTATACGACGTATTGTTCCATTCGTGTTTTTGGAGCACTCCTCGCTGCGCTCATCGAGCCCCAAACAACTCATGGAACAATATACCGTCTTATAAAACTTGTATATTAATATACTATTGTATCATACAATTCTTTATTTTAAATTCCTAACATGGAAATATTATAACATTCAGTTGTATATTATTCTTGCAATGTAATATTTTTCACATATTTCATGATAATTGCGTTCCGCGTTATAAGAATTAGCAACTTCATACCTTGGCATTGTTATCCTAATGTTAGGGAAATAGGCTTCAAAGAAATGAATTTGAAAACTAGAACCTTAGTATTTTTTTCATGTGACACACTGAAGTTACTTCGCATAAAATGACAGCGATGTAATTAGTGATCTATTTAACTAACGCATTAACGTATAATTTATCTGCATAGCTGAACACATGTACTGTTTAATTACAACATGTGAACGTGCGTGAAAAAATACAAAAGAGCCGATAACTGATTAGTAATTTGTAAAACATGTTGTATCCTCATGAATCATGATTGGCTACATGTTTCAATAGATAATGTTTGAAATATAGTCAACTGTTCAACATATTAATAAACAATCCGTGAAGTTAAAAATTCGCACCGTTATGTCTCAGAAATGCCTTTGTTATTGCAAAGTAACTGTGAATAGAAAAAATGTAAATATTACACTAACCTAATTTCGCGCATTATGTAATTATTTAAACTGTAAATAATTAGCGCAATCGTTAACTCATCGCGGATATTAATTAATTAAAATAACTGTTGCAAGCCACTACAATATCTATTGAAGTTTGCAAACTTTATTAAGCTAATATAATTAAAAATTACCAAGTTTGTAATTAAATCTGGCTGTATATTACGTTAGAGCACAACAATTAATACGCGACGCTTAATTTTCCACCACGTGGGAAACATTGACCGGAAAATCGCGAAATTAGAAAATGAATATAATAACGAGTTTCGCAACTTCTACTTCAAGCGTGACTTCATTGATTTTCAACTACATTTTAACAGAACAGGTTTCTCGGTTTTACCTTTGCCACAATCTTTACTTACAAGGTATATTAACTGTTAAATCACTCCTCCAGTTCAAGAAAAATTGGCATCTATTTTATAGCACAATATCTAAAATACTTTTTACTAAATAATATTGAGTACCTTTAAGGATATATAATATAATATAATATAATAATATAATTTATATTACGAATGTAACTAATCTATATTTACAAAAAAATACGACTTTATATGTTACTGTATAAAATTTGAGATTCTATAGAATAATTAAGTGTTTTCTACGACCACTATGGAAAGTAATACTTTTCTCAAACTATATAAAGCTTCCCACAATCGTGGGTTAAAATGTGAGAAATCAGTATTTGCCAACATTGCGCACATGCAATGTGGGAAATATCTTTTCTCACAGTAGTTGCCACCGTATGCAAGAAGATACCGTTTGTGAGGTTATCTGTGCCATATTGCTTTTTTATATCAAATAAGTTTTGTGCATGTATTTTTGTTTTGAAAAGTTTAGCAGTGTGGTCGCAGAAGAAGTATAGTGTGCTACTATATCAGAATCACCATTTTTCCCACTTCGTCTTGGGCCGAAAATTTCACACCTCGTGGAAAATAGGCGACTTTCTGCGTTTGTTGCACAATATATCCATAATTTACATTACTTATTATTTTTTATTTACATAATCAAATGTACGAAGCGAAAGGCAAAAGTACTTTTATGAATTATTTTCAAAAAATCTGGTAACTTTTATTGTAAACTTTTTATAATATAAATCTGGCTTTTGCATTCGCTCTTCATAGTTAAAAAATAAGGTAACTATGTCTATTCTACAGCATACCTAAATTCTACATTTTTCAATAATACAACATTTAAGATATCTAAATAACATATAATGTCAAATATATTGCAAATATTTTTAAGAAAGTCATTTATAAGTGATATTATAAAAAATCTTGTATTGGTTACACTAAAATATATTTTATTTATTTAAGTCCTGTATAATTTTTTTTATATTTAAATGTAGTTAAAAAAATATGATTGTTTTAGGTTAGGATATGTGAAGTTATTTGTAAGTTGTAATAACAAACATTTCCAAGACAGTGTTGTGAATAATTTTGTTGTGATACTTGTATGTTTTCTTGTCCGAATTTTTGAGTTGATTTTTTTTCGGTGCGTTTTTTTGTAACGCAGTGATAGTCCTGTGACATAAAGAGCGCTCGGTTTACGGTCAGCTGCGATTGCAGGGCAAATAAACATATCTGTACGACTGCACGGATATGCTGCTGACTAGGTCGGAATTTACTTGTCAATCAAATAAATTAATCTACCGTTTATGTGTTTTTTAGCGCATGGTTCCGTTTTGGATAACTTCAGTGCACTTGTTGCATTGGAGCATATTTTGCTCTTTTACTTAACAGTACTTTTTATACTTGTTTAATAGGTAATGAAGTAAATGTGCTTCCATTTATTGCAGATAAAATTTTACGATTTCAGGGAATTATCTGGGACTTTGTCAAGTCTGGATACGAATCAGTTAATAGAGATGTAATGCAACAAAAACAAATCAATTCCGAACGTCAACTTCAGACGCCAGCACAAACATAAAAAATAATTTTAAAATTTATTACCGGCCAATTTGGAATTTTTTCACGTTCAAATTCTTCTAATTTTAATTTTCACTTTTTCTAATTCTAATAATGCGTAAAAAAACAAAAAGAAAAAATAAATTTATTAAACCATTAAAATTTGAATGGGATACGAAATTTGTCGAATATCACATATGCGATGAATTTGTTAAAAATAATATCACAAAATCTCCTGATTTTATCGATAAAGCTTCAATTTTGCACGAATTTATTTTTGATTAGCGACAAGCACGAAAGCAAATTGTGCAGTAAATCCTAACTTTGAAGAATTTACCTAATGTCAGTTTGCTTAAGTAATGTTGCTTCAAAGCAAAAAATGAATACTTAAAAATAAAAAAGTGAAAAACAATAAGATGTAATGTGATATTTGGTGAGATAAATTTCAAAGAAAACGCAGAATGAAATAATATACTTAAATATTAATTAACTGTCAAACTAACAGCCATAGTAACAACTGTTTATTTACTTGGTAACGGAAATTTATCAGTATAATACTGTTCGCATTGGTTGAATTTTCAGGTGTTTCCCATCCTGGTTAAAAAGTAGTCGCTGAAATTAATTGGACACAAAGATGAAACGCATTGGTAAAATCAGTAAATTTCTAGTAATCTTTTGAATGAGTACAATCATAATTGTTAATAATAATTAAATAAGAATTATTTCCGCATAAAAACTAACTTTATGGTGTATTAACCATATAAGCTACTGTGCCCGAAAGGAGTTTGGAAAATCTTTACTGTTTACTTAAATATATCATCATATCATAAGCCCGAGTTATATGTATTTATTTATAAAATAATATGCCACAGAATATACTGGGTGTTTGTTTAAAAAATAAAGCTGCTTATATATAGAATCAGTATTTTTAATTAAACATATCATTTGGATTATATTAACCAAAAATATTAACAAATACTTAGAATTGCTTAAAAAATAAATATTAAGTCATTATAATATTTTGGTGGAATTATAAAAGAAAACGGACACCAAATATCAACCGGATACTTGTTGTGGAGGCCGAGTAATGTAAGTGAAATGTAACTGTTTGAAATGCCTTTTCTCCCGTTACAATATCCCGCAGTAAATAAGCATTCAATAATAATTAATTACATGCAAGAGTCCTGTCAAATTGTGCAGTAAACAATATTCACACTTCATAAAATCACAACCAATTTCAATCACGTTGCTAGAGAATTATGGACAACCTCCCGCTTTGTTAATAATTAACAATGTCTTATATGGAAATTCGACGTAAAGTATGCCTTACACACCGGCTAAAGCACGGTACACACAGCGGCCTAATTCGTTCCCAGAAAGTGTATTTATCTTTTGTTATTAATGAATTATTATTCATAAATCAGTCTATTTGTCGGAATTGATAGTCACACCATCAATTTCTGCTGCAAGAATTATTAAACTTTTATCTTGTATCTTTGTCGTATACGTATAATGAGACTTTTATTTGCTATTTGATATCGTACCTCCGTGTTACAAAGGGGTATACAGGTGTGCAACGAAACGTGGAATATAGGAATTTAACATGGGATTTCAAAAAATTGTGGATACTCTCTCCTGATAGATTTAGAGCAAAACTACAATACTACAAAGTTGTGCCAAAGTAAATTCTACATTAATGCAATAGCACGTCAGTAGTACGAGATTTATAAAATATAAAATGTAACATTTTCGTTCAAAATCATATAACTACAGAAAAAAATTATATCTATGTGACAGTTGCGACAGTTAATGACATGTCTTTATAGATTATTTTATATTTTTGTAATATTGGTATATTATTTAAGAAACATAATCTAAATTCAACTTTAGTGATACTTCACTGAACTATCACAAAGATATTTTCTTTTATTTTTCTGACAGTCTGAGTTTTAACGAAAGTGTCACATTTCATATTTAATATGTCTCATACTGCAGAGGAGTTGTTGTATTAATTATGATCTTATCTAATGTAGAATTTAATTTTGAACAACTTTGTACTGTTGTAGTTTTTCTCTATATCTGTCAGGAGAGAGAGTATCCGTAATTTTTTGAAATCCCATGTTAAAGTCCTATGTTTCGCATTTCGTTGCATACACTGTATATGCTATCAGCGTCCAACCAACGACAAAAATGAAATAGAAACAGTAGTGTAACTGCGGTAACGGATATTTTCATATATTTAAAAAATTTGAAAGTGTCATTCACGTCATTTATTACGATGATTTTGACGTCGACAATTTGTGCTTCATTTGTTTGTTGGCAGTTTCATTAGTTTATACTACAACTCTTTTTGTACGTTTCATCTATTATTATATTAGTATATAACACAATCAGTTTTATCATTTATTTACTTGGAAAATCACACTATTTAACATGATAAGATCGCGTTAACAATCTCTTTTCCCCCCAACGATTTGAATATTTGAACTACTCGGTTACGAATGACGACATGAGTATCAACTCCGTGAAATAGACTTTAGATTGATTTTCGATGAGTATTTCTTTTGTTTCGGCGAATTGATTCTGAAAGAGTAGAGCCTACCACGTGGCACCTTATGTATGTTTTTCCATCTAGTTACCATGGGCATGTTAACAAATGAACCCGCTGAGAGTCCACGTGCGTAAACGGCCCAGAACACGTGCTGAGAGATTTACATACACACACGAAAAAATCCTGAAATTTATAGCGCAAACAGGGGGAAATAATAGGAGCTGCTTAATGGCAAAATAAACCCAACAACGTATACTTACAATGAGAGAAATTTTTCGCAAAATAATGAACAAACGTATTTTTATATTGGTCCTGAGAAAATATTTAATATTTTTTCATTATACAATTTTAAGACCATTTATTTTCATCAATTTATTATCAATTAAATAGATTTACTGTTTAAGAGTATCTACAACTAAAATCAAGGGATGCACAGTTTTCTTTTATAAAAAACAAAAATATCTATCTATATTTACGTAAGTACATCAAGTTTTTTTGCCCACTAGTATAGTTTTTAGAAACGAAAGGTTTAATATGAGCTAAAATGAATATTAACCGAAATAAATCTTCGGGGTTCTGAAGCAGTTTGAGACTCTAACTTTAAAACCAAGGGTTGCACACTTTTTTAATAGGTGGTATTCGAATTTATGGTGGTATGTAGGCTCTATCGGCTTTAAAAATTAATTAAAAATAACAATAACCAGTGGAATTAAAACTGTAAGACACAAACAAAACTTTTGATTTTAAGATATGTGGATACTATTTGTTATATGTGTATAGTAACTTTATTAGTTGAAATAGGGATGTACAATTCCTTGTAACAGTGCTACCAAAACAGTGGAAGACATTTTTTTATTTTCAATTATATATGATGTTAACTTCGCTTCTAATTTCAAACCTTCTAACTTTAAAGGCACATATTTCGGAAATTAAAAATATGTAACCTAACTTTGAATTAGTGCATATAAATTAATTTAAATATAAAAATTTAATTGTATAATTCGAGTATTCTTTCATAGAAAATCCTAAATGATTAATAAAGAAAATATTTGTTTTGTTCCTATAGATAGAAAAATATGTACCTACAAAATAAAGACCTTGCAAAAAGAACTATGACTTATCACTAAAATCTAAAATTGAATGACCACTTAATAATCCTTTCTAACAATTAATCATTCTATCTTTACGATCTAATTTTGCGACAGTAAATTTTTTGTCTCCAAATTTTTGCGCCTTGTTCTCCTTATATAATATCCGCAGCGAAAAACGTGCGCGAAATAAGGCCTGTGCGTAGGCAGATATTTATGAGCAGTAAATAATATGTTATCGGTTATAAACGAAGTATCAGAATTAAATATGAAACAGTAATTGAAACAGGTTATTTATTTGCTACTCTGCTGTAATAATAAACAGAACAAGTTAATCCTTTCCACTTGGCGCCATGCGGCAAAAACACTCGTCTAGGTGTGGACAATAATTATAAATAATTGTTTGTTTCTTACGAGTTGTCGTAAAAAACCTGGTTCACACCACACCACAAGGAAAATAACAAAATTTATTATATTTTTACAACAGTGTGCCACACAAAACAAAAAATGAATACTGAAGTTTTATAAATATGTGCAGGGTGATCAATCGGAATCAGGGTTGGCCTAATTTAAATCATGATTTAAGTCAACTGATTTTTTAAATAAAATCGTTGATTTGATCAAAGATAAAAAAAACATATTAATTATAATAAAAATTTAATTATTTGCTACGAAACAATTAATAATAACTAAAATGTATTCTGTATATAATAATATGTAATAGAAAAACATAAGAATTGAAATATGTGACTTAAAGTAAAAATCTTTGTTACACTTCTTTTATTCAGATGAATTGTTTTGATTTTATTACATATTTTTATTGCTTTTTAAAACAATTGTAAATGCCGTAATAATCGTATATCTTAAAAATAAAAAAAATCATGACTTTTTTTTAAATCCATGTTTTTTATTTTTTTTAAATAAATCATGATTTTTCCCAACCGTGATCAGAAGTGATGCGTAGTTCTCGAATTTTATTTCGAGGAAATAAATATTGACATTTGCGATCTTAGGCGTACATTGTTATTGTTCTGCCAAAGTGCTATCAATGCTTTATATACCCCTTACGAACTTTATTTATTTATATTGAACTAATTTTCTAAATTGTTTAGATATTGGTTTAAATAAATAAATAAACTATGATGTTGTCAACAAGTTGAATATAATAACTATGGAAAACCCATGCTCTTAAATATCAAACATTTTTCCCTGGAAGTATAGCTTTGATGTCATAAAAGAATTATTTTTTTCAAATTTTTGCAATGTAAGTAATGCAATATTCATATTTATAATATATATAATTATATAAAATATATATTTTGAATTGTTAAATGTTTTATTTTAGATTTAATCATTTGATTAACTTTATTTCATTGGAAAAATTTCTTGCTCAGTTTCAAGTAGCGTAAATCAAGCTTTATTTTTTTATGCATTCATAGCTGCAGGGAAATGCATACATTATAATTCTATTAGCGGTGAAATTAATTTATAATTACACTTAATAAGACGGTATTAGAATAATGAATCTAATTACAAGTGATGTTTAACAATGAAGAAAAACATCAATATTGTTATTGTGTCAGCATTTAGACTTTCGCTATTTGTATTAAATAATCGATCAATCAGTTAAATATAATTTATTACACGTTAACAAGATCACGAAGTAACAACGGATCACTTTTAGTCTGCGTGTGGTCACTTCCTCGACAAAAGGCTGTAAATCTTTCCTTCAATATTTGTCTGGTGGTTCTCACTTTTACGAATTTCTTTTCACTTCGACGCGACGGAAAGTTTTATTCTTTTATTCATAAATTACGCGTTGAGTTCTTTATTATTTCCAGAACCTGAACTTAGTTGCTGGTATGAATAAATGCATTTTCAAATTCAGTTGGTAATAAGTTATTTATGTGAAAATGATAGAGGAAGCATTTTATTTTAAATTTGGGACACTATTGTAATAAAATTTGTTTCATTGTTGGAATAAAAATTTTATTTATCTAAATACAGGTGTTTATTTGATACAGTTGGTTAAATGAGCAAACAATTTCTATATCAAGAGACTAGTTTAATGAACTGAACAAATAAAAAACTCGACCAGTGGTTCCCAAATTATGGAGCTCACCTTTTTTATTTTAAATAGCAACATATATTTTTTATTACGTCATTCGATAGAGATTTTTTTCTGATTTCAACAATATAACATGTTTATAATATCCATGGAAAAAATAAAGAAATAAACAAACGTTACACACCTAATTTTCCTTTGACTGCTAAATTTAGTATTTCTAGCATCATTTCTAAATTTATTAAAACAAGAATACCAAAAATCAGTTTTTGAATAAAAAATTGTTGTTTCGAATATGTACATATCTGCACCTGTTTTTAAACTACGCGTCTTCAAACTTGATATAATTTTTTTTTAAATGTACTCATAAACCATTTGTTTTATAACTTTTTGTAAAATTTCATTGAAAGTTACTGCTATTATTAAAAAAACAATTTAAAAATTCCTTGTATTAAGTCAGATATGAGCTTTAAAACTTTGGGATCAGTTCATGACGTCAGGTGTACTCGTTCGATGTCAGTAAAACAGTATTTAAATGAATTCTGACAAGTAACAGTTGACATTTGTCCGCAATGAATGCTACGTAATTATACGCGGGAATAACAGTTTTCATATTTCTAGCCAATAGAATCTTATTGGTTACACGTGACGTAACGAAATGTTAAATTCGTTTTAACTCTTTACAGATTCTTTTTTAATTTGTTTTCTTATTCATTAAACAGTAAGTAAATTTTTTAATACAAATTTATGGTATTTCGATCATGGATTATGAGTTTATTCTTATTTTAATATTTCTCGCATTATTTTTAAACACCTCAATCAATTTTAATAAAAATAAGTATAATAAAGAATGTATAATTGATGGAAAAATAAGAAATTGTAACTACACATTAATGAAGAATATTCTAGTTTAATGTGAATGAAGGTTAGAATTTGTAAACTTCCACAAAATATGAAACGTTAAGTAATAAAATTTGGATGTTATGTTAGTACTCTAAGCCGTATTGAGTAAGTTTATATACTGTGACATCTAATAACTTTGGCGTGTTTATGGCATACGGGATGGCATGCAATAAAATGCCCCAACAATTTGACATTTGCGAGAAGTAGGGCATATAAAGAAAATTTTTTGAAACAGCTTTTCCATGTAGAGGTAATATTATCGTATTTCAGTCGTTATTTCACATTGTTCCATTTCCTTGAAGCTGTCAGAATAAAATCACAAATTTCTCATTTAATCTTTAACACTATATTAACGATAAAATACAACAATGCCGGGAACAAGAAACATGTTATTAAATAATATAAAAATGTGACAGTAATGCAATGTTGGTACAATAGCGATATAACGGCTTATTTTGCAGGAGCATTTTTCCCGCGAAGGCTCTAGAAATGTTACAAGCTAACAACATGTGTCGTTACACAGATATATGTTTTACATGTCAACGAATGATTTAATATGTTATAATTATACATATAGATAGGATAATGATACATTTGGACACGATACCTATTCAGATACGTAACATAAATTAGCTGACTGCAGTGGCGCCGGGTTTTAGCACCTGTGGCCATTTCAAATCCGGCCAAAAAATCTCAACAAACTGTTAAATGCTAACCTTTACTTCTATTTACTGCAATTCATATTTTTCTCTTTACATATACATATAGGTTGTTCCAAAAACATGCCAACAAATTTTCAGGAGTTGTATGGTCATCAAAACTGTCTCTTTTTATTATAATCAGTGTTTGTAAATTTATAAAGAAAATATGAGATTTATTATTTATTTGAGGTAAAGGTTATTTTAGACATGTACTTTTTTCTGTCTTATAATTCTATAAACCTGACCCGAAATTTGTATTCAAGATTTTTTCTAATTATGTACTTTTAAATCTAGATTATAGTTTCTACCTTTAAAAGAGATTAAAGTATTACAGGGATCTATTCCTGAAATACAAACTATTATTGGAATTTTTTTAAGGACACATACAAAAATCTTATTCATTTTGGACAACTTATTAAAATAAAATCATAAACTAAAATTTTGATGATGTGTA
Organism: Stenolophus ochropezus; assembly: GCA_035578165.1. Taxonomy (NCBI): domain Eukaryota; kingdom Metazoa; phylum Arthropoda; class Insecta; order Coleoptera; family Carabidae; genus Stenolophus; species Stenolophus ochropezus. The sequence continues at coordinate 11,942,458 of JAQOWZ010000019.1, read as the reverse complement.
AATGAAAACATTTTAGTTTCTACAGCTTTTAATAATGATTAAAATTAAATTGAAACGCCGAGGAATGCAGAACTTGTTTTCATTTTATTAAATTCTAATATCCAATTCTCAACACTCAAAACTAAATTTTTATATTTCTTGCGTCTGATTTTTTGTTATATATTTTCAGTTTACAAAATATGTACAAAGTAAATTATATTAATAAGCTACCCAACCCTCCTTAAAAGTTTGTAAACCCTGCATAAGTCAGTTCCAAATATCTCTAAATAAAACTACATATATGAATATATAATTTCTACCATTCTCATCAATATAAAGATTATATCTACACTGATTGAAAAATTAATATTAAATTACATAGTTAATTCTGTTTGACAATAGTAACATGATTTCAATATATTATTTTGCAATTATTTTTCTTTGTCGCCGGTATTATAAACAGAAATTTAATTTTGAATGTGCATTTGACGAACAAAAGCATTTAGAAATAAAATATTATAGAGGATTTTCAACATTGCTGTCAAAATTTTGATATGCTTTTTTCATTAAATTAAAGTGAAATGTCTGTTGATAATACCGGAAGTAATCTCCTTGCTAAAATGATTCATTTGCGAACATTGGTTTATAAACAAAGAATGATTTTTTTTATATCTTTTTCAATTTTCAGAAATTTGTCGGTATGTTTTCGAAATACCGATATTATTAGGCCTAAAATATAATAAACCATAAGTTTTTTAAAAGTAAATATATATTTGTTGTTGCTGAATAAAATTTTAATTTGGAAATAAATACTTTAAAAAAGTAAACAGGAAGAGATTTCCCATGTGAAAAATGCGTGTCGAGATAAATGATAAAACAGATTAAGTCAAAAAGTGAAAGAAGTTGTCCGAAACTCTGTTCACACGTAGTTAAGAAGTCGAACCGCGTAAGAAATTCAGATGAATTATTACACAGTTTTGAATATTTAATAGGGTAAGAGAATGATGAATAAAAGAATTAAAATTATTTATCGCTTTCTATTAGAAAGAAATCCTTAGAATTAATTACATCGAAATTCGCTTCTTTTGCGTTGAATTATTTTGTCATCTGAATAAGAAAGTTGACTTTCTTTGCATATAAATAATTATTACTAAAATTTGAAGCAGCATTTTTCTTGTAGTGCAGAAATAGACAAGTCGTTTTTCTCGCGAATTATAAATCATATCTCATTGTGGAAATGGCGAGATGAGCGTTTAAATATAAAATAATTATCGGAATGGCTGTGGTGACAGAAAGGAAAGTAAGTGGTGGTTTTTTCGGAGGAAGACGCACATCCGCACTCCATCATTGTCAACCCACGCAGCACACGCATGTTCCGAGCGCTCAATAAATATGAATTCATTATGGAGCTGCTCACTCTTGAACTTGACTTACATGTGTTCTTCCTCCAGCTAATGAATTTTAAACATCGATTCAATTTATTCTTTCATATTGTGTAACAACTTCATTCAAATATTTTCAGAATTGAATATTTCTTAATACTGTTCTGTTGCGAACATTGATTATACTAATGAACGTTTTAAAATCTTTATCTCTGAAGGTATTTAGTAGAAGATATGGAATTTGAATGATATATGGATTACAAAAGTTTTAGTTCCTCTCCTACCGGTTTCGACCTCATGTAGGTTTTCCTCTTTCACTACCTGAAGAAATAATTTTTATCCATCCATCAACTTTTTCTTCGTCTATTACATAAAATTAGAAGTACGGTTTATTCACAATTTTTATTCGACACATTAAAATTTAAGTACAATCTACATAACCCAAGAAGCAATTATTTATACATTGTATCTTCTTTTAATAAAGTAATATTTAAAATCTCTTTTCCTTATTTAGCTTCAAAACTTTACAACTCGTTACCATTCAATCTTCAAAAATATTCTTACAATTGCTTCAAAATGAAGGTAAAAATATACTCTTTACGAAAAAATAATGAGTTTTTTTTGTTCTAAAATTAAATTAAATAATTGCATTTATGTCCTATTACTATATTTATTATTTTAGTTTAGTTCAGTTTAGTACGGATTTTTGATTCTTTGTGTTGTATTTTTTTTTTTTTGAATTTTTGGTTAGATGGAAGAACTGTCTTAACTGAATCTTGCCTTTGACGATTGTCAATAAAGTCAAGGGCGCACTCAAGGGGAGGGTTTATGGGGCTTGAGTTCTCAAAATTTTTTCAATAAATTCCGGCCTGAAAAAATCATTACGCTATATTTACAATTATTTAGCATTTATAAGATATGTGCGCCCATTTAAAAAATTTTTTTTTTTTCCATATAACCGACATGATTTCAGAGTCATTCTTATGGAATATTATTGAGAGAACTGCCGAAAAAACAATATTTATGCACAAGAAACAAAAACATGCAACTTATTACCTTAAAAAAATAAACTTCTAATTTAAAGTTGTTTGACCTTGAACTAAAAAAATAATTTCACCTACGGTGCATTTTGGTTACTACACAACAGATATTGTGTGCTACTGAATAAAATTATATCATTGTTATTTCCAGTATCGCAAATAACAAATCACTTTTATATTTTATTTCATGGAAAATCGAGGGATCATCAAAATGATTAAAAGCCTTTGTAACATAAATCTACAAAAGAACAAAAAGCGCGCTATTCGTCAAATTGCTTTGGGTTTATTAGAATATTTGCAGTTTCCAGGATTGGAATGAAAGACAATGCAAAACTATTTTACTTCATAATATTTTTGTTAGAAAAGAGTCTAAATTTTATGTTGTATAACGATCCCTCTATTTTTCATACCACAAATTATACTTAGTTAGCGCACTTCGACTCGAACTAAGTTTGTAATATTTGGGGTTCAAATTCCAATTGTATTAATATTAGACTAAATAAAAAACCGCTGTGTTCGAATAGTTCGAAACACATTATAAGTTGTAAATCCATTGCAGAAGTACAAATAAAATACAAGTAAAGTGTCTACAAACAGTTGGAATTCTCCTATCTATATGTACCTCAATGGAATGATGGGCTACTAATTATTAATTTTAAAAAGATGAAATTAAACACTTGTTTAAAAATATAATGATTTATTATTACTTTCGTACCATATTGATAATAGTGAACTAGATAATTTTAATTGTTTTTAAATGTTAAATGAATATAAATCCCATTTGATAAATCGATAGCAAAATATAAACAATAATTCATTTTACAATACAAATAAGTAATTAAATGTAACTAACATTTATATATTTTTTATTTAATGTTTCCATATGATTTATGACTGATCTCAATTCCAAGAAAGTTTTACAGACAATGATTATTTGTCTTAATAAAACGGAAGGAAAAAAGTAAAAAGGTCCTTCGACTCAAGCAGGTGTCCACTCCGATGTTGACTGAGTGTCTGGTTGGTTTCACGGCCTAAATTTAAAAGTACAGGTAATTACAGACCCTATTGACTTTGTTAAGTACATGCCAAGGAGAAAGAAAAATAACAAACAGAAAAAAATCAATTTGGAAATTAATCTGTGAATATTTAAATTGATATAATCCGGTAGGCCATGTCACAACATTTTCAACAAGTGAGAATTTAATAACAGCCTGCTTGCAAAGAAGTAATCATAGTAATTATGTTCAAATTTTGTAAACGGTGTACAAAATTAAACCACTATTTTTATTTACAAAAAATATTTAAGTATACAATATATTAAATCCCACTATTACCTTTTACTTTTTTGTAATTTCTACATTGGTATTTTCTGAAAAATTTCCAGAAAAGTAAACATAATAATAGCAGTACATCGTTGACGTCTACGGTAATTGCAATTTTATACATGGCATAATATTCTCGCATCGAAATGCAATATACTTCTCTTTTTTAATATAATCGGTAGTAACATAAGGGCACTATGTTCGAAGGGTATTTTGAATTTTTCGCATAACTCAAAAACGATTAGTCTTAGAATGATCACATTTTTAAATGAAATAAGTTTAAAAGAAGCACAACATAAAATGTGTATATTAATAGACAAACAAAATTTTGCATGGGAAATAAATAAGCTTATTTTCAACATTTGGATATAGATATAGATATAGAAAAACAGTAAGTCAGAGTTGTGATCATATTATTTTGTATAAAAGTTTACATATTAACGTATACTATTTAGTACCTAAGGGTCATTGTGTATATACATAGGTGTACAAATGATCCTTCACTATTTCTATAGAAATATAAATTATAAGTACAGTTAATGAAGTAGCCAATTTTAATTCGCACCAATATGAAGTTCGACGAAATAGTTTACGAAAACTATGTTAAATTTATCGAAATTAATGGAGATATACGCTTTATATCAATTCTCTCTTAAAGGGATCGTTTTAAACCTTTGCTTATAACACAATTTATCGGTCAATAATGTCTTAGAGAAATACAATTTTTTATTACTTTGCCTCTTATTGCAGAGCCTACTATTTTTTTATGCTTTACAATACAACCTACCGCACTATGTAAATAACTATTACAACGCTGTGAATTGAATCCGAAATCTAGCAGTGTTTGTTTTTATTAGAAAAAACATAAAAACACGAGTGAAATTTGTGACATATATTGAATAAATTTTACATTAACAATAAAAATGTAAAACAGAAACATAGTGTTATTTATTAAGAAATAAATTTTGTTCTTTATTTTATCGCCAGTATGCCATGTAAAATAATTTGTTTATTGTCAAATTTCCGATTTCTCACTATCAAAACACACTTTTTTGTGTTCACAGTTGTAATGAATTACCTTTTTATAGTTGTATTAAAAAGCAATATATTACACAAAAACCAGTTGTGTTTCTATGATCGACCAGCAATTATGAGAATTTATTACAGCTTTCTTGAGTCTTCGCGTCTCACTACTCGTTGAATTCTCCAACTAAACACAGGTTGCTTGTGAGCTAAGTCGGATTTGATGGCTACCGTATGCAACCAAATGTTTTTTTACTTACACACTAAACTCCTGACACGCTTTAATTTGTATTACATTCTAAAGTCGTTAAAGGTGTTAAACTATGAAGACAACCGATAATTTTTCAGTCAAACCAATTTATTTTTAAATTAAATTACTTTACGGCAAAAAATAACAAATACTGGTATTTTTCGGAAAATAATATATAGTTTTTTTTAAGGGCAAAGCATTACAGTTATCTATGAGTCTGCTATTTTATTTCTACAGTTTAACACATAAAAATTTAAAATGTAAATTGGTTTTACTGATTTATAAATGATATGGAACAAAATTTAACATAAAAAACATACGATTTGTAATAGGAAATTTATAAAAACCACTGAATCAAAACATATAGATCAGCATTGTTTAGAAATTGTCCAATATTTTCTATGTCTGTATTTTCTATGATTTGATATACTTCGTGTTACGACAAATAAATTCTGCTAAAGAGCTGGAAATAACATGTTTTTGTTTTTGAGGTATAAAATGGACAATGTAAAATAGATCAGTTTAGACAAAAATTAGCTAGTTTTTATTTTCTTGTTCTTTTGTTCATATAATTGCTATAACATCTAGACATGCACTTTAATTTTTGGTTCCAATGGCTTTTAATTTTTGAAGAAAACTTTTGATTTCTTGTTAATAAATTGACATTGACAATAATCAGAATAAATTTCGTGAGAAATATGGCCAAAGAATGAAAATAATATCTCTTTCTTCGCAAAATTTGAGCGATTAAAATAATTTTGTGTTGTGCAATAAGGAATAGTGATAGACATTTTAATAAAAATTTTAAAATATGATCCATTTCGGCAGGAAGTTCGAAGATAAGAAACTAATAGAAGTTGAAGAGTGTTTAGCCGCAGAATGATCTCACTTTCAAGTGAAATGTGAAGGGCATAGTAAAAAATGTGTACAATTTAGGGTACAAGGAACACAAGTAAAGTGTTCATATCAGATATTTTTATGATAAGAAGAAGGTTCATTATAAAAAGAAAATAAAACAGCAGGTATGTTTTTTGTACCTTGTGTGACATTTACGAAACCTCTAAACAAAATTCTATGTTTTCTGTGCTAAACCAAATCATAATCCTAGTAAACTATGTTCTACGGTTTATTACAAATTTAGCTTAAGTAACTACAATAAAACAGATTATTTATTCAAATGTTTATAAAATTTGAGAAAGATATCAGATAACAACCAGTAAACAACTGTTTATGTAAATACTTCTGAAACTGACAAAATTTTAGATAACATGAGTTTTTTAAAAACTGGAGGCAATAACTTTTCCGCTATCAATCTGCAGTAGTATATAAACTCATAGCTTGACCTAATTACAGTTAATATTTTCTTTGCGACAATAAAATCTACAAAGGCAATGAATCAAAATCATAATCACAAGTACGGAAGTGAGTTTATAAGCCAAGCATTAATCTAGCACAAAGTAATCAACTGAGAACAGTTTTATACTGGCTAGTTTGTATTTGGCATTTTTGCGTAATAAATGTCACAGCGAGCAATAAAACAATAGAAGAATAACGTGGAAGAAAGTAAGGTAGCGAAGCTTTGATCAGCCCAGCTCTGGATTTTTCCTTCACGATCTGTCGTATTGTTCTGCGATGATTAATGTTCGAGGATAAGAAATTCGCACGTGCTCTTTGAACTCACTCATTTAATTGTGACCCCCTGTCATGAAAATAATATTGTAAATGTAAAATACGGCTTGCATATGCTGCCCGCCCACGCATGCGCTTTTCTCCATTGTCGTCGGTGCACTTATCGCTGCATCTCCCGTCGATATATTTCGGCGGTATTGTTGTCGATTGTCATTTTTTTAAAGAAAAGTTTACGAGACTGAAAGTCGGCGATGAAAGCGACGTTAACATCAGGCCCTGTTTTCAAAATCGTGGTTTGTCTTTTAATAGCATCTTTTGTTGACTAATTTTTTAGCGTGTTGAACTTTCAAAACTAATTTTGTTTTTCAGATAGAACTATAAATAACAATGAAAACGAAAGTCCACGGGAATACTATTCGTGAGGCCAAGCACCGATAGGAAAATATATTACCTACTTCGAATTTCAAATACTTAATTGTTAGATATTAATTAAAAGATAAATAACACGTCTACGAGTTCAAACAGAAAAAAATAATTGAAAGAATATTTTCTTTGTAAAATAAATACATACAAATCATTTACACGCCTTTCTGATAACAAACAGGGCCCATACTACTCTCGACACTTAATTCATAATAAATTTAGCTTTATTTTTTTAAGGAACTACAGTTTCTTTTCCCATAAAATGCAATAAATGTAAATACGTATTATATCTTCGTCATTATAGGAAAAAAATACTAATACTCTACCAAAAGTACTGAATGTCTATTTAAAATAATTGGAAATTACAATTGGAGTATGGGTGCCCATAGAATATTTCTAGGGAAGGGCAAAATCCAAAATCCACGAAAATAAGGAGCGGGGATATTTTTTAAGAAAATAATAAATGAAAAGTATTAGAATATTTTATATTACAATACGCATGGTTAGAGTTGCAGATTCCATTCGTTTAAAAGAATAGTAATACATTTTTGGGATGACACCATTGTCCCTACTTTCTAATGACAATTAAAATAAGTAACTATAAATAATTATGAAATAATTTGTCCCAAACATGGTGTTGAATTAATTAAAAATGTGTCGTTCTTTTAAAATTTGCAAAAATCTATGTGTTACCAATTAATATTCTAAACAAATAGATAAAAATAGATTTTCTCTAAACTGTGAACTACTTTTATTTTAAATAAAATTTGCTCCAGTTTATCTAATTGTTGATCTATTTGATATTCATTCTACTTATTTGTATCTAATGTCTGATCTAGTTGTTTCAATTAGTTGATGATTTAACAATAACAGTCAAAAAAATTTGAAACATATATCAATTGCAAATTTAAGAAATTTATAAACACGTGAAAGATTCTGTATTACAAGAATGTAGGATTGAAATGTATTGTGTATGTGTTAAGTCGCAGTGATATTAAGCAGTGAAAAGTGAAATTAAAACCCGTACAAAGAGAACATGATATGTCAGAATTACCACGTCATTTCGGTAAAGTATAAAGTCGAATTTAATAATTCATATTCACATGTAGAAACCATTGTTTACATATGTAAATCCTCTATCACTTTCACAAATCAATCCCGGATTAACAAGGAACTACTGCCTGCAAATATCACCGCTCGTGCGTGGGCCCTGACACCAACACCGACGTTAGAATGTGGACTTGTTCGTTCCTGCTGCATCTGCATATGCATGGCTTCACTTGTCGAAGCTTCTGGGCTTAGCATCTTAACCAATTGTTACTTAACTCAATTTAGATCATCGCAACTTGCGAAACACTCCTACGGTAGTTATTGCTATTGTTTCATAAATTTACATAATGTGGCTTATATTTGCTGGGCTTGTAATACACCTATGCAGGCCATATTAAGATAATAGTGCTGATATTGTTTCTTGCCAAATGTCATTTATAACCAATTGCTTCGGAACGAATATTAATAATGGAAATTTACTATGTATACCATCAATATTAATAAATGATAAATAATAAAATAAAATCCGAATTTTTACTCACCTGGAATGATCGAGATCTCTTTTATTCCCTAATAGTAACGTTGTGTAATAAGAAGGCAACTTCAGTTTTGCCAATTGGGCTAATAACTCATGGGCTTCGTGAAAACTGTGTCGGTCGCTTACAGAGTACACCACAACAAATGCTTCGCCCCATCGAATGTGTTCGTACAGGCATCCGTTCTTCTGAAAAAAATAAAAACCAATTCAATAATCACAATATGTACATACTAGCTTCTAAGAGGAAGAACATAAATATGCATACATTTTTAATTAATTGTCTTTAACGACATTACTATAATATAACATCTAGTTCAAATATTTAAATGATCCATATCAAATTGGATAAGAATTAGATCAATGAATATGTCCTAATGTTTGAGCTATTGAACTTGAATACAATCTAGAGTAAATTGGTTGACGAGTTAAAGCTATTTTTTGACTACAGAAGATTTGAACAGAGCAAATTAAATTATAAACAAAATTAAACATAAAATAAATAAAATACCAGGAACTCAAAAGCTCAACTTCTAAATTCTTAACCGTTCCTGAAGTTCTCAAATCTCTAAAAATTCAAATAAGTTGATGTAACAAAGAGTTCAAAAGAAACAGATATAATAAAATTCTTACTGCTGTGGATCTAAATAACTGCAAAACGTAGAAAAGGATATAAAATAGAAGTAACAAATTGGAAGGAAATAACGATAATAGCAAGAAAATATGGATAAGAATCAGCAATCTCACATTAAGAAACAGGGACCAATCCATCTAAGCAAAAAAGTTTTATAAGTATTATAATAGTAAAGAAAGAATGTTGGTATTTTTGGGAACTTCAGGATATATATTATTTGACAAATTAAATAGGCTAAGATAAAGAAAAGCAATCCTGCAATCCGAAGGAAAGTAAATAATAATTAATAAAATTGGAGCAAACATTTAAGCATGTACTAATTTTATTGACCTATAATTTGGTATTTTAATAGAAATAATAAAATCAAATACGTTTAAATTTTTATATTCATTCTGATTGAAAGATAATATTGATAGACTGTTTAATATCTAACAGGTTGATTTTTCCTAACACCTTATAAGTTAGCACCGAGCTAACAATAATAAGTCCCCCACAGGGTACGGTATAAATTACGTGTATATTGTGGGCATAATAGCAAGGACTAGGGTTTCTTCAGACTTTCACACTACAAGTGATCTATCAATGAACTACGCGAGTAATGAAATTGCATCATGCTTAATAGTCACAACGAAAGAGCACCATATATCATGTCACTCAATAATTCAACGATTAAAGTCTTTATTACATGTTGAATAAAACACTTTCATACACGGCTTACTGAAATTAAGTAACGCATTGACTCCAACTCCCACTAGGTATAAAAAAGATGTTCTCAGGCTAGGAATCCACCAGCCGGCTGAATCTATATACGGCACACTTGAAACAAGGTTTACAGGTACATAGATGTCTGTATATAATCTCTGTCGATAAAATAAATGTGTCTGTACTATTCTGACAGCATTTCTTTTTTTGCTCTAATTATAGTTATTTGTTATTCAATTTGTTATTTTGCGAGATTGTTCTGTAAGTGCGGCAGTTTGAAACGTGCAGGATCTTTAAATAAGATTAGTGAGTTACAATAAATATTTAAAAGTTTGATATACTCGGTGCGTAATTTAAGTTATAAACGCGTGACTTCGAGAAGAGGCAAGTGAACATGTTATATGCCTTTAGTATGAGTTTGAACTCGCTAGATCCATTTGATAAAGCAATTTTTCTAATGCGTTCTAAATTGAGTAACGTGTCTTCCAAGCAACGATGTGTTACTAGGTTTTGCTTCAGACTAAAGCCTAATGCCTAATGGAAACGTTTACAAAAGTTACGGAAATAGTGTTATTTCAAGGGGTCAGGTTTTTCGGTGGTTTTAGGCATTTTCAGAAGAAAAATAGTCGATTGAATAATAAACACGCAGCGAAGGGACTTCATCTTCAAGAATTGATGAAAATATCGACACAATTTGGAATCTTGTGTTTTCGGATCATCGGTTGACAGTACTGAATGACTGAGGAAGAAATTTGATTCACACCATCATTCATCAGATTTTTGACAAAAATGATTTAAATAAAAAATGAGATTTTGGACAGTAAAAATATTCTTGTGGCTCCTCAGCCTCTTTATTCGCCTGAATTGAGTTCTTGTAACTTTACAGTCCAAGACCAGCTGAAGGTGATTTCACTTTTCTAGTTCCAGCACTGTCAAGAAGGTAGGAAGAACAGTCTCTAGCACTGTGTGGTTTCCCAAGGAAGTTATTTTTAGAGAGACTATATTGAATTGTAATTCTATTCAAACATTTTTTTTAATCAGTTTTATTACTTATTTTTTTATTTTAATGTAGTACGTAGGACAACTTATACGTTGTGTGCTGGCAAATTACTTTACAAATCAATAGCAGAATGAGAAATTCTACAATACTGTGTTCAACCTCGACGAGCAAAAAGTTGAACTCTTAACACCGAGCAGTAGGTAGTACTACTACAGTAGTGCATCCTTGAGGTCATTATAAGGGAAGGATCCTTCAACATCATCGACCCCCGCACCCGCCAACGTCATCGTCCTCGGGTCCGTCAACAATGATTATGATTTCAAATTATAATTTTTTGAAATAATTTATTAACAAAATTTTATCGTCTCTATGATAGTATTGTAATTATTTACGTAAATATATTTTAATTTTATATCATAACCTAAGTAAAATAAATCAAGGACAAAAACCAAATCCCTGACGAACATTTAGATGGGATCGGCAAATGTAGTTGGCACAACTAGTTCAATCTTGAAATGACGGCGTAATACATAAGATTCCCGTCTTGTCTGTTACTTAGTCTATGGGTTCCACGTAAATCAAATAAAATTTCGCGTGAAGTGATCCATGAAACTTTCGAGCGCGAAGTGGGTCGAAGCTGCAATTAAATCCGTCAGAAAGCCCACGTAAAATTGGCGAAATGAGTAACACAAGATCACAGGAGCTGATGCTCAGAATTCGCGCAGCAAAACAACGAAGCAACGATGCCGGGCCACGTGCTGACTGGCCTCAATATCGGCTGCAGACGCTCCATTGTTTCAGCCACGAAATATGATCTTCAAGCTAATTACTCAATAGCCACGAACAGAGCGTTTCTTTCAATTCTTTTTCAATTTGGGGAAGCCTTGTTCCTTTTTTGGCCAGACTTCTACCAAGGACAACCAACAAAACATATTTTGGATTACCTAACACAACCAAACATGCATTTTAAAATATTTATTTATGTATTAACATCTGAAGAATAAATTTCCTATGTCGCTTATGTCGCACATCGTATTTCTGTGAAAAATATAAATTTATTAAAAAATAGCTATTGATATTATTGATAGATTTTGCTGCCCCGATTCCAAATTTTAAAACAGAATTAATTTTTTTTGTTCCTAATAATTTTACTCTCAAAATTGCATTTTAAAAAAGTATGTTTTTTAATATATCTTAAAAATGTATAGGGATACAATTTCAACTAATACACTATTCGATTCTATTGGAAAAGTTATATAAAGAAATTTTTTCTCCACGTACAAGTTCTTCGGAACGATTTGTGTACGTAGTTTCCATATGATTTTTCTCGATTTTGACTATTTTAAGATTTTCCTTTCTAAAACTTGTTTCCGTTGGAATAAAACTCTGAAAAGGAACACCAACAATTTCAATAATTTATTCATTTGTTGTAAGTACATAAGTACCTAACATAGTACATATAATAAATTTACACAAATTTTCTACATTAGGACAATAATTTAATTATTTATGTATTTAATGGCTACAAGAAGTAGAAGATTTCAAAAGGACAAGACAGAAAATAGGTAGACCTAGAGAAGAATAAGGAACGTAACAGAAGAAAACAGAGCCCGATTCATAGAAAAGGATCTAAAAATTATTTTAATTCCAAAAACCTATAACATCAGTTAAAGAAGCATCCTTTTGTGGCCAATAGTATAAAGATATAGTAAGACGAGTATGTGTAATGTAAATAACATTAGAAGAAATAATTTCATATATCAGATATAAAAATAAGGAAAAAGAATGATTTATGTTAAGATAAGAATCAGGAACGACATTTTTCCCGGTAACAGATATTACAGTATCTCGATCATAATGGATGAATAAATAGTTGCGCATATATTGCAGGGATCAATGTCATATTTATGAGGTGTTACTAATGCGCCCATAAACTAAAGGTATCAGCGTAATCGCTGCGCAACAGCAACAATTCTATAAATATAATACGTTCCGCTGAACCTCGCATTACCGAAAGCTGGCTGCAATTTAATGCCAAATAAAAATACATTTTTACTGCCCTTTAATAGACCATTACGGAGTTCGTTAAGGCACACGTGAGGAAAAAGAAAGACACCGGTCCTGAGAATTAGAAAGCACCGAATTATTCGGCGATACGCTTTCCTTGTTTATTTCTTTTCATTTTAACTGCAGAATTTATCACCCACGAGTTGCCATTATGGCTGAATCAGGGGCACTTCCACTTATTAAATTGTTTGATTTCTCGAGTAGGTTCAGTTTCTATAAGGAGCGAAATGATGGAGGAGTAAATGGTGATGATGTATATATTGAAAGTTTATTACTTATTGAAAGTAAAGGCATATACAGGGCCGTACAATAAGCCAATTCTGAATTAAACAATTTGAAAACCACAAATTCTTAGCACAGTTCTTTAATTTATTAAAAAATAATTCTTTAGTATAGTTACTCGTAATTAATAAGATAGCCCCTACAAAGTTTTATGGAAGTTGCGGGCTAATTATTTACTTTCAAATCTAGATCAAAGTATTCTAATAAAAATGTAATTTAAATCATAAATTTTGTAATTTGAACAGAGATTAAAATATTATAAGGATAGAGAAATACAAACAATTATTGAAAATCCAGTATGAATTTATCAAATACGGCCCATTTCATCCCCCTAATTGTTGCTATCAAGTTGAAATAATTTATGAGATATAGATATACGAATTCGACGATCTTACTAATCGAATCTACGCGCACAATTATAAAGATCTCCCAATTTTCACAAATTTATAAAACCAGTGTCTTATCTAGGGCAGGGTCATAGGGGCACCTGTCCAGGGTGCAAACTCAATTCAAACTCTTTTCTGCAGTACAAAAAAGTCTTAAAACACAGTGTAGATAAATAAGTAGTAGTGACATTTATTCTCGGTGACAGCTTGAAATACAACAAATCATTTCAAGAATTTGATATAAATACTGACATATTCAATAAAATACTAGATTATAGCAAAATTACTTAAAAATATAGTTTGAAATGTTTATTGAAATAAATAAATTTTAATAGAAAACATAAAAATATCTTAAAAATGATTGTATTAGTGTATTTTATTATTACTATTATGATGTAATATTATTTTCTTTCTATTACTTTTTGACTACTTTTTACACTGAAAGGTAAAAAGGTTCAAGGAGTAAGTAAGTAAGTAATTAATAATTTTGCAAATGCCAAAGTAAGAAAAGTTAAATTATAATTATCTAATTAAATAAAAAAGTGAGCAACTTTGGCGATATTATCGATCTACGGCTAAAATTACATTAGTATACCAATTTTAATTATTTTTTAAATAAGTAATTCAAATTTTAAAAATAAAATTTAAAATATTTTGAAAATTTGTGATAAAAATTATTTTAGTAGCAATATTTTAATAGCAGTAAATATACAAAAAAATGCACTTCTATAGCTTATTCGTTTTAGGAGAGTTGTATCATAAAAATTACATAAATTGTTACAAAATTTTAAAGATTGAATGATTTTTGTTACGTGTAAATTTAATTTTGTAATGCAGTTAACCGTTGCCGTATAAAATATTGTGTTTTTACGAGGGAGCAAAAATATGACATCTAGTTGCAGTAGAATATAATTTATGAAAAATAATTGTCAAATTATCGTCATTAATGCCCTTATAAAACGCAGCATAAAAATGTTGGCAATGTGGCAAGAGGGCCTGGGGCTGACAGCTTTTACAGTCTTATGCACATTACACGTATTTTATGCTCTAATCGCGTCTATCCAGTCTGAAAACATTCAAAGGATCCGGTTTGCAAAAATAAAAACGTCAATAGGTGTTGAAGGCATAATCATATGCGCATTTTAAATTCACAACGATAATACGAAATATTTGCAATCGCCTCTAAAAACATATCATCTCATTTAAAATAATAGTTATTTATGTATTAAAGCAATAGATTAATATTTTATTGCCGACACTGTAATTTTCAGTTAAGGGATTGATGAAGTTTATTTCCGAAATACATACAAAACTTTCCTTCCCATTATTAAATCTAAGTATATAATTTATGATTAATCCTTAATTGGAATGCTCTCAAAGAATCAAGTTTATAATGTTACTTCTTTTATAAAACTCTACATTCGAGGAGATTTTTAAAGTAAAATTTTTTTGCTGGATATTGATTGTTTTCATATTTGCATAGTTAAAATATGTTTATATATAAATTTATATGTATAAAAATGTAGAAAATATTATTAGGCACAGGTATATCTCCTATCCGCAAGTACTAAGTAATGCGACCGCGAGGTTGTCTTTTTAAAATCAAGCAACCAAGGAAATTGCTAAAGACATACGCCATCACAGGACTTTCACTAATACTCACTAATTTTTGCATATTTTCATATTCTTCTGCAAATTGGTAATATTTTATCAATAGTTTAGTACCTAGTTTTCAAATACATATATAGTCCCCTATTCCGAGTTTTACCACTTTTGTGAGTACCTTTTTTAAGATTTTAATGCAAAATCTGGGTTGCTAAAAGCGATTTTATTATAAAAGTAAGCTCGGAATATAGGACCATAAAGTTTTTTCCATCAGGAAAAAAATATAAATTATAACATTAATGGACAGTTTCACCAATATTATGTAAATTTTAAGTTTTCCTTAAATGGACAGTGTGTATGTAATCTTAAAATATAAGCTTTGTTGGTGCAACTGGGCATAAATATAACAAATATATTAATTGTTCAGAACTTTCATTGTCATAGGTACGAATAGATTTAAAACAGAAGTTGAAATATTTTTCCATAAAAATGCCTAAGATTTAAAACTCTTTATAAGAAAAGACCAGAAAAATAAACGTTCAACTATGATTAACGATGATCAAATTAAATGGAAGTTATGATAGTACGTGATTCTTTTAGAAATACTATATATTTTAAAAGAATTTGTGACTCACTGAAATAAATTCTAGGATTTGCATAAAACAAATGTCTGGAATTCAAGTATAAGTGAAGTTTTTTTTCTCAATAACTTGTGCATGTCTTTGGTACAATTTTATTGAAAGTTTCGTGGGTTTAATACCGTTAGCATCAAGTAGGCCTAGTGAAAAAAGGCGGGATTTTTGCATTGTCAACGGGGCACAATGAAGTCACAACATTTATTTGGGAACACCCACACAGCAAAAAGACAAAGATACCGACGCGATTCGGCATGGTTGAGTTTTTATTTTGTGCCAATGTAATACAGGCGTCGTGATTCCCACTATACAGATCTAACTGATATTTATATTGATTTATTGCTTGACTAATTCGTTGCACAATGAAATGTTAGAACATTTTTTGTACTTCCTAGTCTGGTACATAATTTGTAACCATTCCTACACAACATTCTTTCGAATAAGAACAAATAAGTTGGACAAAGGTGTAAGATTAATTGAAATAATAAAATACATATAAGGGATTTTGAGAATCCTAGTTCAACTAATACCGAGTCAAAAAAATATATGGGTAGTGGTGCAGTAGTAGCTTGTCTTTTTCTTAAAATTTAAATCTTCCAGAAATTTAAATTTTAGCCTACAATTACTGTTTTCCTCTCTTATATATGTATAATGTCGAATACAGCATTCGTAGTGCCGACTACAGAAGTGCAGAGGCAAAATTTCTCCTGCCTCAAACTTCATCAATGTGTGTACGACTGTGCTGTTTTTACAATTCTTACCGAAAAGGGTGTCTAGAGGCATGCCTCGAATACTTCCGATTGGTCTGTTAGTTCGTGAGCGAAGCAAATAAGCGACCGAACTGAATGCTTTAGAAATTTTGGTTGCTACATTTAGATTTGACTTTACTTTTCAAAAATGGTAGCAGGTTCTTCTGGTATGCAGATAATAAATGACGTTGAGAACAATGATGATATTGTTATTTTCTGAAAATGAATGTTATTTCAATAAGTTTTTATTCAGTTTCTATCATCTACCTCATCAAAATTAGTTAGGGCGCTTCGACTCGCTGAGTGGAGTGTGAGATCTGGAGTTCAAATCCCAGTGACAACAAATTTGTAACCAAAAGTAAATACAGCTGTGTCCGAGTGGTTTGAAACACACTATAAGCTGAATGTCTCATGTTCTGTTTGTGGCCTTCGGTCTGTTGGACCGCACAAATTAAAATAAAATAAATATATTTCTTACAAATTTGGCTTTTGTTGTGCTCTTTTCAAAGCAGTTAGAGTGCCAGAGATATCAATATTGATATCTGTGAAAAACAGATTGGGTAATAAGACGTGAGTGATATGTTTATTTTTATTTCTTTATGTCTGCATATGTGTATTTCTGAGTAAAAAAATTAGAACTGCATTTAATTTCGCTAATTTATACCAGCTATAAAGATAACTAGCGACAGGATAATTAGAGCATATTTCTGTAAATAAATACTTGAGATTCTTGAGTTCGCGTATATTTTGAATATCGACCAAACATATTTCACATGAAACAGCTGACCTGTTTGGTAAATTACCGTAATTATATTTTTAAAATATGGCTGTGTCATAAATATTGTTGGCCTGCTGAACTTATTAAGATATATGTAGTTTAAAGTATCTCGAGTCAATTGACGTGTCGTTTTCAAGAGATCCATCGATAGTTATTGATTAATGGTACCAGGAAAGCAAAATTGCAATATCAACTCCCACATTGGACAGCAAATGGAGAGAATATCGAGAGAAATTAATAGAAAATCGACGAGCATTAAATTATTTTCCTTTAATACCTCATGTTGTTTCTTCCCTTTTGTTCTTGGATTTATTTTCAGTTCTCTTTTAGTTTCTATTTATGACGACTATGGATATTACTATATAGTTGTATCTAAATAAAAATAAACCGACGTATCCGAGTATATAAACTCTCTTCACCACTAAAATGCATGTAAAAATTGTCATGAACAACTACTTTCGGTTTTTGAAACCCAGTTTCATCTAGGAAAGGAGTGAACTGACAATTTTATTCTATGTTAAACTTAAATTTTATTTAATATTATTTCACACGTTATTTTCATCCAATCAGAATGCTACATTTAATGGTAGGAGGTATTTTTAGTGAAAAAAAATAATTATAAAACCGCAGTAGGATCGTCATGGTTACACTTTGTTGATAAGATAAGTACGTTTGAACTGTTGTCATACGTGAAATAATCAAGCATATATAATTCGAGCTATGAATTTAAGTGACAAAATTTACTCATAATTCCTGCAAAGTAACTACAACTCAAGTCAAAAATGATTCTTGTTATTTTTGATACTCATCAGTTACTAAGCAACAACTATTCGTCAATTTTTCAATAAATTCATGGCTCTCTTTACATTATTTATGAGAAAAATGTAGGAACATTCGCAGCATGAGACATAGAAACATCTACCTAGAACAATGCAGAAATCAAAAGCGAAAACGAGAATCTATGTCAGAAGAATCATTAACAATAGTTAGTTAATATTCAGAATATTATAAATAGCGGGACTATCAAACTGTAAATTAATATTTATCGACCTTGCCAACACTTTCGTTACTTTTCTCCTTTTATATTTTCTCTAATTGATAATACATTTTCTCTAAATCTACATTTTGTCAAGAAGAAATACAGCTCTATAAAATTTTTGAGTATAAACTCCGTAAAAAATTTATAGCAAAATCGATCAATAATTTGTAGATTTTATAGCAGATCTATTATCGTTAACACTTTTCCTATCACAACAATATAAAAAAAATATGCTGGGTATTTCTTTACTCGTATTATAATAAATGTTATGGTATTAAAATTTTATATTACCGTATTTTTAAAATAGTACACTCAAAATTTAATAAACCTGTTTTTTTTTTGGGAAATTATAATTACGTAAAGAATTTCGATGTATTACACATTTATAAAAAATAACTCATTTATAAAAAACTTTATAGTTATAATAAATTATAAACTATTTTTATAGATTAAAATTTAAACATTTAGAATGGTACGAAAAATATTTAATTAATCTTAAAAAGAATATTTTCTCAAATAAATTTCACTGAGGTTTGAAAAAAATGAGTGAAATACATATAATGTAGTTACAATAATGAAAGAAGAAAGAGCACCTTAGCTTGTCTCTCAAGGAAGACGGATGTTAAAGAGCGTAGGACGTAAGATACACAGCTGACATTAATATTTTTAACCGGAAAATAACAATACATATAATGTGTATTTTCACTATCAATGATATATGGATATGAGTAGGTTACTAGTAATTCTCACTAAGTGAATAGGTTTCTAAACGGTTGAAATATAACCAAAAACATTCAACTTGACTTTATAGTCTTAAAATATTTTAATTTTTATGGTAATTAATTACCACAATCGTAAATTCCAAATTTAAATTTCTTTTTACGACTCGAAGTGTTTAATTTCGTCACTGAATATTGTAATAAATAAACACTATTGATTGTTTATAAACAATAAATATTAAAAGTATGTTGTGACATAAATTAAAGTCAGCAAATTCTTTATTTGGCTATAAAATCGGACGAAGCCTATAGTCCGGTTTAATTGTGTCAAAATGTTGTGCATGTTACAATTCGCGATAATCTGTACTACTTTGGGTAAATTCAGATTATTTTTCAGTGAAAGCAAAGTAATATTAATGATTGTTTTAGTCCAACACAGTTTTGGAGCACCTTGGGATATCAATAATGATGTCAAAGAGTTTGATATTGAGTGGCAATGCCAACAGTTCTGCAACAGAATAAATGGCAACCTGGAATTTAATCCAAAAAATTCATCTTGTGTTTGTATTGTTGACACAAAAAATAATATTGGTAAGTAATAATTTCCGCATTTTTTAAATTAAAAATTGTAAATTAAATTGTTTTTCACATAAATCAGACTATTTATTTTAATAGATTATGATTTATTCATGTTCAAAGAATTTGACAAATATAGTTGTCAAAGTTATTTTAAAAGATAAAATTGTAACAATACTTATTTGAAATGTTGTAGATTTTAACGCAAAATATTTGGAAAACAAACTAAACGACATTGGTTTCAACTTTAAAATAATAGACCGAACAAAACCAAACTCCATTTCAAAACGAGAAATACCTGAAAAGCTTCGAAAAATATTAGCTGAAAGAATTCAACGAGAAATACCACCTACTGAAAACCAAATACAAAATCCAGAACCAGTTCCTGAAATACCAAAACCTGAAATACCTCAGCCTGAAATAGCTCAATTTGAAAAACTAACACTTGCTGAAAAGTTGCAACGTATTAGAGAAAAATTACAAGTTGCTAAGGAAAATAAAATAATAACAGCTCCTGAAGAATCCATTGTTGGTCAAGCGAATCCTGAAGCTGGCAAAGAAGTAATTGTTGAACCTCCAAACGTAGAACCTCCGAAAGTAGAACCTCCTAAGGAAGAATCTCAAAAAGAAGAACCTCCAAAGGAAGAACCACCAAAATCAGAAAACGATAAACTCAATGAAATTCGAGCAAAGATAGCAGCTATGCGCAGCAAAAATTCACCTCTTGTAATAAGAACAGAACCATTTGTAGGAAATCCTCTAATAGAAGTACCTAATCCAGAACCTCCGAAAGAACCACATGTTCCACCAGTACCTCACGACAGACTCGATGAAATTCGTGCTAAGTTAGCAGCCATCAGAAATAAAAACCTAACACCTGAAGAGCCTAAAAAAGTAGAACCAGTTGTTGGAAATGCTTTACCACAAACCAAACCTTTGGCAGAAAGAATAAAAGAAATTCGAGAACGACTTAGAATGCGACTTCAAAATAGGAAACTTGGGTTACCTAATGAAGATGGACACATTGCAGGGAACAGAAAATGAAGATGAATTTGTATTTATTTATTTATATTTTGTAAATTATGAAATAAAATTTTCATATGCGGAATTCTTTTTTTTCACTCACAGGTTACTTATTGTTAGATGTGCTCTATCGCAGATATTGGTAATTACAGAGAGAGTTTACTAGGCGTAACCTCCTGGCACACTAACTGGTGTGAAGAGTGCACCATATATTTTTTGTCTTGTGAAGTGTAAACATAACAATCACTCATCATTTACATCTACGGTAGGTACGATTTTACACATGCTATAATATTCTCAAAACTCGGTGTGGTAAAATGAGTTGGTATTTTTTAACTATTAAGTTTTAAAGAAGAAAGATGCTTTGTAGGCTACAAAATGCAATTTCCGAAATTTAAGGTTCAATAAAGTTTTAGAGAAATACATATTTGTCATTATTTTGATGATTTTTCGCCTTGTTACAGAATGGAAATATATTTTTAGAAAATCTTTATGTCGAAAAAAATATATTATGTGTGCGTTAGGTGTTTGTACATCGTTCGCATTTATTAAAGTACTCTGCATCGCGTTATGTTTCATTTTAGGACCTTCCACTGTAAAGTACAACCTACCGCACTTGTAAATAACTCAGTGGGACTTAACGTCAGGTTTTAAAACTATGGAACCTATAAATTAAATTATACTTTTAGCTTTAGATTTGTAAAAAAAAAACAATTGTTGACGACAATAACCCCTCATTCTGTAACCTAATGTAGAAGTTTATGGTGCTTTTTTTCGACCAGGAAAGATCGGATTGAGCAATCCCAATCCGATTGGTGCGATCTGATCGCATGACGTCACGAATACCACTCTAAATAACAATCTTTAATAGTTATATCAAAGATCAAACAATAAGTATTACTGTTAGCTACGAATTTAAATTTACTGCTATCGAAGTATAAAGTTGTACTGAAAGTGCGAAAATACTTTGGTCAGTTATGGATAAAAAGGTATTATTCGTTTCTAAGTAATTTATTAGTTGCGTTTGTTGTAATATAATTTCATTTAAATGTATAATAATATCTTTATCAATGAAGAATGTTTTAACCAAACAAACCCACTGTCACCACGTTTTCACGGTCGGATCGCTAAGATCGCTGTTTTGATGCGATTCGTAAACAAGATTTGCATTCATGTTGTTAGAGGTGTGGGAAACAGATCACAAAGCAAAATAAAGTGCACCAATCGGATTGTGATTGTTTGATCCGACTGTTTTGGGTCGAAAGAAAGCGCCTTTAGTTACCAGAACTCGTTGGGTGCTCAAAATGGTGTATTTGCTGTGGAGTCGTTTTTTCGTAATGACTATTTTGACTTCTTATGGGTGTACAGATTGTTTCAATTTCAAAATTATGTACAAAATAATAAAGCAGTGTGAATTATCAATAAAAAATTTATAATTTGTATGATTTGTACAAAATTATGTACATTATTTTGAACATAAACTTGTATTGTGTCACCGGCCTTTAAGGAAGAAATAATGTTATTAACATATTCTTTGAAGTAACATCCATTGTGTTTATGGTAAAAGTGAAATATCTTTAGTATTTATAGCTGAGTGAACAATAAGTATTTGAACAATTTAGAGATGTGAAACATGTAGAGATTCTGTGCCAAGGTTAAACTGGCGCCTATGCTTAGTAATAATTTATTAGTGTGAGTTTTTCCTGTTGTGAGTCGAGTTTTTGTCTTGTCCGTGGTTTTGTAATATTGTTATCGAGATGTAATTGATGATAAAGTATAATGGAATAATTTTCATTATGTGAATGTCAAAAGGAATGTAAGTAACTGACAATATAATGTGTGGTCGTGGGTGCAGCATTTGTAAGCTCATTATGCATGCGGCTAGAATTGAATATCGATTATTTATTATGTGTACATTAATTGTAGGAAGTATTCATAGGATAATGCCGCTGCAATTTCCGATATTTAAATCAAAATGAAAATATTGTAAATTAATAATGATTGACACAGTCAAAATGTTTACAAATTACAATGCGGAAAATGACATACAACATTTATATTCTTTGACATTATGACATTTATTAATAACGTCAATCTTAATGTTAAATTACACATTAATGTCATAAAATGTTTTAAGACGTGTACAGCGTGATTGAAATAACTACAAAACTAAACAACTGCAGAGGAAAAATAGAGGGCATCAATTTTTACAAGTTCGTTCTGTACTTCAGAAAATGCTTATCTGGAAGTTTTGTTACTATTATTTCGTAAAATAGACGGTTGAAATAAGATGGCAAGGTACTTAATGTTAAAAAATATTGGAAGCCAATTTTTGTGGTCATAATTTTTTGTATTATTGTGCTTTGGAAAACTCAGCTCTAGAATATTTTTCACAATATTTCTTATAATGCAAAATTTTGGTTATAGAATTGTTATAACATCCAGTTATGTACCTCCATTGTTTGTTCTAATCGGCCTTTTCAAAAGGGCACTTTACTTTTGACAAAAGTTTAATACAAATAATAATTTTGTTGGCTTTTAATTTTTGTAGGAAACATTTCTTATCTTTTTAATAAATAGACTTTGATAACTATCACAATATATTCCTGAGAAATATGTGCAAAATAAAAGAAAACAGCATCTTTTTCTTTTCAAGGTTTCGAGAGATTAAAATAATTTTGTGTAGTGCAATAAAGAATAGTGATATACATTTTTAACAAAGTTTTCAAAAGATGATGCATTTAGAAGAGAAGTTCGAAGATGTGTAATGAATAGAAGTTGAAGAATGATTAGCCGTAGAACGATCTCACTTTCAAGCAAAATAAGTTTAAATAAAGTGCAGCAAAAAATGTGTATAATTTTGCGTACAAGGAAGTCATGTGATATTTACGTCAGATATCTTAGATTCGTTAAAAAGTAGAGGGGATATATAATTTTTCTAATATGACCTCACATAAGCATGCAGCTTTCAAATTTCCAAAATATTTTTATATAGTAATCTGTCCATCAAATCTGAGAATATTAGCATAATGTTATTGTTAAATGCGCCGTAGGTAGTACATTTTATTTAGTGTACAAATTATTGAGACATTTATCTAACAAAGTGAACTTATCAGAATCTCTTCTCGTAGAAATTTATTCCAACATTCGTCTTGTAACTTTCGCGTGCCCACACAACCTCAGAACCAAATCGTTTATTATCCGGGTAATTTGTTTCTTACCATTATAGAAACCAATAAAGGAAAAATATTTATAATCGTTATTTATAACAAATATATCTAAAATCTTTTTAGTCACATAATTTCCATACGTCCAAGGAAACAGAAATGTTGATGGTGGTTCTATTATGCTCCTACTACTGTCTGCCTAGGAACTTTCGCTTTAAAGCATAAATTATATTTTAAAGAATTATGGAGAATTGTTCACAAATTCTAAACCTGGGGCTCACGTAACGAAGTAGAGCAATTGTACAAGAGTATACATCATTTCTTTTGACAGTATGGAGATAATTTCTTTATTTTGTAAAACTATTTACATACAATGACAGTAAGTTGCTTTTACTAGTTGCTACGTCTAACAAAACGGTAAGTTCACTGAACGATAAGTAAGATCATATTTCAGTGCATTTATTTGTTGTTATTGAAAATAAAATTGCAGTTACTAATACTATTATTACTGATAAATTATGGTAACTAACAAATTATATTCTTATTTATTTCTTACATAAAATTACAATACAAATGACAGGATTATGATATTATATATTTCAAAATGAGACGAATGTTTGCAAAACGCACGGAAAGGATTTCAGTTTTTTAAAAATTAATTTGAAAACACTTTATTTTGAGTATTTGTTTCTGCTGATAGTGAGAGAAATTTAATGTTGACTGTGTAAAACGGTTCGTTCCGTCTCAATACAATTGTCTTCGACCGATAAAGTGTTTTTACTGTTCTTAATGCTTAATATACTATGAGTATTGTTATATTTATATTAGAATATATCGAGGAATACATGTAAAAATTTAAAACAAAACATGACAAACTCCATTACTAATTTTTATTTTATATCTTTATATTACTGTGAAATAGAATGTAAGTAACTTTCCGTGTAGTAAATGTACGGAAATATCATGAAATGAACTCTTTTCATGTCTACAGTAACAAGAAGTAAATGGTGATTCATTTCTTGGAGTCTAGAGTAAATATTATGAGAACACACTCGGTTCCAGACCATTTCTACATACTCGAACGAGAAACTAATATTATTGTAATTAGCTATGCAGAAAATCAAATATTATAAGTAAATTTTCAATAACCGTTTAACAAGTCACTAGAAAAACTGAAGATGTAGTAAAGATAACACTAGAAATAATACAAACAGATGAGAATCCCACGCAAGCACACGTCTTATTTAAATGTATAGAGTGTAAGGTGTAATCAACTGTAAACAGATCATGTGTCACACTTTGGTGTTCCTTGCCAATCCCAGGAGTACAGTTAGTGTTTCTATAGCTCGTAAACAAGGAAAACGCTTGCGATTTTTCTGCTTAGTTAACGGTTATACGGTATTTGTTGTGATTAGGAGACTATGCACTTTTAAAAGCCAAATAAAGACATTTATACTCAGTGCCAAAAAAAGTACTGGAATGTTACTCTGGTCAGCAAGACACTATTGGATTGTTGAGTTTTTCTACAGATCACTAGTTTGTTTAAATAATTAACAAACTCACTTCTGCTTAATCGTTACCGCATGTGATTGGCAAATTCAAATATTTTATATCGTTCAGAAGTACTTAAGTGTTACACGTTTGTATAAACAGTCAAGATATTACCACTACAAACTTTTCTGGTTCCATATTACGTATAATGTTAAATAACGCCTGCTCTCTGATGTTTTTAGTTGTCAACTATTTGAAAAAAAAATACATGACGGTGAAATAAGTATTAGTATTATTATTCTACAAGAAAACAATGTATTTTATATTATTATATTAATTAAATGGTGAGATCAAGTGAAATATACCTATACTACACAACAAAAAACAGAATATAACTAAAAATAACACATTTTTAACTGTTGACAAAAAAATTAACTTATATTACCGGAAGATACTATGAACTTAAAGTACTAAGCCACATATATCGGTAGTGCCTAATTTCACAATTATTAACTTTTATTTGACATGAGAAATTGTTTTTCATTACCACTTATTTAGTAACTATGGTCACCTACGTCAATAATAAATTTTTATTAACTATGGTCGATAATGAGAACTATCACTTTTTAAAGAAACTCAAGTCTCTAAATCCAAATATTGTTTGTATCATTTAATTCAATAAAAGTGTAAGTGCCAATAATGATAGTCTTCTCAACCATGGTGTATAATATAGTATTATTATTATGTTTATGTATTCAATAAAATTGAGTTTGTTAATTATTTCATTGTGAATGAAGCTTTATTTAAAAAATACTTTGTAGAATTTTGTGTCACTTGAAAATTAAATAAAATTGATGGAGCCTAGCAGTAAAATTGATTCTTTTACAATTTTCTTTATAGTAAATGTACTACTTGTGTACATTGTATGACTATTATTGTTGTTGTGTAATTTGTTATTAAACTATATTGAAATATGTATTTCATTGCTAATGAACTTGAAACAATGAAAATATAAATTCTTTTAATATGTTGTGCAATTACAATATCACAATAAAACCCGCCCATCTCTTATGACCTACATATAGGGCGGTAAATTAAAGATAGAGTTATAAAATTAAGTTTTATTACTTCGATATTGTATCAAAAGCATTTTTATAACTTTTTATGAATCAGTGCCGTTAGCAACCTACATTCTAAGGGCCATCCGGATTTCAAAGTGAATTACTGATTATGGGTATCAAAATTTGTAGTTACTAGACAGTCGTTAAATCTCTTTATGTTCATTATTAACACATAATAAAATGACTATAATTTTCTTCAGGTACATTCCTAAGGATAATTATAGTTTGAGCATCACTATTCAATACATATCATTATATTTATCGACCTTTATTGAATTTATAATACTGCCTGTATTCAATACATTACCGATAAGAGAATATTTTAACTTTAATTTGTATACTGATTAGATTTCCAACTTGTGTTTAGAACATTACCTATAGACCAGGAAATTGGTGTAGTTATTTTTAAGTTACAAAAAAAATCATAATTACATTGTACCATTCGAGGAGGTATGGATTGAGGAGGAGCTTGTGGAATCGAAGTTCTTGTTACAGTACGAGAAAACAACATTAGCATTTAACTTCAAATAATATTAAAGTATTTGTAAAATATGGGCCTTATGTCAGTTTCTATTTACTTATTTGTAACATTTTATAGTTAACTTTCCTGTTGATAGACGACCAAATGAATATGAAATTAATACGATTTTCATAACTACCCTACTAGTACGATAGTTATTTTCTGTAACACTTCGTTGACAACGGTAACCAAATAATACATGGTATCAGAAACTTGCGACTTATGTTGCTATAGAAGTAAATTATGGTTACGTCAAGGGTGGCATGAAAAAAAAAAAATAACAGTAACGACCAAAGTGAAATTTAAAAATGACAACTGTAATAGAACGAATATAATAATATTTTTTGTGTGAAAAATATATAATCAATAATTAGTGTTTATTTTTGTATACATATTTTTATTTATTATATACACATACTGTTTTGTGGTAATGTGTTTCAATACTGACAAGTGTGTCAAATTATTAACATGCCAACATTGTGTACCAAATGTACTAAATATAAATGAAATTACACTCATTATCCTGCTACTTTCTTTTTTTATTATTAGGCAAAAGAATGTTTGAAACATTATATATTTTTATTGTAAAAATAGTTTCTTAATAAATGCTGTAGAAATAGGAATATTTTTTTCCAAAATTGGCGTGGCAAGTTAAATTCCTGACGTTGCTTAGGTGACGCAAATCAACAGATTTTATTGTAAGGGTACAAAAATAGCTTATACCAGCATTCGAATGGAAACGTAAAAACGAAATAGATCTAAATTTGTAGAATGTGCACCAATTTTATTTGAAGTAAACTTGTCCATATTCGGTCCTACAAATCTCTTACCATTACCTCATTAAAATTCTAACATATTTCAAAGTTTTCCTAAAAACTTGCGTTAATTTTTCCATTTCTACATCGTTATAAAGGAATTTGTCGCACGGTATGGTCTCTGACAATATAAATAGCCGGAGGAATGATAACGAAGAACGATGTTGGTTGTGAATGTTCTTTTTATAAAAACAGTTGTACTTGATGCTCTCCCGCTGGGCAGACGTTTAACAAAAGCGCTGCAGGACTTCCTCCAGTTCCGGACTCTTTTATTTGGGTCGTGGGAGGCAGAAATATGGGTCAAAGAGGAAATGGACTTCGATTATTATTATCATAAAAAGAAAACGTCGTTGGGATAGGTATTTTTTGCACACGAAAATTAAACTTTCAAAAATTCAAATATTTGCAGTTATTAAAATAAAAGTCAGAAATCTTGATAAAAATCGCTCCTACCATCAGGGTCACAAAAAATAAATACATGGATCCCACACGTATAAAAAGAAACATAATTAATAATTTTTCCGAATTCAAACTATACCGTGAGTTACACTTAAGATGTTAACATCAAAAATTTTATGTTTAAACTGTTGTCATTCGTAAAATAATCAAGCAAATATAATTCGAGCTATGAATTTAATTGATAAAATTTACACAAAATTCCTGCGAAGTAACGACAACTCGGGTGAAAAATGACTCATATATAATAGTTATATATGATATAAGTGTTAAAAGTGACATTTTATGAGTGAGTGGGGAAGTTTGAAACGAGGCGAAGCCGAGTGTAACAAACCCCACGAACGAAATAAAATCACTTTTAACACAAATATCATACATTATTTTTCCTACGACCCTAGCTATGTATTAGTTAATAAAAACTAAGCATTATAGAATGACATTTATGACAGGTAACTAGATTTAGTTCCTTTTTAACACAAGTATTAAAAGTAAATTTGTTTTTTACTTTTAATTCGTTGTCAATGACAACGATTTAACAGTATTCACTGTGTTATAAACTGTTATTTTTAAATTGCTAAGCAACCGTTAAAAATACTATTTTTAACAGTGATCGTAGGAAAATTCTATTTTTGACACTCGTTTGTCTGATACTGCGCAACAACTATTTGTAAATTTTTCCAATAAATTAATGGCTCTTATTATAATACTTATGATGATTTTAGATGGACACGTATGTAAAGTTTATTTTTTTATCATATCATATTTTTTTATTATGTTGCAACTTGGAATGTTGGATATCATACTGCAGATAATCCTGAAACTGCAATTACATTGCAACGTCATGTTAGAAGACTAATTATTTGGTCTAAGTTACGTGTGGCTATAATCACATAATGATAATAAATATATGTAAATATACAGAAGCTATTGCAGTTTTTGCAAATTAATGTAAATAATTTATGCAGAAGTCAGGAATTTAAAATTATCTGTGAGCAATAAATACACTATAAATTCTTGACATATTTGCTCAAATGCGTTCTTAATTAAGAACATCTAATTAACAAGCTCATATTTAATCTCTTCATATATTTCCAGAATGTATATAATAAGTAATATTTTACAAATATTATGTTCCTTTCCTTCTGTGATGATAGGATTTGAATTCGGTGAATCCTGAGAGGATCTAAGTGTGCCAAGGTAATAGTGACAGACAGTGAAATATTGGGATACGTGTGAATAAATGTAAGACTACATTAGTAACGCAATTAGTGTCAATCGTAAAGTGCCAATTAAGCGTTTGTTGAAACTGTAAATGGGTGGCGTTTACTACAGAGCGAGTTGCAGCTATTACTACCCACCGCAAAAAACATCACTCTGATTCAGAACTCACTTTTTGCAAATCGTACATTTTACTTAAAGATGGCTGTTGACGTTGCTATCTAGGCGCCGTATTTTTCAACCTAAAAGCGCAAATCAACTGAAAAAACAAAACTTCAAACCCAACAGAAACAGAAATCCGGTTGAATCAACATTCAATCGATATTCACAATTTCGACATTATTGGTTACGAATCTTAAAACCATTACCGAACAAGCATGCTATACAGTAAAATATCATCGTAATGGCACTACATTCATAGATGAGACAAGGTGGCAAGTACCTTAAAGTACCTACTTGTTCTGCGACGTCGTATACGGAATAGTGACTCGAACACTCGAATATAGGGGTTTAAGATGTAAAATCATAATTTCGTAATTTCCTGTATTCTTAATTATTTTAAGTAAAAAAAGCTTTATATAACAGTTGTAGAGCATAAAATTTTGCAACTATATTAATGAGCTAAAATAATTTTGCGTACCTTGAGCGTAAGCTCAGAAATTAGGAATAAAAATTAAATAAATCACCCCAAAAATAGCGCTAACCATAGTACATATTAAGACAAAAATGAACAAATTTTTATCGGCTTATCTGTCAAATTAGCTGCGTTAGTTTATTATTTGAAATTACTGTTGAAGTATATAAATTAATTTTGAATTTAAAAAATAACAACAAAATCAAATTTCTATATAGTTAAAATACAATTGATTTATCAATCAAGTGTTTTTGTTCTATTTACAGAGAATTTCTTTTAAATATTAGCTAAATATTTAAAAATGGCACGAGTGAATTGTTACTTTTGGTGTGCTATTATGCCAGTTTTATTAAAACCCTTTAAGCCGAATTTGCTCTATTCAGACATCATGAAAAAATCGTGAAAACGTGTTGTAAAAACCTTAATTCATGACCATTTATTAAAATCTCAAAAGTTCAAAATGGTTACAATGGCCCGTATTACGAGCTCACTTTTATAATAAAATCGCGATTTTAACGCTCACTTTTACATCAAAATCTTTTGTAAAAACGAAAGTTAAAATCGCGATTTTATTATAAAAGCGAACTAGCTCACTTTTATAATAATATCGTGATTTTAACTTACAATTTTACATAAGATTATGATGTAAAAGTGGGCGTTAAAATCGCGATTTTAATATAAAAGTGAGCAGCCAATATGTGGCCATACGTCCAAAAAATATGTACTTAATACTGAATTTGAATGAGAATACTTGAGAAAAGTTATAAAACTAGAAACAATAACGATGAAAATGGAAAATAATAAAAAAATGACATTATAGAACAAAAACACTTAAAATCAAATGTATGCTTTTATTATTTTTATTTAGTTAAAAGTACTAAATAATAGGCAATTAATATTTTATTGTTTATTTGTCTATGAAAAATGAATGAACATTAAAACGGACAATACACTAAAAGAAAAAAAATACTGTAATAAGTTCATGTGCAAGTTGTAATTAGTATTTATACATAAAAGTGAATTTAAATTACTAAAACTAATAGGTTTCTAGGTTTAACATCTGTTTAGATAATAACTCATTTTCAGCTACATTAAAGCTTACAGCGTATCAAAATGTTAGTTACGAAACTTGGTAAGAAGAGTATGTGAAGTTAGAAAAAACAAAATGTGTTTATTATATGCGTGCAAGTACATCGCTATTACCAATGCATAAGAACTGGTGGATGAAATACGCGTTGTTGCTTAAATGGACACTATTTTACGCATTTAACTTCATGGTTCAAATTTTATACGCATTAAGCATTTTAAGAAGAAGTATCATCTAAAAAAAGATATACATATGTAGAAGAAAAATATACACATCTAGTAGAGAATTTTGTAATTTTCCATAAAAAAAATAAAAGTATATTTGTATATATTCTATGTAAAGTTAATGAATAATGAAATAGAATAATATGATTATACACATGTAGTAGATAATTTAAATAAATAATACATTACCAGTAACAGTAGCCAATAAGTGTCATTTTTTGTAGTTGCTCTAGTAGAGATTTTAACTCACCTGAAACAAAACAAAAACTAATTAATAAAGTATTAATGGAAATTTAAATATTAAAAAAAACATGGTGTCAATAATTTTGTTACTATGTGTTTATTAATGTTATTACAAAATTATTTTTTTATGATTTTGTGAAAATATAATCTCAATATGGTTCTATTAAAATCTTTTTATACCTACATAAAGTATGAATACTACAAATATTGATATTGGGATAGGGTATTAACATATGAAAACAATTTCTTGCTATTATCTTATAATATATTAAGTTCAAGAATGATAAAATGTGAAACTTGAAATCAAACATATTAATAAAATTTTGCATTTTAAAATAAAACATTTACAAGAATGAATTATCCGTTAGGTATATTTTAAAGCTTCCTCCACTTGATATGGATTTTTGAGATATTTTTTATTATTAGTTACAAAAAATCAATACAATATTAGCATCGTTTTTTTTTATTTCTATTTGTTAGAGAAATCAAGTAAAAAAATTATATACTAAATAATACAAATTAATATCAATACTGCAATATGCAATGTAGTGAATTAAAAATGTTCTCCGACAGTTTTCAAGTATTATGAATTGCAAGTAGAACTACCAATGTCAGTTTTTTTAACTAAAAATTATGCCAAAATCGTTATAAATAAAATATATCTGTATGTTTGAACGAAAAGTGTTACAAAATACAGAAATAATTATTTTACTTAATACACAAATAACGATTGGTTATATTATTTTTGTAGAGAAAGACATGTTAATCGGGGCTTTAAAGCACAACGATTATTTTTTAAAAAGAAATATTTTGGCCTAGAATATTACATAATTTGCAATTAAATTTACATATTTACAAATTGTTTCTTGGTTTAAATATTAATTTCTATTTATTTGTATATTTATCGTTGCAGCTGCTTTGAAGGTCATTACATGGTCTGCAGATAAAACAATCTTACAAACAGAAATGAAGAGTGGAAATGAATTTGTAGAAAAAACGTAAAGCGGAGAGATATCTCCGAGATAGTGGTTGACAGTTTTCACCTGTCAGCATAAAACAACGTCGCCCGCACCCCTCGCTAGAAGTGGAATCTTCCTTAATTGTCCTTTCAGATAGATTGCGTTACAAAAGCATTTAATCGTTGACACCGAAGTGGCTCTCCCTTTTTACTCAAATTCTCAGGGTGCATCTGATAACGCGATGTTTTCTCAAATTGGAGTTGAAAGGGACCTAATGAATTTTTGTTCTGATAAGACAACAGAGGTTTTTTGCTGGCAAAATTAAAAGCTTTGTTTGCTAACATACGAATAATTCTACAAATATTAGAAAGTAGGTTTCGGGTTTAAAAAAAAATCAGCAGCAAAAAGAACATGTTCCAAAGTTTGTAGGTTAAAAAATATAACACATATTTTTACAAATTATTTCACATTTTGTGCTAAAAATGTTTAAACTGATGGGTCAGTAAAAAATTAAAAATTTACATTTCCAATACACTTTTTTTTTCAATCACAGTTAAACGTTAAAAGTTACAATTTCTTGTTTTTCACTTTAAATTTTTTTATGTACAGCCGAAATAATCTCAATATTCCTTTCTATTTTTGGGTCCAAACTTTTTAATTCCAAAAATGATCCATTTTGATGGAAGCTGATGCCCTGATGTCAAATTTACAAAAATAATTTAAGTATCTCTTTTCGTCCCTGAAATTTTTGTTTTCAAAGTTGTACCTCAAAAAAGTGAGTTTTTTGAGTTTATCTCTAAAATGGATAGAGATACAAACTCAACAACTATACTAGTCGATTCTACGGGCAGAGTTACAGAAAGAGATGTTATCTTCGCAAGTACGTTCTTAGGAACCATTCAGTAAAAAATGATAAAACGAAAAAACCTCTATTTCAGTTTTTCGCTCAAGAACCTTTGTCTCCAAAATTTTTATTTTCGAAACTTAAGTAAATACACATGCGCTGATTCACGAGATATTATATTCAAACTTATACCTACTAGAAAAAGAGGTTATTTAAGTAAAGCCCTCTAATGGGCCAAGATACAACCTTAGTGACGGTAAGACAGAATTGAAGTACGTTTGAAAATTTAGAATCAGCAGTTCCATTAAAGTCCAGAAAATGAAATTGAAGAAAAAAGTTCCCGGCCGAAAAACTGAAATAGAGGTTTTTTGTTTTCCTCATTTTTCACCGAATCAATCCAAAGAATCGGTATATGAGCAGAAAACATTTCTTTAACTTAACTTTGCCCATAAAATCGATTGATATAATTGTTGATATTGTATATCCATCCAATTTATTGATATACCAACAAACACATATTTGAGGTGCAAGTTTAACAGAAAAATCTCAGGAACGAAAAGAAATTAGTATTTTTTTTTGTAAATTTAAAATTAGAATATGGACCATTTCCAGAAACAAAAATTTTGGATCCAGAGATGGATATTTTTTTATTGTTTTGGATGTGTAAACCAAAAACTTATATTGTTTATGGTTTTATGCCACAGAGGAATGCTATGCCAGAGACAAGTGAATATAATTTGTAACTTAATATTATATATTAATTGGAACCATATCGTTCGATTGCTAAACCATTTCATTGGAAAACCTCAGCCTAGCAGCACGAGACTTTCCCATGCAGTGTCATTAATTTCGAAGCGATTACATAAGCGTTTGACAAACCGCTGCAGCAACTGACAGTGATGGAACGCCGCTTCGTCGTACACCAGGTCGTGGGGCGCGACGACGTCCAGCGATATATCCACCGCGGAAGTGGAACTAATACGCTTGCGTAAGCCATGATTGATTCTAGCTCCAACATTGTCTTATGCTGCTCATCTATTTGATAGATTTGCATTCGAAGATTGAAGGCTTGTACTTGTTTGGAAGGTTCAACTCTAGAGGTTAATTTAAAAATAATATGTAAAGATGTTGTATTTCCAGAGAGGTACATTGATCATCGAAAGTTATGGTCGCCATTATAATAGTTATTTAATATACAATAATAATAGTATTCCATCATTTCACGAACAACATAAGGCAGATGAAATCGAGTTGAAAACTGCATCTGTTTCTAGTGAATAGGTTATTAACTAAACCACTCAAATACAGTGTTATTTAAATTTGATTACTGATTGTAAATATAAAACAACAGAATTAGTAATCATGCACTATATTTCTATTTAGGAGCACTTTAAGAACCATAGTAAGAAAAATAAGAATGGATAGAGAAAAAAACCAAAAAGTAACGGAATATTGTCAAATTACCGACATTGTAAAATAGACTAAGAAAAGAAGAAAATATTGAAATGAGCATAAAGATACAGCAGGGAAAGACATATTTATTTAATAAGTGACCAAGAGGATGTCCTCCTGAAAGAGAGAAGTTCGGATAATTAGATTCGAGGATATCGTAAAGAAGGAACAGGCGATAGTCTAAATACGGATGAAGAAGAAGAAGAAGAACTATAATTGGTAATAATAATCTCATGATTTGAAATAAATACGAGCTCGTCTAGACAAATAATTTGGTTTTACTTTATTTAAACCTTTATTTACAACTAGTTAAAATAAAAACCAACAACTAAAGGTTATAAAATCGAATGATTTGCGAAAAAAATATCCCTATGAAGTTCTTTTACTTTTATTGTGTTTGGTACTTCATAATTTAGATGTCAAATTTAGTCATTTTCAGTCTTTATTTCAGTAAAATTATCTAACAAATTTAGTGCAAATTTACTGACATAATTATGAAAATGGTTTTCATATTTAGTGGAGTATAATTTATTAATTTTTAAATTTGCATGTAGTGATTTATTTGTAATATACTACGGAGCATTTACAATATGCGTAGACACATATTTTGTAATCGTTGGAAAGTAATGAAATATAAGTTTTTATCGCATCTCTTTTATTGTATTTTGTATGTCCTTGTATGTGGGACTAATGCGGCTTTATAATAAAAAAAATGCTATCAAATTGTAACAAATAAATCACCCTGTTTCACGTTAAAAAATACTTACGGTATTTATTTAAAGTAATTATTTCATAAAATATGAAACTTTTTGACGGCCAAATGTTTCAAATGTTTGTTTACTTCATTATAACGTTAAATGAATGAATCTACAAATTACTATTAACAGTATTTCATAATGTCGTAGCAAAAGTGTACTATACAACTCGAGTGGAATATTTATATTCCATTCGAATGATTGAGGCACTCCGCCTGCCTCGTCGTGTCCTAAATTCTATCCTCAAAGGATACGAGCATCATATCCAGTCTTGTTTTACAAAATAATATTATTTATTGTATGACATAAATAATCAACTATCTTCGCAATTCGTATAATAATTGGAAATAGAAAATCTTCAAATGATTACTTTTGGAATTTCGTCACTTTTATTTTTATTTTTTACGCAGCTCTATTAAAAGTGTGCCCATATAGAGTTTCACCGCGTTTAATTGGTCAATTAAGAAACCTAGAACTTCGGGTTCCTAATTTGAAATAAAATGGCTTGAGGTCGGGTGACTCAACTCATGAGCACTGCAGGTACCATTTGAGTAATTTATGACCAAATGCAAGTATTAGATTGAAAAACCAGTCCTAGTGTATAATCTTTTTTGACAGGTA
Organism: Stenolophus ochropezus; assembly: GCA_035578165.1. Taxonomy (NCBI): domain Eukaryota; kingdom Metazoa; phylum Arthropoda; class Insecta; order Coleoptera; family Carabidae; genus Stenolophus; species Stenolophus ochropezus. The sequence continues at coordinate 11,906,023 of JAQOWZ010000019.1, read as the reverse complement.
TCATCAAAATGCAATTACCTGAGATTTATTTTCATTTAACCTCTTTTAATCTATCAAAAATATTACACAACAACAATGGAGAATAGTGAATGCTATTTACATCCTGGATGTGTAGTGAGGAAGCTATAAACGCTAAGCAAAACGAAAACGATAAAATGATCCAGTAAGAGTAATCATATTTTAGTGGTTCTTTTGTGAACGAGTTCTTGTTAGGATGGTAAAAAGCAACACCAGTAAATAATAGATTTCTAGTCGCTAGTTACGCACCCACTACATACTAGTGCTGGCAACGGAGACCGGATTTTTTTGAGTCCGTACTTTGGGTCCGGACTAAGTCCGGACCCTATTAATAAAAAAATCCGGACCCGTCCGAGTCCGGACTCGTCCGAGTTCGGACCTGCGATAGTCCGGACCTGCGATAGTACTTTTATTTGCTTTATGGCCGATTTTATATACAGCCAAGTAAATTACTTCCGTGCAAATTTATTTAATTTAACATATAATAATCGGTTTTCTTTCTTTTAGGGTATTAAACTTAATTTTATTTGCATCGTAAATTTATTTATGCACCGCACCGGACCGGACCGTGCACTGGTACACAAATGCACCGGACGGGTCCGGACCGTGAAGGTGCATTTTACACTGTCCGAAAAGTTCGGACTTTTTTAAGTCCGGACTTTTTTTTTCTTTGGGTCCGGACTCAAATATTTCCGGACTTTGCCACCACTACTACATACCGCCCATTAGCAAAGCTCTGTAAGGAGCAGTATCGGTATCATGTCAGGACCGTACTGGATAATTGTTCTTCCATTTGAAAAATACGGACTGTAGTCGTTAGTAGAGTTCACGAAATTTTTGTTTCTTAAAACAAGACAAAGCTAGACGGGATTAAACAGGCAGAATAGTTATGTATGTAGTAAGTGCGGGAACGCCATTTTCCCAAATTATTATTATTAGCAAATAGAACGAATCTGAGAAAAAAGTTCACACAAGAGGTTTTTACTATATTTTTGTACGAAAATCAGAAAATAAATTTGTATTATTTTGCATACGCACAATGTTTTGTTATTATGAGTTTCAATACTAAGAAGAGCTGTCAATCTGTCAACCTGACAGCACTTGTTGCCATCAATTGCACTACATAAAACATTACTTAATGTTGCTCAATTTTATAACAAATCTCTACTTTTAGATTTTATCCATTGTTATTACACATTATAGAACATTGGACTTTCAATACCAGAGGTAATTGAGATCTCCAACCGTGTGATAATATATTGTGATATATTTGATATTTTTTATATAAATTTAATAATATAGGTACAACGATCTTCCTCGTATAAGAAAAAGAACGTTCAGTTCTGTTAATAATTTTCATGATTAAAATGTTTTGTTTTTGAGTGAACTTAAGTGACTTAATTACCGTGATAATGTAATGTGTAATGAACTGTAATATAAAGTACCTAAGCTATAAAGAAAAAACAATTTTATCGTTTTGATAGCGAATAATAAGGAAGATAACTTTTTCAAGTGATAAAAAGTTATTTACCTTTCACCTAGCATCCAGATCAAAACTACAGTGGTGTCATTTACTTCATTTGTTGTTAAATTATCTCGTCGAATTCGTAAAAAAGCAATCTGAATTGAACTTTGTTTAAAAAATGTAACAAGGGTTTGTGATCAACAGAAATTTATCGGACAAAATAAAAAGCTCTTGTGTAATTAGAGAATACAATTTTATTTATTTAGGTGGAAATGGAAGTAAATAAAAATGGAAACATGTTCTGAGGATGTGTAGCTTCTGTACTTAGGTGTGTGCTGGCATCTCAGCAAACTGTTACTTTCTGTATTTGTAGAAGCCGTTAAGATATTCTCGATGATTTATCCCCGATAGTGAAAACAAACAAATTCCCCGAACCTCCATAAATTAATCGGCAATGTTCGATCGCTGATAGCGTGCAGTAATAGATACATCTTTGTTTCTTGGAACAAGTAACTAATTATCCCTTATAGAGTTAAATATAGAAACTCGTTTACGTTGGAGTTGCATTGTGGAGACAAGATGGTGTGATGTGGCTAGCAGTTACATACCTACCCGTGTAATGCGGAATGCAAATGTCCTTATCGCGTTATGGTAAGTGTACAGGCGCCGCGGTTCACACTTAAATTCAATTGCTTCCTAATTAGAGTGCACAGCCATGCGGTCATATCGCACATCGCGCACTGGATCACAATGCCAAGGGGCTCTCCTTGCACACTCCTTGCTATTGTCCAACACAGACGAACTCATTCCTACCCTTTTCCTACATGTTTCTCTTATTTTTATCTCTTTGCTTACTTATAATTAGAATAAAATCCTGGCTTTGTTCTGTACATTTTAGGTGCGAAGTGTAATTAATTAATAACTAGAAAATAACACTTACCTACTGTTCACAAAAATATAGTCTAAGATCAATTAATTAAAAATAATTCAACACTTTTGAAACTTTGGGATTGCTTACAAATTATTAAAAAAATTTAACCACAAAATTTGACAAGATTGTTAATTGTTTCAGATTATATTGCCTATAAAAATATTGCACGAAAGTATATTTTCTAAATAAAATTTTCATGACTTTCATCACAACGGATAAAGAAAGAGAAGTAAGAAGGTGACGCATTTTTTAAAATTTATTATTTATTTGTACATGGTGTTAAAAATTAGTGTTAAAGGACTTGGAGAAGAAGTCAAAGTAAATCGGAAAATATTATACATATTTCCAAAAATGAACCGTTTCAGAAATATAAGACTTTAATTCAGATGTAATCCTATGTAAACATCGACAGTCAGGATTTTTTTTGTAAATAATTATTTAATTTAAATTTATGAACAGTTCTAATCTTTACGAAACATTAATTATAGGCTAATTGAGATGCTCTAAATGTCTTCCTTTCATTTCAAACAGTACATACATCTCCGAAAAAATGAATAACGAACTTTTTCTAAAATCCCGGACCTTGTTCAATTGTTCGATTCGTTTACATTGTCATCTTTCACAAATACAGGATTACATGGCTATCCGTTTTTAAGTAACAACTAACCAAAATTTAATAAAAATTATGGTTCACTTTGGATTACATCTAAATTAAAACTGTCACATCTCTGAAACGATTCATTGTTGGACACATGTTATATAATACTTTTCGATTTATTTTGACTTGTTTTTCATCTCCTATAAGTATTAAATATTTATTTTTTAACACCCTATAAATATTAACTTATTTTATAACTCTTATATTAATTTTCAATGTAAACTTTTTCAGAAACTTTCTCTAAGATAATATTCTTCTAATTTATATTTCCTCTATGTAAAAATATTATTGTAAATAAAATCTAATATAATAGTTATTTATATAGTAAGGGAATAAATTAATGTTTTATTTCCGAGACTGCCCAATGTTGAGTAGTTCATTTGATATTTTATACAGATTTGGTATTGTCCATCCAAAGAAAACTTAAAATTTAGGTAATATTAGTGCAACCAGCCATTAAAAAAATAAAATTCGTAGATATCTATTAAAATAACCAAATAACTTCATATATATGTATAAGTAATATGAAAGGTATGAAATTTAATTGAATTGTCTTTTAAAGAAAAAGGTATTAGAAATAGACAATAATGAATGTTGGAGTGGAATGAAATGTTGTAAGAGCATTTGTATGTAGGTTAGATTTTCGCGTATGAATTCTATTCATTCCACAACCAGTTTCCCGTAGCCGGATGTTTCGATACACATACATCATGGCATTCAATTACTCTCCCGACACCTCGTTCATCAATTAATAATTTCACGATTGTCGTCCCGGTAGCTTTCAAAACGCCCGCGCTGCTGCGCAACAAACAAATGAACGCGAGCGATATAAATAATTGCGAGGAAATCAGACACCGGTGGACATCTCAGTAGGCGTTGCAAGACGATGACGAACTCTGATAACGCGACGCATCTTCGTGGGTGGACGTCCCGACAGTTCCTGGAGGATTTGCATGCACGATAAGCGCAACGAAAAGCTCACTATGCGGTAGTTTATTCACGGGAAAGTATACTCCTTAGCATAATCTTCATTGTAATCCCTTATTATAAAAAATCTTTATTTGTTGTTAAATTACCTCGTCGAATTCGCATAAATTTCAGTTCGTTAACTCCACTTTATAACTTAAAAGCAATTCGACTCGAACACTGTTAAAAAAGGAATCTGATTTAAATAAAAAAAATCTGGTGTGTCCAACACGTTACCTCCCGCCACTGTAGTAATATATTCTATATAATTTTTTCAGTACATTCAACTTGTAATTTTAAAACTAATTTGTTATTGCAGTTTACAATATTTTTAATTCATTTCATACCTAAAATTTCCTTCATAAGATTTGTATGACCAAGAAAACAATTATTTTTGGCGTTACTAAAACCGGAACCGATCTCACGCATGCAAATATATTCCTTATATATTTCTTCCACCTTTATGAGTTTTACAATAAAACTATTTCATATTTACATATTTTATCTTTCATACTTACATAAAATTTGACATCATATAATTCCTCAGCCTAAACGATATATAAAATTATTATAATATATATATTTTTCTGTTCTTGTATATAAACGTAATTATGCAGATCGGTAGAAAATAAAATAATCTTTATATTTAATAATAACGTAGTTTGCGAAAAAATGGTATTTAGAAGTATTTTTTAAGAAGAACAGTTTAAAGCTTTATGTAAAGTACTACTTCCGGTTACCTAATTGTAGTTGAAATCTAATCAGTTCATCATCTTTGAATATAAGTCTTAAATACCAAATATTATATTTTTTACACGTATCGTATTGGAGTTATCGTGGACGAAAAATTGTCACAGACTCACATACACACAGACACACACACGTACATACAGACATCACGGTGAAAATAGTAAAATCGTATTCTACGGACCCTAATTTGTGCTCATATGTTGAAAACTCGCATTGAGAAATTTGACCAAAAACAATACCTCCTTTATTCATATATTGATAGGCAGGAGGTAAAAATGAACCACTTTCCACCAATAATATTGAATTTTGAAAGTTAAACATAAATCAATTAAAATTAATTTCAATAAGTAGCAGTTAATAACTGAAACAATTTTGAGGTAACTATCGGATTGGTTTTAATGTATTGGGAATATCGGCAGATTTTTTTTCCAATCACCAATACGTTCGGACTGATCGGCAAGTATCAGGAGAACAGAATCCAGGAAAGCCCAAACGGCTCTTCCGAATTTACGGAATCTGTTCAGATCGATAATATCCTGCGATAGGTACAAAGCGAAGGGACAAGGGAGGTAACAGGGGAATCCCTGAACCAGGGGACAGATTCAACAAGATTACAGCAATTTATAAAATGACGGGTTTTCATATAAAGGGATAATCCTTATTTTGAAGCGTAACGTAGTTCAGGGAGAAATTAATATCTCCCCTATATATTCTTTATATCCTTAAAGCTAAATAATAATGAAACATTTTTTTATAAAAAAGATTTATGATTAGTTAAAGTTTGTATCGTATAAATAGATATATTTGAACACATTTCGATGATCAGTAATGCATTAATGAAATACATATGTTATATTCTGAAATATTCATATCAGATTTAAATTTTTACAATGATAAACGATGAAATAAATAATAATTAGTTCTTGCAAGATTTTCATTTTTATCTTTAATCATTAGAATAATGAAAAATATTAGACAAGTATTTTTATTTTTCCTCAAATTGACTTTTAATAATGATCTGCATATAAAGTAGCACAAAAAAGCCTAACAATGCTTTAAATCACAGACTATTTACTTTACCTACTTTCAAAATATTCACAATATTTGTAGGTGGTATGTATTGGTAATATATACGATACTCCAAAACGGTACTGTATAACATAAAATATGAATATTAAAAAAATACATCACATAGAGCAACAAACTAGGAATTGAAGGTTCGTTTTAAACAAAGAAAAAGTTCACTTAATTTTTTTTTTGCAACACCAAATTTCAATTATATTTTTTACTTTTATAAAAAAAATAATGATTTTTGTTTTTATAATACATATTTAAACATTAGAACATTAGGTATAAACTTGATTTATAATTATCCGTGACTTTTGAAATATTTTAACTAAACGTTTTCTTTTTTGGAACTTCAAGTAATGGAGAATTATGCTTGGTAACCAATCAACCACCAGTGGATGTTAATGTGCAATTTGATAATTTGGAACAAGGTTATTTATTGTCTTAACATTGGCAATTTAATTCCCTACACGCATCCCACTGAGCCTTGCGTTTCGGATGAGTAAAACGAAAGAACACCTCAGCCGAATAAATTCTGAAATATCGGTGCAAGAATTATAAATTTATTTTATTCCCGACTGCTTGCAAGTAATATTTCTTGTTTAACGACATTGGTTTCTTCAGCTGTAGAATAAATAAAAAATTTCATTTGCTGAGTCAGAAGTGTAAAAGCCCAGAAAACAAAACGAAAAATGAGGTATTCTTTCGCGAAAGTTGTCTCCACGTTAATAACTCACTAAATCGTTGAGATATTGGCCTGGAAACGAGTTTAAAACAATTTCGCATGTAAATACTTTTCGCTAAAGCTGAAACCCGTTATATAACGACTTTAATTGTCGTTTCCTTGCACCTTTTCTCCTGTGAATTACGCATATTCATAAAGCCCACCGTTTACCGGGTCCAAACACATATTTCAGCTACGGTTACATCGCCTCACTGAAAGTTATCGTAAATTTTTACTGCGAAAAGAATAATTCTCGCTTACTCACCCAAGAAATTTAATTTTGGATTCGAAATGGCAAAGAAGAATGATTGTCTTGTGCTGTGCTACATTTTCGAGAAGCTTGTTTATCCATATTTATGATCTAGTACACATCAATTCGAATTTTATGCTTGTCACTGATGTTTTCCTTATTATCTCGTTTATTTTTACAAAAAAATACTATAATATATTAGGAGAAATCAAATTTTGCCTTATACGTTTCCATTTCTATTTTGCTCTATTATATGAGATTTATACTTCCATTAAATTAGTTAATATTGATAATTTTTCGCTCTACTCCTGTAATATTTCATGCGTACATAACAAATGATATTTATTTATTATTTTTCTTTGGAACAGAAATTTATTTTAGTATACAATATGTTTTTTGATCGCTAATAAATACGACAACGATCAAATTTTAATATAAAAATGTCAATTAAGTATATATATTAACGGGTTTTAAATGATTGAATATCTTTACTTTTTGATCTCGAAAATCTTTCTGAATGGGTTGTAAGAATCCGTATTAATTTCTAAATATTTATTGAAATAAATAAAAATCGCGGAAAAGATTTTGATCAGTAGTTATATTTGGAAATGTTATCTTGCGTATATTGTTCAATAATTTATTTGTTATTCCTCTGAAAATAAAATTTAAATTTTTGCAGGTTAATATATAGATATCTTGTAAAATGTAATAAACAGTTCAAATAAATGACCGTTTGCAAGTGAGAAACAAATAACTATTTATTAAAGTACTAAAAACGCATCAAATATGCAAAAATTTTAAATTCTAATATAGTTCTTGGGTCGATCGTGTAATATTATATTATGCAACAAGTATAGAAAGTCGCCTATTTTCCACGAGGTGCAAAGTGCTGGAATTATACAAGGTTGGAAATAGGTGATTCTGCACAAGTGACACACTATACTTTTTCTACTACAATACTGCTATACGTTACACAACAAAAATACGTGCACGAAAGTTATTTGACATAAAGAATAATATGGCGCCGGTAAAGAGTACTTTCACGCATACGCAGTGTTGGTAATTAGTGTGAAAAATTATATTTTTCATACTACACATGCACAGTGTTGGCAAATACTGTGAGAATTGATTTCTTACACTTAACCCATGATTGTAGGAAGCTTATATAGTTGTAGAAAAGTATCACTTTCCATAGATGTCCCAAAGAAAAATTAGCACAAATTTTGTTATCTTATTGATTATGAGCAAATTTTAACTCGACATATGCTGATTATGTTATAATTTAACATCAAATTAAGGAGCAAAGAGGGCTTGTAATAATTTTATTTATTTGTTATTAATCGAGAACGGTGTATATGAAGATATGAAGCCGGCAATAATGTTTGACATTTGTTTATGATAATGTTTATCTTTCAATAATAATTCGGAATATTATTACAAGTCAGCAATGAAAGACTATTTGCATTCACATTTAAATAAGCACGCTTCTGTTTATGATAATGCTGTTATCTCATTTGAAATGGAAAGTGACTGTCCGGCCATAAATTCCCGTTGTCTGGGCGATGTCATCCTCGGTTAAAGTGACACTTTGTCGCCAAAAAGGCGGGCCAAATAAGGCTAATTGGTACTCGTGTCTTCAGATCGCGATAGAACCTTAGTTGGGGGTGCGAGCGCTCTGCAAACCGGCCACAGATCCTTATCTGGCGCGTAAATTCCTTACAAACCAAATGCTAACTGGCAAACTGGTCACGCTTGCTACTCCAAGGCTTTTCGCCGAGCTTTTTTCGCGGGTGTGATACTGATTTATAATGACAATGATTTATTCGATGCTTCTGCAGAATGGGCAGAGATCGTAATATTCATATCACTCATTTCCGTGTAGTCTTTTATTTTTAAAACCGTTATTTCACTCTAAAAATAACTCACATCACTATGCTTACTTTCTTCCGTCACTTCCAATAATAATTTGAAAGTTACTCATTTTGAAAAACGAATCTTTCCAATGCAATTTAACAACTTATAATTTTAAATTTATTTTTAAAACTTTTTTTTTTAGAAATAGACTTTAGTTTGGTTCCACGTTTAATACTTACGTTTTCTTTGTGACTAACATTGAAACATTAATTTACTAATCGTACTACATTCACATTTAAGCATCTGAAATGAAATTTATAAAAAAGTGGAAGAAGTCACAAGGTGAGACAGAATAATAAATAAACAAATAAGAATAAAGTATACAACGTACTGTAGAGAGAACCAATTAAACTGGTATGGACATCTTCTAAGAATGCCTGAAGATAGATAAAAAAGAAAGATCGGTAAAGACATAGGAAGACATCATAAGAAGAAATACTAAACAGAGACAATAATAGCTAAGCTATCAGGAAGCAAGGAGAAAAGAGAAGAACAGAAGAAAATGGAAATATGTAATAAACAATACAAACTAATAATAATAATCTTGAAATTTTAAAGGGTATGATGAGATGTAAAAAATTATAATAATGTATAACAGCATTACGGTGTTTTGATTTTTGACATGAAAATACTAGTATAAAAATTTATTAGTAATATACTTGGTAAATATTATTGTTTCTTCTTTGTGTTGTGCGCCGAAATAACTAAGGTACCTGAAGAAATAAAAAAGGAAGCAACGATATTGTTCGGAGCGAAACCCGATTTCGAAAACACTTCGGAATTTAAAATGCATGATTGAGCCAAATAAAGTTGTTCAACAGAATGACCTTATAACCGCAAAGGTGTTTCTTATATCTTCATTTCAATCTTCGGATGAAATATTACTGCACCAACAATGAACTACAAATCGTTCAGATTATATTACGCTGCAAATTTAGGAATCTTAATAAATGAAACAAGATGTAAAATAAATTCGATATTGTTATAGTGGAATGATTATGGATTTTAAAACTCAAGTTCGAGTCCAGTGGAATTAAATTCTTTTCCATATATTTCCACATAAATATGGCCACAGACGTGTGCTTTCCACCTTAGATAAAGTCTGATAAATGGCTAGAAGTAGATCTGCACTTATTATTAGATATACAATAAATATCAAATTGGTACAAATTATTATCCAAGATAATTATTGAAGAATCTTAATAAACGAGGCAATGAGTAAAAATAATTAAACTACTTATTAATATTGTTTCTAGTATTATGGTATGAGGTATTACTAGAGCAAAACTAAACAGCACATCATTAGAGAAATTATAATAAGAAACAATTACAAAATGATGGATAATTAGAGAAGAATCTTAATAAAGTACGGCAAGGCGTAAAAATAAATAAACATTAGTTATTGAATAAATAGTTGGTATTGAAAACACTTAGTTCTAATACGGCAATTATTCCCCATAACAATTTCCATAATGAAGTAAATAGCAGCATTCCGTCTGCGACTGCCACGCTACCCACGTGTTCCACATGTCAGTTATGTAAAAGAATGAATGTTATTGGCAGAGGATGTGTATAAACAAACTATATATAGATGAGTCCGTGTATGGGCAAGCAGAATGCATTACCGAGTCGTGTTTGGCGCACAGGTTGACCTTGCCCTATATCTCTCCGCTCAAGCGCATTGTCTCCGCAGACAGTTGGCGGTTCACACTCTACTTCATGGCGATACCTATCTCAACTCTAATACCACGCAGAATATGTCACAGAAGTATTCTCGGGAATATTCCTGTTTACGGAAATTTTATTGCTATATAGTCCCGTCCTAGAGGTAGAAGTTTTTTTTAAGAATTAAAATTCTTTATTCTTCTTTAATTCCTCTTTTTATAATTAAACATTGTTTTGTTTCGTATAATCATTTGGTACACAATGTAGTTAGGAGCACCAACATCTTGGAGGCATTTTTAACTTTATATATGTGGTTACAGTATTAACAATAATATATGATGTATGATGCACATCAGACTGTTTTCTATGTAACCATATTCATAATTATACCTAATAACTTGACACGGCACTAGTTAGAAAATCCAACAAACCACAACATCTACAAAAAAATTAAGAAGTAAATTTCCTGTATCTCATAACTAGATTAAAATTAAACAAAATTCTTCAAGAAATGTATTTTCTCTATTTTTATATCTGAATACAATAAATTAATTGAACTAATTTTAACTAAGTTTCTGCATGGTACTTAAAAATATGATGATATATCTCCACAGAGGACTTCATTTATTTATTTAATTTACACTGTCCAACAGACCGAAGTCTAATTACAAGACAGGGGAACTACAACTTATAGTGGATTCCGAACCACTCGGACACAGCGGTATTTATTTTTCGTACAGGTTTGCCTTCACTGGGATTTGAACCCCAGATCTCACACTCCACTCAGCGAGTCGAAGCTCGCTAACTAACTAAGCCACCACTGCCCGTCATTACCTATTCTAATCTGCAGATTTATCTATAAACCAAGATGGTACAATTATCTTTATTTGTTTCTTGTATAAAGGATATTCATCAAATTATCATCAACGGACTGCGGTTACTCACTTGATTAGGGTGTTCCAACTCAAATTGAGCGGAGTGGAAAATCTGGGGTTGAAAATTCAACTTCGCTAATCTTTATCCAAATAAAAAATATCGCTATATATGGTGCAGAACAAGCGATTTTCATGTCTTTTTATTAGGGTAAGTGCGGGAGTGATGGACCGGTAGCAGAGATGGATTTTTGGTCTTAAAAGTACATTAGAGTGACATCTCTCATAGGGAATGTTAATTGTGTTGTTTAGAGACAGTGTAAGTGGCATAACCCAATATTTACTTACAAAATTGCCCAAAAGTTTTGTACCGTATAAACACAATTAATTAATTATTACTTTGTTGGGATTAAACTAATTATTTATGTATATACTTCATAAACATGTGTATAAGACTTAAGACATCTATCAATTTAATTTAACAAGAAAAAATCATACGCATACAAAGGTAGACGATCTAGTTGCAATTCCATGAGTTTTGAAGAACTGTTGTTAAATGGATAATCATAAAACAAATTAGTACGACCAGCGACCATTTATTTATTTTTCCTAAAATGAAACACAGAAGAAATTCCTTAAATAAGTATTATAAATTAATTTTAAATAACTTAAAAATGACATAAATCTTTAAAGATTTTCAAGCTTCAAGGTTGATCTTGCCATGATCATCTTCAATTTTACGATTGCTAATAAAATATGTCGTTAATAGGTGTCTGTTAATATCCAAACATGTACCTATTGCTATTTCGTTAATAAATAATAATGTGTTATTTATAAGCTATAAATTTTATTGGATTTTACAACACTCGCTTGAAATTTGTATCTAGGAGTGAAGATGAACTAGGTTCATAGGTCAACGGAACAATTTCACTTTTTTCCTCATCTTGTATATGTTAGATTCTCCATGCAATATCATTTTGTAATAACTACAAAATATATCTAATAAAATTTTTATAACGTGTCAGAAACAACGAAGTTCATTTAAAATCATATAAAAGTTTATTTGAAATTGAGAAAAAGTTTTGTAATACGGCACATAAAATCATTTATCACCAATATAAAAGGCTTGAAGTGAAAAACCCCGTGTTTCATTTTTGAGTTGCGAGCGATTGTTTATGAGGATCGGTTTATTTATGTTTACGACAAACTTTTCCTATCGAAGAAAGTTGGGTCATTTATTTCTTAAAGGTGGGCCGAAGGTCACACTTACGCTTTGCAGGGTATATTTTTACTTTCCAAAAGGTTAGTTCTTAAGATGCATGCGTACAACATGTACCGTTCGAGGAAATTAATTAGTGAAATGAATTACAAACAATTAACGGAAATTCTTCCATGGAAATCTAGTTGCATCTCTGCTTAATTGAAATTTATTGCTACACTATTTAATTTATTCTGTGCATGGATGCATTTTTTAAATCGTTTCACGGTTTCACGCTTTTCTTAATTAAGTTATTTTTACATTCTTTCGCATCTTGTAATGTTTCTAACATTTAATTTTTGTTCTGTAGCTGCATTTTCTGGTGTAGTACCAATAACAATTTGTATGTTTTTTCGTTTATTCTTATAGATTTCATTAGTAAGAAATAGGTACACAATAGATTACAGACATTGAGATTAAAAGGATTTTTTTACATGTCAATTTCACCCAATCAGAATGCCATATTTGATGGAAGAATATATGTTTTTGGTGGAAAAAATTGATTAAATTTAATCGATAAAATTTACTCGTAATTCCTGCGAAGTAACGATAACTCGAATAATAAAATATTCTTAAATCACTTCAACTTCGCTGTCGAGATCTGAATGTCATTTTTTAAAACTCATTTCTCCGTTACAAGTCATCCAAGAAAGTAATCCTTAGTTTTGAGGGTTAAATATGTTAGATTTAAATATTTGTGACAATAAAGGAGATCCTAAAATCAAAGACATCTAGACGATTTTTTGATAATATATCTTTTTATTTTTATGAACAAGTGATCGACAGAACTGGTATGGTAGCGTATTCGCTTCAAGAACTAGCGGTTCCAGATTCGAATACCAGGTAAGGTATGGATGGATATTGTAAATGTCTTTTTATTATTTGAGTCCCATCAAAATATTTATCACCGCTTTATATCATCGACAACTATAGATCACTTATACAATGTCCTGTTCTTATTTTATGAAAAAATAAATGTTGTAGGGTAAGTTTTTATAGAGATACTACAGTGGAAGAGATGGCACTAGTTAGTTTTCCTAGAAATAATTGTTAGATGGTGCTGAGATCGTAGTATATAACAATGTATAAGTATAAAGTGGATCGTTCAATTGAAATTTTGTCGATAAATTGTTTTTTAGGTGGGTTATGTTAGTTTGTTTCACTTTTATGGTGGTTTTTCTTATTTTTTATAAGATTTTACTTTGTTATGTAAGTAAAGGTTAGTTCTGTACATTAAAAATGTTTATGAATTTTGCTTGAACGACCACGATATTTGAAATTTTCTTATTTCATCCAGAAATTTGGGGGAGACGACAGACGAGTTTTATTTTAATATATTTATCATTGTTTTAGATTGTTTGTAAACATGCCAACTAATTATAAATGTAAATGTAATTCCAATGTTAATTCTTATAATAAAATAAATCGCACTTTAGAAGAAAAAGTAGTACAAATATGATAAATTTGATTATGTTACTTCATATTTTCTTAAATACGTACTTTATAAGTATAAAAAGAATAAGTTTGTTTTTTAATTTCTATATCATTAATATTACAAAATTAACTATTTCATCTCATGTCACCCTAATACACCGTGTCATCTAACCCTGAGTTATCAGAATAGATTGTATTATGCACATTTTCATAGATATTTATTTTTTGTTAAGGCATTTTAAAACTGACTAGTTTGCAATACTCTAATACATCCATATAATATTGCAATAATTTTATACTGTTATTTAGGTAAGACCAATTATACTCTGTAAAAATATGTCACATCTCCCGGACTTACCCTATACAAAAAAATACAACTACGAGAACTCTGGTAGAAGCTGAACAAATTCATAAAAACCACATCCGCGGCAGCTGATTTCGCGTGTTGGTAGGGAAATAGAGACATTAATTGGCGCGCATTCCCGGGCGTAAGAGCGGTAGAAAGCGGTGCATCGTGTGATTGATCGCCGCGGCTGGAGATCTGGTCTGGCGCCAGCGGAGCTCGTACAGCGGCGGCGTCACTTCGCCACTACCCAGTCCCGTTACTGCTACCCATTGTCTCTACCAATCCACGCAGCCTACTAATCGGGATAGAGAAATAGATCGGAATTCATGAGGAGGATGGGAAGACGTAGGGTGCTAAATAAAAGTAGGATATATGGAAACAACCCATTGTTCCTACCAATTTACGCAATCTAGTAATCAAGCTAGAAATAGATCAGAATTCATAAGGAGGTTGGGAAGAGTAAGTAGGGTACCAAACAAAAGTAGGACAACGGGAAACAGAGATGAGATATTGGTACATTTAATTTTATTATTGCTCATGGAAAAATATTGTTCCTCAGAATTCGTTGAAAGAACAAGAATACTAGATTATCTCCAAAGAAATATAAGACTTCGAAAAATAGTTATTTGTGTATCAAGGTTCCAAAAGTAATCTTTTTGGGCCGAAACCGAAGTTTGCAGCCGATGCAAAGCCAAGGCTACAAATCAGATGAGGCCCAAAAAGAACTTTTAGCCGAGGTGCACATAACATTTTTTAGGCGATTACAACAAGAAATTATGAATTTTCATTCAAAATCAATTTTTGACATCTGTCATTTACTTTACGACCGCATTTACCTTACGGCCGCATTTACTTTACGTCCGCTATTTTTACTCGCAAATTCATTACGTTTTCATTAATATTTGTAAAGGAAGAGTCCAAATTTTACTTACATTTGTTATTATATTCTAAAATAATTAATCACATTAATATGAACTATGTAAACCAATAATGAACAAACTAGCGGCCAAAAATTTTGACTTTGACAGATGTCAAAGAAAAATTGATACTTAAAGTTGCCAGCAGATACGAAAAACAACAATTTATGTACCAGCCGCCTAAAAAAGTACTTTTGAATATGCCGTTCCTAAAAATTCATTAAAAGAACGAGAAGTTTATGTTCAACCTTTTTTTGAACAACGGTTTAAGTATTGCTCCAATACACTATGAAGTAGATTCATATCACAAATACATAAAAAAAGCAAATTTTACTTTAAATTTAACTTTCGATCGACTTCACTTTAGTATTTTAGTAGTTAAAAGTAAGATTGGTAACAATACGAATTATAAATGGTTCCACAATAATTATATTTATAAAAAGATAGATGATCCTTTGATATTTTCGGATATCATATCAGACTGGTCTGAAAGGATAGAACGATCATCACATACTCAGTGGCGGATTTATGGTTATGCCACCTAGGGGCTACCGGCAACTTGCGTCCTCCTCCCCTCTCTTACTCTTTATTCTCATAGTTTTTTTTAATATCACAAAATGATTAGTACTACTCTAATTTTGATAAACAATGTTTTTCAATAAAGGTTGTTGTTACTTGTTCCTACATGGTATTTGTTTTTAAATTACCGCCCTGGACTATAGCCCCTATACTCATCCCCTAAATCCGCCAC
This sequence comes from Stenolophus ochropezus, assembly GCA_035578165.1. NCBI lineage: Eukaryota > Metazoa > Arthropoda > Insecta > Coleoptera > Carabidae > Stenolophus > Stenolophus ochropezus. Next base: position 11,890,036 of record JAQOWZ010000019.1, on the reverse strand, counting down.
TGCACATACTATTATATGGTACGGTAATCTAATACGAAAACCAGCAGAAAGACAAACAAAACAAGTATGTACTTCTAGAAGAAATAACGGAGAAGACCAATAAAATAATATAGATGAAATATTAAGTAGAAATAACATGTTGTCAAGCAAGAAGAAAAGCAAAAAATAGAAAAGAGTGGTAAGATTTATTAAACATTTTAATTAAAAACAATAAAATAATCTCGAGGCCCGAAAGAGTGTAAATAGATTTTTAAAATTGACGTAATCTTCCACATTGTATTAGCATTGTGGACAATTAAAAATAAACGCTGTGTCTGTTTTGAAGCTAGAAATGTACCACGGGTGATATTTGAAATACCCTTGGCCATATGTCACTATTTGACAATGTCCAATTACTCCGCTGAGTAAATTGAAAGCGTCAGTGTTCGTTCCTCTCGGGAAGAACTGTAGGCATGTGATCCTCCTACGCAGATCACATGTAAAATGACAATCAATTAGACGTAATGTGCGCAGCGTGATCCCGTCGACCACACGGTCGAAGCTCCGGCAAGCCACATGTCATAGAAGAAGAACTTTCTCGCACCGTAGCTTCCGAGCACAGCTGCCGAGATGATTTACACAATTGGAGTATTCTCACGAACAGAAGCGATGGGACACTTACTTTCATTTAACACCAATCACTAAAACTTCAAGTTTCTTCAACAGTCTTTCATTAAAATCAGTCAGGTTTCTTCAAATATAGACCCTTAGGGTTACTTGCATTGTCACTATATATTTGATTTATAACTACCAAATATGTCAGTGGTCAGTAACAATTATTTACTATTTTTCCTTCACTTAAAATCCTACGAAATTAATACCATACTGGTTAATATAGTAACATAGTAACAAACATACGCGTAGGAAACTTAAATTGAAAAAATGTAAAAAAAAATTGTAATATTGATGACAAATATCAAACTACTTTTATTTATAGCTTCTATGTTACTACGACTTTGGTGTATGCCTGCGCCTATTATAACTTCTTCGGAAATAAATATTTACATACATTTCTTGTAACTACTGATGAAAAAAGGTGATTAACAGTGAAATATTTCTGTTCAGTCCAGGGATATTTGATACCAAATAATACGCCCTATAGAATCATGGGCCCTAGATCTACATATGATCGGCATGGCTTTAGAAATAGTGTCTTTGGATTCTTAATAAAAATAAGATTTTTTTTTCTCATTTTCTAGTAGAACGCTTATTATTCAAAAGTGATATTGTGCATAAACTCTTTACTGATGTGAATAACGAAAATATCAATTATATGTTTTACTAAGTTATATATGTATTTAAGCTAAGGAGCTTTCTATTAAATGAGGAAGGATAAATATGTCTTAAGATAAGAATTCATAATACAGAAACAGTGTAATACATGGGGTAATTAAATCTTGTATTACAATCCTCGTATAATAAAGAAAAAAGCTAGCGAAAACGCAAAATTAAAATATGCCGTGCTTTAAAGTTGCTAAGCAATAACATAACCCAAAATCTAAAGTAATGTAAACAATAAATGCTAATCAATCTCCCTGTAAAAATTATGAGACGTTAAAATCAAATTTCATATCTTTTCTCCTGGAATATTATGGAGGTATAATAAAAATAGTGTATGATACACCATTAAAGTACTCGTTCTTTTAATAGCCGATTTATACACTTGTATCATAGTATGCTGTTTTTGTATTTGTATATTTGTAAAAACAAATATAAAAAAAATTATTTGCGTTTAAACAATTTTGTAACTAATATTATGGCTATAATTAAATGTAATAATGTTAAAAAATAAGTACATGTAAAAAAGAGAAACAAAATTGTATAGATAAGAAAAAATTAAATTTTTAAAACTCTCTCCACTTAGTATATATGTACACAAAATTATTATTTTGGTCTTGAGGAAGGAATAAAATACATTCCTAAAGCGTGACGAAATTTATAAAGGACAGCTACAAAGTCGTTGCTTCTGTATATGTGGGAGTGAAGTCAACTAGTTTGGAAAGTACTTACATAGAGACAGATTCGCAATCTAAATGGAAATCATTAACCATATTTTTCCGTCACATTAGACTACTGTCTGAATCCTTAATTAATGGTAGTTATTTAATCAGATCAAGTGAGTAACATCAATCTTGCCGAGAGCGGTGCTCTTTCACTCGGCGCAAGGTAACTTATCTTCAATTGTCTTATTAAATTTTGTCTGTCAGTGAATGAATTTATTATCAATGTGTTCTCTTGACTGCCTGACGGTAGACTTCATCTCTTTATTACTTTTCGGGGAAATGGAAGTGTGAAGATGTCCTGCTTTTGTATTTGGACGCCCTTTGACCCAGTTCTGGATGTGACAGTTGTGAAATACGGTCATGGATAATTTACGATATCAGTAGGTGCTATGTTAGAAAGCCTACGCCGAAGATATAATTTTGATCTAAATGCGTTTTCTACCGTTAAAGAATACACATAAAATTTCTATCTGTTTATTGTTAATTCAAAATTTATTTTTACATACATCACTTTCGGCTTATTACCAGGTTTATCAAACTGCTTTATAACATTTCGATAATTATATACGAGGTTTGTAAAAGAAATAATAAGACTGATTAAAAAAAATCTTCGAATAAAATGACAATTCAATATAGTTTCCCTCAAAATAACTTCCTTGGGAAGGCCAGAAAGTGTTGGAGACGGTTCTTCCTACCCTCAAGGCAGTGCTGGAATTTGGATACTGGAATATCCTTCAGCTTGTCGGTTGCAGCCGTTTAAATGTTTTGAAGTGTCCCAATATGAGATACCTTAGGGTAATTTTTCAATCTCGGGAAGGTTGAATGTTTTTACTGGCCAGAATTTTTAAAAACCCCCAATGAAATAGTCAAAATCTAATGAACTATGGTGTAAATCAAATTTAACTTTTCCTCAATCTTTTAGTACTGTCAACGGACGATCTGAATGCACTAGATTACAGATTATTATTCTTGAGGATGAAAGCCTTCCGCTGCATATTTCATTTTCAATTTACTCTTTTCTTTTTGAAAATGCTTAAACCACCGCAACACCTAGTCCCTTGAAATAACAATGTCTCCGTAGGTCTGCCTGTGTTTTGTAAAAGTGTCCATTGTCCTGTGTCTAAGTCTGAAGCAAAAACTGATAGCAAACCGTTGATTGAAATTTTTTAACTTGTCGAGTTATTTATCTAAATAAATAAATAAATAATGTTTTTAAGTATAATAAACCGACGAATTTAAATAAACAAAAATCCTAGATGTATAGTTTTGATATCATTAAAAATGCTGGTCACGTGACTATATTTGTTATTGATCAGCCTGTACAAAACCTCATTTCCTGGGAATTGTAGCTGGCGTAGAGAGTACACGGACCATTTTTATACTTGAAGAATTTTGACATACTTTTCGAAATTTAATGATTTCTATTTTGGTATTTTTGCATAAAATAATTAAATTTGACGTTAATATTAATTTCTGATATAAAATGCAAACTTTCAAAGCTGAAAGTAAAGACGAATGACATTTACTGCAAATATTTTACTTTCCTAATTTAAATATCCGGTTGTAACCCTTCAAATTTGCAAAAAATACATTAGCAACATTTGTCAATCTTCATTAACGTTTAATTTATTATCAATTCTTCTAAAGCTAAAACTAATTAGTTGAGACAAATGTGAGAGTTCGCGGCGGTTTTATCTCAAATCTTTGCTTATATTTGACCTAATATAACATAATGAATGGTAATATATTTCTAAAGAACAGATTTATTAATTATCTGGGAAATTAATTCAGTTGTAAGACACAGTAGGAGAATTTTTGTATCGGTAGCTTATCACATCGATTAAGATTGAATATTCTAAAACGAAAACAGAAAAATGTGTATGGGCGTTTCGTAGTAAATTGCCACCTTATCGCAAAATTAATAAAATTAATTATTTCAAATATCTATAATAAATTATAATTACTGAATAAAACTGTAATAATAATATTCGACCGTAGGACTTATGAAATCGAGATGAAAATTCTATTTGTTTCGACACAATTTTTACTTGCACTACTAGTGTAGTTATCAGCTTACAGCCTATAGTGGCTCTCGAACTACTTGGACAGAGAAGATGGAATGTGAATCCTAAAATTTTAATTCGTGTCAGAGCATACTAACTGAGAGCCACTGATGCTCGCAAAATTTTTAAGTAAAAGAATAACATGCTACATATTATTTACAGAATCCTGAATACTTATAAATATATTTCGTCAAATCTTCGTATCATATCTAATTATTTATTTGAAACTAGCTAGACAATTTATATAATAACTAAAAACAAAATTTTAGAATATTACTATTTTGCCTTTTTTCTAATTTATATCGCATTATAATTTTAATTGTCTGACAAGCGTATTTAATCATTTTTAAAACAAAGAAGTTTATTTTTTTTAAAATATTATTTTCGAAATTATTATCTATATTAGTTTCCGAAACACGATTTTCAGCTGAAACCGAAATTGTAACCGAATATTCGGCTTTTCTTCTAGTTTCACCCGAAACCGAAAAAATAGGCGAGTGAAATCGTACCGAACGATTCCGAAAGCACACGATACGAATACTAGTTTTGGTCGGGCCGAAGTTTCAGTCAATTCTTAGCCGAAATCGAAACTTGGGCCGAAATCAACAATTTTGGCCAAAACCGTAAACAAAACTTCGGTCGGACACTAATCTTCATATTTTGCATTTTTTTACAAAATCTGAAATAAAATTTTAGAGAAAATAGCAAAAGAGGGTTTGTCGAAACTAACAACAACTTTATCTAAGACACCCGAACTATTTTTTGTAAAATTTAGAATTATGTACTGGTCTTCAAAACGAAATTTCAAACTTTGAAATAAAATCTACAAATCAAGTTGAAATATCAAATATGCTTCACAATTTATCATCAAAAATATCTTATTTGTTATTGTAATAGTTATAAATAATATATAATAATAATTGGACTCGTATAGGACTATTCTTTCTTTAGAACAAACATTTTTCTACTCTGAATAAAGAACAATACATATTCACAGTCCATTTAGAAATTTTAATAACCTTTTGCATACCTATTTTGAATTGTTTTATAACGTAAAATCCAGACTGTAGTAATAACTACATAGAATGGTACCCAGGAATGATAGACGTACCCAGAAATGATAGACTTTAACGGTAACATATATACCTCGTGTTGAAACCTCGTATCGCGTAAATTTGATAAAGTGTTTAGTGTTGTTTGAACGTGTAAACAATAGAGGAAAAGAGCATCAAAGCATAGAGTCCCCTAGAGACAATACCTCGGCTGGGACATATTTCACAACGGAGGTAGAATATTTCGCAGCAAGCTGGCGCTCAGCGAAGCAGAAATCGGAACGGATCGCGGATGTCGTGGATACTGTCCACACCAACACATGTGCAGCAGACACACATAAACAAAGATGGACAGCGAACGCGTATGCAACATCGTCTGCTTCCTAGTCGCCCAAGAGTTTAGATAGCGGGTTCCTCGCTTACACATATGTTCAACTCTCCGAATCCTTACATTTGCTTCACTTGCAAAAATACATATTCTGTGCAAACAACTAAGAGAACTAACTAAATATATAATAATATACAGCTTTATAATATTATTTATAACTTTTTTGTCAACTCCTTAGTATGATCCTCGCTTATACACGAATTCTACTCTCCGAATATTTTTTTATATTCGCTTCCATCCATTCCAACACAATATATATATGTACTCATTATACATAAGAGAACTATTTTTAGAGATTATAAGTTTTATAATAATTATTAATCGATTTATTTGTCATTTGCAAATTTATTTGAAAAAGTTTGACAACTCACATTTGTTAAAAACAATATACTTATAATATATTTTATAATTTTGTCGATTTTGATCACTTACAAAATCAAATTAAATTGGTAGTACTTAGCTAATATAGGTAGTAACTTACGTTTACAAATTACTTATCGACCGGGAAATCGGTAAGTAATTAATAACTAAGTAATGATCAAACATTAAAAATGACAATATAATTGGTTCACGGATATTACGGCTGAAATTTGTCAAGAATTATATTAATAATTCATTTGTAAAATTTTTGTTGTTAATTTTTGATTAAATCCAATATTTCGTTGCTTATTTTGTAAATTCATCAGGGATAAATCATTTTTAAATTAACTAAATTTTGTAGAAACGTAACGTAGTTCATTCCTGATGAATTTACGAAATAAGCAACGAAATATTGGATTTAATCAAAAATTAACAACAAAAATTTTACAAATAAATTATTTATATAATTCCTGCCAAATTACCGCCGACAAATGCGTGAACCAATTTTATCATTAAACACGTTCGAAGTTCCTTCTTCTCAACATTAAAACCATTATGAAATAATTTTTTCAAATATTTTTAAATTTATGTTTGATTTTAAGTCGATTATGAAAGATAAATAATAAGCAACGTCAGCAGTAACTATTCTACCTATTTCGTATTATTATTATTATAGAAAATTTAATTATTGTCAAGTAACATGATGCAGAATGTTATATTTTATGCAATATTATTTTTAAAACCAGCAGTGATATGAAAAAAAATATAATTCTAGAAAATATTTAATATCAATTTAGCAAGAGACTTACGCTACCTCTTAAGTATATGATAGAAAGTAAAAGTAATAATAATAATATTAATAATAATTATAATAACACTTTATTAAATAGCTTTAGCTAATACAAATAATTACATAAAAATAAAATAACATATCAATAGCTTTAAAATGAGTAATTGAAAATAAATCATGAAGAATTCTCTAGAATTTCAGTAAAATTGTGGCTATAAATCTCGGGAGTAATTTCCTCTAAATGTTTGTAATTGAGTGAATAAATCAATCCCTGAAAAAACAATCAATGAGTTTGGTCGCTTCTGTGTGAAATATGAGCGTCTGGTACAGTCCTCCGATAAGCTACGGGTATTAATTACTGTCCTAACGCTCTGAGATTTATTCCTACGAGCTGTCAATGGCTGATTACATCTATAACCTCCAAAGCTATTTATAAACATTAGGAAGCGTTTGGCGCGTGGTTCTTTCGCTTTTTAAATAATAACTAATAATTAGTAAATTCTGGGTTATATGTGTAATATATTCACGCTGTCATTGAGCACAATTCATACTTCACGCACATAAATTCAGCGGTAAATAGGTAAGTGTACTTCTATTATTCGGTTTTACTAATAGACTTCCTCATGGCTAATTTACAAAGAACATAAATTGAATTGAATATAATTGAGTTTTATTCCATGGGACAATTATTAAATATGAGAAAGCTGCCTATAAATACAATCGTTTTTGATTTGACGTAAATTTAAAATGAATACACTAAGCCTTCCTCATCTATTACTAACATTGTAGCATTATAATTAATAATATTTAACTTGGCCAAAACATTCAAAATTATGAAAATGATCACTTAATTTTTTTAAATATGTTTAAATATACATTACAGTAAAATTCGTTTTTCAAAGTTTTCTATGTAAGAATTTAGGCAGTTGTTTTTTTATAAGTATATTCCAAAAAGGGGAAGACACATAATCTTAACAACTTAAACATTTGATTCCAAAAGCTATAGAAATAATGTACATGTTCACTGTAACGATAAAGTAAATAAAATATAAAAACTAAAATTTCATGTGTATGTGAAATGATTTAGTACATACATTTATTGCCATTGAAATTAACAATACAGTTACTAATACTACAATAATTATTGATAAGTAATAGTATAAAACGAATTACTAACAGTTACTAATATTAAAATTATCGATAAATAATACTATGTAACGAAGTTCGCAGTTACTTCTTTCAACACAACTATAAATCACAATATTATAAAAAATTGCAAAATGAAACTAATGAAAATATCGTAGAATATAACTCATTTTTGATACGTTTTTTTTTGCTGTGTAGAGGGATATTTCATTTTGATCGTGCAAAAAGCACTACAAACATTACGGACGATAAGGAATATCGATTTCAGATAATAATTGGGGTCGTTGTTCAGTAAAATGTCCTTACATTTCTTAAAACTAAATCTTAAAACATTTTAGCCATAACTGTAAAGAAACACTTTAACAGAAAGGGTAAATTACTTCAAATTTTATTTAATAGAAGTACATTTTAATAACAACTCAGTCTTCTAACATGTTGTTGTTCTTAAATATTTTTTTTCTTATTTTTTTTTTAAATATGCTTTAGAGAAAAACAGAGTTTTATACACCCCGATAAAATTAAATTATTGACTAGAAAATAGTTATTTTTGAATTAAGTGCGCAAAGCTTGTGTTTTTAATGCGTGAGATGCCACTTTTTCAAGATTTGTCGAGTTAAAAAAGTTAATCGAACGCACTAAAAACATTTCGCGCACAAAATACTAACAATATTTTTTCTACAACTAATTTGCATCATTAATTAAAATATATTTTTTTATCTATATAAAGTGACTGAAAAAATGTTTTCCATCGTTGTGAAAAACCATTTTCCAAAACCGTGAAAAAACGTTTTCTCAGAGTACTTCGCACACGATATCAAAGATATCTGACAATAGTGAAAAAATCACTTACTTTATGCAATTTTATCACAATAAAAATGATAACATTTTTTGATAGTTGTAGAATAAATAACACTTTCTGTTAGTCGATAAATTTTTTGTTAGGTTGTTTTTCCTGGTTGTTACGTCTAACAAAAAGGCAAGAACTTCATACCGTTCTAAAATGATAAGTAGCTTCCTAGTTAGTACAAATGCACAAAAGGAAATATTTAATTTAAAAGTGTTTTAAAAATGGCATGTATTTTGAAGTGCAGATTATTTCCACTTGTCTAGTTTAGCATTGAGTATTTTCCGAAGCATGGAATAAGATATGCAGCGAATGAATATGGAATGAGTATGAGTGTTCTATTTACGGAGTTTTAGCCACGAAGGCATCTGCACTCGGCAGACAGATCTACTTATGCGCGGTTAGCCGCAACCACGAGGTCGGCGTTGCATAATGCAGCCGTGGAATCACACTGGATTTAATAACGCCCATACATATTAATGCTTGCAATCAAATCATACACTTGCTGTGAACGGATAATGAAATATGCCTATCTACAGGGACAGTCGATATAAAATGTGAATTTTAGATGAGAACTAAAACATAAGTAAAAATATAAAGATGATCATCGACTGGATAGTGGATGTCAAGGAAGTAAAAATTGGACGGCAGTCTTAATATTGAGAATTTATTTCAAAACCAACGTTTCGACTATTCTATAGTCTTCTTCAGGGTTAGAAATCACATCTGACTATTTCTAACCCGAAAGAAGACTATAGAATAGACGAAACGATGGTTTTGAAATAAATTCTCAATATTAAGATAATTGTTCTAGGAATTGTAACAGGGAAGAAACCATTAGGACGTTTGACTGCTTAGAAAGGGTAATGTAATTACGTGTACTTGGGTAAACGATTCGATCTATGCATATCTAGAGGAACATTCAAGAAAAAATGTGAATCGTAGATGGAAACAAAAAACTAAATTTCCAACAGTAAAAATATAATTGTTTCGGGAATTAGAACAGGATAACATACATACACGAAAACGTAAATTGTCAACAATAAGGATTTAATTGTTATAGTCCTCAATAGAACTATGAGTCCTAAGCAACAGGATTAGGTCCTACCCAAAACAAGAACAAAAAAAAAATCGAATAGAAAACAATATAACAAAATAAAAAAAAATGGTTAGACTAGTGATCGCTTACTATTGGCAAATTAGGTATTAACGAATTGGAATTCCGCATATGCATAGATGAGTGTATGTATATGTCTTTTAATTTATCGTAACATATGAAAGAACTTAAATATACTTAAGAACAAAAAAGTGATAAAAAGTCAGAGGAAAACAAAATATTTTAATTTCTACTGTACAACAGGCCAAAGTCCAGTACACTGCCCGTGTAGAAGATAAATGGTAAAAGAAAAATAAAAAGGCGATAAAAGAAATGAAATAAATGCAAAGTATTACAAGTAAATCAAATCATAGTAAACAATAAAAATTGAAGGTATTAAGATATTACTAATAGAAATATACTCTACGATATGAAAATCGTTTACATAACCATATTAACAATTTACCACTCAATTTCTTAGACAATTCCTCAGAAATAAGAAGATTGAAAAGAACTAAACTTCTAGATTCGGCATCTAAATTATGAAGTAAAAAAAAAAACATAAAACTAGAAGAACTCCAATAGGACTTATTTCTCGCACGTTATTATTTAATTTGTCAGATTTGCCTGTTTGTTTTTTTCTTAACTAGTTGTAAATAAAGATTTAAATACATAAAAAAATAGTAAATAATAAAGTTGGAAATGAAACGAAATCCTAATTGATGATAGGTACTAGAAAAATAAAAAACGAATAAAACCAAAAAGGAATTGGAACAAAATACCAAGCTAAAGAGACGATATTAAAAGAATAAGAATGAATAAAGAAAAAAAACTTGAAAAGAAATGCAATAAATACCAAAATAAAGCTATATTAAAAAGAAAAATAAACTAGAATAATTGAAATAAAATTTCTAAATAATATAGCTAGAAATATTAAAATTGTTGGAAGATGCATGTTGGTAGTCGGTAAAACATATTGGCAAACCTCATATAATAAGAAAATAATAAGATAAAAACCGATATTACTCAAATAAGGAAAGAAAAATATTTGAAACTTGAGTACCTGATTTTTTTTCTACTGCTGATAGTACGTAGTTATAATTTTAGTACAATAGAAATAAAAGTCAACGAAAATATAACACTTTTATTCTATTGAAGCAACAATCTAAGAACAGTTTAAACTGAATGTAATGAAAGTACAATATTTCATAGTTATTAAACACCACTATAAATTACTTTTAGTACTTCATTTGTGTAAAATCTTGACAATAAAGGTACAAAATTATTACCTTTGATTCCATTAGTGACAGATTGTTGATTGAATATCAGAAATCATTACAAATTCCGTTCTGCAATTTCATGAGATGTCGAAATAACGGTGTTTAATGTTCATGCAAATAATATAAATAAATTTGTTGATTTCTATACAAATCGAACTTCTACGTGATTTTATGACACGAAGTAATATTGTAACGGAATAATGATGTATTAATAAATGCAGTAGTTAATGCACCTAACAATTTGATGCTATTTCAACTTATGTATGAAATAACGGTGTGCAATTCTGTTTCATCAATTGTAAATATTAACAAACTTGACAAAGTCTTGATGCCTTTATGACAGAAATGATTATAAAAATATAACGGAAAGCTAATAAAATATGAACAAATTAACTGTAGCAACAAAGTACAGTAGTAACTGCGCTTACAAGTAAAAATTTAATTGAGATTTTATTTCTCAAGTATTATGATTTTAAATGCATAAAGTGATAGTCAGCAAATAGCCTATACAAGGCACCTTCAGCAAAGACGACAACAATATTTGTAACTGGACTATATGACGTCACGAACATGAAGTACAACGTTTATATGTGCATTAATTTATTCCAAATCTGCGGATCTCCAAAAATGCATTATTGATTTAAATTTTAACAACCAAAAATAAAAATTGTAACAGTCTCTCGAACAGATTTTAACAAGGAAACGAGCGATAATGTATAAAATGTTTTAAAATACTAAAAATGTACGTCTGAAGCGTCAATGGAATAACATTTTGTAAACTGTCGAGCAAGCCAAACGGCCATGTATAACTTGTAAAATAATTGTTTTACGATAATCTACTTTCTTAATTATCCAGCTCCTCATCAAAGAGATATTTAACGGTGATTTGCCATCTAAAATTTTGAAAATTAACATTATACATGTAAAATCATATTTTCGAGATTTCCAGCTTCCCTAATTATTTTAGATAAAAAAGTTAAAAATAAAAGTTGTAAAGTATAATAAAATTAAAAATAATAAACTAACAAAACTAACTTGACAGATAAACCATTAAACATTTGTTCCCTTTTGTCTGAATTCTATGGTTACCGCTATGTTTGGTTTGATTTATATAATTTCCATACCAATTTTCTGAGCTTACAAGGGATGTAAAATTATTTTTTCTTATTGATTTTATGATCTAAAACTGTTATTAAAGCTTGTTTTACCTAAAATAATTAGGGAAGCAGGAAATTATGAAAATATGATTTTACATATTAAATTTCTATTTTCGGGTGTTCAAGTCAACACCCTGGATATATCCTCCGGTAAATAAATAAATAAAAATACTCAAAATTAATTTAAGGCACTAATTTGCATGTTTTATCAAATCATCAATATTTGCAATTTTATATTTATTCATTCCCAGTTATTATTCACTATTCTTTACGTATCATATCAATCTTGCATGCATCTTTCTTAAAATTATCGTCGTTTCTGTATATCTTACGGAATTAATAACAACGATTAATAAAAAAAACCAAACTGCATTGGTAAAGTTTACGTATACTAACACGGATTGTTCTTCACCCCTTTTTTTGCTGTAGTGAACTCCAGATCTGATAAATAATTATTAAATCAACAAATTCTCGTATTCCATGTAGGAAAGTTAAATTTGAATACTGGTAGTAAATAACTGATGACTAACGCAGTCGAAAGTTGTGACAAGTGGAAATTAATACGCTTTGATTTTGAAGTTGATAAGCTGAAATTAATGTACTGCTGCGCAGTTTTTCGTTAATTACTCTATAATATTAGATGGAAACAAGTAAATATATGTATTAAATTACCAATATTACAACCTGTGGTTACCTTTTCATCGACCTAATTAATTATAAGTGAAATATTATCTCTCCGATTGCACAAACTGGTAATTAATAATATTAAATTTACACCAGTGCTTTTTTCATGAATTTGAGAAAATTGCTTCATTAACGATATTTAGTTTTATGTAATGTTTAGCGCCTTAGATATAATTACTAGTACTAGCATGACAAATTACTTAATTCCAAAATTTAAATTTTAAATTTAATTGAGTAAATGAAAATCGAAACTAATCTATTTCAAAAAATATTGGTATATTCATAGCAATTTATTTAAATTCAGTTTTTAGAATGATTTATGTTAAATTACAAAAATAGAGAAGATATCAGAATTGTAAACCTAACAATTTTAGATTTGAAACTAAATGTTAAGATATTAGGTATTTGGTAGCCCAACATAAGAAACTGTCCTTCAAATCAATATTATCGATTTTCATGCTTTTGTTTGTTATTATAATGTATTGTGTTACTTTTACTGCTATCCGTATGTTGTTATTGGGTACAGAAATATTTTTCAACAACTTTGAATACAGGATTGGATTCGACTGGATTGTTAGTAATTAGGATCTTTGGAGAAGAAACTTTTAGAGCTGGTTGAGGACTGTTAAGGTAATATACCAATTATCATCCTAATGAAGACTGATTTATAGTCGAACCGTAAGTAAATTTTTGAATTTTATTAAATGACTGGTACTTTTCCTAATTATTAACTTTGAACGCATTTATCTTCGTATTGAATTCAAGTAGAAAATATTTCTTGAAAAATACTTAAGTATTAGTTCCTATTAGAAATTTTGTACAAAAGTGTGAAAAATGTTAAGTGTGATGTGCAAATGAAGAAATTGGAATGAAGACAATGGCAATCTTCAGGCTTTAACGGTTAATTGTCGTTCGATTTACGCGCAAAACAACAATTAAAACAAGATGATAATTACCTACAACTGGATTGCTATAAATAATTTGTAATAAGAAGAAACTGAGCTTCTGAGTTATAATTACATCGTCATGTAACTGTATAATTACTAATGTGGTATGGTATGCTGTGCACCCGCATGCAGCGAATCTAGTGCACGATACGGAACGGCTGTGTTCGACCCCTGCAGACACAGAATGTACACTCTAACAACACGAACGTCGCTGCACAATGGGGCTACCATTACAGTAAAATATTACACAGTGCACACAATCTTTCCCTGCTCTTCTAATGTAAATAAAAATGCAGTCAGCACACGACATCCTCTCTTTCATATTTTTACTTGTTACTCACTTGTAAAATGTAATTTATTTTAACTTTTTTACGCCAGGGAAACTAATACTCAAGCTACTACCCTGTAAAAATATTTGTCAGTTTTACAGGTTAGTAGTTTCATTGTTTCATTATTTAAAACTGTGTTTTGTCCCTGCAATACAAATTTTTGACATAATTTTAGTAATTGTCAGAAGTTAGTTTTAATTTTATAGCTATTAACACACCTAGAACAGTTATGAGTATCATAACCGCCGCAGATGTAAATTGTTGTTGTTGTCAATAATTTGCAGGTTTCACGTTATTAATAAATATTAATTTATAAAGTTCTCTTGTGAGTAATATTTTCATGATCAAGTCTATATGGTTTGATATGATATGAAAATTTTCCCATGTTATTTTGACAATTCTGTACTGTAAAATTATTACCATACTAACTTGTCAAAATTACATCGTATATAATTAAGAAATAGTTACCCTACTTACTTTTGTCTATATATAAAAAAAATAATATCATGAAACCTGGTAATTTTATTTACGAATGAATAACAAATAAACTATTGTATTGTACAATATAAAGCGAAGTAACATTTTTGCTGCTTCTTTCTAGAACGTTCTGGTTACAGGCTCCTCAGTCAATGTCTTATATCACCAGTAAAAATCTTTTTATCTTGTTAATACTGTAAAATATTATAATTAATATGAAAATAGAGTCGATTTAGTTTACTTGGACCATCCGTTAATTGTGGCAGTGACTTCAAAGAACAAAGCAAAACTAATAGATTAATATATAATTTTAACGCTTAATTGAGGTAAGGCGTTTCTTATTTTGATTTAATTACATTAGGGCTAGAATTAACGAACTTAAAAATGAGTGAGTACTCCTTTCCCAGATAGTAAACTTTAACTGTTTTAATACAAGGGGTTTTAGATTTATTAAAATAGAGGAAAAATTAGAGTACTTTGCAAAGAATAAGTGCACATTTCACTGGCAATAAACATTGTTGACTGGTTTTTACGGAGGATGATTTTGAACTAAATAAATTAGGACAAGAATTAGAGTATTTCACACTGAGTAAGAACGCCTTTTTACAAAGGGTGATCAAAACATATTAGGACAAGAATTAGAGTACTTTAAAATGAGTAAACACACATCAAACACGTAGTAAACTTTACGATGTTTGGATTTCACGGAAGGTGATTTTTAGCAAATTAAATTTGTGATTGGTTTTAAGGAGAGTGATTGTGAATTAATTACATTAAGAAAAAAAATTGAGTTCTTTAAAGTTCAATTTTAGCAGTTCGTGTAATTATATCCACTGTACTATATCAGTACTATAAATAATAGTAAAATAAATTGACAATATTTGAGGCCGCTTTAATAATTTGTTATTATTTTTGGATTGGTTTGCGGATGTAGTGGAAGATCTGCTGAAAGAAGAAACCAACCTGACCGCTTGTAAATCATTTTAACAAGATATTACATAATGCAACAACCTAAGTGAAAAACCAGTGGTTTTTGTCTTGTTATGAGATAAACAACAAATGGAAACACCTTGTTACGTTACGGTACGATGGATTCAACTACTGCTGCAGTATTTTAACTTGGAGGTAATATATTGGATTCGTTACGCTATTACTTTACCAAGATTCATTTTGGCGCCGTTTAGACGATTACAGTAGCCCAGATACTTTAGATTCCTCACGATTTATTTTCTCGTAACGGTAATAACTTCCTGATCAAACGAAAAGTCATTAGCGAACTATCGAGAATATCATTCTGCTTATATAATATTTTTTTTTATATAAGAACATAGAAAATATGAAAATTTAAATTATAAACCATTGTAAATAAAAGACAAATCAATAAATACTGTAGTATTTTATGTTGCAGTAAAATAAAAATATCGTGAGGACAATTTCGGCCGTTCGGACATCATCTAACAGACTATAGTTTATAAAACATATTGACTATACTCTGTTTCTAAACAATAGACAGTAACTAGAAATTCTAGTGAGAAAATCAAAGCATGTGATTGGCTGCTGCGCCATTTCATAAAGACACATTTAACCAGACAAAATTTCAAACATAATTGAAACGTCAAACTCTCAGTAGTTGTCAAATCACTTGCTGAATTTGTACGTGTTTCTTGTTTCATTGCTCTTTTTGTGATATTTCACGATTAAAACCAGTTGTTTTCAGAACTACTAGTATTTAATTAACGCTGTGGTGTGACTTCGTCTAGTGCTGTCTATAGTTAAAAAACGGAGTATATATGTTTTTAATTGATTTTAGTGTAAATTCATATTTAAGCTTCTGGCATTGTAGAAAAGAATAGATCAATTGATCAACTTTTGTTAAATCAGTCTAATAAATATTTCGAAAAAAATATTTGAAGAAAGTAGCGGTCAGTCCTGTGTGGGTACAGATGATTGTTTTTTTTTTGTTTAAGGCTAGTAATTAGTACAAAGACATCTTAGTAGGGTGAAAATTAAGTCAAGATGATGATACAAAATTTTTTGAATAGGCTCTGAAATAATTACATGTTCTGGTCTTAAATAAAATAAAAATAGTCATTGTCCAGCAAGCTATTGATATAGAAAATAAGATCATTATAAACTTTCTACGCTTGCTGTGATTGAAAGACACTTTTCATCGTCCTTTCAAGTGTTTATAATATCCCAGCCTGCTATATCTTCATTCCTATCTTGGCTTAGAAATAATTACAGCATAAAATTGTCACATTTGAAGGTGTAGTACAAGCATAACTCTGTTGCGGAGGAGAATAAAGTTATTCAAAATGAAGACATTGTCACGTCGAGTACGTTTCTTTAACTGTCCAGTCATCTCAATAAATTCTCCCGGGAGACAGCGACTGAACATTTCGTTCCACGGACAACAAGAGGCTGTGCATCAGATGGAAATGTTACAAATCTATTCGATCTCTGCCTCGGTCCTATCGGATTACAAGCAAAACACTGGGTGTGGCGACTGTTGTGATTAAGTTACAATTTACATTAATTTGTACTGCATCGGATCTATCGTAAAAAATACATAATTCTATTTTCCATATTCATTACTCATTAGGTTTTATCATATAAAAAAAGGATTTATTGATAATATTTTATACAGTAACATGTTTTATGTCATACAATTAATGAAGATATGATAAACCATGAACTTAATTGATTCTAATTAATATTGATTATCAACAAAGTCAATGTTTTAATCGTAGATATATAGTAACATATATGTTGAAAAAAACAATAAAAACTAGATTAATATTTATTTATGTACCTATTACTATTTCTAGGAAAAACGTAAGTACCACAAATATCTTTTTTCACTACTAGCATAGTCACCCACTATTATTACTTGTATTTGATATAAAAAAAAATTCCACTATCACTTTCTTGATAAGCATGGTCTCCTTTGTCAATAATAAGCTATTATTAACCATGAATGATACCGAAAACTACCACTTTAAAAAAAAAAAAACTCAAATCTCCAAATCCAAATAGTGTTCGAATCATTTAACTCAAGGAATTGTTAAGTATGGACTCACAATTTAAATATGCCGTCTAAATTAAATAAGTAAATCATATAAAATCAAATTAAAAATTGAAAGTAAGGTGACAAACTGAAACGTCAAATAGAAAAACAAAGACAGCATATCTTATTTTGGTGCATATTAAGAAACAAGTTAATATTCATGACAAAATTTTTGTTAATGTTAATAATTTTTTAGTAGGATTGGGATTGAAATGCTAATAGTAAAAAAATAATATATTATATACCATGGTTGAGAAGACTATTACTAACCAGCGCCTTATGTCCCTCGGTTGCTTCGTACCTCGGGACTCAACTTAGCGCTAGGTCAATAATGATTATCTTCTCAAACTTATATAATATACTATTTTATGATCATTTTTTCTTCAGTAATAATGATAAAAATCTGATAAGACCCTTAATTATATGTAGCAAAAACCTTTCGAATTAACAAAACCAACAAGACATTTTAAGAATCACACAAAGAAATATTTTACGAACTATACTTTGTCTAATAATAAAGTTTATGTTGAATTAAGAATAAGACTGATGAATAATGAAATTATACGAGAATAGACCACGTTAGTGAGGTTAAGATTTACATTTGGCGCGAAACCCTAATTCAAATCTGAGTGTATGCATTTCTTATGGGAGTATATTTTCAATTCACGATATTAAATCATTTTGACGATTCTTAATTATAACATAGGGTTTTTTTATATTCTAAAACATTACTCTTTGGTTTCCGTACAGAAAAAGTACAAATAGAAGAATAAATTAAGAAAAATTTGATTTTAAAGAAAGTAGTAACGCATATAGTAACATATGTCGTTACTTGGTGCAGCAGGTTAAAAACGCCGCGTTAAAGTGACAGGTTCAACTGAATACTAAGACAGCTACGACATACGTTTTCAGAAATTTGTACCTACTGTTTAAATTAAAGTTTATTAAAAAATGTTATGTTTTTTGGGTGTATATATTACATTAGAAGATAGATAAAACATTAGAGATTAGTATTTATAAGGTTTAATAGTTAAGATTTGCATTTTATAATACTTTCTAGCAGTTTAAAGATATCATATTTTTATTCCCATAAGAATAACATGGGCGTATAAATCGGCAGAGGCGAGTTAGGGTTTCAGTTTGAATTTGGCGCCACAAAATGACCGTTACACTAATGCAGTCTATTAAAAGTAGATATTGGGAATAATATGAAACAACTATTATCTTTGTAAGCAGGCAAAGGTGGCTCACTTAGTTAGCTCGATCCGATACGAATTGACTAGAACGTGAGATTTGGGATTTAAATTCTAGTTTCGTCAATCTTTGTATATTACTATAAGCTGTAGGTCCCTTGCATGCGATTAAAATACAAGTAAACTTTATCACGAAACAAATACCATACAGTTATGTGGTTTATTTGGTAAATACTTGGTAAAGCTGTTCGTCGAACGTGAGATTGATGAGTCAATTTAGTTTTTTGAATCGGATGAAGTGTTTATATGTTTATCACTTTATGAGTTAGATTGTTAACGATATAAAACAATATTGGAATGGATGAGCATCCCACTCTGCGCAGGACAATAATTGGCCGAGTAATTACGTGTAATTTATGCAGGGCGGTGAACGGCCGTATGCATCTTCCGACACTTGACAGTATCGCGGCTACATCTCACTTATCGGGACGCATCTCGCCGGAGACAAGAACGACGGCCGCTAGCAACATCATAGCGGGTTTTTCAATCCATGTAACACGATAGGGAGCAGTCAATAACAGATTTAATAGATTTGTAACGCCGGACAGTTGTCCTGAGATATACACGCGTCAAAGCCGTACCGATTCATTGTCACAACCAGTGACACAATTTGCTTCTAATACCTATACGTGCTTTCAATCGTATATTACATATTTTATAATATATTTAATTGATTTATATAGTTTTGTTCTGTTAAGTCTGTCTGACACGATACAAAGTTTAGTACTAAATTTAATTTTAAAATTTAATATAGAATATTGTAATAAAACTTATTATAAATATTTATTGATATTTATAGAAGATTAAAATTTCTGTCTGCAACGGTACTAAGTTTTAGTATGTATTTTTTATATATGCGCATGCGTACATTAGAGAATCCAATGTGATATCTGATGTATGACTGCTTCTTATTCTTAACCTTTTACGTCCAGAAGATTTTATGAGCTGAACATGAATATTGGTACAAGAAGCAGAAGGCGAGTATTACTTGCAACAACTGCTACTGTAGTAGCAATAATTCAAAATATTACTATTAAAAAGAAGAAAGCGATGAAAAATAAAATATTTTCACGAAAATGGTGTACACATTTCAAACAAGTCTCACTCTAATGTTAGAATAACTAAAATAACCTAACCCAACTTTGCAATTTGCACAGTAAACATGCGCACACTACGCTATCTTCTGCGCAGATTCAGTACAAGAAATTAGAACCTGTTGTAAATATTTCGTACAAAAATTTAATACAAAGAGACTTCGTACAAGTTTCTATACATTTATGCTCATACACGATCCATTATATTTTATATTAAAGTTTATAACTAAATTTAGTACCAAACTTTGTATCGTGTCAGACGGGCTTCATAAAATAAATCTATACTATACGGTTTCATATTCATAGTCATTTCATGTATACAATTTATTCATATTATCTTTTTCATGCTTTAGACCATAAATTAGATTTTTAATAAAAAAAATAATAGATTTGTAAAGCTTCTGGCGTGGAAAACATCAGTACCGTATGGTTTCGCAATCATTTCATTTATATGGTTTTTTGTAAAATCTAATTAATAAGTAAAATCTGACTTATTAATTAATAAATAATTACATATTGGGATTTATCGTCTAATGATCTAATTCCTTATTAAAAACAAAAAAAAAACAATTTCATTGTAAATATACTTTACCAGAGTAAAATACAGACGACTGAGTGTTTCATGAATTTGAACTCACCTGAAAAAAAAAATAACGTATTAGTATTGATGAACAACAGTGTAAATTACCAATAGTAATATTATGCTTGGTTAATTTAAAGTAATTAAAAAGTTCGTAAAAAAATGTAATGGCTATATCAGAATACATAATAACAACAAATTTATAACTTGTAAAAGTACCGTACTAATGTCTATATAAAATACAGTTTATCTGCCCATAATGCAGCCCGAACAGCAAAATCTAAGCAATAGAGATAAATGTCTACGAAGAGTATAAAAAGTAACGAACAATCGGAATCGAACAGGAACTTCTATTCCGTAGGTCATTTTTCTAACCTCATTGCCACGGATTGACAGTTGTCATTTTGCTGGTAGAGCAATGAAACGTAGAAAAAATATTTTTCCTACAACCGAGTATAAAGTTCATACTTTATGCCATCTTTTGAGTTTGTAAAGTGCATAAAAAGTAACCGTTGGTAGGCAACTTACATATATTTATCAATGGTTTAATTTAGTTTTGAAATTAATTTTTATTAATATTTCGGTTATACGAAAAATATTGTATGCAACACCTGTTACCTGTGTGTAACATAGTGTTTTTATCTCGTGCTACAATTTCCGAACTCGATTAAAAAACACTTACTTTACACACTAGTTGCATAAATAACTTTTCTGCAACTGTCAAAAAAATCTTAACATTTTTATTCTAATAACAATGCATAAAGTAGACGATTTTTTCACAGTTGTTAGGTTACCTTGACACCATACGCGAAGTATCTGGGAAAACGTTTTTTTACGGTTTTGGAATACAAGTTTCACGGTAATGGAAACATTTCTTCAATAAATTTATAAATATAAATAAAAATATTACAATTAATGATGCAAATTAGTTGTAGAAAAAATATTGTTTGTACATTGTGCGCGAAATGATTTTAGACCGTTCGATTCACGAAAGAGTGACATCTCAAGTATTAAAAACACAACTTCGCACACTTTCTACAAAATAAACTATTTTATAAATTTCGTTGAATTATGATAAGTGATCTGTATAAAATAAGATCAAGGTGTACCTGTAATATTGTTCTGCAGTTACCTACGAAATATTCTCGGGTAAATGGGAGTAGATGGAACACTTTTTGAAAAGAAGAAAAGAAATAACTATTAAGACTTATTTAAATTACAAATGAAATGTGCTTGTTAAATGATGTCTGATTTGAATGAAGTTATAACGATCGCTAAATTTTAGATTTTTTAGAGTGTATCACCTGGTCACCAAAACCAACAAAATTTAATTAATAGATTTCGAGTTATAAAAAGGGGAAAGTATCTAAAACAGAGCACTCCTTAATAGAAATGACTTTAATAACCATTCATGCTAATTTCAATTGTACACGTTTCACAAATTAAAAGATTAGGAAGTTCTTTGGGAGTGTTCTGATAAGGAGATCAATTAAAACATCTCTATTTAGATAACCTAATCGCTTAATTAAATATAGAAAAGTTTTCTCCAGTGTTTTGTGTGGAAACTCCTCGTGATTACTGATGACAAGCAACAATGTCTGTCGTTATTACAGCTAATATCTGTGATTGAAAACCGCTAATCATCTTGTTGCTCAAATCTGTCGCGGTCTCTGACGTTGAAGACCATTTGTCTTGATTGCGATGGACGTTTTGTTAAATTAATACCTACCAGCTTTTTAATCTTTCATCATAAGCCTGACCTTTCCTATGCATATTTTCTCGATACTTCCTCTTCACAACGGAAAAAGTCATTATCGGATATTGTCATTTACAATGAGCTTTTTCCGCAATTATATTTCACTTAAATAGAAAATTATTTAAATATTTACTCATTAATAATTAATGAAATATTTAAAATAATTGCATATACAGTTTTCATGAAGTTTTATTGTACAAAATATAAATAAATTGTAAAATACCACTGCCTAAAAAACGTTATCCTGGGTTCAAATCCATGTGGATTTATTTCCATATAATTATTTAAGTATTAAATAGATAGATCACCTTGATTCCTTGTATACCGTATGTCTGAGAAAAGTAGTCATAGGCAAATAAAAACTGTCCGGCTAATGACTAAGTCACCACATTGAATAGAACAATACTCCCTGTATTCCTACACGTTTTTTAATAGAAGTTACTATCCTATATTAACAGGATAATTCAATGAAATTTACAAAAAAAAAATCGCTTGATGTTTTTATTGCTTAACATATAAAGCGAAAACTATTAATTCATGGTGATGGTGTTAGAACAATAGATGTTTAGGGGAAATCGAAGGTCTTCAGTTCAGTTCTAATTGTAGGAATATATTTTTTTTCGTAAATCTGCTTTCAATAAATAGAATTGTTAATAATATTTCGTTTTTCATCTTATTGACAAGTCATTCGTTAATAATTTTGGTTATTTATATCTTTGCAATTTGATTCATTTCAATATTTCATTATTTTTAACCTAAACCATCCCAATCCTACATAAAAAATGTGTTGATAATAACAAAGATTTTTACATAAATATTTACTTAGACACATACACTTTTCCAGAGTATAATAAGTCAATTATGATTTGCATTTGGAGGCTTGAATTTCTTTAAAAAGTGACAGTTTCTATTAAGAAATTAGCAAGTAAACGGTAATGAAAAACAATTTCTCATGTTAAATAAAGGTAAATAATAGTGGTTGTCTGGACTAGTAGTGACAAAATAGACTTTTAGAACAGAATAAAGTAAGGATTCGGGTCATAGTTTATTGTTAACGATTACGAATAAAGATTTAAAAACTTCGACTTGTACAATTTTATGTCTTCTGTAGACAATGAACATTACATTTCAACCTGGTTCAATTATATTTTTATTCCGAAACCACAAATTTATTTCCGTTGTAAGAAAATTTTAGGTTAATGTCCGACTATGAGCTATACGGGATTATATGTATTATAAGCGAATAAAATATTCTGCTAATCCTTTTGACGCGACCATTATTCAATACGGTCGTACAGCGAACGTAAAACCAGCTCAAGTAATGTTATTTCTTCAAACAGTTATCCATTGTTGTTTGTATTTCAACAACGTTTGTAGAAATGCTTTAATCGTTGCAAAAAATAAAGAATAATGATTTAGAAGGCGATGACATGGCCGCACCTCCCAGACAACAAATCGCGCAACAAATCGCGCAACAAAAGATGCAACCAGATAACTCCAAAATTTAATGTCTGCTTTCGTGTGTAATATATCAATGCATTGAGGGTTCAAATTATTTGGGTGTGCTCTAAATTGTTAGCTGGTCTTTTTATTTCGCTATTTCGGCGTTGAGAAAGCGTGGTTAGCTGTAATTTATTGCGTAAATAAAATAAAGCAACACATATCAATACGAAAGAATCTGCCAATTATAATTTCAAAATATCTACGCCTCTTTAAGCGGCACCCTGCGAGCCTACAAATCAGACAGAAAAAGAAGAGCATCAAGTGCGCTTTTCGGCCGTAGCTTCGGGTGCTCAAGTTATAAATAGTTGCTGTACGGTCCTGTTCCAAGAATGTACACTCAAAGAACTTCAACTCGGAACGCTTAAATTGCAACAATTTGCAAACACCAAAAATAGAAAAACCGGAACATTAATTCTGAATTAATTTTCTTTCAAAATGGACATGATAAAAAAAATAGAATAGATGAAATTTATATTGTTCTACTAAACATTCTCGTAGCTAGGATATTTTTTCAGAGAAGGCAAAAATTATTACAAATTTTCCCATTATATAATGTTTTTTAATAACCATAATTATGTGTAATACTAATCTTTTTTGGGCCTCTACGTATATTTCTTAATATATTTAAATATTTTGTCAATCTGGCCAATATATTTTCTTATGTCGTATTTTTTTATTTCAGTAGGTAAATTAACAGTGAATATAATTTTGGCTCGGCAGACTTATCTTTGACTATTTTGTCAGTATTACTAAACTGTATTAAAAGATATATTTCATCCAAAATTAAATGCAGGTTACATAGAAATACTTCATTACATTTTCTAGTAAAGCAATGTTATAGTTATTAAAACAAATAGTAATAATTTTATAAACTCATTTTCATAACTACCTTAACAGAATATTTTGAGCAATATTATCTAAAAATGTTTTTGTTTATTGTAACTATATATTTCAACCATCGTTATGAGATATGTAACTGACTTATAACATTCCTAGAAAAATAATACAAGAGTAACAAGCAATGAACGGAGATAGTTTAGATTGAAAATATGTAGTAAAAAATTATGAATGTTGATGGCAGATTTAAGGATAATTTTTCAGTAGAATGGAAAATATAATAAGTACCACCGAATGTACATATATGTATTTTAACATCCACAAAAGTTTCTAGAACCTCGTAGTACGCCTCAGCCTTTTACAATTTCCTCGGAAATAAAGACATAGGTACTTAGATTTCTTGTCATTTAAATAGCAATTTTTAAATTTTTTTCATTTTCTGCATGAACAAGATCTGAAAAATTCTGGAACCATAAAATACTGAAGAAAATATAGTTACTTAGTGAAGTTGTATAATTTGTAAAATAACATATTCTTGTCAAAGAAGATTGAATTAATTATTGAAGTGAGTACGTAAGTACTAAAACTTGTAACTAAATTATTATAAATATATTTATGTACTAAATATACTTAAATCCAAAAATTAAACACTCTTATTTAATGAGAACATTTTTTAATTTATTAAAATAGGAGTTTTATTTTCTTTTAATAAATATTTGGGAAAATATAAAAACAATATTTTTCCATTTTCAATTATCAAATATTAAAAAAGTAAAAATAATATATTGAAAACTAAAACCTTCTTAATATTGTTAGCAATCTATTCTTTTTTCTTTTCGGAACGTAAGTCGAGTTTTGCGCCTGAAATTATCAGCCCAAGATCTACGTTCCTTTTTGTACACCTAAGGTGCTTGGTCGCTACACTAAATTGCAAATTACAAGCTATAAATATTCAATACGAGATGTTTATTTGGCTGTAGTTTAGTCTACATCTTAAATCATAACATGAAATATTCGCCAGTCAAATTTATGTAAATCAAATTACTCAAAAATTATTCCCACATATCCGTCTTCCAGGCTAAAATGACCCTGTTCTTTTTCGCATACATTACCATGCTAAGCGCTTTGGGTCATTCATTTGGTTTATGAATGGCAATGACTTGATGGGGACAAATTATGAATGGGTTGGGTCATATATCATTTGAGCATACTTGCAAAAACTTAAAGAAGACGAGGTCACAATGAAGATGTGGATTTTCTGTTGACAAAATGAGAAGAATTTAAAAATGTAGAAGTTACAGGAAATCTTGAGGTGACATCTGTTGGTCTTAAGATCTTCGCTGAAGCATCAGTGAACTAATACAAGTGGCGCCTGTTGGATATTTGCACAGCATTTATTTTACTCAGGGCCGTACCTAGGAGGACTTTAATTTAATTTAACAATTATTGAGACTTAGAGAAAAATATCATTGCAACCAACAAAAGTTTCATCAAGAAATATAGTGTAATAGTGTGATCACTTAATTGTAAAAATTATTATATTAGCAATATCTCAAATTCTTTTGTTTGAAAAGTCTAATCTTCTTCTGTTTTGGATAATCCATTGGGTTGGATAGGTGACTGTTTTTAATTTAAATACTGAATCGTTCTGTATTTGGTAGAATGCTCTACAAAATTAATAACAAAGTCTCATAACGACATAAATAATTTCCTTAGTTGATTTTAGTTAGTTGATACTAAGAGCATTGAATACTTCAATATTTGATAGATTAGATTTTCTAAAAAAAATATTTATTTTTATTATTAGTTGTTAAATCATCATTTAAATACGAATGTCATCTACTGTGTAAAAACAATAGGTATGTAGGTGTAGTAGTATAAAGTAAATTGACGTGACTTAATAATTAGTGTGGATTTCCTTTAGCAGTGGCAAAAAAAGTAGTACGTACGTATTTAGTAAAATTTTAAATGAAATTAGTTTTGTGTATTGAAGACAATTACAATTTGTAGAAAATTATAATCTTCTATGACAAACTGGTTACTTTTGCTTAATCACATTTACTTATGTGGAATTTATTCATATATTGTTTTATTCATAATTATTTGAGTTTAGTTTTCATTTCATTTTTAATTTATGTTTAAATTATTATTATGAGTTTTTGTTATAAGTTGTCCATTAAAACGTTGATTGCTGATGATATACAGATGTTTTAAAATGTATGGAACCAAGGATTTTTAAAAGATTTTTGAATAATGCAGATACAAACTGTTTACCTCAGTCCGTAGTTACTAAAGAAGGAACACCAAATCTGGTAATTCAACCTTCCACAAAAGCTGTTTCTGCCGTTGTATCTTTCAACGGAATTACCTCAGGCAATCGAGTAAAACGATATACACATGTTAAAATATGAGTATAACCTTTAGATTCCAGTAATTTGATTAAATGGATGTGTACCATATCAAATCTTATATAAGGAATTTCAAAATTTTCAATAGGTGAAACAATATGTTAAAAGCTTTTATGGAAGGTTGGATTCCATCTATATAGTAACGACGGACCACGGTTAACAGTTTGAATCTATATTATTAAATATATTTTCATAATAAATATCAAACCAAACTCGTAATCAAATGCACATTTAAATCAAATAAAAATATTTAAACCTAAATTTAATTTTTTATATTAATCATCTGCTAATATTATGTGGTTATAGGAAGCAGTGGCTAAAATAAAAATAAAGCTATGTCCGGTGGTTCAGATTTCACTTTAATTTGTAAATCCCTTGCAAAAGCTTTAGGCTGACAAACTAAATAAAATAAAATACAAGTAAAACTTTTCATGAAACAAGTACCCCAGGTACTTGAGACCCTCTTTCATCTAGGAATGTTGTGCTACAATTGTACATTGAAGAACAGTATCAATTTATAGACTATAATTATTATCTTCATTGTAAAATTGCTTATTTTTGTTTCACTAAACTTAATGCACATTTTGGAATATCCTCAGTAATATATTTTTACCATTAAATAAAAATATGTAATTCTAAATATGATGTTTAAAGTATACAGGGTATTAAAAAATAAAATTTATAGTTCACGGAGAAGAAGAAAAAATAAATCGAAAAGTATTACATAATATATGTCCAAAAATAAACAGTATTAGAGATATGAGAGTTTTAATTTAGATGTAATCCTAAGTGAATACTGAAAGCCACGACTTTTTTTAAATATTTCAATTAATTTCACTTCCATTTGAACTATAATTATTGATAATAATAAAGAAAAACAGCGATGTCCGCGTCTGTACACGGGATAAATATTCAGTGGATCGCGCGTGCATGTGTGTACACTGCCGGTTGCGCGTGTATTTGTCATTGTCAAATATTTGCGCTTTCCATTTCGTTCTTCCTAGTAAATGCTCGATTCCGATGTCGAACACGTTCCGGAGAACCTCATGTTGCAGCAGGCGGCTTCGTCAAGCAAACTTACGAAATCGTAACAGGAAATTTCATTATCACTGTTTGCTCTAACTGGATGCTAATTGTTCATCATGCTCATAATTTCTAAGAAAAATACTAACTTGTCTACCAGAGGAAGTACTTGCTATAATTTGTTTAATCAGTTAGATCTCACATTAGGTACAGTGACGAAACTTCTTGCTAAATAGACAATTAGGAGGTTTTATATACTAATTAACTTCTTTGAACAATAACGACCAAATTCGTATCGCGTTTACAATCACAAATACATCGATAGTTTTAATTATAATTGCATTTTAATGAAACAATAATTAAACAACAACTTCTGCAATGGTTTTAGAGTTTGTATTTTTAATGTAATAGTGACAGAAAAACACGTAAGGGATTGTTTCAGGAAAAACAATACGTAAAAGATAAATGATAAATATGGTTATTATTTTGCTAAAGTCATAAAATAACTCTAGAAGAATTTTGGTAGTAAATGAAATTTAGAAGTGAACTTAACGTATTTCATAACAATATTACTTGTATTTTGGTGGAGATGGTAGTTAGTGTAAAACCTCAACAAGTGTTCTACAGCTTATAATAGGTTTCGAACCACTCATCATACACAGCGGTATTTTTATTTGAATAATAGGTGGCAGTACTTGGAATCAAACCCCAAACCTCACATTCTACTAACAATTAAAGTTCGTATCAATATTTTACTAGTATTGTACTAAGTTCCTAGTTCATACGAGGAAACTATTAATTCGTATTTAATATTTAAGGAACATGAAACAAAACCAATACAAGATTTGCCTACCATTGTATTACCAGGTAATAATGTCCCATTGCAGTAGCGATTAAAAAGAGTAAAGAATTAACAATAAACCGACTGGAAAATCTAGAGATTAAAAAAGCTGCTATTTAAAAAAAAATACGGTCAATGACCAAAGCTATGTAAGCCATTCTCTTCTTGTTTATTTGACATATAGTATATGTACTGTTAATTTGTACATCAATGCAAAAACAGATCCGACAACAAAACGGTCCTGATAATAAGAAAAGTGAAAATAGACAACTAGTTTTTAATTTGTTTAAATTTATGGAAAATGAATAGATGAGTAGCATATCAATTCCACTAACTAAAATATTTTAGAATATAAATATTTACAAAAATTCCATTTATTATTGAAATAATAATAAGTACAAAAGAGTACAATGGTTATAGTATGTACTGTACGGCACACTGCAAACCATTGCAAAAAAGTATATATGTTGCGTCCCCTCTAATTTGTTTGTCGCATTAGATCCTTGAGAATGATTGACAGGTCCATTTATATTTGAGACGAAGTATCATTCGAGTTGGAGCTTACTAACCAAGTGGGCCACCGCTGCCCGTATTAGAATATATATTATAGTTAGTATTGTTTTAAATTAATTTGAACCCCAGATCTCATAGCCAGTTCAGTCGGAGCGAACAAGATTAAGCTATTCGATTTTCCCAGACGAAAAAGTATTCAAAAACCGTGAAGTATCGTGAAAAAATGTAAGAAATTCGTGGCCCGCAGGAGAAAAATTGGAGTCCAATTCTAGTCCTTTGTAGTCAGGGTAACAATTTACCATCCGAAGCCGTTGTTAGCACCTCGACACTATAATTATCAAAATGGCGGCCGTTTGTCCATCACCCTGGTAATAAAACACTTGAGATAACATTCCCGAACTTATTTTATTTTATTCTCCGTCTGTATTCGAATAGTGGTGACTGTTGAGCATTTCTGAACTTTGAAATGATTAAATACAATGTTTCCCAAGACGTCACGTTGTGTAATTAATTTTTGACAGACGAGCACTTTCCTTCAAGTTTTCGGGACAAGTGCTGACTTTGTCGACAAGTTGTCTTATCTACAGACACTTTTTTAATTAATTTGAAAACACCTACGTGTATTTAAATTAGTAATTAATGTTAGTTTTCATTATTGGAAACGTTAGCTGTCTACCATAGTGAAATTCATTAGTTCGGATCTCACAAAAAAATTGGAAGAAAAAAATAGTATTTATTTTCAATGTTAGTTCCTGTGATACACTCTCCATACCAGCTAGAGTTCTATGAAGGTAACATTTGGTAAATGCCCTATTCGGTATAAATATATCAATACCGAAGTCACTATTACGTAAATTGATATATTTATTTATTTATATTTTGTTTATCTAATTTTCTAAAAATATGGTTGGAGAATAATTTATCGTAAAGATGGATAAATGGTAAAATTATTGTGAGATGAATAAGCAATTTGCAAAGGTGGAATTAAAATGAGATTATTAATAGGATAAGTTGTGGTATCAAAGCCTGTGCGTCGGGTAGGCAAATTGAGGTTTCTCGTGACAAGAAAATTAAACGCCGGATCGTTTATAATTTAATAATTTTAGATTAATCGCAAGATCGGCCATCGCAAGTGTGTCAAACGAGGGAATCATGGGCAATTTCGATAATATTTGCAATTTGCTAATGCCCAATTTGGAGCCATTATGCCCGACCATACGCGGAAGAGATCATTTTTACACACTCGTGCTTAATGACTATTTGTTATATCATTTGCTCAGCCAAGCATAATAATTTATAGATAATTTCTTCTTTTTGTATCCCTTTATAGTGCTCATTATAAAATTGTGTGTTAATTAATAAACAAGTACATGACCCCTTAACGGCTAAAATACAAGCACGCATCTTCCACGAAATCGTTAATCTCCACGATGTATCCAAAACGTTATTATAATTAAAAATCTGCAATCATTTATAAAGCTTGTCGACGCACTTACACCTACATATTCTTAAATTCGAATATTAACTCATATTATGCGTTCAAACATAATTAAATTAGTCCGTGATACAATGCGTTTGTTCGAAATAATTCAGTAATAGTTTTTTTGACTTCCGGAAGTGTAAACATAACAATCGCACATCTTTATCGTAGGAGCATGAAAAAAAAATGTACACCTAATGAAGTTTCTATTATCATAGTAGGACATCAGAATCTATTGTTTTAAAATAATTAGGCAAGATAAATCAAAATAAACAATTATAGTTATTAACATACCAGGGATAGTTATGAGTATTATAAGAGCAGCAGAAGTGAGCGAGGATTTTAAGACATCTAAGGCCTAGAATGATTCATAACATCCGTGGTTTGTTAAATAGTTTATTGATTTCAGGTTATTAGTAAATATTATTTTACAAAAATTCTCTTGTGAATAACATTTTCGTGATCAAGTCTGTATCGGTTGATATAACAGGTATATTATCCAATTGTCCCACATTTTTTGATAAAATCAGGGATGGGATTTTATAACTCACAACAACTACAAATAACAACTGCACTTCTTAAAATTCAATTAATTAATTTGTAGAGTGTTCTTTATATATGTATGAGTATCTGTAAGTATATATCAACTATAAATAACCTGGGGTGGGATTCTGTAACTACATAACGCACTCAAATAACAGATAATGCGTTATTTGAGTCCGTTATCATAACAAAAGATAAAAAGTATCTGTCACTGAACATTATTTTGTCCACTTCAAAGACTAAAACTTAATTCATAAGTAAGTAATACCTAAATAATCAATAAAATTGTATTTTTTTGTTAAATGAGGATGGTATGATACTTATTTCATCTGAAATTAAATATTTGATTACTATAAAATTTTATGTTTATGTCTATTATTTCCATCGGTTATATAATGTACTCAAACCATAACAGACTTAGTTACAGAATCCCACCCCTGTACTGTTATAGAATAGCAAGTATAGTTTGTAGTTGATATTTGCAATTGATATCATAACAAATCCAAATGATAGCAAACGAAGTTATAGAATCCCACACCTGTACAGCAATATAATTAACATTCCGACTTGACAAAATTACATAGGATACAATTATGACTTAGTTACCCTGCTTACTTTTGTCTACGTAAACCAATGCTTAGTATCCTAAAACCGGTAATTTAGTTACATAGGTTTTATAGTTAAAATGAAAAAATAATAAATATTTTTGTTGGTCATTTGAAAAGTATTTGATAAGAATTGTAAGAAAACTAAGGCAGGATTGTTATTGAAGCTAATAGCAAGAGTTCCTCTCCTGATCCATCATTCAAGTCCCGAGAAGATCTCCGTAATAAATCATTTTAAATGGGATAGATTCTCATTCAAGGTCATTCAGTAGCATATCTCATTCAACATGACTGATGGTTGCTAGAAACTCCCATTAGAGCATATGGTTCGTCTTATCGTGATACAATCTCTGGTCTAGTTCACGACACTACAAAACGTTTCTTTAATCATCGTTTAACAGTTTAAAGAGCAGGAAATTTGACGTGATCCATTTCAAATGCTTCATGAGCAGGAGGATTTCTGATGTAATGAACCTTCCTTTGTTGGAAGAATAGCTCACTATGTGTTAGACAATTGATTCTTCGCTAAGGAACATAAATATATACTCACAAAAGAAGATTTTGCTATGCACAACTATTTTTTTAGAGAAGTAAATTTATCGTAAAAACCAAGTGTCACCAACTATTTGTTTCTTTAAAGTTTAACCGTACAACTACCTAAGCTCATGACGTGGTGACAAAAGGAAATGAAAAATGACTTCCTCATTATAACTTCGATTTGTTGAGGTTTCTGCCGTAATTGCATGTAAAGTAATCTTTTTTGTATATAAAGTTCGCAAGTTCTTTCTTCTTCCTTCTAGAATATCTTTAACGTTATTTTAAGTATATTTTTTATTGTATTGAGGTCTAGGGATTATTTCAAGTTCTCTGCAATCGTTTTTTATAGTTATTAAAATACCTAGAATAGTTATGAGTATCATAACCGCCGTAGACATCATCTGAATTCTGAACATAGAGAGCGAGGATTTTGAGACATCTAAGGCTTGATTCATAACACCCGTCTTTTCAATAGTTTACCGGTTTCACATTATTAATAAATATTATTCTATAACATTCTCTTATGAGTAACGTATTTGTGATGTGTCTGTAAGGGTTGATATGACTCATATAGTTATACTAGAACAAAATAGTTCTCATTTTCTTGTTTTCTGGTACCACAGATGAATACCAAGTCGCTATCGAAACGTCAAACTTTAATTTGCAGGGAATTTATAACAGTGTATTTCTCGCTTATTTGGCTCAAAACGGAAATAAAAAATGAAAAGTATTTATAAACAAACTTCTATTTTTGAAAACAAAAATAAATTTATATTGTACGAAGAGCCCATTGGTATATTATACTTGAAACTCAAAAGTGTTTTTCTCGTAGAAATACCTAAAATAAAAGAAAACTTGATCTAATCAAATCTCCGTTGATGAGAGATCATACCGTTTAGTTTTTTTTCTACAATTATACAGCCAATTAATATTTTGTTTTTGTCTTTTTTTTATGTATATTTAGTCATACTCACTGCAATGTAATATTTGTACTGATTATCCTCGATAAGTTAAAATTGGTATTAAAATAAAATTTAAGTATATTTTTATTGGTTTAAAAATATTTTATTTACATAATTTCTCTTTTTTTCTTTTTCTTTAAATAATAAATTAAAATTTAGTCAAATCTAAACTAAACTATAACTAACTTAATTACACTTCACATAATTTCATAATACAATGGGAATATATTCTATAGTAAACATGGATTCAATATAGAAGTGGTACTATTCTTAAATCGTAATTGTGTTTTAATATATGTAAGTAAATATTATTTTTACTTTTTAAAATTATTATCATAGGAATTCTATTTATCTTATTTACCAATGAAGTAAGAAAGATAAAGAACTATATGCGGATTTTTATTATGATTATCAGTTATTAACCTTTGTCAATGATGTGATACATGGAAGTAACCTGCGCGAAGAAGTTGTAAAAATTGAGGTATCTGTAAGGATGTATGCAAAGTGCAGCCTTCCAAAGGAGGCTAACACCTTGCGATGAGCTACAAACAATGGGTACCGTATGAAGGTATGTGAGTATTAATATTTATGTGTGTGCGAGAGAAAGGGTTGACAAATTGAACGTCGGAATGGCAACGCTTGTTTGTCCGGCACAATAAAACAGCGGCGCAAAAATCCTCCAACGACGTGTGAACAAAGGAAGAAGAAAGTGGCTTGAGATGGACGATAACACGAACACGGACACAGACAGAATCTATTGTAATTTGTAGACACCGGCGTAATGAATGCTAACTTCAGGGCTTTGCTTCATATACAAATATAGGCGTGATGCCCGCTTTTTCTACCCACTTACAAACGGAGGTCAATGGACAAAATCAATATAAACTGTTACACATGAACAATACATTTTTTTTGCTCAACAAAAAATGTTTTAAACTGTTGCACACCTTCGCAATGACAATGAAATAGAAGATCGTAAATGTTTTCTTATTTTTCATCGATAATCACTTATAATTTATTTAATTTTTTAATTATTTTTATTAATCAAAAAAGAATTCAAAATAATACTACTCGTATAATAATACGATTAATGTTAGAACATTTTGTTTTGTAGGTACCTATTATATTTTTCTGTCAGAATTTATTGAAGTAAAAGAAACCAACGATTCCAGTTGTGCAAGTACATATCATTTTTCAGGACTATTCCAGAAACACTGAATAAAATCAGATATTTCTGTACTATATCGCATAATTATATTCTTCAAGATTATTAGTAAAAAAAATTTAAAACACTTGTAAAAAAATAAAACTCCAACCTTTTTTTCTTCTGAAATCAACTGAAATTTTAGAGTACACCTTTTTTGAAAATTTAAATTATTTAATAATAAGTTTTTCCTAAATACCTAATCTATTTTCAGTTATTATTTTCAGGATTATGAACTAATCTTATGTTAAATAAAAATAAACTCAATGTTCGCATTCCATTTTATTGTTAAATACGTATGTTTCAGCTTAATATTCAGTACAATAGGTCCTGAAAAAAACATTAATATAGAACTTAAGCATTAACTTGTATTATATTTCAACAGTTTTATCTATAATTTGTGCTTATATTTTATATATACAGGGTGAATACTGAAAACATTGACATAGGGAAATAATATGGGAAAACAGTTTTTTGCTGTTTCCATCTGGCCCGCTAAATAAAATCGGATGTATATGGTATCCTTAGTTAGATTACTTAATTTTGCATCTAATAAAACCAAATGTTGTGTAATATGGCCTTTTCTAACTGAAATATTTGATAAAAGAAATTGTATTTTGAAGGTTATCCTTCATATTTTCGAATAAGAAACGTCTAAAACAAAATGCTCCATACCCGAG
Organism: Stenolophus ochropezus; assembly: GCA_035578165.1. Classification (NCBI taxonomy): domain Eukaryota; kingdom Metazoa; phylum Arthropoda; class Insecta; order Coleoptera; family Carabidae; genus Stenolophus; species Stenolophus ochropezus. Next base: position 11,854,495 of record JAQOWZ010000019.1, on the reverse strand, counting down.
TGGATAAGAGGGCGGATTCATAATATAAATAATCTACAAGACCTGGTTCGAGACCACCATATTGTTTTTATTGTGATCATCTTTTAACTATTGTATTAATTATTTTTAAACCACCAGAAAATTTCTTCAGATAATTAATACCAGTTTTATAATTATAATAATAATTATTATTATGTCTTCTTGATACATAGATACTTTATAAAGAGGAAATATTTTGACGAGGCTGAGATGATTTCTTTCCCAGAATTTGAACCCAAACCTTATCGATCGGTATTGTTATCCCAGTGTGATTAGGCATTATATTTAAATGAGGCTACTTAGTACCAACAATGTAGAAATGATGTGAGTGCCAGGCGCAGCAAATAAGAACCGTCGCATCATCATCCCGGTTGTTTATTTGCGAGTAAGTGCGCTAAATCACTCTTAATCCTCCTCTCTGTCACCGAGTCGGCACAGATATTCGGTCAGTCATCGATCATTGTGACGGTAGTAGAATTATCCCAGACACGAGGAACGCTTTGTCGGTGTTTCCGATCCTGATTTTATCGGCGACTCGTGGCTACGCTTCAAACTATTCTCTGGGCCACGACTCCCGTCTAGATTACACCAAACACTTAACTTTACATTCGATAGTGATGCTCACAAGTGTTAATTATGATGGAAGGCTTCAATTATGGGATTTACAGATTTATCTCAGCAAAGAACATTATACAGCAATGTTTTTTTAATAGCAAGAATGAATATGTCTTCAAACTGAAATTTATTGTTACAGATTATTTAGGCTAATTTAGTTTAAGTGTAAACAGGCGGAATAGGAAATAAAATGCAATGAATTCTTTAATATTTCTGCCATTTTTTATGTTATGCAACACGATTGAGAACACTATAATTATTGACTTAGCGAGGTACGAAGCAACTGAAGGATACAAGGCGCTTATCAATAATGGTCTTCTCAACCATGGTATGTACATATTTTTTTTTCTCTACCTACTAACTCTTAAATCTTACTAACGATTTTTTTACTGACGGTAACATTTTGACATGAATATTTACTTGTTTCTTAATACACACAAAAATATAGTAGATTGTAGTTTTTTTTATATCTTTCTACTACAGGGATGGGCAATGCAACCTCCCTAGATTTGAAGGTGAATTAAAAAAAAAACTAGTAAATATACAAAACTTTTATTGTTAGTTAATATTTTTACAGTAAGGGAAGTTTAAAATTACCTAGTTTTAAAAATAATTTCTTGCAACTTGCGGCAGTTATTTTTAGTATATTGCTGCTGGCTGATTCAAAGATTTTATATACATTTCCTGCATTAAATTCTTTAAGACTTGACGCAAAAATTAATTTTAGATCATGGTGACATATCGAACAGAATTCACGGTAACGCTCGATTTCCTTCATAAGAAAAGTAAGGACTAATTCTTCTGTGTTCGAGAGTTCCGTTGTCATCCATTTCTTTTCATAGACACACTTTCTGTTTCTTTGAAGTTGTCAACCCACAATAGAACTGATTTTCGATCGGCAACTAAACCCCGAGGGGGGATTTAGTAGCGAGTACGAAACGCACGCTGCACTGCTACGATATAGTAGTTTTTCGAAAAATATAGTGCGCTACCAAATAAACGAATGAGAATTTTAAAGATAACTTCCCGACTATCTTCTACTTTTGCGACTATCCTCGCCCTTCTATACGACATCTAATACCTTCACAATTAGCGATTGAAAATATGGAGGTTACTTATGATATACTTATTTAAATTAGACCCCAAATTTAAATTGTTAATCTACTGTTACAAGTTTTCTTGAGTTTAATGAGTAAAATAATATTTTTAATTGGAGGCTTGAGTTTCTTTGATAAGTCACAGTTTATAATATTGACCTAGTTCAATTTCTCATATCAAATAAAGATAAATAATGGTGGGTGTCTAAATTAGTAAAAAAAAATAACTTGCAAATCTAAAGTTGTCCATTAGAAAAGTAAATATTAGCAGATTAATTTTTGAAAGTAAAAATCCTAATGAATGCTAAAATATTTAATATTAATTCCACTTTTACTTTGACAGTAATTTGCTTGAATGCAAAAGTGCAAATAATATAAGCATAATTCTTAAACAGCAAATAGAAATTATTTTTTATTTCTATTTTCTATTTCATGATTTCGGCATCATTTTACAAATTCCCGAAATAGACGAGTAGATATATGCTGTAACAAAATTAGGTTAGCTTGAGTTTTGCCTATTAACCAAACACATAAACATTATTCTTTAACACTGCGGAAACGAAACGAACCTAACAAGAACGAGAATAAGCATTGACCTTATATCTACATGAATATATGCTCATAACATACACAAGTTATTGTCGTTTTACTTATCTTAATAACTGATGATAATACTCAATGGTTAATAAATTTTTTTGAAAGTTACTCACGCGAATTAGAATGCAATTATTAACCAATAAAAATACAAGTGGATTAATTAGGTCACTCGGTTTTTAGATAACGTAAAGATGTAAAATTGTAAGTGTTTTCAGAGATAACACAGATTGTTCTACATTTAACAATTATATATACTACATTACTAAATTGTTAGATTATGTTATTAAAAAAGAAATCATCAAAATAGTGTTCCAATTATTAGAAAAAGAAACTGAGATGACTTTTACCGAGAGAACATTTTTTAAAGCTCAAAAATAAATTTTAGGATTAAATATAGTACCTACTAAAAATATTATTAAAATATTTCAATATTATTAAATAAATTTTTTTCTATTACCTTTACTATTAGGATTTTTAAAAATATAAAAATACATGCGTAATTTTTGTATATGACAAAGATTTGCACCTGGCTCCTTTTACTTGAATTTGTAATGTACAAGTTGTTAAGGAACTTCATAAACAAGAATATTGTGTTGTATAAACAAAAATGTGAATTAAAATTTATATTGTTTCTTTTTTGTTTCAAGGTAAATTCTATTCCAGTAAAATGCAAATTATCTAATCAACAACTACTTCTGCAGAAACGATAAATTAGTTTTAAAATTTCTTTAGAGCGAAGTCCATTTACTGTAAACCACATTAATAACTACCTGTACCGTCTAACATAAATTCTAAACTTTGTCTCGTTAATAATTTATACCAGTAAGACATTTGTTACATTAATGTACCTAAATACACGATCATATTTCATCGCAATGCAATAAATGTTAATTAAAGAAAACATGGCTACATCATAACACCAGTCGGATGACATCGCGAAGTGAGGTTAGGATTTGCAGAAACAAATTTAAACTGAACTTAAATTATTAATTAAGTTGTACAGTTTTAAAATTTTATGTATTTTATTTTAAGAGACAGTTCAAAGTACAGGCGCCAGTAATTTAATATGACATACGCATTTCCTGCTGAGGTCGAACTTCTGTCTAGCAGAAAAGAAATAAATATGTGCCAAGTCAACAACAGTTTCTTAGAAAAATATACTTTGCATAATTTTAAACAATTTAAATTTTGTTTATCATATAAAAATTAATTGCTTGCCTTAACAGATTTACTAAATTCTTTAAATAGTTTATTAAAATAAAATTTTATATTTTCTTTTGCCTTTTATTAAAACATATATCAGAATTATTATCTATTAAATTGATGGAGAGATGAGGAATTATAAATTTAAATTTTCTAGTAATATTTAAATAATTGTTTGCATTTCCTACTTATTTTCTGTTACAATTGATACTTAAAATATGTAATTTTTACTATAAAATCGCATTTTTCCATCTCAATTTCAATTTTTCGCCCGGGAACTTTTTTTCCAATATTTCTCATTTGACTGGAAGTAAATATCGATGTAATGATTCTAAATTTTCAAACAATTAAATTTGTACACGTTAGAATAATCTGAAAATTGGTACACTTCTGTAATTTTGCCCGTAGAATTTAAGGGGGGTAAATAAAAAAAAAGGTTTTATTTTGAAAGCAAATATCTCGGAAACGGCAAGAGATACTTGAATTCTATATGAAAACTTAGAATCAATGCCTCGATACAACTTACTAGTCCAGAAAATAAAATATTTTGAAAAAAAAATCCCGAATAAAAAATTTAGTTTAGAATTTTTAGATTTTCTCATTTTTCACCTAATCATTCAAAAGAACATAGATTTAGCGAAACATTTCTTTTTATAACTTGTTCCGTAGAACTAAATAGTGCAATAACTGAGATTGTATCTTTACTCATGTTTGTAATATGCTCAAAAAACACACTTTTTGAAGCTATACTTTGAAAGCAAATATCTCTGAAACGATAAGAGATCATTAAATTCCGATTCTAAATTTGATATCAGCACATCGAGATGTATTTAAAAACATTGATTTCAATAATCGAAAAAAAATTCGAAAGTACGTAATTTTTAAATATTTATGATTTTTACTTCGAAAACTTAAAAATTTATATTTTTACATTCAACAGTGACTGGAACTGGTAGTAGGGAATTATGTGCATATTAGTTTTTATAGTGTCTATTAGAATTGCACCTTTTCATTTGCCTTTCACAAAATAAAGTAAAAAGTCATCCAAACACCCATCCAGCCTTATTCCTGGGACGGTCACGAAGGCATTGTTTGCCGTAAGTTACGACGCTGCTACGCATGCGTAGTCCCGCACACGAAGCCACGCGGACAATAACTTAACACAATTCGCAGGACGAAGACAGCGAGCAGTTCCTGATTGTCGCGCTAATGAAATACGCGGATTCTAAGTACGCGTGGGCCACAAGTCGGAAGCTGGATTCAGATTACTCGCTGATTATTTCTAGCTGTTTAACTGATTTCAGATGTGGATTTGTTAATCAGTATCAAATGCGGTAGGTAGCATAATTAGAGTTGTCGTTCATTAGGAGAAACCCAGTCTTTCATTTCATGAGAATGGATACAATAGCAAGCGTTAATGTACTGAGTAAATCAATCTACTGATCGAATTCATTCCAAATAAGTCAACATACATTTCTGTGTGTATCAACAATCAACATACATTTCGATTTCTATGTATTTGTAATTTTTTTGTTGCTCATTTGTTAAAACAGATACGCATTCACTCATTTTTTTATTTATCAATTTCTAATTCTATTTTGCGATATTTATTTAACTCAAAATTTGCTCCAATTCAATTCTATTTGTAATCTGTAAATTATTTCTAATTTTCATTCTATTTCTTCACAATTGCTGTGTTTATTTTCTCTAAAACGTGCTCCAGTTTACTTATTTCCTCATCTATTTACTAACTTATGTTCTTGTTCTCAATTCCTGGCCTGGAGTTTCCAAAGAAAAATTTTGAAAAAGAAATTTACAAATATATTGCAAATTAATTTTATGGTAATTGAAGAACAATGTTTTTATACATTATTATAAAATGTTCAATATTTGTAATTAAATAATTCAAAAATGCATTTTGTTTTTAAAGTAGGACATCACTATTTTTACTTTTTTTCTTAAATATTAATTATTTATTTACTATTACGATTTTTTGTAACATAAAAGATACATATGCAATATATTTATTTGAAAATTAATATTTAAAAATAATATTAAATTGAATAAAATCGTTACATTTGTTACCTAATTATCATATAGGCACCTAAAATAGTTCAATAAAACTTAATTTTGTTAATTAACGAGTGACAAAAATATCATTTAGATCACGATAGCGAAGCTGGAGTGGTTTAAGAGTAATTTTTAAACCGTGTTGTTACTTCGTAGCAAATATGAGTAAATTTTATCAATTAAATTCATAGCTCCAATTATATTTACTTGATTATTTCACGAAAAACATAAAAATTTTGATATCAACAAAATGCAACCATGACTATGATACTGCGGATCTATTAAATTTGTTAACTGAAAAACTATCTGCAGCCATCAAATAAAGTATTTTGATTACGAGAAAATGACGTCTGTGGAATAATTATATGTATGTGACAACTAATACATCATTGAAAAGACAAAAAAGTAGTAGTTTTAATTTTACCAAAATAATTCTAGATTCTAATTTAAAAAATAAAATAAATAATCGTTGCTTTTAAATCATATTTACATATTTTTATATGTATGTCATCAAATAGTATATTTAATTTAATAAAACTTTTATATGAAGCAAATTTTTCTATTTACTATAATAAAAAAGTTAAGAAGGGGTTCGTCTATTCTAATATACACTTTATAATACATATTGAATATGAAAAATCAAAAAAAAATATAAAATAATATTAAACAATCTTGTGGCGTATGTAAAATAAGTGTGAAATATATAAAGTAATTAACGAAAATTGGAAATAAACCTCTAACAAAATGTTAGTGATAGAAGCGATTAAAATTAGCGATAAACATGTCAACGAAGCGATTTGGTTTTGAAGTGAAAACAATTTAGTTGCTTAACGCGTCTGCATCTACGCCATTTACTAAATAGATTACGAGCAAGTTTGACAAATATGTCCTAGTTAAGATAATTTCATGTAAATATCTGAAATTCATGTCGAGATAAAAATCCAGAGTCGCTCGCCTACGCGGAATATCAAATGGCACGCCGGCCAATTTGCTCCCAGCTACCGACAAACTTAATTTGTGAAATTATGCTGTAAATTTTATACAAATCACGAGCAATATCATTTTTTTAAGGGCTTGAAATAGTGCAGTTAGAACTTTATTAACAAGATAGTAAATTCAGTCGTAACATAAACCAAATGGTTTCTCTCTCAGTCGTAGTAATAACTAGTAATAAATATGCTAATCTCTGCTTACGGTTTTAAAATAAAATACATTCAATTTTCTTCACACATTTCCCAAAACAGTTTCATTTTCATAGATAGAATCTCGCGTTACGTAAATTTATACGGCGAGTATTTCCTTTCCAGGTGAGGAGAAAAATGCATTTTTCCTACGAGGCGACAAATGGCTTAGTGCGTTAGTTCCTTACAAGATATACTACACATCCTATAAACATGCGCTTAAGTTAATCAGCGTATTTTATGCATGAAAATACTCGTTTACTGATCAATAAATACCTGTTGGATAGTATATAACAAGTGCAGTGTCTATCGACCTCTGCAATTAGGGATGGGAATGAATGTACTTGTTGGAAAATAAACTAGGCATGAGTGAAATTGTAGTTGAGGTAATTGCGGGAGGTACAAGCTTTGGAGGCTTGTACGAAAGCGTTTCCTTTCGGTTTTTGCCCAGGAGTCGCTCGTAGTCCACTTACAGCCGCATTATACTCGCGATTATAATTCACTTCTTCCTATCTACTTTGTATGCGCATGCATATTAATATCGTTGCAGGCGAGCCCGATTTATCCTTTATCTTCACTTTTAGATTTAGATACTTGCATACATTATATCGACAACTCTACAAACTTGCAAATTCATCATTTTCAATTAGACAACTTTCCGAACAATGTATAACTCCTGTGTACTACTAAATATAAAATCGACCGATGTGGATTGATGGTAACATTCGCGATCACGTACCAGCGGTTCTGAGTTCGATTCCCGGCTAAGGTGTAGATGATAACTAATTACAATTGTTATAATAATTTATGTAAAACTGTCATCTCTAATTAAATATCACCATCATGTGTGTAATATGAAAACTGATCACCGCAATTATTTTCTTCACTATTATAGTCAATGTGTATTTCTTCTTCATCAATTCAAATTTATAATTGAAATGTACTTTTTTTATTAATTTTATTCTCCAATTTCTGTATTTATTATCTCATATTCTTACTATAATAATCATTCTAGTTTCGGGATTTATATCTTCCAAACTTTATTGTAAATTTAATTTAAATTTTAGATATTAGGTCTAGAGTTTATAAAAAATATAGTTACAGATCTGTTTTTACTTTTATTTGCCTAATGTTTCTGATTTTAGTACTTGCTCATTTTTATTTATCTCCTTTTTCTTATTTATATGTCCTACTATTTACTCTAATTTCTTTCTTAGTTATTCTAATCATTTTTCTTAAAATTTGTTTTGGATGTTACTTATTTTTATTATAATTATCGTTTGATAGAAAATATTAGAAAATCATATATCCTTCTAATGACTGAACTAAAAAATATTAACTAAAAATTCAGTAAATCAGTATAAATAACTATTATATGTGGACAAATCGATTGGTTTATTTATTTAATTTTTAAAACCATATTCCAAAAAGTGTCGACAACTTTTTCCATTTAAGTAAGAAAAGCTAAGTAACTATAATAATTTAAAAAAAACTATATTTTATTTAATTATTTATATTTTCATAGTCGGTTACACCAGTATTACTTAAATTTTAAATTTCCCTTAAGTAGATAACATTAGAATAAAATTTTCAATGAATTATTCAACATTACAGTCAAAATTTTGTTTAGCATTTTTTTGTTTAAGTGTGGCTTCAAATTTAAGCCTTGTTGGTGCATCCAAAATTTAGAAACTACCAATAAATATGATTTGTTTTTGAAATATGAATCTCTAAGACCAAATTTTATTGTGAAAAGTAAAAGTAGAATCAATCATCCCAAATTCCTGAGTTTTCCGAAGACCTTGGAAGGTCAAAGTCAGAAGAAAGCAGAAACAGATTAATTTGGTGTTTTCATTAACAACCATCGGTCAGATTTTCTTGGATTGATGTCCGAAAGCTGCTTTCGTTTCGAGTGACATTTTAGTCCAATCCGCCTCCAAAGGAAGCGATTAATATAACTCATTAAAATTGGAGAAACTAAATTCTTAACAAGGATTCTGTCGATATTTAAAATATCTCTAATTTTGCAAAACAAATGCAATAACGTTTTTAATTCTAATATGTTCTGTTTATAGCCAATAACAATTTTATTACTAATAACATATTGATTATTGTAGGATTAATGAAAAATAATTTAATATCTATGAAATTTCATATAAACACATATACAGTATTAGCTATAAATATAACAAGTTTTGAGAATTTTATAAATATATGACATACTGATTAGTACCCAGAAACATGTTTATTCTATATGAAATTAATTTATATTAAATTTACATAAATGAAGTAAATTTCATATTGTTCTTTTTTGTGTGGATATAAATACAGCAAGTTTGTATATTTAATGCACATTTTCTGAAATCGGCTGCTTAATTATTTAAAAATTTGAATTAGTATTTATAAATCACGTATTGTGAAATGATTGTGATGATTTGAAAATAAATAATTTTATGGTATGAAGATATTTTATAAAATAAAATTTCGCAAATGTATTATTCACATATGTAAATTATCCTAAAAATAAATCCTAAATAATATTTAAAGTCATTATTTAACCTTGAAAATAGGAAATTATTTTTCTCCGTTTTTACTTTATGTTGCCAAAATTGGTTGATAAACGTCAAAAATAACTGACATAACCCTACTTTGTTTGCGACGAATACGTCTAGTTCTATTGTAAGTGATTATTTAATATATGGTCATAGAAAAATAGACTGGACAACTCGAGTGAAATACTTATATCGACGTGAACGTTTGAGACATTCCACTTCGGGTCGTGCCTGAAAATTCGTTTTCGTGCGATATAGGCATCATATACACTCGTCCAAATTATTGATAATTGTCAAAACTTACTATATTTATAGCCAATACTGTAAATACATGAAATGCGACAAAGCTGTACTTCATTTCAATTAAAAATTTAAAACTTGTATTGTGTTAAATACTCTCCGCACCTTCCCAATTAATTATTCATACAATAAAATAATAGAAAAGTACAACAACGGTTAAGCACAACGACCTTGAGGTATTCTGTGTTTATAGTTTTTGTCAACAATTAAACATCTACAAAAAGAAACGGCAGTATTGAAAACATAGTAACGATGGTTATTAACAATTGCTACATCTTCAGGTGATAATTATTAACAGATATCAATCGGCACAACAAGGTGTACTGTTATTTAAATTATACATCTTAGCTACTTTAGTCCTTTACATCTGCCTGTCATGTAAATTAACATTAAGAATGTAATTTATGATGTAAACATAAATACCTAATCAACAGTTAAATATAGTTAAAAACGAAGGTAGCAATGATTCTTTTGTTCTCCATAATCATAAAAAAAATCAAACTTAATCTAACTAAGATATTTTTTTCGTCACATGTTTTACTTGCATTTGTATTTTCTATTTTGATAAAGATAGACAAAGCTAGGATTTTAACTCATTTCAGATCAATCAATTAGGAATATCAGTATTAATCAATATTACTTTATGTTTTGAAAAAAAAATCTAATACAAGTTGGCCCACATTTTCTTGAATGGGGTCAAATTATTATTTAACTAGGATAAAAACCATAAAAGAAGTTGTAAATTACTGCGAAAAATTCCTACTATTTAAAAAATGTTAATTAAGTTTTGTTGTGACCATAAATATTTTTACTGAAAGACCATTAATGTCTCTTTAAATTAATTACTTATTAATCTTTACCAAACTGATCACTTCGAATTTATTTGATCAGATATCTATAATTTTAAAAGAGCTACCGACAAAATAAATATTGAGACATGATAATAAATTAATTCTGTTGTACGCCTACTGGATCTCATAAAACAATTTATAAAAATTCTGTCGCCCACTTGAAATGTAAATTTTCGCGAGCAGTCATAAAGAATTTCAGCTGTGAACATTTTTGTAAACATCATTCTAGATTAAAACTTTATGTAGTGTAAAATAAATAATTCAGAGACATACAACATAGTTTATTTCTTTCACATACATCAAATGAAACATTTATAGATAGTAATACAAGTTTATCATGAAAGATGATAACATAATTTATTACATTTAACATTATGAATTGCTGTACTTCAGTATGTTTGTATATAAATTATATATCTGTGTCAAATTGATACGCAACGTAACAATATTGGTTTTTACTTAGTACAAAAATTATTTTAAATTTTGAAACATGAAGTCATGAAAACTCAATAAATTAATTACTTTTTTTTCCTGACTTTTTGCAATACAAATTCACTTTATATTTTGTTTGGTAGCTACTAATAAAGATGTCAAAGAAAGGTGTGATAGCATGTATATGTAAACATCCAATAAACATGTCAATCATTCATCCTCAAACAGAATACAAAATCGTTTTAAAAATAAATATCAGTTTACAATTCTTCAACCAACAATTTTGTTATAACTCAAGCTTCACTCCTCGCTACTGTTTTAATTTTAATTTAGTTTTAATTTTATATTTTAGTCACATGAAAAGTATATCATATGCCTATATGCATAATTATTCCAAATGCATTGTTTAGTTTTAATTTTAATTCTATTTTCATTTTTTATTTGCAAGAATATTCAAAATCCGTACTTTATAAACCCAAAAATTAAAACTGTCAGCTGTCACAAAATGTCGAATTTACGTCTCCGAAAATATAAAGAAAATTTATATTGTATATCATAATTAAATATTAATATTATCCAAAATTGAATTTAAAATGGATTATGCTGTGTTGTACATAGAAACTGTAAAAGAGGAAGAATTTGTGGTATTGTTGTAGCTGTAATTTTAGTAAAAAACTAACAATATAAAAAGAAACAGATTTGAATGGTGTTATATCATGATATAAAAAAATAAAAAGAAAAATTAAAACATAGCAAGAAACAGCTTTTCTCTATTGTAATTAAAATTAAAACTAAAACTTAAAATTAAAACCGTAGCTGTGAATAAGCCTTAAGAAACGTACAAAATTCAGGAGTCATTGATATTATCTTTTGTTTTATTTTATAAATGTGAAAATACGAATTTCATAGAAAACTGAGTGATTTTAACTTTTACTTTTACAAAACTTGTCTTCGTCTCGTGTTGTAATTTTTGCATGCTTTAAATAACCACCTTTGTCTCCTCACTTATTTCATAAATAGCTCTTATTTTCGTTTTAAAATCCATACATTTCACAAATAGTGACTTCTATAACAAGTACTAATTTATTAATGAATAGTCGTAAATGTCCCTATCTGCAAATTGAATATTAAAAGCGGTGTAGAATCTTTGTCTGCCGTGCTGCGATTGTATCTGTCACAGTTCCGAGAGTTCCTGGAGCTGTCATCAACCGAAGACAAATATTCCAGAGGTTAACGATCAAGTTACCAAATCAGCGACTGTCAGTTGCTGACTGGTTGTTTCGTCGCGTCGCACCAAATCAGATACAGGGCGTGCATCTCATTCATGTGCAGCATGGGAGGATGCATACATCATCGTGATGTACTCGTTTCACAAACAAGAATATGTCTTCATATTCCAATAAACAAATAAAGCAAAACGGATATATTTATGCATGAAATATAAAGACAAACACTTGATGTATGTCTCACCAGTTTATTGAAATACTGTATTTATTTCATCTTATTTAAATAAATGTTTCTGTTTTCAATAATAAGATAAACTAAATATTAAAATATCTAATATAGGGTGTCAGAATGTTACATCCAAAATTTTAACTTCTTATATTCGCTAGTATTCGAGTAATAAATACAAAATCCATCTACACATCCATCTATCCATCCATCCACAAACATGGACAGATATCACCGTAAAAATATTAAAATCGTGTTCTATGGACTTCAAAACGTGCTTACTGCTTACTGAGTGGCGAAAGGTAAAAATAAACTTCTATAAAATCGAATTGTACAATTACTAGTCCAATGTAGGGTTATAAATAAGGTTCGTCATTGAATTCTTTTACATACGTAAAATATACATACTTTATTTCCCGCAGTTGATCCTCTCGTCATGAATTTCTGTTGCAAGAATTGTTAAACTTTTATCTTGCATTCTAATCGTATACACACAGTATAGGTGACAATTTTATTCACTATCTCATATTGTACGAGTTACTGAGGGATACATGCTATCTGCGTCCAACCAAAGACAAAAATGAAATAGAAACTATAGTGTAACCTCGGTAACGGATATTTTCAAATATTTAATTGAGTGCCATTAATGTCATTAATATCATTTATGAAAGAGATTTTAGCGTTGGCAATTTGTGCTTCATTGTGTATTGGTAGTTTCGTTTTTCCTTAGTTTAATCTACAACTCTTTTTATATGTTTCATCTATTATTATATTTGTATATAATTCTGTCAGTTTTGACAATGACTTACTTCAGAAATTACACGATTTCACCCGACAAGATGTCATCAATCCCCCGTTCCCTTAATGATTTAAATCACAAGGTTACAATTAATGACATGAAGATCAACTGCGGAAAATAGAGTGAATATTTTTTATTAAATTAACGTGATTTATAATATGTCTTTTATAAATGTTTCCAATACATAAAGAAACGTGAATTATAGAAAAGATAATTGGTAAGTCAATATTTGTACAAATTAAAAAAATAATATCTTCCGGTCAAAAATAGAAATAAATTTAAAGAGGTATTAATGATTATTTTTTAAACAACAATACCAGGTCTCCTGTATTTTTTTTTAACTCTAGTGTAAAAAGTAATTTGTGTAATAAAACGAAGTTTTTATCCATAAAAATAAACAATTAAAATCTCGTTTTAACAGGTTTTTAACGCGATATTTTCAGAAGCTTCTACGAAATGTCGTCCAAATGAAATACGGCGAATAATTGTAACTTTTCGCGTGATATGCAAATTTCGCGTGTGTTCAAGGCAGGGTAGGCCTGGCCCCGGCGGCACAGTCCCCCTCAAACCGGCCCTGATCTTGTTAACGGTCCGACTCATCCACGGCGCTAATAATAACACGTCATTTTTGACGCTACGGTAATTATTTATTCTCGTTTTAACTCGCAGGTATGTTAATTTTATTAATGACGACATGACATATTAAAACAAGCAAAACACCTCCTTGTTTTGTTTCTAAACAAGAGCGACATTTCGCGAATTCTTCGCAGGAAATTCGGTGATTTTTTGTTGGTGTAATTATATAAAAAGTTATAGAAATAAAACTTGTAAATCAATATGCTAATTGATTAAGATCTACTGTTAGAAAGATCTAAAGTGGAAGTCGATGTTCGTAATCGATCGAATAATCTACTCCACTTAACGCTGTCGTAAAAATGCGATTGTTTCACAAAACAAAAACAACATCTGATATTTGTAAAACAGGAGTAATGACAAACGTCATTGGAGAAAACTGAACTCTTCTGACCTTCCTAATGAGTACCTACTTCTTACAGGGCCGGCTTCTTCTTAAAACCTTACAAATATATTCATTTGTCTTCTATTTTATTTACTATTTCTCGCAACATCTAATATCATTTCCTAAATTTAATATACAAATACGAATGCAATGTCTTTAATTTTAAAACTTTATTAACTAACAACTATATTGTTAAATATTATTAGTGTATTTACAAATGCCAACAAAATAAACTTAAACCTTATTTAAATTCTCAAAAAATATGTATATTTAAAAACTTGTAAAAGATAATTATTATTAATTTAGGTATGCAACCAATGTATTTCATTATTGAAACTGTATTCATTATAACTAACAACTATTATTAAATATTATTAGTGTATTCACAAATTCCAACAAAATTAATTGAAATCTTAAACAAATATTTTTTTTATACTTCCCTTAATTTAATTTAGATATGCATTACATTGCATTTCATTATTGAAACTCTATTAATTATAACTAATAGTAATTTATTAAATATTATTAGTATATTCACAAATACCAACAAATTAAATTGAAATCTTATTTAAATTTTCAAAAATTATATTTCCTTTATAAGAAAACAAGGAGACCAAAATATTTTATTAAAGATAATGTGTAGAAAAGTCTTTATGTAAAAGATAGTAATAAATGTAAGTCTTTATTTTTAAAATAAAGAATATACAGACGAATCTCTTATGAGCAACTTACAACATTATCATTCAAAACAGAGTCAAATATTTTAAAAATAGAACTAAAATTCGTATTGGATATATTAATGCATAAAACGATAGATGTATATATATTTATTCAAAAAAATGAAGAATCATAGTATCAATTTGAATTGTTTTATTCGTTGTTTTCGTCTCTTACTAAGCAGATTTCAAAATGTGGTTGTAACATTCTTATTAAAAAAAAATCTAAAAATTGTGATCCTCAGGGTTTCCTACAAAACCGGCACTGTTGAGCCAGTAGAAAAATCCAAAGCCTTCTGTTCCATGAGGAGAAATCCAAGATTTGCATATTGAATAACGACACGAATTGATTAAACAGCATTTTTTCAGCTACTATCTATTTGCGATCTACACACCCAGCAACTAAACCGATATCTCATTTTCTTAGAATAGAGAATTAGCCATAAAATAAATCCTCTTTTAATGACACACATATTGAAAACCGCGAAGTGCTGCTGGAAAAGTCGCCGCCATCATAATGAATCGTTAGAAATTTTTATTTGCAGATGAGTGCAACATTCAGACCGTGAGAAGGTATAGAAGGTATATAAATAATAATTGTTTAATTTGTTCCCGACTTTCCTTTGTGCTTCTATTTACAAATAATTAAAACAGAGCCGTATATCTGGCAGGAAATAATACTATATCGTTCAGTATTAATGGACAATACAATAGCTATAACAAGTGATTAAATATCATTCGTAGTATAGCAGAACTACTTGTACTAAATACTGTAAGTAAAAATAATCACGGAATACTTTCTTCAAATAAAACAACATGGTTTGAAAAGAGAATCAGCGTTATTTAATAATGGGTTATATATGACCACTGCCGAATTGAAGGAAAAAAAAATGAACCATTGTGACTACCAATAATAATGATCAAAATTATATATTATCTTATAATTAGTATTTGAAATTAAAATTTATATACCGGCGCCATACCTCTAACGTCACTTAGGAGAATGAGAGAGCAGTTTACTTAAAGAAGTGGAAATATAATTAAACTATTTTTTTTACTTAATGATCGAATAAATGTTATTAATGATAAATTAGTCATAAGTCATAACTATTAATGAAACAATGTACAAGATATTAATATAGGCAACTGATAGAGTAAAAAAAAAATATTTTGATATTACACAACAAATTGTTTTGGTGGTAAATGTGGTTGGCATTGAAATATCAACTGTCAACATTGTCAATATCGTAAGATTCTCGAAAGCGTGTTCAGTGTTTACATACTTCGTTTTAAAAATCGAATCTGGGTAATCTGCCAAATGCAGATTTCAAGATGCAAGGAATTCAAATCCTCTATCCAATTCTTATATGTGATATCACATATAAAACTTTATTTATTATTGTTTTTCTCCAAAATTATCACCAATTAACCGATTTAAAAAAATATGAGTATTTTTATTTTTGTACAGAATCATAAAATAAAAGAAAAGACGATGATCATATTCCTGATTTATTTACTATAGGGTTTTCTAATTATTATTATTTCTAATTTAATTTTACAATTTTATAGAACATAATACAGTAAAAAATAGTATGTTTGATAAAATATTAAATAATATAGATACAATTGGTTAAAATATTACTGACAACCTTTGTGGATATTCAAAGGAATTTTCTCTTTTTCAAATTACTTGATATTTAAAATGAACATTCGTGAAATAGAACACATAAATGAAAGGGTAAAGTATAAAACATTTTCTGTTCCAATGTTAATAATAATCCTGATCTTGAACTATCTTTGGCAACGCACGAAAGCTTTCTATTGCATATTAGGCATTACGGTATTAAATGTTTATTATTATATTCCTGACCTATATGATTACCGCCAGTCTGTAATTTGAGCGCGGTGCATTGAAAAAGTGTCATACCATTCCGATTCGACAAGCAGCCGATAAGGCATCTGCATTCGATACGCTGTACAGACAGACCTTTCTTTTCAGGGAAGACACTTGGAAACTAAAGATGGAAACGTTCAAAATTCAACTATCACGAGAAATAGAATTAATATCATACACAGTTGTAACGATATGGAATGTTTTCCATATGTTACTAAATACAGATCTAAGCGTTTGTACAGTTGATCTTAGATTCAGAATCGTCACGTGGTAGTTTTAGATTTGAATTACGAAAACTTCGAGTAATAGAAAATACACAAGAAAAATGTAGAAAAATTTGTCGTTTATTTTAAAGAACCCAGTATTGTTTTTGCTTTGTATTTTAAAAGACCTCGTTTTTTTTTTTATAAAATCGTCCATTAAATTCAAAGAACTGTCGATATATAAAAGTTTTTAGATTTTCAATTTTGCTCAAAATACACTAAGCAAATTTAATGTTTTACAGATAAACCACGTCCACCTCTTAACATAATCACTGTTTTAGTATATTAAGACATAACCTTGAGATGTTTGACATACGTGAAAGCGGTTCATCGTTTCCATCTTCTGTTTTAAACATAATCGCAGTCTTTGTCATTGCGTATAAACACAAAGTATACAAACTTAAAACTTTTGTCATAGTCAATAGTCATAGTTTTATTTGGGAGATAGAGCAAATAGGTACATTCTTGCAGTATATTGTAAATTCTGTTTTCAGATGGTAAACACACACAGCGAAACAAAAAGTAAAGCAAAAACAGAGGCTTTCAGCTGTCAGAATTATTTTGGCTACTTCACTACAAAAATCCAATTTATGAAAACTATATGTACAGGGTGTGCAACTAAACGCGGAACATAAGGCTTTAACATGGGATTTCAAACATTTGCGGATATTCTCTTTCCTGATAGATTTACAGCAAAACTACAACCGTATAAAGTAGAAGATAAGATCACAATTGATGCTACAGCACGAATGCAGTACGTAGTTTATTAAATATAAAATGTAACATTCTCGTTCAAAATCCGACAGCCATAGAAATAAAATCACGGTAAACACAGGCAGCTAAAAAGCAAATAAAAATTATAATTCAGCTGTCAGAAATATTTTGGCTAGTTCACCATAAAAAAAAATCCAATTTTTGAATAGGTATTAATTTAGCAGTTATATTTAAACATACTAAAATTACCTTCTACAATTACTAATTACTAATATAATTTAATATTGATTGAAATATACATTTATCTCCGTATTTTACATACTTGCGAACAAACATTTGCCAGAATAATGATTATGGCTTATTTGTTAAATGAGCTGGAAATTGTCGAAATTTATGACAAAGAAAAAAATGTGACTGTGTTAAAAGGTGGAAACATAGCTATAAACTATATTTTCAGAACTCTAGTTCTTTTGTCTTAATTGCATTTGGAATTGAGAATAGGACGCTTGCTAGATACGGATCACTAAATAATGAACAATAAATATGTTTTCAATCTCATATGTAAATATTTATATATGGCAATATCGGTCCTATACTTCTCCAAAAAAAATAATATTGAAATAGCACTTAGAATTAGAGAAATATTATATTTATTGATATTCACCTAAGGAGATAAAAATTCGTATAAAAAACATTAGTGATCATGATAATTCTACAGAAAATCGAGTTAGGAAAGTTTTACAGTAATTTCTTCTCTATTATTTTTTCATGAAGCGTTAAATGTAAGAGTAATGAAACATCCTAGTTGAAAATAAATTTTAATACATAAGTAAATAATTTAATTAAACACATTTTACGCTTTCTGAAATAATTATGAATTTAAGTTGTTCCTTTCTCAAATATTATTTACTACTTATATTATGTACGAATTTCAAAGAATGTGTCTGCAATTAAATTTTGCGAATTACAATTAGAAAAGTTTTTTGCGTTACATCATATTCGGAAGCGATAGAAAACACCTTTGCCAAATTAAGTTTCGCACCTGTCGTATACAGTTTCCAAAAGTAATAAATGATTATTGTAATTACTGGTGTGAGAAACCAAACTCTATTTATCAGTTCTCACCCATAATTTATCGATAGAGGAAATGTAAATAAAATATAATTATATGGATTTATTTAACTGAGAAAAAATAAATAATTGGTTTACCGCAAGAAATACGTGTTCTTTAAATTACAGTTGTTATTTTTAATGTGCTTCACCTACGAAAACTATTGATTATCTATCGAAAATTATAAAGTATGCACACCGACATTATAGTTTTATAAGACTTTTACACTTGCAGAAAATTAATCTCGTAAAAGAAGTGGAAGACGAGAGCAATGACATTGGCGAAAAAAATCTCTTTTTGCACCTACTTATCTTAAATATTTATTTCTAAAAAACGACATACTTCATTGAAAACTGTAAAATGATCAATCACTTGCCTATTTTATTATGAAAGGCAAATAAGCAATAAAAACTTAATTCTAAGTAAAAATTCGGGAATAGAACCGAAAAATTTTAAGTAATAAAGAGACGTCATCAATATTTGTAACTAGATGATGACGTCATGAAGTACAACGTTTATACGTGCATTAACATATACCAAACCTGCTGCTCTCTAACAAATTCATAATTGATTTAAATTGTAATATCTAGAAATGAAAATGATAATATACATCTCGAACAGCTTTAACTTGAAAACGCACAATCATAATGTAAAGTACAACTCAAACGGATCAAACAAAGATTATTTGTAGATAATTTGACAATTGGATTGACCGGCATGACATATAAATCATTTATGTAAACATATTCAAGACGAGTCGTAGCGAACGTGTGTTGAAAAAATACACTGCAATTATTTTAAATAAAACCTTATGTTTCACTTAAAAATAAACGCCGTTTTGGAGTAGCCTATATAAGGGACAATAAATAGTACAAGAAATTGTACCAAAAATTGTTAAATTTTGACGAAGATTCTGTACACTTTCCTTGAATATGTCAATGTGACAAGTAAAATTAACTATAAGTTCATTTACATTTAGTTTGTAATACATACATCTTTACCAGTAGTAATAATAAATTTTTTATAACTATTACTATATAACTGAGAATCTTCGAAGAAATGGAATTTAATGAAAATATAAAGATCATGCAAGTGCAAGTTATTATTTTTTTACATCAAATGATGTTTGATATAATTTACGAAAGTTAAACAAAAATACACAAATAAACCTCCATTTCTGGTTAACCAATCGCTGATATCAAAAACTTTTTTATTAAAATTATTTAAGCAGTATTTGTACTACAAGAAAAACTAAATTTTAGAATTAACCAACGCGTTAGCGTTCTGTTAAAATATCAGAATATTAAACTAGATTATAAGTTTTTTCTATAAATCGTATTTTCAAATTCTATATGAAATCAATTTGCTTTTTTAATATAGATATAAAATTTAATATTTAATTCAGTACTCTAATGTCTACATTAAATCTATTTTTTCTATAACTGGGAAAAGGTTTTTTCACGCTGTTGAAAACGGTTCTTCAATCAATTTATATAGATAAATAAAATATTATAATTAATGACGAAAATTAGTTGTAGCAAAAATATTGTTTGTATTTTCTGCGCGAAATGTTTTTAAAGCGTTCGAAAAGTAACAACTCATGCACTAAAAACATAAACTTCGTGTGCACTTAGTACTAAAATAACTATTTTTGTACCAAATATGAAGCAAAGATGAAAGAAAAATGTATTTTCGGAACGAATAATTTTTAAGATGTTGATGATTTAAAAGAGCAAATAAATAAAAATGGGATAAGACGAAGATATTTATGTTGTTGAGAAAGGCAGAAGTATAAATACAGAAGCAGAATTAGCTTCCTAGAAAACAAGTGGCGTCTGTAATTTGTTGCGCAGTAGCTCTGTAAATTCTAATTAAGCAAGTGTTGTTCGAATGTAGTTTACGTGTTTCCTAGTAGAATTCTCGGTCAAATTTGATCGGGATCCCATAGGCCACAAATTGAAAGTAATCGATTAGTACGCGTGCCTAGTCGGCGGTCGTGGACGGAGAACATTCACTTATGGAAATGAGGGAATCACGAAGTGCAGCAGAGCTAGCGGCCGGTGTAGCTACATCAGTCTACATGTCGAGGGCCGTAGACCGCAACGCTTGATGTGGAGCACTCGGTTAACGGGTACGCCTACTGCCACTTCGGACGACTCGGCAAAAATCTCCCAATACCTCACTGATCTATACATACTCACACATTATAGTCTAATTATTCATAGGCCATATCAAAAAGTACTAGTTCTATGCTGTAAAATCTAATGCCAATAAAATATCACACGGTCAAATCCTATCTAGTTTAAAAATTACCCCAAAACTACTTACGCAAAAACAATGTCAAAAAGTATGAAGAAGATCTAAGAATAGGAGAAAGAAAGTTACTACAACCCATAATAGGACCCGTAAAATTTTCAGAAAACGAGCTGCACAATCTAATGCCAATAAAATATCACACGGTCAAATCCTATCTAGTTTAAAAATTACCCCAAAACTATTCATGCAAAAATAATGTCAAAAAGTATGAAGAAGATCTAAGAATAGAAGAAAGAAAATTACTACAACCCATAATAGGACCAGTAAAATTTTCAGAAAACGAGCTGCACAATCTATTGCCAATAAAATATCACACGGTCAAATCCTACCTCGGTGAAAAATTACCACAAAATTATTTACGTAAAAACAATGTCAAAAAGTATGAAGGTCTAAGAATAGGAGAAAGAAAGTTACTACGGCCAATAATAGGACCAGTAAAATTTGCAAAAAACGAGTTGCACAATTTAATGCCAATAAAATATCACAAGGTCAAATCTTATCTCGTTTAAAAATTACCCCAAAACTATGCAGAGGATATGCAGATACTACACAACGTCCTTTTTTACCTAGAAATTGACAGAGCTGTATGTTCTTCTGTAGTTATCCAAATCGTCCAAGGTATTGCAGGAGTGTCTGGGTTTTGTAAAAAATCATCAGGCGTAATGATCTTTGATCCCATCCTCGTCGACAATTTGATATATTTATGCCTGACTATAAATTATCAAATAAATGTACAAACACAATAGTAAAACTTTATTAACGAAGCAAGAAATATTTATAACAAACTATCTAACATATGAAACATTAAATCCTGTCATTTTTTCTTCCGTCGTCTCTGATTCTACTCTTATTTCCGGCTACCTTAATCCTAGCCGACTAGTCACAATAGGAGAAAGAAAGTTACTATGAACACTAGCAAAATGAATAATGAAATTGAACAAGAATTAGAAGAAGATATAGACAGAGAGTCAAATGGCTGGGACCCGAGATCAAAAAAAAGATATATAATAAAATTAATACTGTGATGGAAACCAAAAAGGAAAACAAGACGAGGAAGACACAAATCTAAATGGCTACAAGAAGTAGAAGATAAAAAATTATAGGTTAAATCTACCAATAAAATAAGACATCCATGAGGCATCTAAGGACATTGTGGAGTTAGGAGAAACAAGAGAAGAAGAGACATGACTGGATGAAAGAAGTAATTAAGAAGAGGAAAGTTGAGGTATATGTATAATTGGGTATCACTCGTAGTATAATTAAATTAACACAAATGTAAATTCTAAGCCGATTGAAAAGAATAAATAATTAATTATAATTAGTAAAAGAGTATTTACCAAGAATAAGAGTATAAAATAGAAAGACCTGAAAAAATCAGTAATCTAGTATAAAGAAATGGAGACCGATCCAACTCAAAAAAGTTTTAGAGACCTTTAAAGAAACTGCATAACCTCACCTAGGAATGTTTGAGTCATTATATATAGTTTCACACTGCACAATATAACATGGTAAAATCTTTTGTCCGATAATACCAAAAGGCCAAATCACCTCTCGTTGAAAAATTAACACTAAAATTATTAGTGAATTATTTACAATCGGAATAGATCTAAACTGCACAATCTCACGTAGCAAAAATCTTTGCCGATAAAATATATAGCCACATCTTATCTCGTTAAAATTACCCCCACCACCTTATGCAGCTCTTCATCAACTGTAGCACAATTCTAGATGGAACCAGGTATCAAATACCTGGGATACTTCTATTACTTGGATTTTATTAGCTTACAGCTACAGCTTATAATGTATTACGATTTATTTGGGCATAAAGATATTTTATTTGCTAAACGGCGACTTTAAAATGTGAACCCCAGATCTCATATGCTATTCAACATCATATTGTGCTACAGAAGAATTAGATAATATATTTTTTTTGTTGTATTGTATTATCTGATTAGGTATAAATATTTTAATATAAAACTTATCTCTTTCAATTCAAACGTTTAGCCTGTAGACATGGACAAATTGCAACCGCCGTGATGAAAAAACTGGAATTACCAAAAAAAAGTAATTCTGTTTAAATTACAACTGCAAATTTAGTTTAAGTAATTCCTTTAATTTGTCGTTAAAGAACGATTTTTTAAAAGAAAGAAAGTGTGTTTGGAAAGCGACTTAGCGACACTTAAAGCTCTAGAATGACAGACAATTTACAAGAAGTGTAACAAAAACGGCAATAAATATCTTCCCAATTTATTCTGGACCCTACTTTCGTCGTAATTCGGTTGCAGTAATGGCTGTATTACAAGGTAAAAATTGCAGCCTCGGTTCACTTAATCGATGTTTAATTGTAGCTCGCAGTTGGCTGGGGAAAAACTGCGGAATGCAGGACAAGTGTGATTTTAATCATAGCTTTCGATAATTGTTCTCAAATTGCAGAGGACATTGCAAATATTGATCATTTCATTGCAAATTATTATTTATGTGTTTAATGAAATGTAAAGATTCAATTAAATATTGCGAAAAGTACAATTTTCTTTGCAATATAATTGCAATGTAGCTGTAAGAAAATGAGCACATCAGTATTCATTTTCTTCATTTTTATTTTACAAAAATAATAATAGTAATATAAAAACAGTCATTAAAAAACTATCTAACAACTACGAGGGATGAGTAAATTCGGGGAATTTATTTTTGAGGAATTGTTTTTGTTTCGTTTTATATCAAAACAGTACATTTTTGTTTTATTCTTGCTTCTAATATTCTCTATTCACTAAAATAAAAATGCAAAATCAAGCAAATTACGATCATTTTTAATGCATATGAAGCAGTACTGCTTGCATGTATAATTTTATTATTAATAATACTAGGAATAATCTGTACTATTGTACTGTATTGTATGTATATGAGGGTTTAAGCGTTTTGTCGCTTTTTGTCAGCGCGACCTAGAAGATCTATTGTGACATAGCCCTTACTTAGTTTTCCGGAAGTAGATCCAGATTTTTGATGAAGCCGATTATGGCTCCAGGAGTCAAGTTCTTGATCTCATCTGCCGTAAGATACTCTGTACTATATACTAGATATTTTATGAATAAAATATTTCCAAATATGTTTATAATAAATGATTGGGTCAACCATTATTAACAAAATGCAAGCTTTATATATATATATATATATATATATATATATATATATATATACATATATATATATATATACATATATATATATATACATATATATATATATATATATATATATATATATATATATATGTCAATGTGTCTCTCTACTTGAGGTTTTGGCTGTGGTTTTTCTCATGTTTTTAAGGTGAATTCCGGGGAGCGTAATATTCCACGGCTCTTTACGAATTTCTTAATTGTTAACAAATACACAAGATTTTGGAGTGAATATCATTCTTTTATTTTATCAAATACCTGTCTAGATTCCTCCACTTTTAACAGCTACTCTATATTACGACAATGAAGGGTTACTTATTTAAATGACCACAACGTTAAAGTTTCCACTAGAAGATCTTTGGCTAATTACAGGTACAGGAAGAGGAGGAGGTTATATGTACTGTTTCACATATTGACCACATATTAGGACACTTTTTCTCTGCATATAATCAGCTGTTTACGCATCACTAATTCCAAGTAATATTCAGTAAAATCCAAGTGGGAAATAACCGATTTAAAACGGTGCTAACAGAATTTACGTATCCAGAAGGCAACGGTTGTAGATTAATAGCAACACGTTTGTTTTATTTTAGATGTGCGTGAAATTTCTGCACGAATGGATATCACGAATTGCGACCACCCGGAATGTTTTTTTTTTCAATTGATCTACAAGAACAGTTACATTCATATTTGTTTACAAACATGCTGTTTGCTGTTTCTCAGCTCGACTTGAATCCGCAAAAAATCACGATAACAACGCACAAAATTGATTTGATAAATTACATATCTCTTTTTTTAAAAACATAACTGACATAACTTTCGCAACACGTGCAGGTTTACAAATAAGAAAAAATGTAACGGTATAATTACATTTTTTGCGCATCACGATTTGGTAAGTGATTTATATCAAATTTCATAAAAGGAACAGAGGAATAAGAACAGGAACGTGCAGTTCATTTTCTCATTTTGCAAGCATGAATTTATAAACCCTTACATATTACTTATTTATATTTACTTGCATTTATCGCCTTTTCAAAGAACTTACACCTTTAGTACCGAAATACTCTATAATTACAATGTCCTATTATTGCCAAAAAAATTCGATAATGTTTTTCAAAACATGCTCGCTTTGCAGCTAATCATTTCTATATTTATTTTATATTCGAACATTAGGAAATGGATAGATTATGGCAAAGGACGTACTCTTCGATTGACTTCCTACTTAATGCCCTCGGTGGATATCAATAGTGATATTTTAACATTTGTTCATACTCCGAGGATGAGAAGAACTATAGGTAAATAGAGGTTGAGAACTTCTGGATTTTTACTATTAAAAGGGACTAATAAATCCATTATAATATAAGTCAGAAATAAAAAACAATTTCATCGTTTTGACAGTGGATAATAAGGAAGGTGAGTTTTTGCAAGTGATAAAAAGTTATTTACCTTTCTCCTAGCAACCAGATTAATACATTAACTACATTAATGTCAATTGTATTATTTGTTGTTAAATTTTAGCTGCAACATATTTTTCGAACAAATTTCAGTTGACAAAGCAAAATAAAAAATTTATGAATAATTACAGTTAATAAAAGTTATAATTTTTTTTAATAAACTTTGATCATTTTTTGGTCGGTAAGTAATTTTCAATCTTACCAATCAGTAATTTGTAAACTGCCTTGAAAACTGGACTGGCCTGATTTAAATCAACTGATTTTAATAAAAATCATAGATTTTTATCGAAGATAAAAAAAATACAAATTATAATGAAAATGTATTTATTTGCTACATTTTTTAATTTACACGAACATTTAGTTGCTTGGCAAATCGAAAAGATTTGTACGACAAAATTTTGTCATGGCAAAACTTTGAAACAAATTGCCATCAAGAAACCAAGCGTGGATATTAATAAATAAAAAAATATTACTGACTAAAAATCAAACCTAGGTAGTTATTTGTCAAGATTAAGTAGCATTCAAACCAATTGTGTAGTATTAAACTGAATTGAAAATAATTTTATTTATATGACAAATTAAAAATATTAAAAAGAAAGCGTTACCATGGAAAAGATAAATAAATAAATATTCAATTTATCTACTTGCATTTTGTCTTCTTTCTTACTAGTGGAGTTAACAGTGACATTTCAGGTCTGTAGCAATGAGGGATGAATAAATTAAAATGTATCTCGTATTTTGTTTTAATGAATTTGTAAAGGAAATGGCGTTATCTGCGTGAGAACTGTTAATTGTAAGTAAGACATCCATTTTCTCATTTTAAGTTGTGGTTGAGTTCATATACAGGTATTATCTGAAAGTGTCTGGGAATATCAGCCGTTAGATAAATGTTATATTTATTGAGACAAGCCTTATCACTCCAAACAGTTTAAAAGACATATGATAAATTTATAGCGCATAATTAAATTTGAACTTTTAACACGGCATTATAGTAAACCAGAATCCAGCTCCTGTTTACTCGCGTGCTTAAAAAATAAAATCCAGATCACATTAGTTAAAAACGTGCGGCCCGTTAGCGCGCCATCTTCGATCAAACGCGATAAGCAGCAAAATAAAATCACATTCTACTGCACTGATACCCTTATTACAATAAATCAGTACACGGGTTCTCCCGACCGTGAACGGACCCACGTCATTAATCTGCTGCATTAACGTGTAATTAGTGCGCGCTGCAACAATAAATAAGCGGCAGTAATTAAAACAGTAGGATGCAAGTAACAAAGGCGATAGACCCGCACGCGTATACAGCTATGCCCGGAATTCCGGCGGGAATTTTAAATGACTTCAGCCGTGTGGGGAATTCGCGTTGGAATTATTATTGGATGCACTTCATTTCAACTCGAGTACACTACCATTAGACATGTGTCCGAATCATGTAAATAGTATAAAAAAATAGGTAAATACATCAAACAAACGCAAGATGGTTTATCTTCTTTAAGCGAAAACCATTTGTAAAAATAATATGTATTAAGAACCTTAGGAAGATTTAGAGAATACTATTAAAAAAAACTGTACCTTTTCCAACTGTTATTCTGAAAGTGTTGTGTTTCAAAAAGCAACAAGTTTAATTTAGATTGGGAAACTGTAGTTCAAAAAGCAACAAATGTAATTTTAATTTATTAACTCCGAATTACATTTGATGCGTCAACATGATAGATATAAAAAAAAACATAAGATATAGGTATATGCATTAAATTCTCCTTGGCAAAAACTGGATACTCAATTTTTGCCTCTATCGATTTGGAAACTTCTGGAAAAGGCAAATGAGGTATCCAAAATACTAGTGGTTAAATTTTTTATTTTGCAAAAAACGAATACTATTTCCAACTATTTTACAATAAAAAATGCTCTATTCTGTGAAGAAGAAACAGGAAAAACAAAAATTGGAAAGACAGGTAAATATAGAAAGACCCAGATAGATAAAATAACAGAAATAGAAAAAGAATAGGAAAATATTATATATTGTGAAAACCTAGGATCGAAAAGAATGGAAAAATTAAATAAGAAATCAACATAGACACATTTTTTCTCTTAAATTGTCAAAATCATATATAAATAAAATTTCAAATAATTTATTCAATATTGCTGTCCAAATTTAAACAACGTTGATACGCCACGCTAATATTAATTTTAATATTAAAACTACTGTTGGAAACATGGAATACAAAAACATGAAACAAAGAAAGACATGGAGAAAAAAAAGTAAAAAAACTTGACTAATCTAATGATAATAAAAAAAAAGAATGCAATATTTTTTTTATTAAATAAAGTTTGTTAGGACTCCATCATTTACGAAATATTGATAAAAACACAAGAATAAACTTTCTTTTTGACAAATCTCTACCAACAGTTGATCAGCTTATGTTATTGTTCTCAAACGCTTAACGAAATTTTATTAAAATTAATTCAGCAGAATGTTTTCTACAAGACAGACAAAACGTCGTAAAATCCATTCCGTTACAACATCAATATATCTAAACCAAATTACAATAAGTTCCTTATATAAACATATATGGCTTTTTCAATTTTTTTATGAAATCAATTTGCTTTTTTTAATAAAAATATAAACTCGTTCAACCAAAAAATAATTCCGTTAATAATGACTTCATAGTTCTTACGGCTTGACGAATTTTCTCATTTTGTAAACTGCACATAGGAAGTAATTTCATGGTATTAAAAAACGTAAATGCATATCAACCAAAAAGGCAACCGGCGGGTTCATAATTTTTTCGGTGACTGAATTAACACGTACACTATGAAATACTGAGCAATAATTTTTGATTTTTAATCAAGTGCAAATACAGAAGATAATAAATCATGAGAAGAAATCGAAACTGGTTTGAAATTCGCGATGCTGTCTTATCCTTTTTTTAGAATCTTTATTTATTGTTTAAATCTCAATTAAATTGTTCTTTCCATTTGGTTAATCGTGTAATTTGTTCCTTGTGATTTAATGAAGTTTATTAATTTCTAGATGTAATGCATTAACGCGAGAAAAAATTAATTACATACATTAAACTTCCAAAGTTTTACACACGATTCCAAGCCTGAAGCCATCAAGAGTTTATTGGTTTAATTTAAAATGACATGCAATGATAAACGTTTAAAATCGTTAATAAATTATAAATAACTGTTCATGAAATTCGCGAAATTTGATAGATTTCTCGCATAAAACCTCTGACTATGCAAATTTTTGTCAATAAACCTGTCAATAACTCAACATTAAGCCATAATAGCAAAATAAATATTTAAAATATTTTCAGTAGCAAAACAGCAGTTGTAAAACGAGATTCACGCTTCAAAGTATCTATTTCATGTTAAACCCATTATTAAATTTCCGTTATGTAAAAATATGTTGAGATCATTGGTTCATTGGATCATTGGATCAATATCAGTAGCAACTGTTAATCATTAATCATTAATTATGAACTAGTTGCCTAGTGCGAAAAATTAGAGAAGAAAGATGATAGCTAAAAACAGTGACCACAAAACTTTTAAAATCAATTACCTACACTAATTTTAATATAACTAAAATCAAATTAATTTTTATTAATACTTTTGTTTATTGTTATTTTTCAAATTTTATTTTATTTTCTGTTTTTGACGGTTCAGTTATTAGTCAACTAGGACTTATATAATATAATTGGCGTTATATAAAATAGTTGACAGGTACTTATTTTTATTATAGGTTTTAAATTCATTGGACCGTTGATGTCTCCCGGTTTTTGTACTATACATGCATTGAAGTCTCCCATTATTTTTATGTTTCAACCAAAAATAACTATTTTTTTAAAATTTGTATCTAGTTATCTAATTATTCATGTTTGGCTATTTGTAAATAATTATATGAGAATAAAAAAGGAAAAAAATGAAATTTAATAATTAATGGGATTGTATATAAAAAATATTGCAAATTAATATTTTTTCTAGGGGAACATATTTACCTTGACATAAATTTCAAATTAAAAATATATTGTTTTACCAGTAACTTCAAAAACATCAAAAAAAAAAATACAAGCTAAGAGTATTTTATGCGCAGAACATCTTTTGTGACGTAGATTCACAAGATTGAAGTTTAATTTGTACGCCGTTGAAGTAGAAATTTATAATTTTACACCGCCGGAGTAAAAGTGAAGTAAATTAGTATCCATAGGAACTACATAGAATCAACGAATAAGATATAACTTACACAATAGAAACCTGTAATATCGCCCTAAATGTGACTATAAAACTGTCAACAACTAACAAATTTAAATTAATAATCTACAAATTGAACGTAAAGTAATATATTAGTTTTTTAAATATTTAGGTTTGAAAAAAAATAGAATCTGTTATTCAGTGTAAAAGTATAATTATAAATAAATTTTAAATGCATACCATCAAAATAACAGTCACAGTCATATATCTTTTAAATATATATGCCATTAAAATAACAGTTTTTTGTTAAGTATATTAATATTAGAATTGAAAACTAGTTTTTTTTTTATTGCATATCTTATGTGTTTTTAAGAGTAATCCGTTGATATGTGTGCAGGGGTTGAGAATGTCTGGCGACAGATCAGTTTCCTACAAGACACGAATAATTCTTTCGCCCATCGGTCTCTTCTAACGGGAAAGCTCCGTATAATTTTTACCGTTCGTGCGGCAACGTCGTGATTCGTTTTACCGGGATAGTAGGACACTCGCAAACGCGCAAAGAGCCTCGCCATATCAAACTTATCGCGAAATGCCTGTGTTCGTATCCGCTTGGCTACATACTACCCCGCTGTTAGTTGCTGTCGCTGTTCTCTGTTCTCTGTGCACAGCCAGCTACGATACACTGCAATGTTCCACTTGCCGTGACCTTGGGAGAAAACTTACTCTAGTGTTCACCAACACGCAAAAACACAAATTCGTTTTTTCCCGCAACGGTGTTAATCAACGTTTTACTTTCTTCTTTTTGCTAATTGGGTCATCATTGTGTTTAACTTCGCTAATTAACTGAAAGGAAAACGATACCATTTCGATTCACTCTGTTTATAAACACAACCATCACGATTTACTATTTTACAAAGCAAAGTTGCTCTCAATTTGTATTTGTTTTCATATTTTTGTTTTATAATTAATAAAGATATACCATAATCTATATAACAAGCTCGAAAAAAACTATTAGAAAAATGTCAGAAAATGTTCTGTTAGCATATTTTAAAGAAAAATCAATTACCGTAAAGTCATCAACAATATGATTTATCTCTTCGATGCTTAAAGCAAACATGATATACCTAAACGTTTTTCTAAAACTATCATGAGAAGTCTTTTACATCGTATATTTTTTTTATAATTCCTCACATGTCATTTTGCCTAATCAGAATGCTTCATTTGATGGTCATACATAGTTTTTCAGTGAAGAAATTTGATATAACCACATTATCATAGTCATGGTTACACAAATATAATTCGAGCTATGAATTTAATAGGTAAAATTTACTCATAATTCCTGCGAAGTAACGCCAACTCGAGTCAAAAATGACTCTTAAATCTAAATGCCAATTTTGTCACTCGGTTGTCTGTTACTACGCAACAACTATTCATATATTTTTCCAATAAATTGAAGGCTATCTTTTTAGTTTTTTAATGTCTTCATTGCGGTCTGATATCATTTTAATAGTATAAAACAACGACGTATTGAAATATCTCACTTGAAAATTGATCAACTAGTAGTCCATTTTTAGTCAGAGATTTGATAAACGTTAAAATTTTCTCCTCGCATTTTTATTAATTTTGGGACATCTTTTTTAAAAAAAATGTTGGTTGATACTTGATTACCAAATTCTTTTGTATTCTTAAATGTAAAAGTAATATTTCGCAATCTAGAATCGAAAATAACTATTATAATATCAAACCAAACATTTATATGTATAAAAAAGGTTATTGGTTGTCATGGTAATTTAATAATAAAAGTCTGAAAAAAAATGCTAACTTTCCATTTTGATATGGATATTTAAATGTTTTGAAAATTGTAGAATAAAAAGATAGTAGCATTTTTCGTATTGATCCTTTGATCGAGTAGATTATTAATGGGATATGTGACCAATTTTTGATTTCGACATATATGATACTAGACAAAAAATGAAATACCGGTTTTTTTTTTTTAAATCGGTTTATTATTTGCAGATTACGAGAAAACATTTATTAAACATTTAAAAAGGCATGCTGTGACGTTAGCGTGATCTACTACTAGCAGCCCCAGCAACTTTTTTTAATATTGCTTTAAAACAAAAACGAATACTCACACTGAACAATTCGACTGAAACGAAACAAACAAAGATTATTTGTAGATAATTTGACAAGTTCATAGATCTGCGTGACATATAAATCACTTATGTAAATATATTCACGTCGTAGCCAACGTATAATGAAAAATATATGCTGCAATTGTTTTAAGTAAATTGCAACATAGAGAAAAATATTATGTTTCACCTTAAAATAATTGTAAACTTCATTATTATGCACCACTATTATACAAGCATTATTTTCTTCTTGTTGTTCTAAATATTAACTTTACTCGGTATTTCTACAAAATTTTATTTAATTTTATAACATTTTCTTCAGGTGTATGACGTCTCTTCCCCCCTACATTTGTTTACTACACTTGGCGCTCTTACTACAAAACTTGCATTGCATTGTTTATAAATTATGTATGACGTACTATAAACACTATTGTGTGTCATAGTCAAAATAAATATCAAATAAAAAAATATAACATATATAGGAAGTGGAACATTGTTTGAAAAATAATTAGTGCAACTTATTATCAGCATATAAGTAACCGGTAGTCGCTAAGTCTTGGCAAACCCAATAAACCTCGCCGACAACAATGCCTAGGCAGCAAAGTTTACGACTGCGAGTCCTGATCTTGCTGTAGGTACACATGTGTAGCTACTGCGCACGCGTCCACACCATTAGTTAGTGCCGTGGGTAGCACGGCACTCATTCATATCATATCTGAAGCAATGCTCATTAACCGAACCAGTTCAGTGATTGGTAAACTCTGGAAAAATTTGTAGAAAAACTTGAACAAGATTAACTAAGTGCTGCTCCGATGACAATTAGAAAGAAATATTTTTACTGATATCAAAATAATGGAAGATGGTTAATTGGGCGAGCAACGTAATGAAGAAAATAAATGAACGCAATTATAAAACAGAAGCTGGCAGTAATAACTCGGTTTCTATGACAACTTCATTATAACGACCAACAGCTTTATCTCACACTGAAAATAGACAACAGCAAACACAGATGTCACTAACTACACGCTTTGACACCTACTTACTTCGCTGTTCTATTTAAATATAATCAAGAAAAGATATGTTGGACTACATACAACCTACTCTTTTAAAAAATGGAACGAAATAATCAAAACATTTAAACAGGCTTTCTACAATCACAATCTATATAATAATATTATATAAAAACAAAAACTATGATTACTGTCACAAAAAATATACAATACAACAGCGTTAATGCGAACATAATAAATCCAAACTTGTTCATATTATCGAACTGTTAACATCACCCAGGGTTTATAAAATTTAAGATAATATTTTTTATTTGGCTACATCATCTGACGTGCAGTTTTATTTATCGCAATTTTCTTTTTTAAAAAAATGCAATTAATAGACGTCGCTATAACAAATTTCTTTACAAGGCATATGTTATAAAGAAAGTTAATGTGGATTTATGCTCACCATATTTAAAAATTAGAAATAAGACTAAGAAAAATCTTCAAATTAAAACAGTTATATCATATGAGTCGATTTATGCTTCAGAAATAAAAATAAGGAATAAGTTATAAGAATTAGGCGAAAGCAAAAGTTGGTCAACTTTTAACTCCTTATTCTTAAACCTGTTAGCGAAATGTGCATGCATGACAAACGTCGAAGTCGAACATAACCTGTAAATATGTATTATATGGACAAATTACGAAATAATAGGCGATTTTTCACGACGGATCTAATATAAACCAGGTGCTATATTTGGTTCATCAAAACGTCATTGTAGTAACGTCTTATAGCATACCGCGAAAATTTGCTTTGGTTAAACCTATCTAATCTTTACTTTCATTTAGCATTTCAGGAGTATTCCTGTTAACTTCTACTTCCAATATCTAAATCATTCGCATGTCGCATTTTTTGTATTTTATTTTTAATTACCTAATTATTATTTTTTGTATTTTATTTTTTAAATTCATACCCGCAAAACCTCCGTTGTGAAGCTTGAGAATTAATCATTAAAGCAATAGTGTTAGTAATAATTATTATATGATTAGAAGTAACA
The DNA here is from genome assembly GCA_035578165.1 of Stenolophus ochropezus. Lineage (NCBI taxonomy): Eukaryota > Metazoa > Arthropoda > Insecta > Coleoptera > Carabidae > Stenolophus > Stenolophus ochropezus. The sequence continues at coordinate 11,820,293 of JAQOWZ010000019.1, read as the reverse complement.
AAAACGTCGAATAAAATTGAAACCGAATTTCTTGTAGACCAAAAAAAAACAAAAATAGATAATTCTTTGCACCACAATTGTTTTTTACTACAAAAATAAATTAGATCAGTAGTCAAATGATCTGTGTCTAATGAACTGAATAATGGAAATAAAGATTAAAGAAAAAACAAGTGGCAAAAAATGACAAAAAACTTCTTTTGATTGATGTAGATATTTAATATCGCCACATCCATTCATGTCATATGGCTGAGATGTATTTTATAACAGCAATAATTTTCGGACACGATATTTGTGAATATTCATGTGGAGTATTTATGTATCCACAAGTGGAATTTATAAAAAAGGACAAGATTAATTCTTGTAGTTAGTAATAACTAAGTTTAATGGTTATTTTTCAAGATATACAACTTCGTTAATTAATGAACATTACTCTACACAGTTCTTAACCTTTATATATATTGTAAAAAAATATAATAATCGCAATTGTATATATAGTAAACATCTCGAACATTCGTCGTAGAATCCAAGAATTACAATAGAATGCGCAACAATATTGCATCATGGAATGTAAATCAATTTAAGTACTTCGTTATCTTTTTAACTGTTCAGAGACAATAAAAGCTAGTTGATTAATTCAAGACAATTAAAGAATCTCCGTTAGTTTTAAGAACAAAACAGTAACTACCGTAAGGTTTTCCCTTTCATCGAACACTACCTAACTAGGTATTCAAAATTATAATTACACCAGGATCCAGTAGGCGAGAAACTAAAAATAGCCAGACAATTGGGTAAAAACCTTAAATTAACCCGTCAGAAAACAACCAAAAACTTTTCTCAAGTGCTGCCATTACTGCGTAAAAATTACGTCGTTGCAAATTGGCAATATGCAAGTAGTTCTCAAACAATGGTGGCCCAACCGAAAAAAGAAGAACAGGAAAAGTACATTCATAACCGAAAAAAATGTCAAATTATTCAATAATAATTGAATCATAAATCCAATAACTTTTTCCGATAATCGATGTAAACTACAAAATATTTTCAACTTTTACAACAAAATTTCTACATCGTTTTCCGTCAGTTATGTTTTCTTGTTGTTAACAACACTGCTATCTATTAGTCAATATTTGTTTTAGCCACATAATTTTATTATGGGCCTTTGTGTTATATTCGATCGTTGATGTCCCCAAGTTTGCGCCCTATACAAGCATAGAAGTCTCCTGCTATTTGTTGCATTACTACCAAAAATAATTTATTATTTTATGATTATTAGTATTTACATATTTAACATAGACATAAATTTTATATAAAATTATTTTTTTTAATACTACGAACTCGAAAATATTACAGTTAGTTAATTTTTATGTGCTCATATAATAAAGGAATTTTGAATAATTTTATAATTTTCATGAAGTTCACGTAAATACTAGGTACGTGGTATGTCACGAATGAATCAATAAATTTGGATTTAAAAATTAAAAATATTAAGGGACTAATAGAAACATATTCTAATTCGACATGAAAATCGCTTAATAACCATATTAACAATGTAGCTCTAAACTAATTAGATAACTGAAAATAACTAAACCTCTAGATTTGGCATTAAAATTTTGAAATAGAAACAACTAAAAGACTCCAACGTGAGGTATTTCTCGCACGTTATTACTTAATTTTTCACATTTGCTTGTTGGTTTTTATTAACCAGTCCAGAGCTTCGTAAATTCTAAAAATTAAATTATTTATGTTAGGGTCGCTTAGTCGTTCACCGCACATATTGTAAAAAAAAAATTCTCTATAAATGTTAGGTAAATTTAACATGTATACAAGTTAACCTGTGCATTATTTAGTACTACTTGGTAAAGAGAAGTCAAGATAAGTAAACGTACAAATTAAAAATTAAAAATGTTTTATTAAAATTCTAGTCTATCTATTTCAACTGCGCTCACCTAGTAGGCGTGAAATGAAATAAAATAATTCTTCACCGCAATGCAAAAAAAGGTCTTTTACGGACCAATTATCTCTGAACAACTACAGAAAATATAAATTCAGCTTAGATTAGGTTTCTATAGTATATTATTGACACTGAATTGCCAATGTGTAAGAATTACTTTAAACAGTAGAACAAGAGTTTGGGAGTTGCTGGTAGGTGGCGGGCATCCTGGCGGACCATGTGCGAACGGACGGTCGCTTGACGCGGCCCTGGTTAGGCATTTTGGGCCGCTCGCGCCTCCCAGGCGTCTACGAAGACCACAATTTCGCTTTAATGGCAGATTTTAAATAATGACCTTCCTTACGCATGCTTTCATTAATTTAACCAAGCCAACTAAACTTGTTATGTATATGAACCGTTTTATTTCACTCTAAAAAATTGCAGCAACGGTGTAGGCTCTTTTTTCGCGCAAACAGTTATTTCGTGTGTTATCACACTTTGAGCGATTAGCAAATGCACTTTTGTGGTTCCGCCAGTAGGATAGTTTGCCGAATTTATTGGGGCGGCATAAGGAAATGCAATCAACTGCATAAATTACATAAGGAATTTGTAACTAATCGCTTTAATATGTAATTAACCAGAGATCTGACGTTATCCACGCTGTAATCTAATACGTTTTAAACCTTTTTCTACCAGTACGCATAATTGCTAGACGAGGAATCTTAGAAATTGATACAATCTTACATATTTTCAATAAATGCTACGTACCTCGTAAATGCATGTATATTTAAATTACACATATTATATTCATAAAAAATAGGATAGATATAGTAGGTAGTACTTTAAATATTGGAAACTTTCAGAACTCATAATAATAAATAAAGTAATATTTATTAAGAGATAGTACAAGTGGCGCTGTTAAACTGAAGGGACTTGGTTGTATCCGATATTAATATTTTACGAGTTTGTTTGTGATTACTATGTGTGTGAGTTTATATGTGAAGATTTATTAAATTGGATTTTAAACTTTTTGTTATTTGTAAAACGATTCAAACACCAACAATAAATAAATTGAGGAATTTTCAGCCTTAGAGTTCTAGTAATTACAAATAAATGTTTTCAGAGATGAAATATCAATGTTGCTGCAACCTGAATTAATGTTTCCATTGCATTGTTCATAATTTAGAAAATGTAATATTTAAATATTTCATTATACAACATTATATCACGTTGAAGATGGGGAAAAATTGTAATGGATCTCCAAGGCCGAAAATTCCTTAATGTAATCAATTTCAAAATCCAAGAAAATCTCTAAAAGTAACAATAAATAATAAATACTACAAAAAACTGACCCGTTACTTTATTTTTGTATGATAATACTATAATTTGAAAGATGATTAAATTAACTCACCGCACATTTTGAAGTATCCAGTATTTCCACCTCGGTTGTAACGTTGTCGAATGTGACATTGTGTCGGTACAGAAAATCTGCAAAAAGAAAAAGTAAAATTAAATTAAATTAAAATCTACATTATCCTTTTTTTCATTTGTAGATTCTAATGATTGAAGTAAAATTTCCATTTGAATTCCACAATTTGTACTTAATTAGCTAAGAAATATACCATAAAATTAACATTCGTATTACCGGAGATAACAATTTATTTAATTCTGCACTTAGGGATATAAATACAGTGGCATAAACATAGAAAACATATTAAGTAGCGATAAATTCACAGGTAATAGACAATTCCACATAAATTTGCAGACCATTTAAATTACAGAGCTACTGGTTCCTGTCAAAAAAAGAAGCAAAACAAGAGAGCAGCGACCTTGAAGGTCGTCACTACAGCGCCGTGAACGGCTAAAACGAACGCCTGCGGCCAAAAAGGCCGTCAATCGCCGTAATTTATTCGCGCTAAATTTGATTTATCTGCTTTCCAGCACAATCGCGTGGGGTAATAAGTATTGTAAGAATTTTGGGTGTTCATTTACCTCGCTATTGTGTAGGGTCTCTTCTTTTTTGTCACATAAGTAAAATTTACGAGTATTTACAATTATCGTAAAGATTTAGCTTTGTGCCATTGGATAATAAATTTACTTTCTCTGTATACTTGCAATAAGTTATTAAATTATGAATTGCACAGTTCCTTAATTTCTTGAAAGCATATGTTAAAACGTAGTTCACAACGGTACAATAGAAGGTAATATATTTTGGATACTTTTGCAATTTCTGACAACTTTACGAACTGGTTGGGGTTTTAAGATTGACACTTTGGTTAACCACAAATTGGTTTAAATTTCAACTTTGACGAACAACGTCAAAATGAATCAATAACTACAAAGTTCAATGCTCACATTTTTTTAATTTTTTTATCTTGTAGTTGGTTTATATAACCATATAATATTATAGTTATTTAAACTGCAAGGAATGTAAGTACATTACAACATTTGATGAAGTATGAACTGAGGCGGAGTTTGTGGAGCCGAAGTTCCTGTGACCCTACGGGAATAATTGTATTATAAATTAAATTACAGGTAGTTGCATTTCGAGTCGCTCCATATTTTCGCGTCATCAGCAGCAATTAATTTATTTCCAACTTTTTGTAGTTAATTTTGCAAGGTGTTAGACGATCAAATGTACATGAAATTAATATGATTTTCATAATTACACGGCTGGTTTTTCAATCATTGGTTAATGCTTCGGTTAGAAATAATCATAGCATGCACAAATGCGTTTTTCAATTGCTAATCATAGTTAAATTCTTACCCGGTCAAAATTGGCGGGTGAGCGGTTTAACCGCAATGAAATAAATAAATTCTAACGAAGATTTTAAATTAATTATTCATATGACTTATGAGAAACGCTACACAGTAGACAAAGAGCAGATCATTTTAATGAATCGGATAAAGCTGAATTTTACCGATGTCTTCGTTTATAACTTATCCAACAGATGTAAATATATAGAACAATTATTAATTTGTTTATGTAGTGGTTGTATACTTTATATTAATATTTTTTCCAAAAATAATGTTCCTTGGCTTTAATTGTCGTTACATCCGTTTCTTTATTCGCTATAATTTTATTGTTGTTATCAAATTGACCACAATAATGAATCCTTCATCTGAAATATTAGCATTTCTGCTACATTTTTCTGTCATTATTCGATATTATGTCATGATAATCTTAAAATATAACTAAACTTATGAACTGATAGATATAGTAATATGTATGAAGAGAACTGTCCCATATTTTTCTTGCCAACATAACCTAATTTGATAATCAGGGCTAATTTAAAAGGAAACGTCTACATGATTGAAAAGCGCTCTTTGCTTTAACCATGATTAACTTGTCCTGGTTAAATCTAATAATGGTTAAGTTCAAACAATAAAAAACCGGCGAATAACGTCATCAGAAACCTACAACATATCTTGCCATGGAAGTAAGTTTTATCTACATGAACGGAGGTGCGAAAACAAAATTATTTGATTATTATAATATTACAGTTTGGTATTTGGAAAAGTTAGAAATTAGTATATTGTTCTTCCCGTGGATTCTTAATTCTTCTCGTGGGTTTAAAGTCAAAGTAGAAGCCTGGGTATCATGCAACAACAGTGTTGCAAAACGTGGAGGTATATAGCCTATTTTATAACAGAAAGCGAAGCTCCAAAGCCATAACTCAAATAAAACTCGACAAGTATCAAGTGTGATCCGCAAAGCTTGACACCTTTACGCGCCAATTTGTCTATGTCACATAAACCTCAATGATAATCCGACGATATTTACATCGTCGGATGTGCAAATTTCCCGGAAACGTAATCTGTTAATCGCAACTCATAAAATTAACAGACATACATTCGTCTAAGCTTTCGTGTATCCTTTATGTTAATACGTTCTTTACACAGGGACTATTAAATTGTTTAATTGAACATAAATCCTTCAACACCATCGAGCATAATGACAAATTATCATTTCTTTGTATACATTTCGTGAAATTGCTAATTTTATTTCACTTGGTCAACAGTTTAGGCAAAAATATACTTGGAACAATTGAAACACGTATATAGGTGTCCATTTTAAGAGGCTGGGATCTCGAGAACCGTAAAAGATACGAAGTTGGTTAAATTAGGGCAAAGTTGATGCACTAATTGACCATTTTAATAATATACTTGTTTTCCGGAAAAAAATCGGAGGTCAGTAAATATGAGCAAAACACTGATTTTCGCCAATTTACTTTTTGAACATTCTACAGATAGACTTCAAGTATTGACACTTGTTGAGAAATTCAAATCAACTTTCAATTTTCTTTAGTATTAAAAATTAGAAAATTATTGATTTTACTCCTTTCGGTCAAGAGAGCTTCAAAAAAAAATCGAATATCTATTGTTGCAAATAAATTTTTAACAGTTTAATTCAATATTCACCTAAATTTTTACAAAACAGAAGCAAATACGTCGAGTGCGGTTGTACCCTTTATTAAGTAAATTTTGTTTGAAACAAAAGATTTTCGATTTTGTATTCAAAACACCCCTGACCAAAATTGAATAAAATCAATAATTCTCTAATGTCTTGGTTTATTTCCATTTTAATGTATTTGTTTTTTATGTCGTTGGCAAGAGAAAAATATCTTTATTTAAAAGTAGTAAAGACAACTTTGATCCCCGTATGAAAATTGAAACTTCGTATAAAATTATCGAAAAGTGTTCAGGATACAAAAATTTTGTAGACCTCTGTCAATTTCTCGTAAAAAATCGGTCTGTAGAATGTGCAAACTAGAAATTTGTACGAGTCGAAACAAGAAAGTTATGTCAAAAAGTAAATTTGCCGAAATTAATTTTTTGCTCATATTTAATTATCCTAGCCCCTTAAAACGGACACGATGTATATATCCTAACATAAGGATGTTTTTATATAACATCAAAATAAATACCGTTATCGTTTTTTATTTGTTACCCACCAGTAAACCATCGTTTATTTGAACAGTTCATTCACCAGGGAAATTAACCTTTACTAAAGTTACTAAACTGTAAATCTTTTACAAGCTAGCTGTCAGTTTTGTTGTATTGTTTACAATAATGAAAATTGCGTTTAGTTATTGTTTTCATACATTATTAGTAACATTAACTATGTAATAACAAATAAAATATTGTACAATATATACAAAGGATCGTTTTATTGCTTCAAGAAGGTGGTTGTTCCTATCAACAGTAAAAACTTCTTTATCTTGCTAATAATGTAAATTATTATGACGCTATCTGAAAACCTCCTTAGAAACCTCGAAATAGAACTAAAATTAGTTTGTCGCAAAAATAGAAAATATGCCTTACGATATTTTACTGCCACGATGTAATCTCATTGTCCATAATCTGTCGGCTTTGATCTGACGAACGAACAGAGTAAATTAAGAAGAGTCCGTTTTTATAGAGTCGCTAATTAGTTTTTAGTGTGTAGTATATAGACAGGTTTTATGCACTCATCGACCTAAATGCATAACAAAGCAGACAAATGCATGTTACTTTCAGGTTTTAGGTATCTTTAATAACTTATTTGGGCCTTAATCTCATCAAGAGTATACTGATAACAATCAAACATGTAGGAAAATATATTTAATTAAGTGGAAAACTATGTACGTCATTTTATATTAAAATAGTCAAATATAAACACCGTTATTTAACCCCGAAACTATTGTTGAACTGATATTTAAATGTTAGGAGAAATAATGAATTCTGTTTCCGTTCTATCCATTTCATTGCTTGCCCTTATTTCTCAATTAAATGTTATCGTTTTGCAAGCTATTCTTCGTGATTTTTATATAAAATGAATTGTTAGAAATTTCTGATTTCTATTTCATTATAGTTTGACCTTTATAAAGAACTTTTAATTTTTATTAAGGTTATTAGTGCAGATTAATTTACCGCATTTAAAATCGAATCTTTCTGGGAAGTCTCTAATGAACCATTGTTTTATAGCATTAATTAAAACGATTAAGAATCCTTTCATTAATTTCGAAATCATAGTATTATTTCATAAATAGAAACATTCATTGACTTGAACTATGAAATGGTACCTTTCAAGTTTATTAATTTTACATAACGGAATCTGAAATCAAATTTTTATTTATATTTACTTATTTAAAAGATTTTTTTATTAGAAACATAACATGTCGCCATTTTGAAGTAGTTAAATTAAACTAACATTAACTAACCTTATTTTATGTAGATTCAGAAAAAATATATATAAAAATACCAATTCCCTATGCTACAAATAAAGTTGTATACATTTCCGCTAAAACCCGAAAATGATACAATAGTATATTGTACAACAAAATGGAATCGTATAACAGTTTGTAGCTTGATCCAAAGACAAATGTTGCAAATCACACGAGTATGAAATGGACATTCCAAATGAGTTGTACACTATACTTTTTCTACCATTACGATATGATTTCCTAATTCATTTATATTTTAATAATAAAGATGTCTTCATTTCACTACTTCCTAGCAACTAGTTGCAAAACAAAAACTAAACAATACGATTTTTGACAAACTGTAAGATATGATTTCCTATTGTAACATTGTCTATGGTTACTGTGGGAAGTGGAAATGTGTTTACAATTTTCTGTATATATTTCCAAATATCCGTAGCAATAAGAAACATACAGCAATTAAATATCCCAATGGTCGTAGAAAATTTATTTACTACGATCATTTTATGACCACCTTTGTTTAGTGTAATTTTGCTCCTCAACATTATTTCTATCTCTCAAAATAAACGAAATATTCCCAATATCATCTTCTGCCAAATACCCTTGAAGTGTTAACGTCTGGGTTTAAATAAGAAACACTTACAAAATCGAATAATTTCAATATTCTTTATTTTTCACTCATTTAACTGACAATAATATATGTACATAACATCGGTGTATTTTTTATTACTAAAAATATAACCAAAGTAGGCATCTTTGCGTCAGTGTCAGTCCTGTCTTGTCAGTGTCAACTGTCATCATTTGGCTTGGGCTTTCGTTGGAAGCTTTGGTGATGTGGTGTAGTTGTTTGTCTCTTGAATCGTCGCCACACCCTGTATAAATGACAATTAATAATACAAGAAATGTAATAATGATTTTTTTTATGGTTTTTGTATTTACTTTTATTTTTATTAGTATAATGAAGAATAAAGTTCGCCTCGGCGGTAGAAGAGGTCTGAGTCCTGATGACTGAGGATAAAGATGTTTATAGCTTCGCAGTCTTCTATATCAAATAGGATTTTATGCCGGCTTGGATAATTCTATAATCTTACATCATATTATACAATATAAAGGAAATTGGTACCGCTATAGGAAAGATGGTATCGTATCGTATCTTATAAATGTATGACGCTTAAATTACATATTCGTGCAAGAATTTTCTAAGGCCTTACTTATTATAAATGAATTTATCATTGATTATTCTATACATCATTTGCAAATATGAAATGAATGAATGACCTTCTTCTACAAATTAACACACAGGTTAAAAGGGTCACTGGGGGAGATGGACCGGTAGAAGAGATGGACTGTTGGTTTAAAAAGTAGATTAGATTGACATCTTTTGAAGGAAATGTTAATTTTGTTGTTTAGGAGTGTAAGTAGTCTCTTAAAAATTAATGTAGTCAAAACTAAATATTTCAAGATTTACTTTTATTATACATTATATACACACAATTAGTTAGTTAGTTACTACTTCAATAGATTTAAACTAATTATTTCTGTACATTGAATTTTCAAACACCTAACCTAAAAGTATTGTTCTATCTGTATACATATTAATATAGTGGTCTATTTAACCTCTGTTCGTAGGACAAATGGACCATCTATGCTGAAAAGAGATAGACCAGAGGATTAAAAATATCAATCTCATCCGGTAAACAGAAAAGTACCATTCGCACATTAAAAGGTAGACGAACTAGTTCCTCTTCCACAAGGTCTGAAGAACTGGTGTTAAATTTAATCAGAGGGTGATGATAATGTACAAGATGAAGATTAGGAAAACAAATATATAATACTTATACAGTGGAGGGGTTTAAAAACGTCCAATATTTTTCTTTTCTTTATTGTTATAAGTATGCCTAGATTATGTGTTGTTATATTTCTTTTTCTTTAATATTAATTAATATTATAAATAACAATTATTTTTCCAAGATGTGGTTCACCTCTCCCTCACTTACCTTAACAGTATTCCATCATTTCATTGTAAAAAAAAAGGTTATGAAATCGAGATGAGAATTTCATTTGTTTCTAGGCTTGCATTTTAGTGTTTGAAGAAGAATAATTTCGTGAATATATCTATTTTTGGAAGTCTAGGAATAGAGCAGAATGTAGTAACTTATCCGTTTTGTTGCGCGGTAAATCCGTCTATATTGTTTTTGCTCTCGGTACAGCAAATTTATAAATCATTTTCAGTATGGCTATTCTTGCATAACTGTTTACACAGCTATACTTAGCGCAAAAAGGAAGCGATTTACTCGAGTCAAAATGATTTGTGGCTTATTTATCGACTGATCGCATTCGGGAAGAGCTCGGAACAATTCTCTGCTGCGGCGATAAGTCTAAATCGTGTACGCTACCGGCCATGTCTTGGACCTAAATAATATCTCTATTGCATTTTTCTCCGGCCCAAAGTGCCTCGGCTGACAGCAAAATGAGCCAAACTTGGTTTATGTCAAAACACCCTACAAAGTAAATTGTTGCTTTAACCTTCCGTTTACCGGGTGCAGAAACTTTCAATCTTTACCAAGTGGGGTGCATTCACACCCCATTATATTTAGAGCATCTACACTTTTCCTTTGGTTGGTATAGAGAAGAGAAACACATAAATTAGTTTTCCATGTTTTTTTTTTTATTTCTACGTACATAAAAAATACAAAATAAAAGTCATTTTCCTTTAAAATATTTAATAAAAATTGATACATAAATTTTTAAATTTTAATAATCTTTAAAACTACCTTCGTTGTATATTTGTGTTATTTTTTTTTTTGCATGTGATCTTTGCAACAAAATAGCTTACATAAGTCACATACTGTTCGAATTTTTCTGTCTTTGGATCGTGGACATTTGTAGCAACGGCCTTGTTTAGCATTATGTGAATGGTCTATATCTTCAGCATCATCGCTTCCTTCTTCAGATATTTCACTATCCAAACTATCCTATAATTCCTCCAAATTATCTTCTATTTCGGAACACGATTCGTTTCCACTTTCGTATTCTACATCACTCATTTTCTCCGCTAACTCGCTAACTTCTTTCTCACTCAAAGGTTTATTACTCATTTTAATTGTTAAATGCTTCTTCACTACCTGTAACTCAGTTAAATGTAGTTTTAAAATGTGCGGTTAGATATGACTAAGCGATAATACCAACTTAAAAACAATAAATTTAAGTTTGAAAAACGCTACACTGTTTACTACGTGGGGTGTATGCACACCCCAAAGAGCTTCTACTCGCATAAATATTATATACAAGAATAAATTTCAAAATTATTTATAAAAAATAATTTAATATAACTCAATAAACAAAGTCCTAGAATAATAATTATATACCAGCAAATATACAAATATTATAAACAAAAAACGTGCCTTGGGGTGTTTCCATACCCCACTTGGTAAACGGAAGGTTAAGGTATTCGGAATTATTTAATTCCACAATTTAGTTATTTTAACGAATGGGGATTGAACGGTGTGGGATTTTATTGGCGTAGGATTTTAACATGTGATATTGAACAGTATTAAATGTATTCCTTTATTATGAACATATTCCGAATTCATCATTAATCTATTGACTGATTAAAGAATCAAGCTGATCCAAAGACCACCAATTGTTCTAATTCCCCAACTTAATTCACAGTTTTGTTTTTTATTGTTATTAACAGTTCATATAATTTTATTTGTTAGCACTTGTAAACCATAGTATATTTGAACAGTTTATTAGCCGTTAATTAACCTTTACATGCTACAAACCTGTAAAATGTTTATAAGTTAGCTGTTTTACTGCACTGTTAATATGATTGAAAATTGTTTTTCCTCATTGTTTTGACATAACATTTGCAATTGACAAGGTTTGGTTATAATTTTAATTTTATATTACAAGGTTTGGTTATAATTTTAATTTTATATTCTTCTAGCACCAATAAAAAAAAATGCCTGGCTAATACTGTAATAGTAATTTACGTTATTAGTTCGGTAAATGAGTTCATACGGTACGAATAAGATGTTTTCGGACGAGGCGTCACACATCACATTTTTCAATTTAAATCAAAGGTTTTATTTTGTTACTTTGAAAATGATTAAGAAAGGAAAATAAAAATCTTAGTTGCCATTAAAAAATTTTAGATCAAAAACGCTGTCATCTGTCTCGTACGACATGTAATTCATAACTCAATAGAACTATATTAAAATAAGGTCAAATTTAAAGAATTTTAATTTAATACTACAAAATATAAGACTGGATAAATATTTTTAAACTATGTAAAGGAAGTATAAGTAAAAATATATGAAAATTATATAGGTACACAGTACCGTAAAGTGCAAGAATATCGTTAGGTCTCATTTACCGGACTGAAATTAATAAAATAATATTACGAGTATAAATTGAATTTTCTGTCATTTTCTTTTTATATATATCGTATATATACAAATGTTTTTAAACTGAAAAAAATATAGGGAAGAAGAACAAAAAGATAGCAAAAAAAAATACAATTGCGTAAATTTAACTATTTGAGATTTAACTGTCAAAATGTTGTGCATATACATTTGTCAAAACGAAGATCGAAACACATGATCAGATGTTGATTGATGGAATACGACAGATCAGTTATCAATGATATTGTTTTTATTGGAATGAATTGAATTGAATGATTAAGTATTGATAAATTCGGCTGTAAGACCACTGAAATTCGAATTGAAATACGATTGTGTCTTATTTGTAGAAATCACAGAAGTATTATACCAATACGGGAGAATAACCTAATTGTTGTATAAAGAAATGAACATTGTAAATACGAAATGGAATAACATTTGTTAAGTTGAATTTGTTGGGCGATTATAATAATCCATCGGATATGTAGGTCCAATATCTCATTCGCGGCGCAATTAGCGCAAACTGGAGATAAATACGCGTGAAATGTTGTGATTACCGCTAGATCGACGCAAGTTGGGAACAATTGATCAACGTGAGACCTCGAGCGTTTGTAGTTCAGCTGGTCGCAGTCGCCTCTGATTATAAAATTGCAGCGTGCCGTTAGATAATGAAATATATGCTTTGTAGCCCTTACCTATATCGGTGACAACACAGTAGTTTGATTTATCACAACCTAAGCTGCTACAATACAATACTACACTCTATTTCCCGCAGTTGATCCTCACGTCATCAATTGTTATCATGTGATTTAAATAGTTAGGGAGGACGGATTGATGACGTCACCTTATTGGGTGAAATCGTATGATTTCTGAAGTAAATAAATGTTAAGTGACAGTATTATACACAAATATAATAATAGATAAAAAATATCAAAAGACTTGTAAATTAAACTAACGATTAACAAAACTACTAACCCACAATGAAGCACAAATTGTTAAAACCAGTATCACCTTCATAAATGACATGAATGATATGAATAATATACCTACTTAACGTATTTAAATATTTGAAAATATCTGTTACTGCAGTTACACTACTGTTTCTACTGTTTCAATTTTGTCGTTGGTTGGACACAGATAGCACATATATATCTTCTGTAACACGTACGATAAAGAAAGAGCGAATCAATTAAATTAAATTAAATTATTTCGATTATTTCACCTTTTGAATGACGCATTTTAATGGTTTGCGCGAATTATCTGAAAGTAATTTACATAAATAATATAACATCCAAGCCATTACAATGTGTCATTGTAAAGGAGATATAAGCAAAATAATACAAAATTTAAAACAAAAAAGAGATTTTTGGGACCAAAAGAAGTGAGAAAAGAGCTATACCAAATGAATATCGATTTGGCATGTAGTGAAGTTGTCTTTCAGTAATATTTTCAGTTGAATTCATAATACATTAAATTTAATAATTACTATTTTTTTAATGAACTAAAAGGAAAACGATTGTCTTAATTTTCTAAATTCCTGTTTAGAGAGGTTTCTTTTTAAAATAAGTAGCGCCTACTTGAAATGCCTTCACAGCGGAGAAATTGGTACACGCGTTGTAATTAAACAAAGATTATTAAAAACTGAGTAATGAACTACAAGGCCTCCAGAAAATCACGACGTGCAATGAAAAACAAAGTTCAGGAATACTACAAGTTATTATGAAAATAAACAAGTGCCAAGAGCTTACACATAAAGAGAAACAAGTGATAAATTAGTGAAAACTTGGAGGCCTCAAGAAAATTTTCATCCAAACTAAAAAAAATCAATCATAAAACATAACAAGCGAATTTACATTTGAAAGTGTGAGATTTTCGGATAGAACAATTTTAACGAAATCTATATTAAAAATTAATTTTAGGTTTACATAAATTGTAAATATGTAAAATTAATATAAAATATGTAATATATACAATGAACAAATAAACGAGCAGCTGTGGTTTATTTGGTTAGCGAGTTCCAATTCGAATTGAGCGTAGTATCAGATCTAGGAACAAATCCCAACATCGTCAATCTTCATTCAAATAAAAATTCCGCTATATCCGAGTAGTTCGGAATTCACTGTAAGCTTAGCTACAACCCTAAAAGTCAAGTAAAACTTTTCATGAAACAATTACCTTAGATATAGTTGGTTTTAAAGCTTATTGGTCAGATGTCATAAATTATTCGAAGTTAAAGAAGCACTTAACGGAAAAAAATGACTGTATTAAACAAATTCATACTGAATTTACTTTGTAGGTATAAGTTATATAAACAGAAAATATACATATAATAACAAATATAACACAATAAATACAAAATATTAGTTTATTTATGATTTTATATTGATGACTTATTTAAAACCCAATAAGATTTTTGCATGTACTTCTAAAGATCTAAAGAAAAAATTGCTGTCACTGTAATATTTTAATCTCTTTTTCAATTTAGAAATTGAAATATATTTAAAATGCATTATTAGGTACTTTTATCTATATTATCACGAAGCATCCTGAACACAAATTTTGGGTACGGTCTCTAGTATTATACGAGAGAAGAAAAAAAAGTCAGAAAATAATCGGCTTATTCTATAATATGATTCTTCATACTACTATATTTGAAGTCCTATTCTATCTAAGAATGTTTTACCATGGATGACGAATAAATAATTAAAATTAAAGGAAAACAATAAGTGAGTTGAGAAATTGGTCGTGAAGAATAAGAGAGGTGAAAGAGGTTAATAGCAGCCTAGTTTTCAGGATAATGAAACAATAATTGAAAGTGCGAATCAAAGCTATCTATCTTTGAAAATTTATTTGCGATCTTATTGAGAGTGTTTACCAATGCTTGTCGCGCGGGTGAAATATTTAACTTTCCATGAAACTAATTACCGCGAAAAGGGCAAACTACGAAGTGTTCAAAACGGAATACGGTAGTGCAGCTGAAATTAATCTCGTGTCTGCCCACCAGTCCTGATCTGAATGCCAGTGCAGCTTGCCAAATGTCATTAATTGTCCGAAGAATAGTGATACGGGTCTAGCACGTATGTGCACATAAATCAAAAGCAATTACGTAAAAGGGGAAATCGTATTTTTGAGCATAATCCCGTCTTTGCACTCAGTTCGCTCCATCCATCATAATAATGCGATTAGTATCTGAAAAACACAATGGCCGGTATTCTATAAAACGCACAGTTCCTGTAAGGAATATTAATAACCACGCGCGACAGTCGTATCGCCGATATCTAACGCTTTACAACAATTAATTTGTTGTTTGGAGTTTTCTGAGGAGAGATAACAGAACAGATCCAGAGCGCTTTGTAGGTGGAGTACAAGACAGTTGCCACGACAATAAATGTTCCTTACGGTAAAAACTATATCCTGGTTTATGTCTTTTTAAAGCAGATAAACAACTAGGCTCAACATTTCATTCGTTACGGGATGTAAATCTCAGCCTCATTGTGCTGTCTTGCACACTTTGCTATTAAGGAACTCGGGCTCCCAAATCAATTAGTCACTTTATCATTAGAAGCCACTGTCGACTACGCGACAATTAATTTTATTTCTTCTAATGGGTTAAAGTCAAGTATATTGTAAAACCGCTATTTCCTACAAGAAGTAACACCTAAAGATAATTTTTCGTACTAAATTTAACGTTTATTCTTTTTGCGTGAGTGCTATTTTTTTGTTTATGTATGCTATCTTCATGACTCCATGAGGTATCTATTACAATAAAAAATTGATAACCATATTTTCAAAACTGCAATTCGTTCTTTAAAAATCTCTGCCCATATTTATTTAACGGTCTTACTCCATTTTACCACGTATTTTTTAATGATCATTTCACTAATATAAGGTAACAAAAGAACACAACGTTTTACAAAATGTTTCACTTTTTGAGTTAAAAATGAATTTAAGGAACATAACGTAATATGCTCAATAAAAAATTAGAAATTCAAATTTCTAAATAAAAATTCTTTTTACATCTTCAAGTTGTTTCTAATGACAATAAAACATGAAAAGTAACAATTTTTAGTTCTTTACTAAAATTTTTTCTTATGCAGCCAAAATAATCCAAAAATACATATT
Source organism: Stenolophus ochropezus (assembly GCA_035578165.1). Lineage (NCBI taxonomy): Eukaryota > Metazoa > Arthropoda > Insecta > Coleoptera > Carabidae > Stenolophus > Stenolophus ochropezus. The sequence continues at coordinate 11,803,638 of JAQOWZ010000019.1, read as the reverse complement.
TTAGGGTCAAAACAATTACTTTTTAAAAATAATCCAAATAGATAGATGTCGCTGCGCTGATTTCATATTTACAAAGAGAATTAAATTATCTCTTTCGTTCCAGAGATTTTTGCTTTCAAATTTTCACCTCCAAAATGTATGGTTTCCTTGTTTACCTGTAAATTGGATAGAGATACAATTGCACATTATCTATAAAAGAACATAGTTGTTGAAAAGTATTACAAATAGATACAGGACCCTGATACATGATATAATTTTGTTAGGTAATGTTTAAAATCAGAGATACTATATTTTTATTATTTTATTTAAATTTAATATAAAATATTGTAAAGTTCGATTTATTTTTTCAGTCACTGGAGTTAGGATCATCTTTTTTACATATAAAAGTTAATAAGTAGGTAAGTATAAACTATATATATTCCAAATGCCAACTATGATTTATTTTTATCTAAATAAAAATACAAATAATAATAGTCAAATCAAATCTTCCCTAAACTCAACCTAACATAAATTGGTACAAGTTTTCATTAAATTATCAATTTTATTTTTCGTTTAGTGCCACAGATGATTCACATTACTTATTTTATTTTTCATAGTGAAATGGCTGCTTTGGCAGATAGAAAAACCCTGGCACGTTTGACAGAACACACTCTGGGTATGATAATTTTCTGCCAGTATTAATTATCATTTACAGTTAGTGAATAATCATAATCTTGTTATAAGCGGCGAGAAGGCAGTGCAGGCGATCTGATAAGCCGTGGATGGGCTCCATACCAACAGTTAATGAACTGTGAGTGTCCACGTCTCAAACTTTGCTCCAGTTAGGAGCAAATTGGAGCCTTCCGCACCCAAGGCCCATTGTTAGGAAATTCATGTGAGGTGTTAACAATTTTCACTTGTGGTGCCACATTCCACAAAACTGTAATTTATCAAATTACACATATAAATTAGGTTAAATGGACAAAATCGGTGCCCATAGCTAGATATATCTTGACAAAATCTTGATTCTATCATATCTATCTTTTTTATCTACTTTTTATCGATGTTCACATAGTTAGCGCACTCATACTGGAAGTGAGTTTAGTGTCAGGTTTGTGGTTCCATTCCCAATATTGCCGACTTTAACGAAATAAAAATATCGTTGTGTCCGAGTGGTTTGGAATTCACTATAATCTGTAGTTGGTTGACAAAAACTCCACTAATATACAAGTAAAAATGTTCAGAGAATTTCCAAATTACAACACTAAACAGTAAAAGATATCATTGGAAAAAATAAAATACTACAGGATCAATATGAAGTGATAGGCACGTGACTTGGATAGCTCTCAAATTCTATTCCGCGGAAATAAATACTAGTATTGTCCGTGTATTGTTGTTACTTGCTGATCTGTCAAGGTACTATCAATGCTTCAAATATCTCCTCTTAAGTTCCTTATTAATTTATTTCAAATAGTTGTTCTAATTTCACGTATTGGTTTATATAAAGTATATTTTTTAATTTAATAAAATTACTAAAATAAAATTGTAATAAAAACTCGTAAGTCCGTAAACTTAAATATCAAACTTTTTTTCTAGAATTAAACAAAAATTCCGGTCACGTGTCTAACAATTGTTATTGGTCATCCTGAATATACTCGTAAGTAAGATATAAACAAAAAATAGAAACATCTTCTTCGTTATCATATTTAAAATATTAAAAGTTTTGTCTAAATATTTTTTCTATATCTGTAACAACTTCCAAGAAAAAAGATGTTTGCAATTTTTGTTGCCTCTCTGTATAATGGTATACCATCATTCGATATCATAGGGTAAAAGAATTCTAAATGAGAATTCCACTTTGTTCTATACAATTTTACTTGTATTTTAGCGGTATTGGTTCCCAGCATCTGTAAGAGACCTGCAGCTTATAATGAGAACTATTCGGACACACTACAATTGAATGCTAGATCTCACACTTCGAGTAAGAGTACGCTTAACAAGTGAGTCAACAATGCCCGTCAAAATAAAAGAAAATAAAAGTACTATGGGTACTTGAAGCTTTGTTCCATCCAGGAATGTTGTGCGACAAAAGATTAATTAGTTTCAATCATCCCATAGTTGTATAGATCTTGACAAATTTATATCTGTCGATAAAACAATAGTTCACGGATTTGTCGGCGGAACATGTGCAGGAATTATATTAATAATTCATTTTTTTTTCCATTTTTGCGACTTCGCCACTAATACTAAAATATACATTTTTGTAGAAGTTATGAATAAATCTGCAAAAATGTACATTTCATTATTGTTGATAAAGTTGAATATGTATGAGTTATTCATATAATTCCTACTCATCCTCCGCCAAGAAATCCATGAACTATTATTTTATCAATTAACAAGTACGGCGTTACTTCCTCTTTATATTTATCGTATTTTCATTTTCTTTGAGTTACGTATGGTTTATAAGTAGACACGTGTATGTGATTCCGTGGGAATAAAATTATCTTAGTGTGCAACTTTTACAAGAATGGTTACTCAGCAAAAGTTATCGCAAATTTGTTGATAATTGTATTCGTCGACAAAAGACTAACAGGAAAGTATGACGAAGAAAGTTATAGCAAAACAATTGACAAAAATTCAAGTGTGTTTGATTTCTATTTAAATTATTACAAAAGCAATATAGTCGATGCACAAGTCATAAGTTGAAAATTATTCGCAATAATATTTACCGACGTATTAATTAATTTATTATTTAAGTACTTATATTCATAACCTAAAAATAAACAACAACCCTAGGAGAGTTTCGGTCGCAGGTGAAATGACAATTTTTACTTACATTTTTGATGGAATGAATTGTCAACCTAAAACCCCTCCAGGAAACTGACAGCTTGTATGGTTTCTGAACCACTCAGACACAGCGGTATTTTTATTTGGTTAATAATTGACGACCCTAATATAACCTGATTTAACAATGCAAAATATAAACCACATTGTTCTGTTTCGTATAAATTATGCTTAAATCATTAAAAACAAGTAAAATAGTTAGTATAATATAAAATTTTGTTTTATGGGAGAAAGGGAAATGTTGTTAAAGGGACTAGAAGTACTTTCTTCATTTGAAAAGGAAGCTACTGCAATTAGAAGCTGTCGCATAACAACTTCCCGTTTAATTAATGTTGATTTTAAAGTTGTAGTGAAGTCAATGTAGTTTATAGTTACATCAATAAAACTATTGATATTCGATACGCACTTAGGTTTACGAGCAGAAAGTTAACTTTTCACCAAATTTCTTTAATCGATGTCGAAGTATCTTTATAGGAAGTAGTAAATATGTAAACGTATGTATAATTGTTTGCAACATAAAGATGGGTTAACCAGCTAGTCTGTCACTTAAATCAAAGTTTGATTTAGTAGTAAATACCTCCGCCACCATTGTTGATTTTTTCCGCAACCAAAACCGTACGCGTCTTTATGAAGTATGAAGAATGAAGCATGGGAATAAATAACCTGACTAATGCAAAAAAGGTAATAATTTTCATGTCTACCAATATATTTAAACAAGGAAACATATTATTCAGAAATAATGTGACGTCCAGCTGGGAACGTTATGAATAAACGTCGTTTGCACAAATCCCGCCGAGTCTACGCGTATCGTTAACAAATGCGAACACGCGTGTGCCCACGGCTCATTCACCCACATACCGACACCGTTCCCAAAGGAAAACTACATCAATTCATCAAAAATCATGCTCTTCATTACCTTCACCAGTCTTTCTAGCACAATACTCCCAAATATCGAAGATTTAGATCAATGCGTACAGTAAATTCAAAATTAATAATTCTTGTTTTCTAGTAACGATTAGGGATGTTCCGATATTACTGATACAATTCCCCAGTATTGATACTTTTCTTTCGGTACCTCTATTTTAACAATGACTCTAATTATCCTACATTTTATTAATATCAATCATCAAATCATATACAAGTGTTTCTTTTTAATTAAAATTTTAGAACACAAAACCAACATTTTTATACTTCTGGAAAAAGGCGTACTATGTTTTACTTCCTTGTACAATGTGCCTTATTTTCAATTTTGAATCAAATGTTTCCTGCAATAATTAAAAACCAACTATATTATTTCTTTTATTATATTTCTGTCTAAAGTAAAGTGCTTTTTGAAAACGCCGATTAGAAATAAAAATTTGAATATAAGGACACTTTGCTCGTAGTGTAGTTTTGATTTTTTTGCACAACTCCAAAACGATTAACGGTAGAATGTTGAAATTTTGTTTATGGAACAAAGCTACAACATTTAGTTATGCACGTCCATTTTTGTTTTCAATAAGCCTTTTCAAAAGAGCACTTTACTCTGGGGAGAAACAATAAAAATAATAATTTAATTAGCTTTTAATTATTGTAGGAAACATTTGATTTGAAATTGAGTATATGAATGACCACTGTTGGAATATGTATTAAAATTATTTTGTGTAATACAAAAAAGAATAGTGATAAACATTTTAATAAAATTTTAGAAAAGATGATTAATTTCGAAGGGAAGTTCCAAGATATGAAATGAATGGAACAATTAGGCGTAGAATGATCTTTCTTTCAAGTGATAGCTATTAACATACCTACAATAGTTATGAGTATCATAACCACCGCAGATGTCAATTGAATTAAAGCTCTAAGGCCTGGTATAATTCATAACTTCCGTGGTTTGTTCAATAGTTTATCGATTTCATGTTATTAATAAAATAAATTAAAGTACTAGGAAGACATGTGGTGTCCACATCAGATTTTTTTTTGTTGCAATGATGAATAATATTGTAAAACATATAAATGTTAAAACTTGAAAATATCGATACTTTTCTTCCGATGCGATGCTGGTATTGATAATATTTTTTTTTTCTATCCACGTAACAACAATTTTTCAGTATGGCATGTTCCTAGTAATGATACTAATATTATAAATAAATTATATGTACGTATGCAAATAAATTACGGGCAACGGTGGCTCACTTCGTTAGCGCGCTCCGAGTCAACATAGTATAAGACCCGGGGTTCGATTCCCACCTTCGCCAACTAAACTAAATATGATACCATTTAGTTCTAGAGGTTCGGAAACTGGAAATGTAAGTCAGAATTGTTATGAACGAGTAAAATTCAATTAGTAATTTCTCCTAAGGTTGAAGCCCTAATAATACTCGTAAATATTATTATTATACAAATAAGTTCTAATACTAGTATGTCGTGTATTCAGACAAACTTTATAAACGTTGCATTTATATTACAAGGACTGTACTTATTTCATGTTTAATGTAGCTCTAAACCTTCTCTTATTGATATAGATGATACTATTACTTTAACTACAATATTTTTTTCTTCCTTTCCTTTTCGTAAAAGGTTCATATCTAAGATGACCCAAGTTGAAACAAGTGATAGATGAAGATGAGAAAAAATTTCTAATCATTATTACACCTTAATGCTACAACTCAAATTTGAATTTAATTTCTGTTATTCAGTTTTAATTTTAACATACCACGTGTACTTTCTATTTTCTTTATATGATGCCCTTGAAATGTCTAATATAAAAACTATCAGATAAACCATTTTTATTATTTTGATAAAACTAATCATCGTTAAATTATTTCGCCGAATTACATTCTTCAGATAAATTTATGTTTTAATATGTAGCCCATGAAATTGGCAAGAGATAAAATTATAGGTCTTAACAAGACTATATCCTAACAGACTATTAACATGCAAATAAAATTTTCTATATCCATCCTGTGTCGCACACATCAAAGCAAAAGATATAATCGAAAAATAACAACTTGTAATTCTTACAACAAATTGATTATAAATTATTTGAACAAAGAGATAAGTATCTTCCGCTTAAATATTTATAATTGCAAAATATGTAAGAAATATCCTCGTAAGGCTGACCTAGAGAAATTATTTATGCCAGTGTGATGTGGGTTCTGATCCAAATTACACGATGTAATATGATGTAAGCTTACACTGATAAACCAATAGATTGCTAGTTAATTAATTGTTGTAATCAAGATAGCTGAACATTAAGTGAATGTAGTTATTAATAATTATGACTTTACATTGCTATTCATCGTACGTACTTATACCTAAATACCGTTAGAATCTGCTCGTGCAAATAGAAACGTCACTATTACATTTTGTACCCCGCGCTGAACCAGAATATTAGAGAAGAAAACAATAATTACTTTTCGTTTTCGAGGTGTTAGTTAATAATTAACACTTCGTGACTTTAATTTTTTCTCGAGACCAAAAGTGTTTTCCAACAAAACGGACACTAATAATTATCTAAAAATTACGCAATATTTTGACACACTTTCCACGCAGGCTTTGTAGAATTTTTCTTAGGCCTACAATAGGAAAACATCAACATTTTACACTTTCAAAAAGGCAATTGTACAATAAATTGTTTTAGAAAAACAAAATACTCTATTGAGATGGAACCCCACTGAAGGTGACAAATAAGAACCAAAGATTTACTGAAAAATTTGCCAAAAAAATTGTAACTTATATACACAATTAATTAATTATTTCTTCAGTAGCTTTAAAGTAATTATTCATGTACATACTTTGTAAACATGTTCATAAGACGTAACGTAATCTAAAAACTTGGTTCTTTTTGTATATAGTCAGAAGTAATTTACTTATCCAGTTACATTCCCTGAGTTCTGAAGAACTGTTTGTTGTTAAATTGTTAATCAGAGGGTGATGATAATGAAGAAGCTGAAAATTATAAATACGAATATGTGGAATGCAAGGTAAATTATAAAAAAAAAGATGAAGAAGGATGATTGGATAAAATGTGTAATTTGTGGTCGCAGTTTACACGAAGAGAGTACCACATATGACAAATGAAAACAATCGATTAACAAGTTCATTTCATCATAGCCTTGGTCCATCTCACCTATATACTGGAGGAAAGTAGGATTTTAAATTTTGTTTTTTAAATATCATTCAATATTATATAGTTATAATTATCTTTCCAAAAAGTGGTCAATCTCACCTCTAATTACTATATTTTATTCAACCTGGTAGTGAAATTTGTGATAAAGACTTTTAACTGAATTTTTAGAAGGTTTACAAGAAAAGTTACTAGATAATACTGTTGCTGTCGACGCGTTCTATCACTTTAAATTTAATATTCATATTTCTTCTTATTAACCTGTGTATGAGGGGTTTTAAAATAACAAACTTCGGTCGCAATTTTGTCAATGCTAAAGATTACGCTTCCTCAGAAGAATTTTAAATCTAACGGAAAAATCAAATGTATAACTTTTTTATAGTGATGGTCTATGCGTTATGTATCTACTCATATTCTTTCAGTTAAAATCTAAGAACATGGAAATGGAGGTAATATATACCAAAACTAAATATTGTAGATAAAAAAACCCAGAAGAGAAAAAATTTCTTTCAAAGAACAATTCATCTCTCCCACATAGAGGAAAGTAATCCACAGTGGCTGTACACCACTAGAGTGATGCATTGCCGGTATCAGCGGTAAAGAATGTCCGGCACAGCATGACATTATATAAAGTTGATAGAAGCAGAGGATGATGACAGGGAGCGACAATAACTTATACGCGTGTGGTGTGGTTGATTCACGCAGTACTCCTCTCGGAATATGATACTTTGAAATATTGGACGAAGAGGTTAATGCTAGCTGAGTCAACGAGATGAGTACCGTATTTATGAAAGCCGAGATGAAAGCCTGTGATGAATTTGGCGAGAACTGAAATAGGATATTTTAATTTATGTTCTCATGAATAACTCGCAAGTACTACACATTTTTATCTTATACAAATGTAAACATCCCTATGCATATCATACATAAAAATATATTAAGAGAGTAAACCAAGTTATTTTCTTCCGACAATTATTTTTTGCTACAGAATGTTTTATATTATTTACCGTTGTATGTATTTTCTAAAAAAAAATGCTTGTTAACATGAAATCATAGATTCTTATAAGTGAGATGCTTTCAAAAAAATTATAGTAGGCTCTGCAATAAGACACTTTGCGAACAATGAAACAAATTAATCGAAAAGTAGTATATTGTGTTATTAAGTAAAAATGATACTTTATGTGGCGAGTGTGCAAGTTTGCACTACAAGCGAAACGAATTGGACAATTGTATGCGAGACACAGAAAAATACTTTTATACCGAATGAGATATACTATTTTTTATTCAAACGTATATATTTTAAGAAATAATTTACTACTTGTAACTTCAAACTTGTCAATTTAATAATAAATTGAGATAGGTAACGATTTTGTAGGCAGCGTCATTATTACAAAAAAAAAATATTTTAAAGCAACGCGATATATAAAATCGAAACTAAGATCTCAGAAGCCCAAAAAATTATGACATGAAGCCAGGAACATTATGTTCTTATGAAAATTTATTCATTACAACAGTTTAATCTAAAAGTATTTTGATAACAAACTTCATAAATCGAAATTGAAACCTGAATTTTATTATTATAGTAACCGAAATCTTTTTATGTTTATTACATCTATTAATGTTGATATCTTATTTTATTGTTATGAATGTTTTCGCAACAGTGGTTTTAATGCAAGGAAAATTGATTTCGCTAATAAAGATATTTTCTTATCTATGAATTATTTATGACAGTTAAACTATAAAAACTATCTGTCAATTATTGGTCATCAATGGTATCGTAGAAATCGCGAAAATTATAGCTTGCTGGTCAAAGACCCGTGCCAAAAATTATATATTAATTAATTTCTCAACTTTTGCGTGCGGAAGTTTTGTGATGATATCATAAGACAACGGAATAGTGTTGTCAGCTTGTGCTCCAGACATTATTAAAACATATTTCGTTTGATAGAGATCGACAGGTTTTTTCTTGTTCCTGCGTATGCAAATTTTCAAGCGGAACATTTTTCAAACCTACACATGGTCAACTTTAGATGAGCGATTGGAACAAAATAGGAAATAACTGTGCAAGTGGATTGATTATCTTCTGGTTAGTTATTAACACGTGTGTGTACTGATAGAAACATGTTTTAGCCTGCAGCAACTATAAACAGGATATGGATGGGCATATTGTACAGGAAGCAGTCTTTACTGAGATATAACCATTTAGTTTTGTTTTCTTTAAAGCCTTTAAATTTTATTATAGCTTATAGCGAACATTGAAAATAATAATACGATACCCTAGTGTTAACTTTTGCACTACCGGGTTTGTTGACAAATCGAGCGGTGACGTGCAACGTGTTCGTTAACACCCTATTGTGAAACAGGGTTAATTAATTTACACTAACTTTGAGGTAGTGTAAAAAGTGCACAGTGCTGGAGTGAGGATAAAACGGTGATATGTTTTTAAACATTTTATATGGGAAAATAAGTTTGGTTTCTATGTACAAGATTATACTTGTTGAATTAACTAAATAATAGACACAGATAATAATTATAAAGAGTGGCCCAGTGAATATTATGAGCGCAATTTTTGGGCAATTAACATCAATTTTGCAAAAAAACGCTCGAACATGTCTATTTTAGTATAAAGGGGGATACTTGAATGGATTAATACCAATGGCATAACTTCAACCCTAAAATGGGGGTGGACTGCACTTCAAAAATTTGAAATAGAAAAGGGTGTCAAACAATACACAGTTCGAAAGGCCTTTCAATTCTCTTTTCAACAGTTTTTTTTTATTTTTCAAATCCGATCATTAGTTCCAGAGAAATATCGTTTAAAACAAATTTTATCAGGTGGTCAAAATTGCAATCAAGTAGGCTTAAACAAATGTTTTTCATAAATAAAAATATCATCATATTTATTTCATTATTAATGAATATAAACCGATCAAAAAACGATAGTACTACGTAGGAAAAGTGACGTCGTGGACTTCGGCTCGTCCCGCACTTTCCACCACTGTCCAGGAATATATCACTTTACCTACTAGATACACAATACTATTAATGTAGAATAAAAGAAATTATTTAAAAATATGTATTTATACAATTACTTTTATACGTATTATCGAACAGGAACGTAAAACCATATGCGAAATTTCTGAAACCTGTAAATTGAGAGACGTTTTATCGTTTCATGCCGATTCTAAAATTTTAAATAAATGAACCATGCGACTTCGGCTACTTCTCCATTTGAACAACAAAGAAAATAACAATCCTTTACTATAACAGGTAGTCAGTTTGCTTGTTTGAATCAATAATGTTATGAAGAAAATAATGTATGGAGAAATTATCTTATTCGATAGCTCCGAAGGCCAAGACAAATTTCTTAATGTGTAATTAGTTTTATCAGATAGAATTCAATTTCTAATTGTAATCATCTTATCTGGTTCTTTACGATTTCATTGTTCATACAGTGGCCGCGAGCAAAACTAACTGGAGTGCAGTGATAAAGCCATTGGCTACACTTTCATTTCATTTCTGCCCACGCATCTACATTTTTCACTTGTTTTCTTAAAAAAAGTAATCATTAACAATAAATATAATTGCTTGTATCTCGCATCTTTCGTTGAGAAATCATTTGCAGCCATGAGTTGCAGAGCCTTCTATAATTAATTACGTGTGTTTGCTCTGGAATTTTTACAATGGAAATTTCAAACAACTGCATATTTGACAAAGATAGAAATGCAAATCCACTGAGTACACAAGTTGTGTTTGCTGTGTTGAAGGGAGTATTGTTGAATCAAGTCTGTTCCTGCAATGTACGAAGAATCCATCATACATCAAATGTTGACGATCGCGAGAACTAGTTAAACAAAACATGCACGTTGAATAAATAATCGATCAAAAATATTTAAATATAAATTAATTACATGACAAGCAAATTCTACAATAAAGCCACTACTTTCTAATATCTCACGCATATTCGAATGCGTACAAACAAACTTAACCAACAAAAACTTCATTACGCATCACCTATAATTAATGCGGTGCTCTACTAACCAAGGTCACCAGTGACGGTCGCAAGGAACTTTTTCATTGTCGCAATTCTAATTTTCACAAACTAATCATTATCATTATTAATTCCATAAATTCATCATTCATCAAATTCATGTCTTATATATTTTTATATTATTTCTTAGAATATTTTGCTTTTACTGCGTTCACGCCTTTTGAAGAACCACAGCTATCGATTATGAATTTTATTCAGTTACTTGTGCTGGATTTAGTAACTTCCAAAGTAAAAAAGGTACTACCTCTAGAGGAATTGATATTATTGGCACTAATAGAGTTTATATATTGAGAATCATCAAATAACTATTGGATCTGAAATCATTCTGTATTTCGATTCTCAGAGTCAACACGTATTAAAAAAATCAATTGTGTTAAATATAATGATTAATACAATAACGACCATCTTTCAATATGTGTACCTAAAGTTACTGTTATATGTGACATAGAAGAAAAGAAAGGAGTGATAAAAGGGAATTAATTTTAAAAAATTATGAAATGCTGACGATAATGATAGATAATGAGGAATAATAGAAATAAGAAATAAAAATGTAAGTAAGAAAATTATAATATACGTATTATATAATAATGGTTCAAATTAATTTACTTTTCTCTGTTTCGGAATTAGAATATCATATTCCAGCACGCTTATTGATGTTAGAAGGAGCTTCATTCTTAAACGATTTTTGGTTATATTTTATTATTTGAGATTGGCATGACTGCATTAAATACATAAAATATCTAGGCAACTGACAAAGTAATTCTAATTTACCTAGGCAACAGACGAAACGGAAATCACTGTCACCAACCTAACTATTCTATCAAAAAAATCCCTTAATGGAAATTGTCAAATATTATTATAAAAAATAATGTAAATAAAAGCCGAAACAGAGAAAATAGTATAAAACATTCGTTATAGAAGGCAATTCAAGCACTCGTTCGTTCGGGCACTCGCTGCTTCGCGCTCGTTCCCGAAATTCAAACTCGTGCTTGAAAAGGTTGCCTTCTACAACTTATGTTTTAATATACTATTCTACGACCACTCTGGAAAGTGGCACTTTTTGACACTATACACCTAAAGCTTCAAAGTTGCGTATTTCCTACAGTCGTGGGTTAAAGTGTGAGAAATAATTTCTTACAGTATTTGTCAACACTGCGCATATGCAGTGTGGGAAATATCATTTCTTACATTAATGCCAACATTGCGCATGTAGAAAAGTACTCTTTATGAGATTATGAGCGCCATATTGTTTTGTAATGTTTAGTTGTGTGAACGTAGAAAAAAGTATAATGTGCAGAATCTCCTATTTCCCACATTGTGATTCCAGCAATGGACTTCGTCTCGCGCCGAAACTTCCAAACCTTGTAGAAAATAGGCACTTATGTATAATATACCACTTTTCAGTCTTCCTTTCCTTTAGTCATATTTTTTCTCATGATATAAAAACAATCCATTCTATTTGTTGACATTAACTAAATTTTTCCACAAAAACTTTTCAAACACAAAAAATATATAAGAAACCCAAATTCCCAAAAACGTGAAAAAACAACAAAAAATCCGAGTTAGACTTTTATATGAAATGAGTATGTTTTTTAACTAAATATTCCAACACATTTCAGTAGAAATAAAGTAAACTTTACCCAAAAGCAAAAAAGTTACTGAATATTTTTTGTGTGTGTGGCAGGCGAAACGCCTATGCTGCTGCCGGTCAGTTAACCTCGTTGCATACGCTTACATAAGACTGACGGAGGCAGGCCATCTTCCAGGAAGAGTCGGGCGCGTTTAATTGGTTGCGGGATGACGCTGCAGTCTGAGCCGCCGCATCATCGAGCCACGGCTTCCTGGCGCGCTCGCACCGAGTTACACCTGACGCGGACCACACACCAGTCCAGCCATTCTGTGTCAGCGCTATATCTAACAGTCCTACATACATAGACAAGGAAAATACATAGATTGGCGTTAGGAAATTCGGGCTTGGTTTCGGTAGTTTTGTGCCGGTATACCGAAGAATGTTTTCAGAATATGTAATTGTCATGGTTGTCAAATTGGATTCGCAATTCAGTAATTATATTATCTACCTAGTTTCAGAATAAATAATAATTCAAAAATAGATCATTTTTAATTGGAATTATATCAAAATCTGTCTCCGTTAAAACTATTTATCGTAAATGAAAAAGATGCTTATTCTATGTGAACTACTTTAATTCTTATCGTAATTTGTGAGAAAGATTGTCAAATACTCAAATTCTTGTCTTAATATAGTTCAAAATCACCCCCCATAAAAATCTATCGTCATAATACATATTACTAAAGATAAAGTATAAAATTATAAAAATCGTAGCTACCTAATTCTTAAAGATGATTTTTATTTTACTCTTTTATTATTATACGATTTAAATACGATATAATGTACATGTATTTGGTGTCATTTAATGCATACTTTTTTTTATCTTCCTAGTGATACCACAACCATTATTGCCGAAAACTGGGGAGCGAAAGTCTATGTACACCTTGGAAAAAAAACATCCGGTATATGTAATAACTTAACACCCCCATGAGGTTACGCTGCTTCCTCCGAAGCTTTCTAGATCCTATTTTTATTGATATGGATCAGTCTCTTTTACTATTCCTTAGATCTCCTGTAGGGTCTTCTTCCACAACTCCTTATCTCTGGTTTTACTCTTCCACTTTTTAATTCCAGACAGAAGAAAAAAAGTGCTTACTCTCCACAAAATATTCTAATTCTTGTCCTAATGTAATTGACTCAAATTCTCCCTGTATAAGTACAAGTGTCGAAGAAAAATGTGAAAAGAATCAGTTTCGTCAGTGTAATGTTATCAAACAATGTGACATAAAAATCATTCATGGCTAAAATATCTTCTTCTTTTTAATTGTCAATAATTCAATTACACAGTGTGACATTGTTTACAGGAAATACATGAACATATACTATACTAGCAAATAACGCACATGTAGAAAAAATATTTTCTCATAAGTAATATAATAAAAGCCATTCTTGCGAAGTAACGACAACTCGTGTAAAAAATTATTCTTAAATCCCGAAACTCGTTTTCTGTTACAACGAACAATTTTTCGTAAATTTTACCAATTAAATTCATAGTACAAATCTACAAATTATACTTACTTGATTATTTCACGAATGAAAACACTTCAAATATAAAATTTTTTAAATCAACAAAATGTAACCATGACTATGATACTGTGGATTTATCAAATTTCTTCACTAAAAAAACTACATACGGCCATCATGTGAAACATTCTGATTGGGTGAAAATGACGACTGTTGCAAATCAAATAAACATTTAGTGGCCTTTTTATTACCTACAATACTCTCGGGAGCTCAAATCCATCGAAAGCTTTTGTAAGGATCAGATTTAGAGCATTGTCATTGCTCAACCATGATCGAGAGGGATTGTATCGCGAAGCCAGCTGTTACGGTTTATTTTTGCAATCTGCAATTTATTTAAAATCTAAATCATTTTATTTCCTTATTATCATTTTTGTTCGCAATTTATGGAACTCTTAGGCATTGCTGGTTGCTTATTGTCAGGAATATTAATTTTTATATTTTTATACATTTGGGCATGTGCAAGTTTGAGCTAACTCGCAGATTTGAGCGAAGTGATTCATTCTGTTCGTTGATCGTCGCTGTAGTCATATCTCAGTGTCTAGTTATTATTTATCATATTGTTTAGTTTATTGTTGGATAAATTTTAACGTGCCCGTTATTTGGGGATTATAACTGAGGAAAGTACTGGGGAAATATTTGTTCCCGCGGAAAATTGTTCCGGATTTATTGCACTGCGATCATTGAAAAACAACTTAGCCGCCCACCATCTCAGGTATTTACTTTTATTGTTGATTAGCCCAGTTGTAGTATCTATAAAGTATTTTGGTAATAATATTTTGATCATTGTTAATTTACAACCAGTAAAAGTAACTTTTAACTTAATCATCGACCTGGCAATGCTAATTGAGTTCTCCTTTCAGGCTTTTATTTTATTGTATTTACTTTTTATACCACTATCGATATTACTTCGATCTCGATCCGATTTATTGGATGCTTATGGTTGGATTGGGTTGTTGAGCCCTTATTTTTGGTGGATACACATCTTGGTGGAGGATTTTTGGGGAGAATTGGATGACTGGTACCTCGTGTTTCAAGCGGAAATTGTTCGACGCCATTTTGGAACTCGTCACACACTACGTCACTACCGCACACTACGTCACTCCGACGTCATCAGCTCTCCAAACACATGCAGATAAGCTCTATTTTGATTTTTTTTTTTCCTTGTTGTTATTTTTAAATATTTCTTGAATTGATTTTTGAATGTTATGTTATTTAATTACATTTATTTACGCTTATGTTATTATTTTATATGTACTAGCTCACGCGAGTCTCAGAATTTTTTATGAGAGATACTCATTTAGGGATTGTTTCGGTTTAGGAAGGGTTAGGACTGAATTTAACTTATTTCGACGCTCGTTACGCTCGCATTACCCTGATTGGTCGACCAACCACCCGTATTGCGCCTATTTTTGCGTATTATATTTAAAGTCTAGGCTATCTAAACATCCGAAGTCCTCGCTCGTTCGTGCGCCACGCATCCCCTATTTGGTACAGTTTATTCACTTATTAGTATTACCTTTCGTTTATATCTCGCATGAGTTATATAATTCATTCAGAAAATTGTTAATATAAAGAATTTCGATTTCAAACTTTATTTACATAATGTAATACTACAAATATTTAATATATCCTACATTTCAATTTCAAACGGAGCTTTATTTGTTTTTTTTTTTGAGTTACCTACTATTATCTTTGATTATCCTTCACAGATTCGTATTTTCGTGGTTGTATACTAGGTTTCCTTTTTTTGACAACAACCACGTGGCGCCCTATTATAATTTATACTATTTCATTATTTGAACCACCCCCTTCTCCACTGTCTAAAAGCTGGCGGCCGCATTCCTTGTCATCTTGGATGCGTAAGAGCTACATTAATACACGACTGTGTGGTGCACGTAGCAAATTTGGCGCCCAACGTGGGGCCCTTGCGTCAAAAAAAAAATAATAGAAGAGGGCCTTGTTTATTTCATTGTTGTGACCATTATTGTGACCATTATCGTCACTATTGTTGCGTGGCGTGGGGTGGCCATTGTTGCCATTATTATTATATCCATTGTTGCCAGTATTTTGACACCACGGTTAATATTATTATTGTGGACATTGTTAACATTTTATTATAATTTTTTTGTTGTTGCTTTGGTAGAGGAGACGTCTCTCTTCGCACTGCTCTCGCTAGCATAGTGGTATAGTTTTTTTTGTTACTATCGCGGAGAAGGTCTAGCATTGTCGTTTTCTTGTGGCATATTTCTATTGTGTCATTATTGGGGTAGTTTTTATTTCCTTTATTATCCAATTGTTTTTTTTTGTTATTGATTGGGGATGGAGTCCAAATTAGAAATTAACAGGTTAAGTAAGACCGAGCTGAGTTACGAATTGAAAATTCGAGGTGTTAGTGATGATAGTGATGTCTCGTCGATGCGGAAGTCATTGCGGTATCTACTTCGGTTAGAGAAAGACTCAAAACGTACATTGCCAGACTATCCTTTTACCTTTGAGGAGGATCATGAGGCATTAGAACAACAAATCGTTGAGATTAAAAATCTAATAGATTCGTTTAGCGGGACAAAATTCTCATCCGAATATAATAAGTTGATTACAAAAATTACGCATTCGTTAGGTCGAGCCAATCGGTGTGTAAGTAAGACTGCTGATGAGAAGAAGAAGAAATCCGAGCAATTTTCTCAGCTAGTCACGTTACAGTCTAAACTTAAAACCAAGGTTAGGAGTTTGAAACATTCGGCAACACTGTTGAGCAGTACTATATTGGAACAATCCATCTCGGGCGAATTAGCTGTTGTTTCGGATACTTCGACAGTCGAGTCTGATTCCGATATGGAAATTGAATCACCACGTATGGTACTCAAGTCAACCCCCGTGTCTCAATGGGACTTAAAATTCTCCGGGGATACCAAACACATGTCGGTCAATGCATTCTTAGAGCGAGTGGAAGAGCTTCGTCTGGCACGCAACGTATCGAGAGTACAATTATTGCGTACTGCCGTTGACTTGTTCAAGGGCACTGCACTTATCTGGTACCGGGCAAACCGTGAATTATTTAGGACATGGGCTGAACTTGTTGTTGCACTTCGGGATGAGTTCCAACCGGTTGATTACGAAGATAAATTACTTGACGAAATCAAACATCGGACTCAAGGGCCTAACGAGAGTATCGGAATTTACATCGCGGTCATGTCTTCTCTTTTTAGTAGACTTAAGGATAAGCTTTCAGAAGATGTTCGTGTGAATATATTATTGAAGAACATCGCTCCGTTCTACCAAACGCAGCTCGGTTTAGTAGATGTCAAAACTGTCTCCGAATTACTGAGGTTATGTCGACGATTAGAAGCCCGTAAAGTCTCTGTAGAAGCTTATGTTCCACCTCCGCGCCGTAGTCAGGCATATGAACCTGATTTAGCTTACGTTTATACTGATGGTCCACAGGCTTCTCAGCACAAATGTTATAATGTTGAAACGAGTGTCGCGGATCCTTCTAAGTCTCCTTCATTAGTTCAACCTCGCCAATCGTGCTGGAATTGCGGTAAGGCGGGTCATTTGTCCTCGCGTTGTCGTCAGCCTCGTAAGAAGCATTGTTTCCGGTGCGGCAAACCGGACGTTACCTGCCGAGACTGCCCTTCGTGTAGTGTCGCGGGAAACGGTCGTCGGATGCAGCGGTAAACCGGCCGTTGCATCGTTCTAGTGTGGAATCGGTATCTGTTAATTATGTTTTGGATTTCATTTTGTCGCATGCTAAGGACGACGAACGCCCTTATCTACAAGTTTATATTTTCGAAAAATGTTTTTTGGGTTTGTTAGATTCTGGTGCAACTTGCACTATTATGGGGAATCCGGGGTGGATTATGTTGCAAAATTTAAATTTATCGCTGAAGGAATCAGCATCGTTTTGTACGGTCGCGAATGGTCAGCGTTGTGCCTGTATCGGGAGTATTTCGGTGCCGATACGGTTGAGAGACCAAGTTAAAGTTATAGACATTCTTATTGTTCCCGAGTTATCGCATGGCTTAATTCTCGGTACGAATTTTTGGAAGACCATGGGTGTAGTTCCAGATCTCCGCCGAGGAGAATGGAAATTTTCTGGTTCGCCTGAAGTTTCAGTTGATGCTATCAGTCCGCGCAGTTGCCTTACACTTGATCAGGAGCGACTGTTGAGCTCGCTTATCGACCGAATATTCAAGGACGTAGACGAGAGTGTTATCGGATGTACCTCGCGAGTCGAACATGAAATAGTTACCGACAGCGAACCAATCAAGCAGAGGTACTATCCTATCTCGCCCGCAATGCAAAAGCATGTGGATAAGGAACTTGAGCTTATGTTAACTCAAGGTATCATTGAAAGGTCGCAGAGTCCTTGGTCGTCGCCTATTCTGCTTGTGCCAAAAAAAGACGGGACTTTCCGGTTTTGCGTTGATTACCGCAAGCTGAATAAGGTTAGCCGTCGTGACGCTTACCCGTTGCCATATGTGTCGGATACTTTGGACAAGTTGCGAGATGCTAGGTACCTAACGTCACTCGACATAAAATCGGCCTATTGGCAAATACCGGTTGCGGAAAATTCGAGACAATATACCGCCTTTACAGTTCCGAATCGCGGTCTTTACCAATTTAAACGTATGCCGTTTGGTCTTCATAATGCTCCCGCGACGTGGCAGCGTTTTATAGATAGAGTCATCGGCGTCGACTTGGAACCGCATGTCTTCGTTTACCTCGACGACATCATTATTGTCACTCAAGACTTCGACAAACATTTAGAAATCCTTGAGGAAGTGTTAGTCCGTTTGACGAAAGCTGGCTTGACCCTGGGACGAGAGAAGTGCCAATTCTGCCGGGATGAATTGAAATATTTAGGCTACGTTGTTAATCGTCAAGGTTTGCACGTAGATCCCGATAAGGTTCGGGCTATTATTGAGATTCCGACACCTCGAAACGTATCGGAAGTACGTAGAGTAGTAGGCATGGCATCGTGGTACCGACGTTTCGTACCCCATTTTTCGTCCGTGATTTCACCATTAACCAATTTGCTTCGCAAGAGTGTAAAATTCGATTGGGATCAATCTTGTTCGGACGCTTGGTCAAAACTTAAAAGTCACTTGGTTTCGTCTCCTATTCTTTCGTGCCCAGACTTTCAAAAAGAATTCACGCTACAAACTGACGCGTCTAATTACGGTTTGGGTGCTGTATTGTCGCAGCAACATGATGACGGAGAAAAGGTCATATGTTATCTCTCTCGCTCTCTCACTCGTCAAGAACAAAAATTTTCTACGACCGAAAAAGAACTTTTAGCCCTTCTGTGGTCTGTCGAAAAACTCCGCCCGTATTTGGAAGGAACTCGCTTTACAGCCATTACCGACCACTATTCGCTCTTGTGGCTTAACAATCTTCAGAACCCTTCCGGACGTCTTGCGCGCTGGTCTGTGAGATTACAGCAGTACGACTTTAACATCGTACACCGGAAAGGGAAGGAACACGTAGTTCCTGACGCCCTGTCTCGTGCCGTCCCTGTCGTCGCTGATGTTAGTGTGGCCGAAGTTAACGATAAGTGGTACAATAAACTTTTAGAATCTGTTTCGCGTGATCCGGTACGTTACCCTGCTTTTCGTATAACTAACGGTGTACTGTACAAATTTGTAAAACATAAGTGGCCAGGCTTGGTCAACGAATGCGATCATTGGAAGAGAGTCATACCGAAAGATGAACGTGCGAAATGTATGATGCTGTGTCACGATATACCGACCAGTGGTCATCTTGGTGTCTTTAAAACTTTTCATCGTGCCGCCCAATCATATTATTGGCCGAAGATGAAGGCCGATATAGCGTCTTATGTACGAAGATGTGTAGTCTGCATTAAAGCAAAACCCAGTCAAAAAGCCCCCACAGGTCAAATGGGTGGCCATTCATTTATCTCTCGTCCATGGGAAGTTATTAGTACCGACTTAATCGGTCCCTTGCCGACTTCTTCTCAAGGAAATTCGTTTATTCTCGTTGTGACTGATTGTTTCAGTAAATTTACCGTTTGTTTTCCCCTTCGTAAAGGCACTGCCCCTAATATTGTCCGTCGTATGGAGAACGACGTCTTTTTACTATTCGGTGTACCTCGTGTTATCATTATGGATAATGGTAAGCAATTTCGATCGAAGGAATTCCTCAAATTATGCTCCACGTATAAAGTTAAACCTGCGTTTACTTCATTTTATCACCCCCAGGCAAACCCTACCGAACGAGTCAATAGGGTGTTGAAAACAATGCTCACTTCTTATGTAGTCGACTCGCAGAGATCCTGGGATAAAATCCTCCCTCAAATTTCTTGTGCACTCCGCACTGCGGTTCATGAAGCTACCGGACATAGCCCCTACTTCATTAATTTTGGGCGGGAGATGTTGTTGTCAGGTGATTGTCATAGGGTCCGATTGGACAGCCCTGAAACTGACACTTCCGATGGAAAGAAACTAGCCGACCGCTCTCATCATTTTACGAAGCTGTATGAGGATGTCCAATCACGCTTACAGAAGGCTTATACCAAGTCTAAAACTCGATATGATCTTCGTCGCCGTGTAGTCAATTATTCTCCTAATCAGCTTGTATGGCGAAAAAATTTTGTTCTGTCGGATGCCACGAAATATTTTTCGGCTAAATTAGCAGACAAGTACGTAGGTCCCTTTATGATACATAAGAAGGTAGCGCAAGATAATTATCAGCTGAAGAGCTTAGAAGGTGAAATACTCACTGGCACTTGGAGCAGCCAACACCTTAAGGAACATCCCGAAATCGACCCTGGTTAGAAATCATTAAAGAGTATTCTATCGGTCCCGTATTTTGTTCTGACCCTCGCATTAGATACGGCTTACGATCTATTGTTCTTTGGATATTTCCGTTTTCTTTCTTTTGTATCTCTCTCGTATCACTGGGAGCCATCTTCGGTGGTGAAGAGAATTGTCGGTTACATTCCTTATCAATTCCGAATAGGAAATTTTAGTTGCCACGAAAATTTCCTCGACAGGTAAGAGGGGGAATTGTTACGGTTTATTTTTGCAATCTGCAATTTATTTAAAATCTAAATCATTTTATTTCCTTATTATCATTTTTGTTCGCAATTTATGGAACTCTTAGGCATTGCTGGTTGCTTATTGTCAGGAATATTAATTTTTATATTTTTATACATTTGGGCATGTGCAAGTTTGAGCTAACTCGCAGATTTGAGCGAAGTGATTCATTCTGTTCGTTGATCGTCGCTGTAGTCATATCTCAGTGTCTAGTTATTATTTATCATATTGTTTAGTTTATTGTTGGATAAATTTTAACGTGCCCGTTATTTGGGGATTATAACTGAGGAAAGTACTGGGGAAATATTTGTTCCCGCGGAAAATTGTTCCGGATTTATTGCACTGCGATCATTGAAAAACAACTTAGCCGCCCACCATCTCAGGTATTTACTTTTATTGTTGATTAGCCCAGTTGTAGTATCTATAAAGTATTTTGGTAATAATATTTTGATCATTGTTAATTTACAACCAGTAAAAGTAACTTTTAACTTAATCATCGACCTGGCAATGCTAATTGAGTTCTCCTTTCAGGCTTTTATTTTATTGTATTTACTTTTTATACCACTATCGATATTACTTCGATCTCGATCCGATTTATTGGATGCTTATGGTTGGATTGGGTTGTTGAGCCCTTATTTTTGGTGGATACACATCTTGGTGGAGGATTTTTGGGGAGAATTGGATGACTGGTACCTCGTGTTTCAAGCGGAAATTGTTCGACGCCATTTTGGAACTCGTCACACACTACGTCACTACCGCACACTACGTCACTCCGACGTCATCAGCTCTCCAAACACATGCAGATAAGCTCTATTTTGATTTTTTTTTTTCCTTGTTGTTATTTTTAAATATTTCTTGAATTGATTTTTGAATGTTATGTTATTTAATTACATTTATTTACGCTTATGTTATTATTTTATATGTACTAGCTCACGCGAGTCTCAGAATTTTTTATGAGAGATACTCATTTAGGGATTGTTTCGGTTTAGGAAGGGTTAGGACTGAATTTAACTTATTTCGACGCTCGTTACGCTCGCATTACCCTGATTGGTCGACCAACCACCCGTATTGCGCCTATTTTTGCGTATTATATTTAAAGTCTAGGCTATCTAAACATCCGAAGTCCTCGCTCGTTCGTGCGCCACGCATCCCCTATTTGGTACAGTTTATTCACTTATTAGTATTACCTTTCGTTTATATCTCGCATGAGTTATATAATTCATTCAGAAAATTGTTAATATAAAGAATTTCGATTTCAAACTTTATTTACATAATGTAATACTACAAATATTTAATATATCCTACATTTCAATTTCAAACGGAGCTTTATTTGTTTTTTTTTTGAGTTACCTACTATTATCTTTGATTATCCTTCACAGATTCGTATTTTCGTGGTTGTATACTAGGTTTCCTTTTTTTGACAACAACCACGTGGCGCCCTATTATAATTTATACTATTTCATTATTTGAACCACCCCCTTCTCCACTGTCTAAAAGCTGGCGGCCGCATTCCTTGTCATCTTGGATGCGTAAGAGCTACATTAATACACGACTGTGTGGTGCACGTAGCACAGCACTGCAGGTGATAAAACAATAGGTAGAATTGACAAAGCAAAGTGCAGTGTGTGTTTCGTCAGAGAACACAACATATCGTTAGCCGCAGTATGTAATGATAGCAAGAAAGTTGTGGCCTGTAGCTGGGGCCGACTTTTGCGCGAAATTAAAGAGAGAGCGATAACAATAGGAATAATCGGGAGGTGTAATTTTTCCGCTAATCTAATCTGAAAGCGAGCATAGCTGCTTGACGCAGAGCAAATATTGACAATGAGAAAGAGCGCTTGTAATTGTACCGCCCAGGGCTGTATGTATTGTGAGTAATATTTTCCTCAGTGCAGCTTGTTACTTTTTGTCTTCACTATGCTCTTATTATCTATCTGTATCCGGTAACAATTGCATAAATTATAACTCGCTGTCAGCTTATTGAAAGAATCCACTATCCAACAGATGGGGAAAGAATCGTATAATCATTCCTTTCTGCTATTTCGTTTTACCGGCAATTTATTACAACTTAACTAAATCACTGGTTGGGAAGCTGAAATTACTACAAGGAAATGGACTGTTCATTCTAATCGCCGTCTGCGAAACTGCTCTTTCAACCTCAAGGATTTTTAATTAGGAGAATAGTGTCATCAAACATTCTTCTTTATTCTTCCAGGCTTGACCTTTCTTTGAAAAAGTCTTCATTTACTTACACTTACAATAAAACTAAATTCTTATTACTCAGTTCACTTTCTTGAACTTTCTTATAATGTTTAATATATCTTTATATTTAGTATCTCCCAACATATTAATTTGAAGAGGTTATAGTCTAAACCAATTATCATATTCTAATAAAGGTTATAATTTCAATTTAAAAACACTTATAAACTGCCGGATATTTTATTGAAATTTACCAGGAGAATAAAAAAAAATATTTGCTAAATAATATTATCAAATAAAAAATTACTGAAATGTGACATTTTTTACAGATAATCATTATTATTTATTGAAAACTATTATTTTGTTAATAAATTAATTAAATTTCACACCACCGTTGTAGTAAGCTTAACTTACATCCATAGCAAAATAAGTTGTAGGTAAGTGACTGATTATTATTTAGTTACCATTGTCAACGGAGTGTTATAAAATAACAGTCCTACATTCAGTAATCTAACAACGTGAGAAATTAACTACAACAGTTTACAAATAAATAATTTTGAACAGTCAAGTACAAATTAGGTTATGTAAACTTTGACGTTTAGCAGTGCAATTGAATAATTGAAATTGTGAAATAATGTGAAAAAAGAAAAGAGCAAGGCATAATAGCCATACATATTTTTTAATTATCATTATTAAATAAGAATTTTTAATATACCTAATGATTTTTCCTAATATTTCATTCTATAATAATATCCATGTTATACTATTGGTAACGTTATATTTTATATTTTTTTTATTCATAGGTTATTGTCCAAAAGAAATGAAGAAAGATTTCTGTTTTGATATATTTTAGGCAATGAATGATTTTTTGATGTAAGGCTATAAATTCGTTGAGCCCGGTCCTGTGTATGGTTAAAACAGAAACAGTGCACGGTTTTTCTTACACACGCAGTAATGCGAAATGCTTTTGATTGGTGTAGCTGCAGGAAATGGAATGGTTTCCTGTAATGAACCTGTGATTTATACAAATCTCCTTTATCCTTCAACTTTGCCGTTCCGAATTTATCTTTCATCACTTCTAATAACATCTATTCGCAGCCTCTTTCCCAATCCTGTACTTTTACTTCGTAAGCCGCGGGCCTGAGATTTTATTTCATCGCAGGGTTGATGAAAGTATAAGAATTAATTTCACTGCGTATTATTCTATTATTCTATTGAAATAGAAAATGCAAATGAGTATTGTAGCGGTCGGCGTTTAAAATTCTTGTAAAAATATAATAAGTAAGAAAGCACAAGAAGATCATACTTTCTATTGCACTGACACGTACATGTTAAATTTTACAGTTTAACTATAGCTATAAAACTACATACACTATTATTCTTCTTCTTTATTGTACAGTAGAATATCCTTAAAACAATTCTTCCAAGAAGTATTATATAATACAGTTGATACTTCTTGGAATCTATACTACATATTTAAATACAAATATATAATTGTTTTCACAAGTTTTCCCGTTTATTCTGAGAACAATGTAATAAATGAAGAATCCGAAAAATACTATTTGTCATTATATTACATCATTTATCATGATTAAAAAAAGTTTATGTCCATCCCCTGGTCATCAATTAATTTTTACCGTTCTTTCTTCATCATTAATGGATCCCTACTGAGTAAGCCTATATCAAGTTGCACAAACTAAAAATTAAACCCTTGTGATCACGTGATATTTGATCGATGTTCTGTCGATTTAAACAACACAAGAGAAAAGAAAAATTTCTCATTATTTGCAATAACGAGAAGCAGATTTTCACATTGAAAAGAAATATTTTAACTATTTAGTCATTAGTTCAACTATATGTAATTATTAAGCTTCTGACATCAATGACAAGATTTGATCAACTTTTGGTAAAATTTAGTCAAACAAAAAGGACGGTTTACTCTTTTAATTTTTAAGTTCTATAACACATATATTTTTAAAGAAGAATTACAGTTTTTGAATTTATGAAAATTACTTTTCCACTCATAAATTAATTAAGAACATTAATTTTAAAAATAAAACCTTTTTTAAATTTCTGTCTATCGCAAGTATTTCAACATTTTTTTGTAAGGATATAAAACTATTACATGATTAAATTCATTAAAACGCTATCGAATAGGCATAAAAAATATGTTTAATCACATTTGAAAAATAGGTCTTTGAGCTGTAAATTGAGAATCAATGGTTTAAAAAAATATTGTATTCTATAATTAAATGCCCCCCTTGGTCTCCTACAACTTTGTTATTTAGTATATTTTTGTATTTATAATAACTTCCGAGTAAAAACCATGTGCCTAATTTTCAATTCCACCTTATATATATACAGGGTGTTTGGCGAAAGGCCGGCACCCAAAATATTTCGTTTATTTTGAGAGATACAAGATAATGTTAAGGGGCAAAGCTAAACTAGACAAAAGGACTCATAAAATGATCCTAGTACAAATTTTGTGTCACTTCCGGTTTTAGCGGAAATGGCTCCAACTTTAATTCTAGCATAGGGAATCGGTATTTTTATATTTTTTTACGGAATGTACATAAAATTAGCTTTGCAATGATACCAAAATATCATACTTTTACTTTAACCATTTCAAAATGGCGACAATTTATTTTCATATTTATGTACTTACAACTACAGGTAATTAACGAAAAAAAAATGTTTAAAATACCTTACAATAATCAACACAATACAAAAACCTTCTAAATATAACAAACAAAATTAAAATAAAAAATATTCAAAATGGCCGCCGTCATTTTCTGCACAATTTGTCACATATAACAAATTTTGCCACTACATCGCCAGGAAAGGTAGATCTAATATTTTTTGACATTATTTGTTTGGTTTCAGGTAACAAAATCTGAAATAGCTGGCTATGATGTGTTTTTTTATGAATTTTTATTAGTAAATATTCTAAAAATTAAATGTCGCCATTTTGAAATGGTTGAAGTAAAACAATAATATTTTAGTATCATTATAAAGCTAATTTTATGTACATTTCGAAAAAAAATATAAAAGTATCGATTCCCTATGCTAGAATTAAAGTTGGACACATTTCCGCTAAAACCGGAAGTGACACAAAATTGTTACTACGGCCATTTTATGAGTCCCTTTGTCTAGTTTAACTTTGTTCCGTAACATTTTCTTGTATTTTTCAAAATGAACGAAATATTCTGAGTGCCGGCCTTCCGCCAAACACCCTGTATAATAACTAAAATTTTAATCATAATTTTTGCCTAACTCACTCCTGTTTGTTGCTTTAAAAAATTGTCCGATTTTCGTCGCTAGTAGTAAAATTTTAAGATTTGAGAAACAAAATAATACTTCCTTGTTCCTTAGTTTGTTACAAGCTTAATTTACGGACAGAATTCCTTGAAGCGCATAAAGAAATGAAAAGTGTTGGTTCTTATTTGCTCTTTCTTCATTTAATGTTGCATTGTTCGCGGTAAAAGTGAAGACAATACCCAATACCACACGAAGATGAGTAAGAAATAAAGGAAGAAGACCTTTACGATGATCATTACGCCAACAACAATCAACAACGCTTCGCTGTTTGATATTTCTACGGCTGTTGTTTGTTTGCTGATGAGGCTGACATTTATGAAATTACGGAGAATATGTGGCATTACTGACATGCCTAATTCAATATTTAGTAACGAATTATTCATGGGATTCGTGGCTAATGAGGAGAGGACAATAAACGTTATGTAAGAGGATGAATTGATCGTTTGAAGTGAATTTATGTTTGTTGTGATGCTAATTTGGTTTTCTCTTTCTATCGTGATTTGCCTTTATTAAACACCTCTTTCCTGTTTCAATGAGTATTGTAAATAACTTCTAATCATGCTTGGGCAATATCGGCTAAAGAATACACTTACCGCGATAAATCAAACGAAAGTGCTTTCGAACAACGCACATGTTCTACAAATCAACAGAGGATAAATCAGTCTCACTACGAAATTAACTGCCTTGTTTGCCGCTAATTTCATTAGAGATCTTCACAAAAACTTTATCTTCAATATGCCATCCACATGAAGAAGAAAATGCTGAAGAACAATTTAAAGAAGATAATATCCATTAATTTAAAATGCAAAGGTTTTCTTGCCTTTCGACACCTAGCTTCTAACAGTTCGGGAATCGTGCTAAAAATGCCAATCGGGATTTCAATTTAATTATATAAGAACTGATTAGATTTTAGTTTCTGGAAATGATGCTTTATTTAATGATTTTCAGTAGAATGAACAACGCAGTTCTGAGTCAAATATTTACCAAATATTTGTCACCAAAAAATTGACTCTGTAGTGTATTCTCCATGTCAACAAAAGTTACCAAGAGGTGTCATCTGGTAAACGCTGTCTATGGCATAAATATATCATTACTGTATCTCCGTTATAACATGTCCGGCAATAATAATATTTATCTACACCTGTCAAATTATATACTGATAATTCAATCGTTTTTATCAATTAATGACCTTCGTTATTGTTACCAATTTATTAATTTTGACAGGTCGTTGGAATAATATCCAATCGCTAGGTAAAATTTAAATCTTATCTGTCGAAAGAGTACAAACCAAATTACTTTTAAGTAAGTTTTTCTACATAAAAAGCCAAATTTACACTAGTTTTGTCATTTTTCATACATTTCTTTTTAAACATCAATTGTAGCTAAATAACATTAGAAATAATTGCCTTGCGTTAAGTATGCTGTCAAACAGTGACGTTATTTATCTATCAAAGTATACTATTTATAAGCAGCACATAAAAATTTACTAATTGTATTGACTTTACATATTGTTCCAATTAGATCATGATAAGGTAATTAAATATAATAGAAAATTAAATGTGGAGCACATTAAAGTGATATTTCTCAAAAATGAATGAAAAACTATTATCTAATTAATGTTGTAATGTAATTCTACAAATTTTGCACCCTAGTAAAGAATTTAGGAAATGGTAAAAATATCTGCAAGAAATTAGTCTGAAAATTTTGGAAGGGTTAACTTTTAACAATATGAGTTTTTATGTGTCTTGATTTTTTCGGTGTAAGATTTTACGGATATTAATCTGCGTGGAATTGCCGGCGTACGATTTTAAAGTGACACAGAATGGGGTAGAAAGCAGTGGAAGTAGCAAATGACAAATGGTTTAGGAAATGGTAAAGGATGTTTCGTGCAGGGAGAATGTTAGGTTATGTGTGTATGTGTGAAGTACCAAAGCAGTGGCCATAGTAGGCAAGCGCTGTCGGTGTATATGGTAATGCATTGTTTGTAAACAAAAGAACAGTGCGTCGCAGCTCTCTGGATATGGTGTAGGTCACACTGTACGCAGTAAATGTTACGCAGCTTTATTTTTTCGCACTAGCATTAATTTCACTAATTTAAATATACCGCTTTCCCCACGTCTTAGATTGCCATCGGTACAAGCACACTGATATTTGATAGCCATTTGAAGTGTAATAAACAAAAACAGCTTTTACATGACAGTTCGCAAAGTGTATCGAACAAAAGTACAGTTAATTAATTAACACACTTTCATTTCGTGCGAAAAAATTAAAGACGCACGCGCATGGCTACGCTTGCGCACCGCTGCCGGAGAAGTACTGCGGAAAAATCCAAATCATTTCATTTTCACTCTTTATTCAATAATGGTTGAGTTGTTTCTATTTAATTAGAACTGAAGATTAATTGAAAGTTAAACATAATACGCCTCGGTACTCGCTCAGATATGTTAATTAACCTAGGATTAACCCATTTGAAAAATCAACTAATATCATTAATTGAAATTGATCTTGATAAATTACTACCATCTTATTTATATTACCCAAGCACTGATTAGCGTTTTTATTGTTTCGGAGGTGAACTACTTAAAATTCCATAAATCTTTTTAACTCACGTGTCATGAAAATCATTATGAATACTTAATAAATTACTTCTTAAGGTCTTAACACTCATATTTAGAAAATAAAATGTTTTTTGGACACATAACCAATTAGTTTGAAAGTAAAACACCTTAAAAAATAAGAACACCGATCAATTAAATATATACTTTATAAAACTATAATTATATCCAAATATTTATGTACCATTTTTAATAAAAGTACAGCTATTGAAAAGAATAAATAATAGTTGAAGTTCTTTAATTTCACTGACTGCTAAAAAAAGTAATTACACAATTACACCAGGCCAATGTTTCATTTCATATAAAATATAAAATTTAAAATATCTTTTTAAATAACAGTTTCTTTTTGTTTATAATTATAGGATTGAAACACTCTAGAATACAGGTGCATTAACCATTTGACCATTACTGGCCATATACCTGCTCAATATAATAAGAATTTATGAAGACAGTAAATTTAAAGTAAATGAAGACGAAAGTAAAATGATAATTCGGATGCGTTATTAACTATTGAGAAATACGACGTCCTGAAAACCATAAAATAGAAGTGAAACCAAAAGTTAATAAGATTATAAGTTACTCACGTTATTAAATTTAGTACCTAGTGGCAGTAAAAAATAATTAAAAGCCCTAACATAGTAGTTGATATTTACAACTGTCTGCAGGCTAAGCTAACTAGATCCCGAATCAAATACAAACGCCACGATATTGTAAGTCACCGAAGCCTGAACTTTTTCAAAGATAATAACGTAGGCGTTCCGAAATAATAAGAGGGTAATAATTACAAATTTACGATTTGACGATTACGAAGATAGTGTCGGTATTTATGGAAGCATTCAGCATATCTAATTACCTCATGCGCAGCTCTGCGGCTCATGTAGGTAAGATAGACAGTAAAGTTACCGACACTCCGATACCATCGGGGCGGGCATCATATGGAGGCCACGGAAAAATCACTCTTGTAATTATTGTATAATATTTTACAACTGAAAGTGTTTGTCCTAGTTTATATTAAATGCATCCTACTTTAAAAATTACATACGCACAATGCAAATCTTATCTCTCATCAGCAATAACACATTGTTCTTCTCAAAAAAAGGTTTGTCTTTACATCTACAATCATATTTCAATATTTTTATAATATAATACCATAAATTGTATTCCTTCTATACTCTTCAAATTTATTTTTCGCGCCATCGTTCAGGTATGTAGAACTTACAAACTTATTTCCATTCTAACATAAGCCAATGAGTGTTATAAAAAATAACTGTGCAACTAGGAGGATAATTATAAAAAATATACAAGTTTTATTTATTTCGTCGCCCAACAACGAAAAACTATAAAAAGTTGCAAGAAAGTAAATGTGATCTGTCAAGTGGACCATATTTTTTTATAATTTAACATTATTTGAAGGTAAATGCTGCTGCTAAAGCAAAAAATATAATAAGTGATTCGGACTGTAAGTAGGTACCTAATACAACTCTTCTCGTACGGTAAAATGAAATTTGGTTCCGTAAGCTTCGACTCAGTTCATACCTTTTCGAAGGTTATAATGTACTTACATTAATTGAAGCTTAAATAGAAATAATAACTTAAAAAGAATTAGAGATTAATTTTATAATTTATAAATATACAAATCATTATTATTAAAAATTATTATAAACCAGGACTAGTAACCGAAATTGAAACCATGATATAAAATAATATGTGAACCAAAATCTTTTTAAAGCTCTCTAATATCAATGATTTTCCATAATTTTTAGTACTTTACTTACCTAAATATTTTATTTAGCAAAGTGTGAAATCTAGCATTCAAATCATTAACTAAAAAGTAAATACTGTTTTGTTTGATTGGTTCGGAACCCACTATAATTTTTATGTCCAATGCAGAGCTGTAGTCATAATATTTACTAAAAAATACAAGTAAAATTTCACTAAACAATTAAATACTTTAGTTATTTGAGGCCATGATACACATGGAAACGTTGTAGTAAAAATGACAAGCTCAAAAAAAAAAAATGAAAACAAACTTTTTGTACAGATAATCAATACTTGTAAATAATTAAATTATTCATAATATCTTTGCTACTTGAATACATAATTTAAATCATTATCAGATCTATATAACTATAGTCAATAAAATGTAATTTTTAAATAAAAATCATTCTGGTTGCTGTGCCTATTTTTATGGCATTAAATTCCTTCAGTGATAATTGTTTTTTTTTTTGGCTCTGATTTCGCTAGCTGTCAAACACAAACTAATTACACCTCTTCACTTTAATTTGTAGTTACGTCGAAATAATGTCAAATTCAATTCCATGTTGACCTTGACGCGCTGTGTTAGGTCTCAAGATGTTCCTTGTAAGAATCTGTGCGAATTTCAAATGTTATTGACCTAGGAGGGCCGCAAACTTTTCTTGCAGGAATGTATAAAATGTGTTGTCAACTTTCTACACATAAATTTGTCAAATAATCAAAAGAAATATTTATTTAACATTAAGATATCAAATTTAGAATCGAAGCATTTCTCCAACCGAATTTGCGACTTCCTTTAGAATTTTAATTATTCTGCATAAAAAATTTACATTAAATATAGCAAGCAGAACTTCGAAATTGGGATTTTGATCACGTATATTTTACAACCAATTTTATTCATTCTTGTTGTTATTTACTAACATTAAATTTAGAAAATAATTTTTTGTTTATTTACTATGTCTGTTTTGTTTTACTGGTTTTTACGTCCAACAAATTGGTAAGTATTTTACTTTTTGTTCAATTCAACAATAAGTAAATTCATATTTAATATAAATGCACAGAAATGATTTACATTCATTTATAGCTTTTACAATTTAATTGCAATTACGTATAATTACTGATAAATATTGGTAACAAATTATTTTCGTTGTTATTTCTATTCATAGGAAAAATTAAAAAATAGAACGAAACTGTTTATTATTATACATTTTAACATATCTCATTTTGAATATTTTTACCTCCCGCCTATCAATATACATATAGATAAGAGAGGTATTGTTTTTGGTCAAAATTATCAAATGTGAGTTTTCAACATGAGTACGGATTGAAGTCTCTAGAGTAAGTCCACGATAACTCGAATACGATACATGTAAAAAATATAATATTTGGTATACTGATTAAGTTATCAAGACAGTAAGTTTTGTTTACAAAGTGACCGGGATATTAGTAAGTAAATGATAATTTAGCAACGATCAAAATTGCAAGCAATAATTTTTATCTTAATACATAAATATCTATAATATACATTTTAAAAGTGAGTATTGTAAAATAATTTTAAAAACTCACCACTAGTAGAGCTGTATTCGCCTATATATCTCTTCGTTAAGTATCTCACGGTTACAGCTGTAACAATAATAACATATATTAGTTCCTAAAAAATGCAAGTGATTATATCTAGCACTCTGAAGAACAAAAGGAAGACATTTACGACCCCATAACTTAACCTATTTTACAGTACAAGATTAACATAAATCTAAATTCTACAAAAATATAAAGGGCACTAAGTATACGTCTAGAATGTTATAGCCACAGAACTAAATTCAATCTCAAAGTTATAAATTTATGCAAATTTTTATTTCTATGGTGAAATTAATTAATTAAAGCCTGTTTCACACCTACAAATATTTTTCTACCGTAAATAGTCAAGCAATACCATCAATTCTCAATGCGTAACTTTTTCGACAGCCTAATTAGATAAATATTTTATCGAATGCTAATTTATATTTCCCACCTGGCAAATTTAAATTTTAACTGGTCCACAATACAACTTTCAGTAAAAACTACAAAACCAATAAACTTATTAGAGTTTGCTTTAACAAAAATTGATAGCACTAATAAAAAATAGAACATTACTACTAGAATTCCAACCTTTAGAAAACATTGTAAAAGATATCATACTACAGTCAACATAATTTATTTCACGTAGATTTTTTCATTTCTTAATTTTATGATGAAAACAATATTTGAATAATTTCATACAATTTTAGGAAATTTCATATTATACCTAGTCAAAAAATATTTTAGTTGTGTTGTCTATTTTAGCTAAAATAAGATAATATGAGATTATTTTCTTGATATTGCAGTAAATAAAATGTTTGCTATATAATTTATATAACCAAATTTCATATGTATTGTATTTTCAATTGAATTTCTATAAGAAATGGTAAATAATGTACAAGCACCTACATTTAAAAGTAACAACCATAAAAAAGGAAATATTAGTTTATATATAATAGTAAATAATTATTATTATATAACTTTCTCTATGAGAACAATTACTGGCGTAGTAGCTTTGTTTTGGATATTAAATATCATTTTACGATATAAGTAATAAAATACATTATTACTAAATTCTCAAGATTGTAAGAAATGTCTTACTATAGACAAATTAATCTATAAAGTACTTATTTCTTCTGATAATAATAATAACTTAATTTTATTATGGGAATAATTTTCATTTATTTCATCATTAAAATTATTTCAGTACATAATATGGTTGCTAAATAAATTCCAAAATCAAATGATATTAATATTATATACTTTTATGATATAATATATTATAATATGATATATGTGTTACAAGTGATTATATTTTGTGCAAAGGGATGACAACTTTAACACTAAGTAACTATTCTATTGAAAAGTCTTGAAATCTCATTAATCCTTATAGGTAAACAGGTGCATAAAACCTAGTCGTAAATCATATTTAATAAATGCATTTTAAATTGCCCAACAAAATAGTATTTAAGTCTAATAATTATTATAATAACAGTTAATTAATTGGCGATTAATTCAAATATAGGAAAATAAACCGCGAGGACATCGAAATGTGAAAAGCTTCCGCGGATACTTTTGTTTTTAAGATCTGTCGCCTGATAGTCGAAGCCTTAATTATTTAATTAAACTATCGATTTTCTTGAAACAGATACTATAATTTATATTCCTCCATAAATAAATAGTGTGAAATGCCCACAAAAAAATAATTCCCTGTCAGCCTTAATACAGTCATTATGTTTCTAGAAAGATTAGCATATTTCTAAATATGAAAGCGCA
Organism: Stenolophus ochropezus; assembly: GCA_035578165.1. Lineage (NCBI taxonomy): Eukaryota > Metazoa > Arthropoda > Insecta > Coleoptera > Carabidae > Stenolophus > Stenolophus ochropezus. Next base: position 11,769,230 of record JAQOWZ010000019.1, on the reverse strand, counting down.
AATGGCAAATTAACTTAATTTCACTAGAAAATAGTATCAATTATTCGTGAACAAAGTGGAAATTTCTCAGAGATAATTTCACGTTTTCGAGTTTGGATTCAGAGTAATGTTCAATGTTGAACAAATTGCAGCAGTAGCGGAGAAAACAACAAGTAATTGACAGGAGAAATGAGTCGGGATCACCTTTGCCATGAGCCTGAACATGAACTTGACCACGACGTTGAAGGACAATTTCCAGTTTGTTTCATTCACACTCTACTCACGATACACTTCTCTTCATAACCAATTAATTCTCAAAACCATTTCAGTGCCATTTTCATCATATCTCTTTTATGGGCAAAACACTACATTAAATATAATGAAAAACATTTAGACAGTAACAACTTCTTTGAGAGACAATTGCAATCATAATTTATCATCCAATTAAATCACAGCATTTTGTTAAATGGAACCAACCAGATTAAAATTATCAGTTACTGGTAATTTCCACAGACATTACAAAACTATAGTTGTTGCTGAAATATAATGTTCGTCAAAATTGTGACAAGTAATTATAGAAAAAAAAAACATACATTTGGAGGAATTTTTATTGTATTCATGACTAGAATTTTGCTTTTCTTTTATCCTAGCTCATTCAATTTTTATCGCAACAATCAGTCGTGACCATGACGACAAAAATTTCCAGTAAAATTTTAGTCACTTGAGGTATTATTATTATTACGCAAATTTGTACTTGATATTTTATGTAGCATAATATAAAAATAAACTAACATACTTGATTATCCTACAATTTATTATTTATTGTTACGATCATTTCGTTCTTTCGAACATCATGAAACGACTATCACACTAGTTTGATAATGAGTACGTTTACATTTACGGTCAAAATTAATTTGGATTGACGTTGACTTTGAATGACACTATCGTACTTTGTTTTACTGTACTTCATATAATTGACTTTCAAAAGATAGTATAAACACAAAAACCTAAAACATCTAAAATAAACTGATGTTTTAGTCAGATGAAGTCAATGATAAAACACAGAATATAGTATATTTCGTAGCAGTATATAAACATAGTTTCATTATGAATTTATAAAAGATGCCTTTTCCAAGTCTTATCAAAGTGCAGTATTACTATAAGTATAAACGTGTCCTTAAGATATAAATTATCATTACAATAAACAATAAATAGGGGAATAATTACTCGTACATAATTTACTTATTAGTGACAGACGATAGAGATACATTAGTAGGTATAAAAGGAACGATTTAATATAATAATAAAAAAAGTGAAACTAAGGTTACATAAAACAAAAATCGTACCCGAAAAAATAGTTTTTTGCCAAGTCATGCAAAAATATAGAATTACAATGTCCAATGGCAAAGACATTGATACACAAAGTTGATTGATAAACAAACGAAACTGAAACGAAAGATTTTCCGCTCCACTTACAGCGTGCAAAACCGCGTATTATTTTGCGCGCATCGTGTTGATTTTTTTACAAGTGTAATTTATTTGTCGCCCGGAACCAAGTTAAATGAAAGCATTTAAGTTTTTGCGCGCGGATATTAGACAGCATTTGAAACGTTAATGATATCAAATGCTTATAATTTTCGCGAAGTGTGCCTTTTCTTCCTAAGCATTCTTGATTTCCATTTCAGCAGAAAAGGGAACACAAGTTTAGCCGCAAACGAATCCGCGATTTAAATTCCCGAATTGAGTTGTCGGTCATCACGCGATATGGTTTTTTCAAGTGATGATGCGATGATTGGTTTTGTTCTGGGATTTAAACTACGAAAGTAAATTAAGAAATTAAGTGAGAGCATCAAATGTGGCTGTCAAACCTATCGAAAATATTGACGATTTAATCAATTCTTATTAAATGTTTCAGAGGAATTCGCATCCTTGACCAATATTCGCAAAATTGGGGAAATTACATTCCGCAATGATTGATATTATTAAAAAGAAAAGTATCTAAAGAAAACTAAAACAGAAAGTAGATTAAAAAAATAATTATCTGCAGATTGTTCGTACTTGGCACTTCTTGCAATATAATATTATATATCAAACTGTGATGATGGTTTCGTTCTTTTGAACATCAGCAGATTATATAATATAAGAAAAGCAAAAATTGAAATGGAGGAGATTTGATAAAAGAGGAGGTAAATGGAAAAATGTAAATATGTATATCTACTTAATTGTAATTGTATTTTAGGCCTCCTAAAGTGTACGTGTAAATTATTAAGAAGAAAAAGTTTATTTTGACCGATTTTGACGTCTCATTGTTTATTTGAATTGTTGTAGAGCCTACTGTATATTTTGTTATAAACAACTCGCTTATTAGAATCTATGTTAACAAGCAAATTGTACAGATAAATAAGAGGTTTGTAAATTAAATAATGACACTATTCCATCTGGTAACATTTGTGCAGCGGAACTTGAAGAGGAAGCAGATAAACTTGTTAAATGCCATCAGTACAAGATTGAAGTCGTTGAAGTCATTTGGTTGTCTGAAGCGAATTTTTTCGTGGAACAATTTGTTCTAGTGCATTCTAAAACGAATAACATTAATATTTCAAATAACGGTATACCCACTAGTTTTGTTTCTGACTGGGATACATTGCAACGGATAGTTTTTCAATACATAAGCAGACTTAAAGAGACAATGTTATTTCAAGGAGCCAGGTTCTTTGACGGTTTTAGGTATTTTCAGAAGAAAAAGAGTCGATTGAAGGTGAAATACGCAGCGAAAGGCCTATATCTTCAAGAACCGATGAAAACGGAATCATGTGCGTTCAATCGTAGGTTGTCAGTACTAAATGATCGTGGATTTTGATCAATTCATTACGGATGAAAAAAATATGTACAAAAATGGTTTAAATATTAGTTTTTGTAAAAACATTCATATTCCTCCACAGTCTCCTTATTCGCCTGATTTGAGCTATTTTGCTTTATTCCTCTTCTCGAGATTGAAACATCACCTCAAGGGAACTCATTTTAGAATACTCCAAAACATTTAAACGGTTATAATTGGCCAGCTCAAGACCATTCCAGTATCCAAATTCCTGCTATGAGGATTGGAAGAACCGTCTCCAGTCCCATGAAAATTAAATGATTTGTAATTTTATTTGAATATTTTTTTTAATCAGTATCATTACTTAATTTACAAACTTGGTATGTCGGCCAAAAATATAATATAATACGTGTGCGTTAGGTATTTATTTGTACACCGCTCGGTTCTTTCAATATAAACGGCGCTATAAAATATAAATTACAGCAGTTATAATGCAAATAATTATTACCAGTTCAATGTTAATTAAATATAGATTGTAAGCCATAAAAAATAAATAAATTGATTGACTGAACATATCCGATATTGATATTACCTGAAAACTAAATGCGATATTGTTATGTTTTATCCAGTTATAAATAATCAAACAACAAACAAAAATAATCCATTACATTATGAAAGTAATAATTCTGTTTAAATTTTTAAATAAAATCCTTCAATCGTAAACAATAGACTTCTGCAATAAATTTACTACTTCCTGTGTGGTTGATAACGCAACTTTTACTTTTATCCCTGCATCCAGCATTAATAACTGCGATAACAAGTCTGAGTCACTCTATACCTCGGTACGGCATAAGCCAGCTGATTGCCTGCTCTGGATTTAAGTTCACTGTAGCCATTAAATGGAAACAATAACACCGCACATAAACAAAACATCTGGGAGCTGGCTGGGACTGGGCAGTGAGAAGGTGACCCAGTCTTGACCTCACGCAACAAGTCCGGTGCAATTTCCATAAGGGAATATCATTAGTAAACGCAGGGAATTGCAATTTTCAAGACATTCTGTTGGATTTATTTCATCAAGTGTGTTTGAATGTTACTATGAAATAGTTTTGTTATGTATGTCAATCATCTAAAATAAAAAAATTAAGATAATCTGAGTTTTATTTGCTACTTTGTAACTCTGTGAATGAACTTACACATTCTTTACTTTACATCCGTTTTGGGTGATAATAATAATTAGGGAGACTAACGAATGGATTCACCATTCCTTAAAAATCAAGAAAAGTAGATAATCAAAATGATCAACTGATCCATCGTATTCCTCTAATCAATCTTTGATCATTTGTTTTGATCCTCGTTTTGACGACTGCATAAGATTAATCTCAAATATTTAAATTTTTGCAAATCTATTAAATCGGTGGAATTTCAACCTTTTTCATACTTTTTCGCCATTTTTTATTTTTTCCTGATATGAAATATATAGTTATAATTCTAAAAACTACATACCTATTGTTATATTGTTATAAATATCATAACCGCCGCAGAAATTGAGTTTTGAACTTGTAGAACGAGCATTTTAAGATAATTATGGTCTGGTATGATTCATAACATCCATGGTTTGTTCCATAGTTTATCGGTTTCAGAAAATAAAGACGTTATTAATAAACCTTTTTTTATAAAATTCTGTTGTCAATAAAGTTTTCTTGATCAAGTCTGTATAAGTTAACACAACTCCATGTATTACATTTATATTATCCAATTGTCCCATGTTATTTTGACAAGTCAATACGGTAATAAGACAAGTCTGTATGGTAATAATATTACTGTACAGATACAGTTATGACTTTGTTACCAGCTTACTTTTGTCTATGTAAACAAAAGCTTAATTCCTGAAACCAGTAAAAGTATATAAACTGTTAAAAACATTAAAACAAACTGTAAATCAAGATGGTGAATTAAGTAGAACAAATGTTGATCCATGGATCAGCTTGATACTCTAATTAGTTGATCATTACTCAATGGACTAATGATAATTCGGCTGTAAGATTTCTGAATATTAATGAAAATAGGATTCCTACCAAATCATATTCAAAATTCAAATACAAATAAAAAATCTTTTATCTTGTTCGCAAATCTGATATTTTTCCTATACAATGATTTATATCCGATTTCTTCTTATGAAATACACACATCTGTGCATCTATGAAATTCGAATCCACAACACCTAGATTGTGAATCTCAAAACTTACATCTTTTGCTAATCAAATCTCAGATCTGAGAATAATCATTTAAATAAAAATGTCACTTAGTAGAGAAGAGAAGAGAGTGATTTCAAAAATATGTCATGACATTTCCTTGATTTAAATTTTCTTCACTTTCAAAACTGCTGCCTCCAAATTATCTTAATAAATCAAATTATTGATATAATTTATGATGTTCCAAAACGTATCTCGAGCATCAGTGTATCAAATGTTCAATAAAATATATAAAAACAAAATGGAATAGATAAAAATTCACTTTCGAAATCCAACAATGATTAATTATTGGAGGAAACCCTACCAGATGGCAGTGACGAAAACTGGAAAAGTGTAATAATTTTTATGTTTGACATTTGTCGCAGATGCCTGGTCTGAAAGTGACACCAATGGGTCATTGCCGGCGAAAGTGGATCTCTGCCTTACCGGCATTCGGCAGAATGCACTGTGATATCATTCTTATAATTAAACTCAAACCAAAGCTGTTATTAAGTCGATAGAAAATCGTGTAGGCTTCGAATCTAGAACTATTCAAACGTGAAATTGAATTTGAGACCTGGTGTTAGATTTGATGGTAATATTTCCTGTTGCGTTGTTCCACTCGCGAAAATGATTAAGTAGAAACTTCGTTTTCATTTTGTCTACGAAATTTACATAATAATTTGTACTTAACAGCGAATTTGGTTTAATTAATTTGTGGGGTGAACAGCCGAACGAGTAGCAAACTGCCATTTTCACTTCGAAATCGCTTAAGCACTCCAGTTAATATAACAGTACTCAAATCGAAATTACACTTGAGATTAACTTCACTTGAATCACTCGGAAATACAATTCGTAACTAGGAAGTAATTATAGAAATTTTATTAAATATTATTTTTGCGCCACCTTTCACGTAATTAGATCTTACTTCCATAGCAAATAAGTCATAAGTTTCTGATAACATTTAATATTTGGTTACCATTTTCAACGGTGTGTTATAGAAAATACCTGCTCTACTAGTAGAGTAATTATGAAAATCACAATTCATATACATTTGGTTGTCTAGCAACGGACAAAATTAATTATAAAAAGTTGTAAATAAATAAATTTAAACTGTCAAGTGATATATAAAGAAAAATATAATAATCGACACAGGCTGTAAGTACCTAATACACCTATTCTCGTAAGGTAACATACCTCTTGAAGGTTATATTGTACTTACAGGCCTGCATTTTAAATAACTATTTATAAATTAAATCAAATGTAGAAAACGCATTATCAACACTATTAAAAAGAAGAAATTGAAACATCAGCGACAGGATATAAGAATGCAATAAATACTGCAAATAAAACTTATTGCGAGCACTAACAGAAATAGTTTCATTATGTAGGAAGTTGTAAAATGTTGCAGGAAGGAAGAATTATTTTAATTTTATACTAGAATCTTAACTTCTAAATTTACAAGTATATTCTAATTTTACTGCAATCGTAAAACTAAAGGAAACATTAAAGAAACTTCTAAAATTCAAAATAGAAATTGAAATTGCTTGTAAATCCTAGCTCATAACATTTTGTATTTGAATAACGCAACATTAAACGCTTGTTGAACAAAATACACCTAGGTTTTGAACACAGTTTTTTCTGATGTAAGTTTAAGTATGAATGAATTTTTTTTATGTTTACCGATTGTTTTTCCAAAGTAGTAAGTTTTACAAATAACTGTTCGTTAAATGACTACAAATATTATATATCCTCCAAGCAATTAGCAAATATCCTCATTGCAACAATCAAACTAATTTATAAATGACAACTATAAATTTTTATTTCTTTATAACATCGATTGCACAAAAATAAGAAATAAACATTCCGGACTGTATATGTTTTACCGATTTGGGATTATTAAAGATTGAGACGAAGTCATTTACTTCTCTTAATTAACTACGGACAGCAGTAATTGACGCGGTCTGAAAGAGAGGCTGTGAGGTATGATTTTAGCGTCGCTATTATCGAAATAAAATCCGTTGTAGATAAATATTTAGTAAAATTGTCATGGTACAGATAAAGTTCACTTTTCAATTTCACCTATAATTGTAGTGGTTATGATGATGATGGTGATGATTGTAATGAATTCTTAAATAACTCTTGGAAAAATTATCAGCTGTAAAACAGTAATTATTGAGATTTATTGCTTTATATTTTAACAAACTGATAAAAAAAAATTAAAATAAAAAACATTTGTTGCTAATAAGATTGTTATCAAAAACATAAAGGTGTCTTATTTTATTATGGTAGTTTCTGGCTCTAGATTAAGTTATACTCTCGACTGGATTTTGTTTATTTTTACGACTGGACTCTCCTAGTTAATTTGCAAAATAGAAACCTGCAAAATGTGTCCCACGTCATAAAATCCCAAAATAGACTGATCCAATCTGTTCAGGAAATCAGAGTCCATTACCGAAAAATGTCGCAGCGGAAGTAAAACTCCCGCCACGCCCCGGATTACCTCCCGCCGCTAACGTTTCTCCAGATGAAGCCGTGCAGAATTTTACGACAGAGAAACGGATAGTGGAGAGCACATTTTGTAACAAGCACGATAAGCAAATGAAAGCGGATGCGGAATGAGACATTATACTTGCATGTTACTCTGCTAATTAAGTTTTGACAACGGCCCACGCAATGGAATCTTTACACCTGGCCCGAATATTCTACTTTCAAGTATGAAAAGATGAAGACGTGTCTTCATTATAACGCGAATTTATCTCCACATATCTACAGCCAGAATTTAAACACAAGAAGCGAATCAACAACGACGCAATACTGAAGACGTGTTGATAATAATACGAAAATTAACTACAGTATGACTAATGAATAAAAGTTGACGTTTACATTATAGTATAGATGTAATTTATTTCTAAAAATTTTCCCTATGACTTGAATTCGAAAGGAAACTGACCTTTACCATGTTTTGTTATTCGGCTATTGGCAGGTACCATAGTCTTTCATCTATTTCGAACAAAATATACTAATTTTTTATTATTTCTGGAAAATCTTAGCCTTTGCATTAATTCCCATACCTAAATCTTCTCTAAAGTCATTGTCATGAAATAAAATAATTTTATTAGTCATCTCTTTTAGGACTGTAGTCTGTTTTTAATTTATTATAATACCTTTACTTGCATTTGGTGGAGTAGGTTATCAGCCTAAATTATCTGCAATGGACCTTATAGCTTTTTTCGAACGACTCAGACATAGCGTTATTTTTATTTATTCAATAATTGGCGACCCTGGGAATCAAATTACAGATCTCACATCTTATTCGGTTCGAATCGGAGCACGCTAACCAAGTGAAACACCGCTGTTTTTAATTAAGGCCCGAGAATTCTTCTGACCAAAAAAAATAAAAGACTGAGGAAAGCAGCAGAAAGTAATTCCTAATGAAATTTGTATTAAACATATTCAATATTAAAGCAAGATTAAAAGATTTATTATTTCGAAGAAAGTACATAATAAGTATTAAATCTTATAACTAGTATTTTTTTTAAAAAAATAAACTTTAAAAGACTTATTATTTTGAAAAGAAGATAAAAAATTAAAAACTTATAATTATAAGTATACTAAACATTTAAAAAAAAACTATTGCCCAGTCTTCACATTAATTTACACATGACATTAACAATTGAAAATGTCAAAATAGCTAAAAATATTCATGTACTTTCTAATTAGTAATTATAGAACTGCTTTATTTTATTGTCATGTGAATTGTCTACATATTTATTCCTAGATGAGTTACTTAGTCCAATTAATTTGAAAACAAAGTGTGTATGAAATAAATGAAATTATTGTAACCATTGGATGTTTGTAGAACGTTTCAAGTCCACTTACTTGTTGGGGTAGGCGTTCAGTAGAAACGTATCCTGCTCATTAAATTAGTTGCAAACTAACAACCAGCATAATTGAAACCCAAGTAAAAGTTGTTTAAGAGCGGGTAGAATTCTTGCCCCAAGTTTCTCACAAGAGAAAAGATAACTACATTATTATTTCGCTTTATTACTTATAGGGAAGAACGTAAAATTTAATTGTGTACATAGAGAATACAGCGGAGTAAAGACCAACATTAAGGATAAGTATCAGATTCAAGGCGCATAAAAACGCAAACAAGTCCAATTTATCAGAGAAAAGTGATTGTAAAACAATTGACCAGCTGACGTAACAATCAGGCGCGATGACTATAATCACGTTGTGACGTCATGCGTGATGCTTAGAGGAAGTACCAATCAGAGAGGCTAAACAGCTTTTCCTTCCTGCGACGGTCGGGCTAGGAAAGTGATAAGGAATGGAACTGTTTGACGTGCTCTGCTCAGGGCTACGGCGATCCGTCCGTTAGCGCAGACATTAAAGTGAAAATATTCGCGGGCGTGAGGTTGTGCGACCTTTCTGCATCGCAAATTATCAACAGGTAATAGGGAATATATTTTAACAACTTAATTGGTCGCTAAGGTAGGATTTGATACGAGTTGACAGCTCCAGTGTTGATTTACGTTGCATAAGGTTTTGTAATGGTTCCGTTTCCGAAGGAAAGTTGGCTTTGTTCGAGAGATAAGACGCTGTTTTTTCAAGCTGTCATAGTGAAATATATCAAAGACGGCGAGGTTTCTTTCTTGCTCGCACGTTCAAGTCTCTTGTTTTTATTTGCTACAGTTCAATCATCTCACACTCCTGTACGTAATAACTTGTTTAAATGTCAATGTCTCACGCATAACATCAAGCTGCAATAATTCTGGCTACCGTTTAGATGGGTCCAAACCTTTCACACTTCTCTAAGTACAGTAGAATATCGATATAACGGATATTATGGACAAAATCCCCGACAAAAAAAAATCTGATACCAAATTTCAAATTACTCAGACCTGTTGCTCTTCTCTCCTCATGAACTAGAAAAGAGATGATGATCTTCAAATGGTTGAACAGATTTTCTTCATTCGTTCATCGTTTTAGGAGCTACGGTGCCACAGACAGACACACAGATACACAGAGTACACAGATTCATAGAAACAAATGTTAAACTTATAACACTCCTCTGATTGCGTCGGGAGTTAAATCCAAGTGTCACCTATTAAGAACCCAACACTGACGTTTGAATTCAAGGAGGTTATACAGGAATTCTCCGAATTGCTATTTACATGTGCATTACTTGTCAATGTAGTTTAAATGCATTCGGGAAATTTATTTTTACTTCACGGACTTTCGCCTTTAAGGGACACCTTTTTGTCCGGATTAATCTGTTATATCAAAGTTCTACTGGAATAATGTTTTTAAATATCAATCTCTCATATATTACATAGAGCTATGCAGCTATTTTTCAATTAAAATCACCCAATTTAAGTATGTAAGTACCAAAGATTATGGAAGTTTTATGTATTAGTATGGGCAGTACTTAATGGCGCTACAACTTACATTTTTCGTAGAGGAGGTTATCAGCCTAAAACCTACAGCTTATAGTGAACTTCGAACCACTCGGACACGCTAAGAATCGAACTCGAGACCTCACAGTCCACTCAATTTCAGTCGGAGTGTACTAAGTGAGCTACCGCTGTCCATTATACTTCTTTTAAAAAATTATACGATGTTGGTACCTCATTAATCTTATGTCCCAATTGAGAGTTTTTACTTCACGAAAGAATGATAATTAAAGAATTTCAATCACATTTCCGTTGAAGAATCCGATAAACTTATTCATTAAAATCCAAATTCACTTTCTACACGAGTTCATCTTCCCACTTGGTTTATCTGCCATCTTGCAAACTCCGTCATCCACAGCTGACATCCAGGAACCGTTAGCCGACGGTGGTAGAAGAGGCCGTTAATCGCAAATCGACCATTCATAACGAGATTGTAGCAGTGACAGTAAATTAGATCGAAGATACCTGCGACGTTCTGGACATGGACACTTGTATTGGACGAGAAGTCCTCTTATTGGATAGGATTGGAGAATGATTTCTATTTCTTTATTCTCCACGGGTTTCTCGTCGTTTTGTGCTTTGCGGATAATATCCAAAGATTATTTTGATGGGGGGTTATTGTACCATAACACCAGAACGTGATACCTGTCATTTATTTGCAAATAAAGTGACACACAACCAACAAAAATTAATCGGCAAAAATTCATTGTACTGGTATTTTTAGACAATATAAATTTTATTAGGTTTTTAGTTCCAAAATAGATATGTCAAATAAGAGAAATATAATATTTTGCAAATAATAAATTATGGAAACTTTATAGGAGAAATTATCTTCATTTAAATTTGAATTGTTTTCCAAAATAAATGGCTACTGTTTTTTATATCTGGAAAGTTTTTAATTTATATTTATTGTCACACATATCCATTTGCTAATTTGTCATTTTGAATTATGAACATTTAAGAAAAAGATGACATCTCTAACCCAAATAACCATACTTAGATAAATTTATTTTTGGCGAAAACTTTTACGACAATAAAAGTAAATTATTGCTAATATATCCAACACTTTATTCGCATCTACGCTAATAATTATAACTGTTTATAATAAACATCTTGATATACAAACAGGAAATAAATTTTAATTATAAGCCTGCTAAAATAATAAAGATGATATATAGTTATACTCTTTAAATTTCACTGTTTTTAAGTTTTATAACTCGAGAAATAAATGCAAATGTTTCGCGAACATAAATAACAAGTGATTAACATAAAAAAACTACACAAAGCCTACATTGATTTACCGCAAGAAAAAACACTAGAAAGCTACGTAACATCATAAGTCAAACAATCAAACCGCTGACTGCTTTTGCCTAATTGTTGATAAGCATCGCAGAAAAAAGCTGCCACAACAATTCGCAAATTTGACACACATACGCACAAAGATCGCATTGTACTCCAAATATGTAGGCAAGATAAAATCTGCCTATGTGTGAACGTATGCGAATTAGATAAACGTTTAGTGATTGATATATTGTCATTACTTTAAAACAAAGTGTTTCTGACATGTTTAACACTACATCCAGGTCAAAATTAAAGTGTTTGATTCTTTACAAACAATATGGTGCCTGTTGACGGATGTGAAAACATTTCTTTGTTAATAAAAGTATCTGTGTCAAGAATTTTTAATAGATATGATATAAAATCAGCCAATGAATCATTATTCATATTGTTATTCTGCAAGTGTACGTTCTATTACTTTGTGTGATAATAATCTTTAAATCCATCATACAATTTTTAAAGTAATATTTAGTCGCAAATTAAATTAATTTCACAATATATCCAACAATACAGTATTAGGGTGTTATAAGAATTATCTCTTAAATGTAGTAAAATCTTTGAGAATTAACAGATTTTATTTATGAATGAATAAAGTAGGCGATACATCATTGTTCAATCACAAAATTCTTCTATTTTACAAGTGTACATTCCATTATGTTGTATGATATTCATCTGTAAATCCATTACACATTTTTAAATGAGTTTAAGCATTTCTCATAAATTAAATTATTGTCACAATATACCTAACAATAAAGTGTTTCTACCTATGCTAGGGTATCTGAGATAAAGAGAAAATTTTTATGTATACCTCATCTTAAAAAAAAGTATTAGAAAATTTTCTTCACTGGTCGACAATGAATAGGAAGTATAGTAATCACGAAAAAATTCTGTTTTCAGGTTTCAGCATTAATATCAATTTTGACCATCCCTGATTCATTTTATTAGTTTTAGCGTAATAACTGTACTGTAGAATGTAGAAATTATGTTTATGTAATTACTATAACCTCCAATTTGGTTCTAAATGATTGTTTCAAAAGGGCAGTTTACTTTTGGCAGAAACTTAATAAAAATAATAATTTAGTTGTTTTTTAATTTTTGTAGGAAACATTTGATTGCTTGTTAATAAGTTGCTATTAACAACTGTCAGAATATGTTTCTTGAGAAATATGTACAAAATAAAAGAAAACAATATCTCCTTCTTTGCAAGTTTTTAAGTGATTAAAATTAATTTGTGTAGTACAATAAGGAATAGTGATAAAAAATTTAATAAAACTTTCAAAAGATGATCCATTTCGAAGGAAAGTTCCAAGGTATGAAACGAACTTTATAGAACGATTAGCCATAGAATAATCTCACTTTCAAATGAAATAAGTAAATGAAGTGCAGCAAAAAATGTGTATAATTTAGCGTACAAGGAAGTCAGGTGGTGTCCACATCATATTTTTTCAGACTATTAAACTATGGTAACTTAAATCAGTTCATTTTTTTTTATTTCTAAAACTTAATATGTATTTGGACTAGATTAAGAAGATCAATCTATTCAATTTGTAAATTTTCTCTGGTAAAGCGATCCCAATGAAACCCAATCCATCGTCTAAGAATTTAAATCTACGAAGCACTATAAGAAAACATATGTTTTCGCATGTTGGACCTCCGAATTTTTTCTAAGGTAACTCGAGATGAGGCATTAATATTATTGATCCGACACGTCGTTAACTTTCAAATAAGACTTCATTAATGAATTCACTAATTGAGAGCTGAGCATGTCAATTGGATATCCTCACCGCAGTTTAATTAATTGATATTATCGAAGTCATTTGTCAGCTGGACTTCGTCTAATGCTGAATCGCATGAAACAAAATTAGATATTGCATCCTGAAGAAGATTTCTTCATTAACTTCTTATTTGTGGCATCTTACTACCATTCACAAGTGATCTTCAACCTTTCCTATGAAGTATATATACAAATTTAATTACAATTTGGAAAATAATTTGGTGTAAAGATAATAGCAAAAGATCTGTTTCCGCTAAGATGCAATATTTTCTAATCTGTTATAATAAAAATGTATACGACTGAAGAAAAAAATTCAAATAATTAAAGTTTAGTTCTACTAACAAGGCTTATATTTTAAGCAACACTTATCAAAAAATTCTAGTCAAAATTTTGACAACAATGTTAAATAATTTAGTTCACATTTTATTCTAATATGATATTGTTCGTTTAAGGGAAACTTTAAAATTTAAGTTATATTTGTGCAACCGGCCTTAAATGATACAATTCAAACTCTAGTTTAAAACAAGATTTGGCCCGCTAGAGCTCCTGACCACTTGTTCTTTTTTATTGGGAATCAATAAAATTGGAACTATCTAAAGGCAATAAATATAATAATTTAAAAGAATTAAATTCAATATCACTCTACATACATCACAGCTGTCCGAATTACAAATGTTATAAATAAGTTTCGTTACAGCCTGCTACTTTGATAGTGGATGGGTTAATTTATGAAAATTTATTGTAAATATTTTTAGTAGAATATAAATTGTTTAAATTAATATTAAATTCGTAACTATAAATAGGACAATTCCCATGTTTCACGTTAAAATATACTGAAGGTATGATAAAATTATTTTATAGAAGAATATATTCAAACATCAAAGAATATAAATACGGTACTATAAAAAAGTACAATTTTTCATCTCTTATACTAAGTATTTATTAAAGATTATAAGGGCTATAAATATTCCTAGGGGAAAATTTTATATAAAACTGACACTAAGCAAATGTCGTATACGATGTAAGTCTAACTTTAAATATAAAATAGAATTTCGTCGTAAAATGGGCTTATACATTTTTCAGGACAAAATCTAGAAGTTCTTTAATACAATGGTACAAGATAAGAAGTGGTAATAATATATCTTATAAACTTTTTAAAGTGCAATGCTTGAAAAAAGTGTTTTTTTCCGTGATGAAACTATTAAGATGCCTGCATTTTTAATTCTAGCTTTTATAGATAATATGTAATGCCCAGCACTTAGACGTTAAACATTAGACTATAAGTAGATCACTAAAAACTGATAATTTCTTTTGTGTTAAGTAAGTATAATTATCCCACCCTTATTTTCTCCAAGATAAGACCCCCAATTGAAAACATAAAAATTGAAATTTATTAACCCTGGCTCTGGTTCCCACATAAATGGTTTCTTATCATTTTTCGATATGTGCAGAGTACGGGCCTGTACATGCACTTACCACAGGCTTCCAGTGTGAGATTCTCCTCGAGATAAGGTTTCCTACACGCACGAATTGTTCGTAGGTATCGATGTAGCTGTCAAGTGACGAATTGTCGCTTGGACATATGGGTCAAGCACTTGCCAAGCCAACTTGCTCACAATCGTAAGTCAACAGGGAAACAAGATAGTGTGCAAAACCAGGAAATACGCACAAAAACGACAACAATCATTAAGATTTATCATTAATATATTGCAATGAGAATAATTGTAACATATGTATATTAGTTGAACTAATATAGTCGTTTAAGTAAGATATATAAATGTAGGTTTCATGTAAAAAAAAACAATTTTTGAAGAAATTATTATAAATGTTTAATATTTATAAATAAGTAATCAAATTTTAAAAATTGGGCGTATCTTTGTGACATCATATCCCCTAGTATCTGTTAGAGAACTAAAAGAGACAACATTTCTTTTTTTTTCATCTACTTAGCTAATAGTTACGTCAATTTTTTTTTATTAATTTATTATCACTGTATGATTTTGAAAATGAAGGAATACAAAAATCATTTTATCCTAGATCTTGTGTGTAGGTATTTGGAATATAGTTTTTGTTTTTGCTTTAAATAAATGCAACATTTAACCTGAATTTGATTAGTGTATGTCGTCAACAAATATTATAAGGTTGAAAACATACCGAATCAGACAGTACCTACTACATAAGTATATTTTAAACACTGCACATATCGAGTCGTTTTTATTTGAAGACCAAGTTTTTTACAAACCTTTATTCAGCTAAAGAATTTGTGAAAGGACAGTAGTTAAAATATTTGGCATGTAGCCACGGAATCGTGTTTGACGGCCACGTTGCTTACCAATGCTAATTTAGTTAAATTTTGTTTCCTGAGGTTCAAGTTTATCTATGACCACTGTTTACCCAAAAGATAGGTTCAATTTTGTTTCGTATGGGTTTTGTTAATTTAAAACTTTGAAACAAATTGCCATCAACAAACTAAGTATAAATAAAACAAAAATCCGCACTAAAAATTAAACCTCGAATGCTATTTGTCAAGATAATTCCACAATTAAATTCCAGTTGTTCAGAATTTTAATCAAAATTTCATAGCTTACAAGAATTTGTAAATTGATTCCAAATAGAATATT
Source organism: Stenolophus ochropezus (assembly GCA_035578165.1). Lineage (NCBI taxonomy): Eukaryota > Metazoa > Arthropoda > Insecta > Coleoptera > Carabidae > Stenolophus > Stenolophus ochropezus. Next base: position 11,753,007 of record JAQOWZ010000019.1, on the reverse strand, counting down.
TGCTTTTCCTGGTTTTTGTCGGAACCGTTTTTTCTATATTACATATAATTGTATCTTTAGAAACATGTTCATATCGAGAATCTATTTCTTTTTCAGGTATTAAACTAAATTGAAAATAATTTTATTTATTTGACACACCAGAAATATTGAAAACAATGCATTACAATGGAGAAGGCAAAGAAAAAATATCCAATTTATCATCTTGCATTTTGTCTTCCTTCCTAGTAGTGGAATTATTAAAAATTATGTTATTGACTATCTCCATGCGATACTTCTATTAACCAATGGGTATGGAAACCAACACTTTAACCAACAGTAAAAATATTGATTCTAAGTTATTTTGTTTTCTAGAGGTTTTTTATTAGTTTATCAAAAACCACAGCTTACCCGAAAGGGTGAGGTTAGTTTAACTTTATCAATACCTACCTTCTGTTCATTCAAGAAATATATTAGGTTTTGTATTTAATGTTTACCATAAAGATAGGTTAGGTTTTGTTAGTTTAAATTTTATAGAAAGTTCCTAGTAATTTCTTTGCTGAAATAACAATTATCGAGTTAATTTATGATTTGGTTTATGGTTTATGTATGTAATTTTCCATGTATTATAATAAGCACTTTTTGGCGCTTAAGTAAGTTATTATTATTATTATTAATAAGAATTTACGACAAGACAGTAGTAAATATTGTGCATGGAACTTTACTGAAAGAAAATTGAGTTTAGGATGAAATGGTGGATGCATCTGGATACAAGTATTCGCGCAGTATGGCTGGCTGGCCGGAGGCAAGGCGGCCTTCTCTTTGCTTGACAATGTAATCGGGCGACTGTCAAACCAATGAGTTGATATTTCCGCGGTGCAAGGACCGCGGGCAGAGTGCCGCATCATCGGCGTCGTGCGCAGACGCTTCTCGCTAACCTTTACTCATCAACGGACCCATTGTTTATTAGCCCGCTTTGTTTCGCAAAACAACCAGGCTTCTTTTTCTCTTAACGTACATTTGTAGCTCATAATGTAGTTGCAGTTTTAGTTTTTCGATATAAGTATAAATATGTCAAGCATTCGTAGCTCTTAATTTTGTATCTAATAGATGTAGTTGCTACGCACAAGAGTAAGGTGTGAAAACTTCATACTTCGACATAGTATAAATGTACGTAGTGTGCAAGGTTGTAAGTATTTTGTCAGTGTGTAATTTGACCACTAATCAAAACATTTGCGATCAATCAAATGGTAGAAATTTAACAAGGAATTCAATTTTATAATTATATTTTTATTTCAGGTACACACGTTATTAAAAAAAAATTTACATAGTTATATTATTAAAATCTTTAAACGAATATTTATTAAAGTATGATTTGAATTTAATAAAACATGAACTTTTATATACTTTAGACTACGATTTCCCCGTCCGTTGTATTCTGGTACGCGTATCAAATACGTACTAAAATTTACTTTAATACGGTAAGTTTATTCCGGTATATAGAAAATAACACCAAATATTTTTGGTACACTGTCTTGAACATTTATTGAATTTGATTGATATAAAGTAATGCTATAATTATAAATATTATTTAATAAATAAAATAAATGTCACTAAAATTAACCTAAATATTAATATGTAATTTTACCTCAATTGCCTATCACAGTTGACAGCAAAATCTGTTTAGTACACTTGCTGTTTACACCGTGTGTGAGTAGGGTCTAGTATATCCCTCTTGGAACGTATTAAAATTGTGTGCCAATTGCGTACCAAAGGTTTGGTGCAAAGTGTATATACCGTCCGTCGCCATCTTGTGACGTCTCTAGGTTTTGGGACCAAACGCTTGGTACGCACAGTGTAAATGTTCGTTAATCATATATTTGTCTGTTGAATTGGTGTCGAGCATCCGATAGGAAGGTTTTCAAGTAGCTTTTAACTCAAATCGATTACTGATTTTTTTTTTCCAATTTTGGATAAATAAAACCAAAACTAACCAGTGCTCCGTCCAAAATTAAAAAGGGGCCTTTTTAACAACCCGCTGTGTGACAAAATCTGACAAATGTCATTTGTATTTAATAGTCTTATTTGTATATTATCAAATAAAAAAAATATTTTTTAAATTAAATTGCCCTTTTTCAAATACTACAGTTTGTTCACCTCTATATTTTATCTTGTATTTTTATACATTTAATAAATTATTCTGATAATAAAAGTTCAGTGACAAAAACCGAAAACAGTGTTTTTGTTAGAGTTGTGAACCTAGCTTTAGTTCCAAACTTAAACCAGCGAATTTCTAATTTAAATCGCAAGGGTTCCATTCATCCAACTTGTAACGGGAGATTATCGAATTTAAATCGCTAAGACTAAACAATAATTTAAATTGACATTAGTTTTTTATTAACCATTATGTTGTTCATCCGATTTAGGTAAGACTACATAGCTGGGCAATGAACTCGGAGTTACCCAGACAAATTTGCGCTGGTCAAGATTGTATCAAGTTCATTGTATAATTTATATCTTTGCTTTGTATCTAATCCAATCATCGGTCATTGGTCACTGACCATTTTTAACGGTGCAACGAAAGTATAGTTTACAAATGAATTAATTAATTTTGAAATGTTTCAATTTGCTTTCATTTGTTATTTCCTACCTTCTAGCCTTTTAGAGCTTTTTTTATAATGTACTACTACTCTATTTATACACCTCAAAATATGTTCCAGTTTATCTAAATTCTGACCTATTTGTTAATTTGATGAATAGTAATGTATTTGAGATTATATCTCATCTATTTTTGAAATATACTCATGAAATCAACTTTTTTGAGATGCAACTTTGCAGACGAATATCTCTGGAACGAAAAGAGACTGTTAAATTCCGTTTGAAATTTTGGAATCAGCTCATTAAGATGTTCTAATAACACTGAAAATAAAATTTTGATTTTTTTTTAATAATTTCGGAAAAAAATGAGATTTTATTAAGCAAAACCATATAGAAAAAAAATACTTATCTCTAAGATCTACCTTGCCTTAGTGGTAGGGATAACATCATAAAGGCACAAGCGTACAAAGTTTGGGGGACACTGATACGTAGCTGTGAACGTCTTTAATATGCGAATAAATTTGTAAGCACATTTAATGGGTATGGACAAAGTTATATGTTAATTATGAGTATAATTAATCTCCCTCACTTGAAATAATTAATCAAAAGTAACAGCGACTGCGGGAATTTTTCCCTGCGGGAGAAATGTGTTTGTTTTCGCACTCGTGTTAGATATCGACGCGGATTGATTAATTAGCGACTCTGGTAATTCTTTTGTGATGGCCCTGCCGGTTGCCGACTGTAGCAGTTGATGTGCGAACCACTTTTTGCAATGTCTAACCTACATTCTCCAAACATATATGAAGGTTCCTATTCTTTTGAATATCAAAAGATTTCCTTGTCAGTTCAAACATGAAATTTTGATTGAATGTTATACTTTGCAAGAGAAAGCAAATATTATTTCTCATTTGCCTAATCCGGAAGTGGGGCTTTTAATATCTAACCTAATCTCTCAGGGATTCTGCAATAGCACTATCGCCAAAAATCCAATGCAAACCAAAATATACGTTGTTTTCCTTAGCTTTCAAACACCAACTTCAGTTTATATAAAATGGATATCACTCACGTTTTATTATCCTTCGCAGGATAAGACAATTTATACCATAAAAGATATTTACGAAATTCTAGCTGATGTGGAGACTGCACCTCAAAGTAATACAAAAACATTTCAGTCTTCTTGTTTCTGTAGAATTATCTAACAATTTATTGCTAAATTATAACCATAATTATATATTTATTACGATACTATTATGGTTTTAAATACACTTTACATTCTCTTTAACACATACAAAATATCACACTCGACTTTATTACACGTTAATAAAATTATAATTCTTGGTAATATTGTGTATAAATATTATTTATTATTGTTAGATTTGCTTTACAACAAATTGCAGTATATTTACACCTTACAGAGCATTCGCCAGACGTCATCTCTCGACCACTCTTATTTGCTTGTAGAGGTCCTTGTGATAAAAGTATTTGACTCGGCTTTTGATGAATAACAGTTTTCACATAGTTGTACAAAGTCAAATATGTATTGTAGTCGCGAAAAATTTTGGTTTACAAGTTCCAAAGGACCTATCCATTTTGACCATCCCTGAATCCATTTTTAATTGTATCTCGCATAGCTCAAAAATGATTAGCCGTAAAATATTGAAATTTTATATATAGAACTGCTATAATATCTAGTTGTTCACCTTCTTTTTGAAATCGACAGTACCAGAAGAGCAGTTTGCTCGTAATGTTCTTTTCGAAAGGACACTTTAATTTTGGCAGAAACTTTATGAAAATATTAATTTAGTTGCATTTCAATTTTTGTAGGAAACATTTTATTTTTTGTTAATAAATTGACATAGACAAATATCAAGATATATTTCTTGAGAAATATGGACGAAACAACTGCAAACAATATTTTTTTCTTGCAAGTTTTTGAGCGATTAAAATAATATTGATAATTATTTCAATAAAATATTTAAAAGATGATCCATTTTGAAAGCAAGTTCAAATATATGAAACGAATGGAAGTCAAAGAATGATTACGCGGAGAATGGTCTCACTTTCAAGTGAAATAAATTTAAATGAAGTGCAACAAAAAAGTGTACAAAAAAGACATGAGGTGGCCACATCAGATTTTTAATTTTAATAAAAATGCTCTGTTTATTAAAATTAATAATATTTTTAAATTGTTGTTTTTCGTATCTGCTGACAAACTTAAAGTATCAATATTTATTTATCATCTGTCAAAGTCAAAAATTTTGGCAGCTAGTTTGTTCATTATTGATTTACATAGTTCATATTTATGTGATTAATTATTTTAGAATATAATAACAAATGTAAGTAAAATTTTAACTATTCCTTTACAAATATTAATGAAAAAGTAATGAATTTTCGAGTAAAAATAACGGCCGTAAAGTAAATGCGGCCGTAAGGTAAATGCGGCCGTAAAGTAAATGCGGCCGTAAAGTAAATTTTGACACATGTCAAAAATTGATTTTGAATGAAAATTCATAATTTCTTGTTGTAAACGCCTAAAAAATGTTGTGTGCACCTCGGCTAAATGTTCTTTTTGCGCCTCATCTGATTTGTAGCCTCGGCTGCAAACTTCGGTTTCGGCCCAAAAAGTTTACTTTTAGAACCTTGATACACAAATAACTATTTTAACACCATACAAAAAAAAATTGGTTCGATTCCTAGCGTCGCAACTATTAACCAAATAAAAAATTCGTTTCGGAATCCACTATAACTAGTAGGTAGGCTGTCAACCTACTCCAACAAAATGAAAGTAAAAATTGTTATGGAGTTGGTAAAAACCTCTTAGTTTCTCTGGCGGTAAAACTCTTCTAGATATAGAGCCTTAAATTTTTTTTTAAATACTTTTCTTATTTTTGAATAAAACATCCTTATTAAATAACTGCAGGAATATACAATAGTTGTAATCTTAAAGATATAAACCTAACTGTTTTGGCGAGTATTGTAAGTAAATTGCATGCCTGAGTATAGCCCATAGGAACTGCACTATCACTCACTCAAGCTGACTGCAGAGCAGTTATTATTCACCGAGCTGCTAAACAGACGCGAGGCTGCGATTCATTACGCGTTAATTAATTTATTGGTCTGCCGCGATGGCCGGACAGTTACCCAGGGCTAGGATCAGCCGCTCTAATGATCCTCAGGACGACGTGTCGCTGTCACTCCAGGACCAACTTTGACGGGATCTCAATTTTGGCGACTTCTTGGAACACTTAATTACTTTGTTTTGAATAACAATCACATGTTTTAGTAGTTAAGTTCATTTATCTTTATTATTCTCATTACCATTTCAGGAAATCTTGTAATTTGATGATGGAATTATGAAAATTTAAATGAAAAAACTTCCAGTGAATTATAAAATACATTTAGCTCAATTAGCTAGCCCTAAAAAGTAGCATATTTTTTAGATTAACATTAGTTTCTTTCAAAAGAATATTTACTATAAAGATGATCGAAATAATTAAAAATTATAATTTAACATTAAAATATAGAGCATAATAACTCATGGTTTTTTTGTTCTAAATTTTAAAATATTTTAAATTATTTACTAGAGAAATGTCATTTTCAAATTAAACTTTAATAATTGATGTTATTTACTTACGGATGCCCAGTTTGGAAAGTAATTTTTTCTACGATCATTAAGATATTTGCTTGTTATATGTTTGTTAGTGCTACAGATACATCTCGGTAAACATAAACAATGTTAAGGTTGTTCTAATTTCACAGTTCTGTCAGAAATCTCATTGTTTCATTTTTGCTTTGTAGCTAGTTGCTAGAAACTATTGAAATAATGACTTCTTTATTATTAAAGTATAAAAGAATTAGGAAATAATATCGTGGTGGTAGAAAAACTTTTTTATACAACTCGCTTGCAATGTTTTTTTTTATACACATATGATTTGCAGCATTCTCCTTCGACTCTTACTACAAATTCTTACTCGTAGGAAATGAGTACCTACCATTACATGCTTGTTGTACAATATACTATATTTACAAAGTACCCTATAAAATAACATCAAAAACAAAAATGACAATTCTAAAAAAAGATAACTACAAAAAGGTATATTTTTCTGTATTAATATTGGTTAATCCATAAATATAAAACATAAAACTTTAACTAAAGTTATGCGTTTGCAAACTTTAATAAAAAATAAAATTAAAAAAAAAACACAAATTTTTATTGGTTTCATTTATTAACATGACAATAATGTTAAATAAAATTATAACATACAATTAAAAAGTGCAACTAATTTCATAGATGAATGTACATTATTGTCTTAAGGCCGATTTTTTCACTTCAGGTTAAAGTGCCGGTTACCTTAAACATCGATTAATAAAAAATACTACCTCGTAAAACTAACGTAAGTTATTAGAAATATGAGATATTTACTATTGCGATGCGATGCTGTTCTATTAACCATTGGTAAAGGTAACAGCCACTTTAACCAGAGGTGACAAAATAGGGCTTCTAATTTCTTAAATGATTTAAGATCATTGTATTTTTTTTCTATGTAACATCAATACATTATTAAAGAATGAGTACAGTGGCATGAATGATTTACATATGTATGCATGTATAAATACAGAGGTATTAAATGGTAAACGTACATGAAGTAACCTAGATTGAAGAATGGCAAGCAGATATTATGAATTATGTTAATTTTTAATTGCCTGCAACTTATCTATTATTATTAATAGAAGGTTACTACCATGCTGTTAGGAATTAAATAAATAACACCCATTGCACGAGTGCAATGCATTAGCATTGTCAAAGCCAATACATAACCTACAGCGCTTAATATATCAAGCACGATCAACCAACAGCTATTAAGTGTAAAATAGTCCACGCATTAGAAAAACTCCTGCATGGGTCACCGCTGCTGCCACCAACGGCTAAATAAAGAACTAGCGGCCGTCCAGACGTTGATGGAAGATTTAACGGTTATTGAAAATAAACACAAGGTTAACTGGATCTTGTATAATATTATATTATGCATGATATGTCTGTTAGTATCAGGGTAATCTACAGATGATTTTTCTCTTGTCAAATGTATCCGTTTAATGTAATAGTCGCCTGTGGAAAACAAAAATCCTGCTATTATGTAGGGTGATTCAGATCCTAGATGTAAGTAACAATAAATGATTTACAGTAATAGATTTATAATGCAATGCAGTACGGAGTTACTTTAAAATAAACTGTTAAAGCAAATTATTTATATCATTCAATTATCATTCCAATGTGGAACATAGGGCCAAATGAAATCGAGTTAAAAATTTCATTGTTCTCTGTACAAGCTTAACTTGCATTTTAATAGTGTAAGTAGTCAGCCTACACCCTCTGCAAGGTATCTACAGCTTATAGAGGGTTCCGAATCATTCTGGAATCTGAATTCTAGATCTCACACGAAGTGAAAAATGTCACTAAATTTATTATTTTCTGTAAATATTCTTTCGTAAAAAACCTAAAATTTGCAAGAGTATACTGTATTTTCCTATATACAAAGTTTCTTTAAAATTTATGTAGCCTAACGGCAAAAATTTTAATTCGCTGACAAGCATTAAAATCTGGAAATGTCAAAATCGGTTTGATTATACTCTCTGTCCAGATTTTATTGACTACCATTGGGAACTAGAACAGCTACGACTTCGGTTAAATGGGAATTATTGTGCACATCTGGGGGGCGATTTTAAGGCTGTCCTTGTTATCCCAAACTTCCCCGTAAGTCTTGAGAAAATAGCGGAAAACTGATTTTGGTCCATTTCTTCTTCCACAAATAATTACTAAAAATTTCAATATCTGGGAAAATGTTTCAAATTAAAAAAAATCTTTGTAAAACTAAATCAATAAAAGAGAAAAAAACCACTGACTTGAAAGTAAAAGTATTTTACTCTTTTATTTGAAACATTTTTTCAGATATTCAAAGAATTATTTGTGGAAGAAAGATGGAACAAAATCAGTTTTCAGCCATTTCTCAAACTCGTAACTATTATAGTTTCTGAGATCCCAATGGTGGCCGATGTAATCTGCATACACTGTATACATTCCTACAAGAAAAATTAAATAATGTAACATTAAATTAATACGAGCAGTGGTGCTTCACTTGGTTAGCGCACTCCAATTCGAATTGTACGGACTGTGTGTTCTGCGATTCAAATTTCAGATTTGCAAATCTTTATCGAAATAAAAATACCGCTTTATTCGAATAATTCGCAAATTACCTCACTTGCAGAGACTACATCACTAAAATGCAAGTTAAATTTGTCACTCTGTTCCAGCTAGGAATGCCATATATTTTATTATTACTAATGCAAATATATCATTTTTTTATATTTTTACTTTCCTTTATTTCAAATAAATTATTTTATGAGGCGGCTTTTATGTAGTATTCCTCATTTTTCAACCTGGTTCGCTGTAAAAATTCAAAACATGTACAGCAAAAAACGTTACACATTAATGGGAATATTTTGCAAATAGTTTCTAGTACGGAATTCCGACCATGCGAAGTACTAAACGCGAGCATGTTAACCACATTGCTGTATTAATTATTTCGCGGTAAGTAGCACAATTAAAAGCACGGATGAACTTTGCACCGTTTAGGTTATTGATGTCCTCTAGCGCGATATTTCCATTTTCCGCGTCGCAACAAAAGAGCAAGTGTTTACCATTTAATCAACAAATACAGTCATCTGACACCGGAGTTTCTACTTAAGTGATACTTAGATCTGTTCCTAGAAGGAAGTCGCATGCTGCACCAACAATAAATAATACTTTGCTTTTTGTTTCAAACAGATACATAAACGGGACTAAATCTCGCAGTCTTTTGTCTTGTACAAAGATATTAAAATAAGCGTTTAATTTGTTAACTTAAATTCAAAGTGGAATGTTTCTTGGCTGGGTAGTTTATAATTTATAATTATATTTTCTATAATTTAGCCCCCATTATTATTTCAACCTCAACTATTTCGACTGCACATGAGTTTTCTTCAGGAGCAATTATAAATTACATCTCCTGAAAAATATCCCTCTTGTAGCATTTTTAGAAATTTAAATAATAATAAAAATGGACTAAAGAGTACCATCATATGTGCTTTACTAAATATTAAAATGAACAAGAATAATAAGAACATAAATTGTAGGACATATAAATTATAAAAAAATGTATGAATTGTATCTAAAGATTATGTAGTTTTTTAATAATAATAAGTAAGACGATAAAGATGTGTATAGAGATAACGATTCTCTATCGTTAAGTACGCATTAGTCTCTTGTAAGACTACGAAGAATAATTGTAAAATCATTCCATTTTACATTGTCATGAGTAAAGCTGATAATTTAATACAAATACATATTTTTTTCTAGCTATATTATCAAAATTTGTATATTTCTGAACATTTCATGTACATGTAAGCATATATTTTGTATTTAATATTGTATATTTTGCATATTTTACGATATCTTGCATATTTTATATTTGGTGCATATTCTTGCATATTTTGTGATTTTCTGCATTTTTCCTCTTTTTCTGAATCCACGAGAATATATACAAGTAAATTTTACTATTGAGTAAATAAAACACAAGTACGTAGATAAAGCAAACATTTTGTCAGTCCCGAATAAATTAGAATGTTTAGACCCGTGAGTGATTAAATTTTGCTTTTTGTATGTAACGTATAATATTTAGTCTAAGACAGACTACACAAAACTCAAAAAATATAAAAAGATACTTTTATATTTGAATTAGGAACAATAAATTTAATAATTTGTTTGCTTTTATAATAAAATTTTCACGTTAGGTAACGACTGATTTGCGACTGTTTTACTTTAATATCGTAATAGAATTTTGTTAATGTAGAAAAATATTTAGGATGCTATCATACTAAATAAGGTGATATTTAGTACAATAATGATTTGTTTTTGGTAAACATTTATATATATTTAGAAAAACTATAATAATTTTGATTATTATTTGCATGAAATAATTATGTTGATGCAGAATTTTATATTTTTTTCATTTTATGCGCATAAAGTTCATATTTTTATGAATATAGTTAAGAGCCTTGTTTTTTTGTTTGCCATTTAATTGTTTTATCAAACAATAATGTGCAGATAAATATAAGTCTGATTGAGACCTCAGTAGAGGTATTTTTTTGCTGGTAATACTTTTTAAATGTAACTTAAAAGTAAAATATTTGCCAGAGTGTAAAACTCTTGATGTATATTTAATTGGTCTGAAAATAAATTGAGTTTTCAAAGAGAAAAGAGTTAATGATATTTTTAAAAATGATGTTGTCGTCTCCAACAAGTATATTACCGTAATTTTTAAGCAATATTGTAAGCAATCATTCACCGTACTTTACTAATTGGCAATATTTCTGTAGGGTATTTTTTCGGCGGTGTGCGAAACGTATTAATGAAGTTATTGTTCATAATTACATCTCATGATGAAATAAAAAAATGTCGGCGCCACAAATGTTCGCGAAACGGTACCCGTTTTTTCGTGTTTTATTTTGCCATGGCAACGCGAAAAAACAATGCGCATAACTGTTCGCTGACAAAGTTAACGTGATAAACAAGACACCAAAGAATGAATAGCAATGTTTGTACACGGCGTAACAAGAAAAATCGCAGAGTGATTCGTCTCGAGAAATCGCATCGCCTGAGGATATCGCTCAGCGTATTTTTTCAACAAACAATTGCTACCTAACGAATAAAAAACTGCAAAGAAAATATTGGTCTTAGTACAATACAAGTTGCACAACTTATTTTTAATGATCCTAGATATAGTGTGATTGATATTGTATCGGTTTATTGCGTAAATGCAATCAGATATATTGTACAGGTGATGAATAAATATTTATATGCAGATTTAAATCAGGTCACTTTTATCCTATTAATTTGACATTATTTTCTCTAATATTGCACAAGCTGTACACATCTGTTATATGCAAAATTTACATAACCAAATAATCTATTATATACGAGAAGATTCAGATGTTAAGAGGAAATAAATATTATTATGATACTTAAAAAATACATTTAAATAAATAATTATTATAAAACGAATGTCTTATTATTATTTTTAATAATAATTATCTGTATTTCTGTATTGTTCTTAATATATACTGTTTCTTTAGAAACGATGAAATTTTCCCCTTTTTTATTTGAATACTTGTATAAGTACACTCTATTTCCCGCAGTTGATTTTCGCGTCATTAGTTTCTGTTATAAGAATTATTAAACTTTTATCGTGCATTCCACCCAACAAGATAATGTCATTAATCCCTTTTCCCCTTTTTTGATTATTTTGACGTGTTATGGTTTTTCAAAGCGGAGCCCACTGTAATTTTTTTGAAAGCATTTCGTTTATTAAAATTGATTCTAATTAGAATTATTTAGTGTTACCAAGCATTTTTTTAGAAAGAAAATAGCAATGTCGAGAATAGTAAATTTAAATTTCTCATCGCGTTTGAATTTTGTAAGACTAGTAGTGAGCAAATGGGGCCAAAGATAGAATTCCATTACAATTGAAACCAAATTTGAAATTTAATTCGCGGATTAGCAAAGTTTCTCCGACACATTTTCGCCAATGCGCAATGAATTGGCCAAGTAGGAATATTTATGATGGCAGATAATCCACTTAAACGTTACAATACATTCGTAACTCCAATCCGCAATTACTGTAATCTGATTATGAGTGCCACCTGCTAAGACGCGGCAAAAAGTGCGATTGGAAACAAAACTCGGCGAACAATAGACAACGGGGATTTACCGTTGGGTGCCTAGGGAATTCGCACAACACAAGTTGCCATTCTGATATTGCTCTTGCGGGAACAGTCGAAGTAACAGTGTTTTACATCGTTAATAGATCGACATTACTGCAACACCTTAGGTTACGAACAAACGATGCAACCAAATACTAATCCCGTTTGCATTTCTTTACTACTCCTTTTCCTTTTATCTTTCTCTTCCACATAAATCACCAATGACGAAACACCAATTTGCTAAACCAATCTTCTCTCGATCATAAAATAAATTACTTTTTTAGACAGAATACACTTGCGTCCCTTTCTTATAAGCAACAATAAAAATATATAATATAACAATAAATAATATGTGTAAAATTAATACACCTGTTATAAAGTGAGTGTAATAATTCATTATGTTTAACACAAGTACGCGAGAGTATGGTAAATTCACGAATGTATAAAGATTAGTGCTGCGACGAATAACCGAAGAACGAATATTCGGCGACATTTTAACCGAATATTAGGCATTACTCAATAATATATTTTTGTAATATATGAAAGCATGATTCGTGATTCTAGTTGCGGAGAGGGGTATATTTTTTCTGAAATGCTTGCCCTATTAAGGTAATTATTTTTTTTATTGTTATTAAATTTAATTATTTTAGTTTAAAAAAATATTACCGCCAAATAATACATCTAGATAAAATATTTACTTTTATTGTACATATATAAATAATAACTAAATATATGTATATCTTTTGTTTCAAATGTATTATTTGTATATTTATTTATTTTAACAAATCAAAACAGCGTTGTACCTCACCTGTTTCTTGTAACCGAATATTCGGTTATTAAAATATGACGAATAGGCTGAATACCGAATAATGAAAATATGGCCCAAAAGGCCGAATATCGAATAATTATTCGGCTTTGGTTCCATCTCTAATAATGATATTTCACTCACATGTGAAATTAACTCATATATGCAAAAATGATATTTTGGAAAAAATAACCTAAAGTACTAAGGACTTAGGTTATACTATTCAAAAAAAGAGTTGAAAATTAAAAAATTTTGTTACTACCTTTTAAAACTGGTAAGCTAAAAATGCAAAAATGGTATTATTCCTTCCATCTAGAAAAAAAATGATGAATAAAACCATACGTTTATGGCATTGTACAATCTTGAATTAATTATAATAACTTACTGTCATTCTAGTCAAAATAAAATCAATATTTAGATTAGAAATTTGACAATTCATATTCAAAGTTGGCGTGAATGTGTCTCAGGAAACTTTATATAAGAAATTACACAATTAGAAAAAAGGAATTTTGAAAGGCACTTGTCAAGTAGCGCTAATTGTTGCTGTTGCTAATGATATAACCGAGTGTAAATTAGCAAGAAAGTCCTCCTACGTACGGCAAACCGGGAACTGAATGAATGCTCGCGTATAAATTATTGAAATGAATTTTTTGCGTTTTATTAGCTCTTTAGTCGATATCCTTATTTGACGAACCGGTGCTCTGTCGCATCTAATATTAATTAAAGCAGGCTAATAAATTACTTCCCATAATTTATTGCAGACGTAAACACATTTGATGGATTTTCATTTCTCCGAGATTATTCAAATTTGCGAATTAATTTCTAACTAGGTATGTTTCATAAGCTATAAGAAGATCAAACTTCGAAATCAAACATATTTGGATACATTCTCGTTTCATCTATAAATATTTTAAGTTGTACAAAAATGTATTCTTTTTATAATAATTTTTATTAATATACGTATAAAAAATTTATGAAACATATTTAGAACTTGTGCTTGAATTTATAATTTATCGTATATAAATAGTACAAAATTTATAATTTATATTTTATTTTTTAGATATTTTTGGGACCACTGATAAAAATTAATGTCCTAATTCAATAAATGTACAATATTTTCCTACAAATTGTCGATAAATATTTAGAAATTCATGTATTTTCAAACATTAGGGGTTTAATTTTTTTGAATCACAGTATAAAAAATAATTTAATTGCTCAATCCAATTTAGTGTAAGAAATACTTGAATACTAAATTTCTAATTTTTTTTTCTTAAAATAGGCGATGTTAAATGCCCTTTAATTAAGCAAGATATGAATTATTAAAACTTTGGGATTAGTTTGTGACGTCAGATGAACCCGTTCAATGACAGTGATGGTTCATGAGAGCAATTATTATTTACATTTTTAATATCAAAGTATTATTTTACATATTATAAATCTTACTTTGTAAATTCGTTGTAACTCTTTACTGAAAAATATATTTTTAAATAATTTTATTTATTATTCATTAAACAGTAAGTATTTAATTTTTTTAATATAAATTTGTAGTATTTCGATTTTTGACGTCAGAAGAAATTAAAATAGTGATAAAACTCTTTTTTTGTCTATTCTTAACCTCAAAAATATGCAAAAATATTTTGTTATTCTTTTGTATAATTATATATTATTTATAGATTCCGATTAAAATATGTATTCTAACAATAAGGTATATTATTGAAGTCAAAGACCAAATATTCCATTGTAAATTAATAAACTAATTTCGTAATTTATGTAGTTTGGCTTATTTTTCACACTTGCTTTCCTCAAGACAAAATCAGTCGTCAAAAAAAATCTGTTTATTTATGTAAAAAGTTCCAAAGATTCAAATTTGGTCATGAAATAATCATGAAACCCTTATATTTATAATTACCCACTCTTTATTTTAAATCTATAGCAAAAGATTTTTAGCGTTTTCTAATAAAAATTATTACCTATATTAACAATACGATTTCGAAATGATAAACAAATTCATATGATAGAAAATTATTCATTTCTTTGCTTACCATACCCAATCGACACAATGATTTGATTTCTCCAGACACTTACCTGAAACAAAAAGAAAATACAATTAGAAAATATTCCGTAATGCATGCATTGATTTTAATTCAATCGAAGGCTGTCATATTTTCTTACAAGTAATAACTGTTATTGAGTTTCAATTTTGGTTATTAAATGACCACATGTTTCTTAATTTTGCATCGGATAATAAATCAGTTGTACAGATGTAGTTCAATCAAGATATAATAAATTTGGCATTACATCAAGTAAGAACCACACGCGTTGACATTGGAGTACAATTAATTTATTTCTGTATCAATTAAGAACTTCAAAGAAGTCTTATTCAATATTGACATCATGGGGTCAACAGCCCTTAAAGAAATAAAACAAATTCGAATTAAAAGAGTAACGAATTTATTATCTGTCAAATCGTAACCATGAAGACATCTATTGCATATTTTTGGAACTATCACAAATTTTCTCATCATAAAAATGATAAGGATCTCTATTAAATTTTGAAGATCTAGCGATTGAATCTGATTATCGACACCAATAAATTTTGTTAAACCGGATGCTGTAACCTTTATTTTAAATTACTTTGCGAAAAATTTGTGTCACAAGAATCTGCTGGGAAAGAACTCAGCGACAATTCCTGATTTTTTTTACATTTAATTCTTGTTTTCTTGTACAATAATTCGTTGAATTGGAATTTAATTCCTGTTAACTGTTTTGTGTTACCTACTTCGGGACAATAATGACTTCAAATAATATGTCATTACTCTTGTAATGAAGAAAACAACTGCTTTTAAAAATCCTTTTCAGAAAATGGACAATTTAGATATATAATAATGAACAAAACAAAACAAATAAAACACTAATTTTGATCAAACTTTAATGGAATAGAATTAACAGAATTTATATACTCTTATGTTAATATCTAAATGGTTGATAAAATTTTATTAAATTATTTTTGCTTATCTATAGAATCAGTGTTCTAATAAATGGCTAATAATTATAATTTCAATGTTAAGAGCTTTCAGTATATTTAACATTAGAAAGAAAAGTGAAAACATTTTTATTAAACTAGATTTGCAAAAATTAAATCTAAAAATAAATATTTTATGATTAAATTTCTAGCAGCACCAATATCCATAAAAAGACAACAATTCTGATAGAGATACTTTAAGATACATATATGTCCCAGTTTTGTTTTTAGTTGTATATGTAAATGTAACGACACGCTATTGGATTATGACTTTGATTTCGATACAGAGTGTTCAATAATTAAATAATTAGTGGATTTCACTTGCCCACGGGTGACATCTGACGGTTAAGTGATTTATTTTAAACACTGAAAGTGTGTTGTCAGAGACGAGACAAACTTTATTTTTTCTTTTCTTTCTTAATTGATGCTTGAATTAATTAATTGGGATTCAATGTCAATGCGTGTGGTACATCAATTGCAGTTGTTTTATGCCGAATTTATTATTTTTACATTGAACTTAATACATTCTCTATCTTTGTTAAATTATTAAGTTATATTAAAACCTCATATCTCATACTTCGTTCAATGAAGTTTTTCATCATTTTAATTTTTTTTATATTAATCTTCAAGTTATTCCCCTAACAATAGCTTAAAGAAAAATAACTAGTGTTTTGTGTGACACAGAAACTAGACAGAAGTAGAAGTAGTAGCATTTCAGTGAAGTTAGCCTTCGTGGACCGTTCGGGTTATTACGTCACAGAAAGTCCCAAGGACACGCCCCTTTTTTAATTTTGGAATTTATCTGATAAATATTATACGTTTTATAATACTGACACACCATTTAACTCAAATTTTAATTTGCAATATACATTTTTTCAAATTCGTCGGTTTGGGAAAATCCATTCGAGTCGGAGCGCGGTAATCAAATAAGCCACCGGTGCTCGTTTTAAATCAATTTCCAAACATAAATATTCTTTAGTTAAAGAAAATTAATATTTATAAATTTTCTTTTTGCTAGGTAACGGACCACTGAATTCTATTTCGCATATTTTTGACACAGTTGAATAACTCATCAAGAAATCATGTTTTTGAATGGGTCATTTTCAATCCTTTTTTACTTTTTAGTTTAAATGCTGTGCTATGAGTCTAAGTATTTAACCCGCACATTATTACAATAAAAAGATCTTTTCTCTTTCTACTTGAATTTCAATGAAGTTGTACAAACAAATTTAAAGTCGTCCAAGCTATTGTTCTGTACTTAAAATTTAAAATATAATAACATAATTCGGAATCAGGAGAACAAATGATGAGTTCATTTCATATTCATAGAGATAATACCTTAACGATAACATAAAATTGACAAGGAATATATAATCAATATATAATTTTTTCTTTAATAAAGTACCGAATTAATTTCGGGAGATGTTTGAACCTCCAAAACCACGCCCTTGGGTACGCCATCCGAATAGGGAAGTTTAGCGTATTTTTTTTATTTTTTTATTTTATCAAGATTGACCTCAAAAGTGATATTCTACATTTTATTTCACCCAAAGATGCCCAGATTTGTCAAAAAATGAAATTTTATACAAAAATGACGTCAGTCTGGCTTGCGGAGAACGTATCGTCTATCTTAAACAGCGCGCGCTGGGTTCCCATAGCAACAGAGAAGCGTGTGGGGTGATGCCTCAAAATACAACCTACGTTCAAAAAGTCAGGTCTCACCATCCCTTCTACGCAAGCGCATAATTCACTTGTGACGTCAGAGTGGCTCCAAGATAAATCATTAATTATAAATAATTGGCAATATAATTTTAAGTTTCAATTACATTTTAAGTTATGATTATCCATATACTTACAACTAAAATATATTTCACATGTAATTTCAACCACGCTAAACTTCCTCATTCAAAATAATAAGTTAGATGTTTGACCTGATCCAATTGTTAAAAGGAATACGCCTGATGCTACTTGTAAAGATGTATAAGTCTAGACTGTCTCTAAGGACCAGTGAAACAAACAATGATGAAATATATATTGTGCAAATATTTATGTTGTTGTCAGTTGCACGTTACGGTATTCAAAGATTTGAAACTGCACGCCGGGAAATATATGGGACAATAAAACGATGTGGGTTCTCGTAAAACTATCCCAACGTAGTTAATAAGCATGTTACGTTACGCCGTGAAGTATGAAGATGTTTCCGAGATTTTATTTTAGTTACAGACCTCCCAGGTTCGCATGTGATTTATAATTACTGCTTCTTTCCAATATTTGCTTAATCCTGTACTCTCTTCATGCATGGGATGTTTTCTATACAAGGATTAATGACTATCAAGAATTTCATTATGACAAACTATATTTTTGCATTCATAAACAACTTTTTGTTATTCTTCAGTTTTTGTAAAACCAAACAGCAGCATACAAAATTAATAAAACTGAAAATTTCTCGTTTACCCAGAAGAACTTTATTTTGTTTCTTTATAAATTACAAACATTTTTTTTGCACTAAAACCATTAGGGTAAGTGGGGAAGAGATGTACTTTTGGTTTTAAAAGTACATTAGAGTGATATCTCTGCAATAGGAATGTTACTTTTGTTTAGAGACAGTGTATGTAGTAGTGCCTGTTTAAAATTAATACAGTCAACACTTCGGTAGGTTTAATCTAATTATTTTAATGGTACACGTAACATTTGCTCTGAGGATAGATGGACCACCTTTTGCTGAGTAGATAGGGAGCAGAGGATTTTTAATGTTAAAAAGATCAATAAAACGGTAAACAGGAAAAAATCATTGGTACATAGAAAGGTACACGATCTAGTTGCTATTCCATGAGTTCTGAAAACTAATATGCGGAATACAAAAAAAATATTTTTAAAAAAAATACGGTAAAGTAAGATGATTGGATAAAATGTAAAATTTGGGGTCGCTGTTTGCACGACGAGTGTACCATATGCGACAAATAACAATAATATGTTTAAATAATTTTCTTATTCCTATACATAAATAAGCGTAGATTATATGTTGTTATAAGCAAATTTCGTTTTTTTTTTAAATATTATTTAATATTAAAGAGCAATAATTATTTTCTTCAAAATGAGGTCCATCTCATCTCCATTTAACCTTTTTACTTTTATTTAATATGAAAAATTGTTTTCCACTATCGTTTACTTGGCAACCATAGTAACCTTAGGTCATTAATTAAAACTGTCAATTTTTAAAGAAACTCGAGCCTCCAGATGAAAATATTATTTGATTCTTTAAACTTAATGAAAATGTATCGTATGGATTTTCAATTTTAAATTGGCCGTCTAATATAAATTAGTAAAACAAATAAAAACAAATCAAAAGTTAGGTTAGCAAACAGAAACATAAGGTAATAAAATAAATAAAGCCTACTTCAGTTTTGTGAATATTAAGAAACAACGAAACAAGTATTAAAAATTTATTTTGTAAGTAGAATTGATTAAGTTCTAGTAGCAAAAATAATATACTTAATGCCACGACTCAGGAAACTATTACTGAAGAGAGCTTTGTATCCTTCGGTAGCTTCGCACCTCGTGACACAATCTTGGCGCTAGATTAATAAAGATATCTTGGTGCACAATTCACTAATAAAGATATAATTAAATACATGATGAAGAACGAAAAAAATGATCATATATGTATAAACAAAATAAAAATTAGTTTTATTACAGTTTCCTAATAAACATTTATAGTTTACTAATTGGAAAAAGGAAATCTTTTAGGGATTTTATGTGCGGTTGATCCTGTTAGAACTTTATGCCCCTTTGTTGGTAACACTGATTGCTTTCCTGCCCAATTAGTCCGTGCCAACTAGTTTCACAAGTGCTGGTTGCTAGGCATCTTCGTTTTTCAACCAGAGAACAAGTCGATAATTATTAAAAAAGGAAAAAATCCTGGTCACTAGCTATTTATAGCTGAGTACGAATGGTTTTTGTTTTAAATTATGTAGCTGATTAAAACGTGCTTAGTAAGAAATGGTCTATTAATTACTTTGTATGCACTTATGGCCAATTATGTTGTATACGTTCGTCGTAAAACTTATGGGACTTTTAATTATCGTTTGTAATTTTATTTGTTTATAATATTGTGGGATGTAATTATCGAAGGGCTTGGAGATATGGAGATAATTAAATTATTAAAGCAAATACAGCAATATTTTTTAATTGGAAATATTTTACTTTCATAAATTTATAGCCTTCACAAAAAGGTTTATAGTTTTCGTAACTACAGAAAATTATAGTTTTAAAGTTTTGTTAAGTAGTTGTAGTTTTGCAAATAATATTTGTTGCAAGTCATAAAATTTTCTTTCCTCTAACTATATGTATATAAAAGTACTTTTACAAAGATTTAATTTCTAAATTATAAACTTGCGTGTTTTAATTAGCAGTAATATTTTGATCATAAACCCGCCGTAGCTGTTCTTTTGTAACATGACAGATACAAATAGAAATTTCCTTGTAATAAATACAGCATCTAGAGGAAAACTTTTCATTTTAATGCATCATGAATTCAGAGACTTAGAAATAAATATTGTTAATCGTTTGCTATACATAACACAAAACAACTACATTAACAACGGCAGTAGCTATACAAGGAAATAATTATGATCTATTTATGGAATTAATGGTACGTTTTGAGTCACACAATCTGATTTAAACCGCGGTATCCATCAATATTTTTCTATGCGCGTGCGCCGACTCGTCACGCGAACAGTGGCGCCAGCAACGGCAGAGCGAGTACTAATCGTTTTGTTCTCTTAGCATTCTGAGATTTCTAGTCCAAGAGACACTTACTCTCAGGGCCGTACTTCGCAATAAAACGCTACAATTTGAATAATTTTAATTCCATTTGGATCTATTTCATATTTGACCTATAGTTCTTTTAAAATGTAAAATCAAAAATTATATTTCAATATTTAGGTCAAATAAGTAGAGATACGACTTCGTTGACTCTACCATTTAATTCTGTCAGAAAAATGACATATGATCTTATGACAAATTGACATAATTTTTAGAAAAGGAAAATAAAAATAAGATTTAGTTTTAATTTGGATTCATAACTAAAACAGAACATAGAATTTAGTTTAGCATGGTTTAGTTTTGAAAATATAGAATTTTGTTAGAGGATTTTATAAATGTCATATGAAACACAAAATAAACCCTCAGTAAATAACTGATTATATGTTAAATGGTATCATTATGTTTTTATAATCTGCCTTAATTTTACTACTCACACACAGCGTTATGCAATAAACAGAAACACGTTTTTCTCATCCCTCTAGTAGAATTTATTTGTACTATAACGAAGTATACCGAGTATGCACGAACATAGAAAACGAACTTTGGTCAATTCCTTCACAGGTATTTCTTATATACCTATGTTTTGTAGGTTTCTCTTGCTAAATTATGTTCTGCGATCTGTCACTAAGAAATCAGCCTTTATATATTTTTTTAGTCATTTCCAGTTTTTTTTTTCTGGAAATTGTGTCTGCTAAGTTAAATATCAGGAAATTGTTACTTGGTACAGTTATACAATTTTGTACGACCCGCTTTCATTTTAAAATTAAGCCCAAAAGAACAAATTTTGGATTGTAATTTTGGCTAACGATATATCAAAAACGGTAAGATATAATCTAATATCTTTTTAAAAACACACACGAATCACATAAAAATAAAATATATATTTTTAGGAAACATTTTTTTCTTTTATTTATATCTGTCCTATAATTAATTATTTACAGCAAACTGTTAAAAAATATTCTTGTACTAAGTAATCAGCAGTAAATAAATAAGGCGTTATCTCTCTGACTTAGCCAGCGCAGTCCATCTCTGAGCCCGCTGCAAATAGCTCCATCCGCAGTGGACATCGTGAAAAACTGCCTCCGTGGAGAATAAGTGGACGAGAGTGACAGACTCAGATACTGTGCTTCGTGGAGCGTGAATTATTTCCTCCGGACAATGGATGAACCAGGCTGGGGTAATGAAAGTGAGCTTCACGCTAAAAACTCAACAACAGCGCATGTGATTGGAAACGACAAAAACTAGAACTGCATTTTTCATTTCATTTACTTCATCATTGTTGATTCTGTTTACATAAAAATGGAGACAATACGTTGAGAAATAGGAGGTAAGATTGCTTTAAGAAATTATTATTCAAGCACAATCTTCATATATTTGTCAGGAATATATTAAAGCGTTCTTTTTAAGACGAAATATAGCAGAGATTGTAGTGGTGTAACACTTTAAACAGATCAGTAACTTGTCTTAAACTGCAGAATTATATAATTTAATCACTTGAATTAAGTCTTCAGTATACATTTTTATTTTAATTGTCAAAAACGAATACATTGCTGTCAAATTCATAACCATGGATATGATCAATTCCATGTTACATACTTAATTGGAACATGTTTGCCCTAAATTGAGAAAGTAACAGTGAAGAATAATTTTTAGGACAAACATTAAAAGTACTTCAGAATGAGTGAGTACCTACCTCTCTCTTAGGTAGTAAACATTACGGTGACTGATTTTCAGTTGTTTAGATATAGTTCCAGAGTTTTATGAATAATATTCGGGGCACAAATTTCCTGACGTCAGTTGTCATCATATACCTTTAACCTAAAGATGGTCAATTAATTTTAGCTTTACCAATCTTATGTAGATGATATTGCAGCGGTCAGTGCCCATTATTCTTGGTGTTAATCGACGAGGTGAAATAAATTTCTTCGTCTTTTCCTTTTTATATGGCTTTTTTGATACCACAAGTAGGTTTGAGATCCTAAGAGATACAGAAGCTATGCTATGCTCTTTACCGGGGATTCGTCGTCAGAGAGACATGATTACTTTTTTACTTCCTTGTAAGAAGTAAAGGAAGTACTGTAATCGAAAAATATCTGTTTTCAGATTTCAACAGACATATCCATTTTGACCATCCCTGAATAGATTTTGACAAATTTCGGCGTGACGCCAGTATGTACGTATCTCGAATAACTCAGAAATGATTAGCAGTACAACGTTAAAATTTTGTATATGAGACATATAGTTTTACACCTCCATTTTTTGTTCCAATCGGCCTTTTCAAAAGGGCAATTTACTTTGGACAAAAACTTAATAAAAATATTAATTTAGTTGAGTATTAATTTTTGAAGGAAACATTTGACTTGAAATTGAGTTTATCTCTTTCATTGGAAATTTTTCAATAATAAAATAATTTTGTGTAATACAATAAGGAATAGTGATAAACAAAATACGATCCATTTCGAAAGGAAGTTGGAAGATATGAAATAAAATGGAAGTTGATGAACAATTAGCTGTAGAATGATCTCACTTTCAAGTGGTGGGTGCACCTCAGATCTTGCTAATTTGAGTTTTCCACGTCACAGAAACACTCAGTTTTATTTTTATTTCTTATTTATTTATAAATAATGAGCCCAATATTATTTTATAAATTTTCTTCGAAAAAGCCTATTGTACGAATATTTCAAGTTTAATTTGATGTCTACGATGATAGCATATTTGTCTATAAATAGTTACAATAAGTTATAGATGTGTGACTATATTTATCACAGTAGATAAATGTCCATTATTATCCTATTATCAATTAAAGCAGTTTGCAACACAATATAAATTCAGTTTTATTAACAACGCGACAGTGATCTCGAGCCAATGAACTTCACAATCATTTAGCGTAGTCAAGTTTACTTTCAGGCTTATTGGCTTCTGTTATTTATATATGTAATAAAATTGATTAATTACAACCTGAACTTCCCTGATCACTTTCCGCACTTATATTTGCCGCATATCTTAATATAAACAATCACGTAAAACATAAATTACTCACAGAATATAATCGCGAGATCTGAGCCATAAAATGATTTGTATAAATATATAAATGGTAATGATAAATATTCTATGTTTATGTTCGCCTAGGAGCTTGTTTTATAATTGAACTGAAAATATATGCAGTTTAATCTTGGTAACTACTCTGTTTTATATTCTCAACTGTAAATAAGTTCTTCATATCCTGACCATTTGGCGTGGGTTTCTATTAATTAAGAAAAGCTAACCTTATCGTCGCAGGTGCTTCGCCATTTTTCTCTTCCTGCACTCTTTCACTTATTTTTATTCTTTCACTTATTTTTTTGAAGAATGTGGAACGTCTACAAGACTTTGTAATACTTTTTTAATGTCTTCATTAGTTTCTGATTAATTAATTTTGTTGTATATTTTTTACAGCCTGTCAATCGATGAAGATTAGCAAGATTTTGATCAACTGTGATTATTCGCAACATATTTTGCTATGAATGTTTAGGATTTTTCTATTAAACCTCATTCTCATTCTCAATCTCAATCTCAATCTGGAACCTACTTAAGGAGGAGAAAATCGCAAGATCGTAATCAAAAGATGATTAATAAATCGATTAACGTTTACACGATCAGCAATATTGTTTTAATATGTGAAAAAAATTGACAGCCAGACTATTAGCATATTTTCAATATAACAGATTACTTATAGAAATCTTCATTCACTACATATTTTTACATTTCCTATAAATTCTATGCATTCATTTTAAGAATTATATTAAGGATAAGTAAAAACTGTAGGTACCAGTTACTGTAATGTTTGTGTTTACTCAAGAAATCAATGAAATGATCAGTGGCGGCTTGTCCTTAAGTGTTGCAGAGCTGCAGAATCACCAAAGATTTAAAATAAAAGTACTAATTAATCATATAAGTACAATATTAAAATATATATAAAAATCAAATAACAAAATTACTTTTTTATTTCACAATACATTGTGGCTTAATAAGCACAAATGCGCTAAGACGTAATACTATCAGTCAAACGATCACTGCGTGATTTACTATTTTACTACCGTATTTTACGTGATTCGATAGACGTCTACCATTGGAATAATTTCGGCGTACACAATGTTATGCTTGATACGAGCTGCAAAAACTGCAGCTCACAAGCAGGTATCTGGCGCAATTCATGTTTACTTCTTATTTGTTAAAATTGATTATCATACAATAGTAAGAACACGAGTATTTTCAAATTAAAATTTACCTTAAATTAATTTTGATCTTAAAGTTTAACTACATGTTTCAAAATGAATGAGGTTATTCAATTACATAAAAATTTATTTTCCAAACTTATCAAGAACAAGTCGTCCAATACCTGTACTAAACATAGGAATTTCGGCTAAAAGTCCCGATAAACCAAATAAAAAACAAGTTAAAACAAGACATATTCAAGAAACAAGTGAATTTGTGGTTGTAACGAGAAGAATGCTTTGTTTTGTTTTCCGTGTTTGCTGTTTGCGAACGATCATGGTGAAAAAATATGAACTGAATCTAGGGTGAGAGATTGTTGCATTTGACTGGCACAAAACTACAATCAAAAAATTAATAGATAAGTTTGCCGAAAACAAGTAAAGAAGTATTTGTTTAAAATATGAATTAAAACTATAAAAAAATTGAATTTCGTTGTATAATATTTTATTTCCTTTTTTGTTTGTTACAGCACACTTACACATATGTCGCACGAGCCGCCACTGACAGATATCCTTTTAAACTCAATCTGTGGAAATACTATCTTCATAAAATTGGCAAACCTGAAAATAACACATGACGGCAATTGGGATCATCGACTTATTCATAAAAATTCTGAAACAACTTCCAGACAACTACGTAAGGGGTATGTTTATGTCGCAGTGAAAACAGTTTCTTAACGCTTTATTCGTCTGTTATAATAATAATAACAATAAAAAGTACTATTAGTTTTTTTTTTTTATATTATTAAAATTACGTGTGTAACATTTATAATATTTATAAGGTCCAAAAACTTGACTTAACCTAACCATACATAATTATTGATTAACAGTAAATGAAGTTTTATTTTTCTTCTGTGGGCTTTCTCCGGTAAATGAAATTAATCTTTTGGACCTCCCTGAAATAAATACTCCCTGGAAATTCTCGGAGACTACGTCCTTGTGTACGACTTTATTAATTCCACTCCTATTTCCTCTCCTGAACCGATAATTAATAATAAAATGAATAGCACATTCTCGTCAATGGGAATAATATTCAATTAACGATATGTAGGGGGTGGACAGATAGTGGTTAGGATAAACGCAGTGTATGAACCGTGTCAAAGGTGAAACACGTACGCCCAAAATAACTTAGGCGTAGCAGAAATAATACCCAGTTATTTTTGAATTATCTGTGATTACGCTGGATATATGAACCTGCTTTCAAACGCATTGATAGATCATTTCAAATCTTCTTTTTGCTGCATCTTCGGAATTTTCTCCGCAAATTTCTTTTAAATTGCTTCGCACACATTCACACACACAGACACCTAGGATGTTCCAATACTATTGATAGGTACGATACTTTTCTTTCGATATCGGTATTTTAGTATGGATAACAATCTTCCGATATTTTATTAAGATCAGTACAATTAATATCACAAACCTTCAAATATACCTAAATGTTTCTTTTTGATTATTTTTTTTTAACATGCAACTACATTTTTCTTACTTCTAAAAAAAGGCATACAAACAGCATTTTTTGGTGTTTGTATTGAAAACTAGGAGAACATTTTATTTTATTGACAACATATGATAATAAAATATTTTTATGTTTTATAAAAAATAGTAGGTTGGTATATTGTGTTATTAAGAGTAAAAATGATATTTTTTTTTTGACTATAATAGAAGTTTGCAAGACGATTGTAGCGAGTCGGACAATTACATGCGAGGCACACAAAGACACTTTTACTCTGAATGACACACATGACATGATAAAAGTGTCTTCATATAAATAAAAAAAAGTCCAATCATCTACATATTTTAAAAAATAA
This sequence comes from Stenolophus ochropezus, assembly GCA_035578165.1. Taxonomy (NCBI): domain Eukaryota; kingdom Metazoa; phylum Arthropoda; class Insecta; order Coleoptera; family Carabidae; genus Stenolophus; species Stenolophus ochropezus. Next base: position 11,725,923 of record JAQOWZ010000019.1, on the reverse strand, counting down.
ATTTGAAATTCAATAAGCACAACCTTATGAAGGGATGCAGTATCTCACTTCAATCACAGTTCAGTCGTAACAAAAAGAATGGCTAAAATAAATGAACCAATTGAGATGGGGGATACTGTGTAAAAAGCAATAAAGTAATTAATAGTACTAAAATAAGGGAAACATCTAGTTTTTAATTTCGAGTATCACATTTCAAAACTGAAAAAACGACAATTAAATAATTAAAATTTCAACACATTTTTTTGATATCAATAATAACCTTGAACACAGAAAGTGATTATTAATAACCCAGTCAAAAATTCAATTAAAACAACTGTAATTATCTTAACAGCAGTTCAATTAATTCTGTGGCTGCAAACCATCTTTGAGCTGGCATTTTGTTATTTTGCAAGTACCACACTCGGCACGCAATCGCCATTTTGTTCTGGGAACAATTAAAATGCAACGTGTACTTCTCAAAGGACTTCATTTGTCGCACGAAAACTTTTCTCTTGTGAAATTGAGTTGAAATAATAATGGATTTATTATTGACACATAATATTTAATTTAACATGCTTTTGAATATTTTTTATCTTAGAGATCATTAATCATGAATCTTCAATTATTTATTTCAATTTTTTCACCTGGTAAAAACGAGCATGGATGAAATGATGACATACAAAGGAGAATAATTTTTCTAAATTATTCATAGTGTCATTATAATCATTTTTATGTTTCATTTACACATATTTCTCAATACATGTCAATATGTTTAATATATTGTTTGTTTAATCAATTTAAATTTTATTCATTAAATATTCATATTGACAGGTTCATTGCGAAATATCTATAATTTAATTTTTTCAAACGGACAAAAAAGCAATATTTTTTTATGATTCGATTAGTTTATATATAGCACGCCACAAGTTCATTTCTCTTAATTTAAACTTAAGCACAAATGTAATTTTAGACTGTCCCTGAAAATTGCGATGATTCGACAAAACATCGTTACAAAGAAAATTTCGCATCCTGTAAGCCAAGATGATGCTATATTTTACAAGTGAGTTTTGTTAAGTGAAATTTTTTGACGTTTTAAGAGTGCCTAGAAACATATTGTTAAAGATTGCAAAAAAAAATTTGTGACAGTGTTTTGTCGAAATAAATCTTGGTAACTTGAATTTGGATTGGTTTATAAATTTATGAGTAAAATAGTCAACTGGTAGAAAAATCGAATGAAACATTCTGATTGGATGAAAAGGACGGGTATGGATTAATCACAAAAAATACATTTTTTCTATCAAATGAAGCATTCAGATTAGGTGAAATGATATATGTGGAATAATCACCATAAATTGTCTCAGGTCAACTTGTTTCTTCTCGATATAGGTAAGTAAGAAATAACTAAGTATACATGAGTATTGGTTGAGCTAATGGTAAAAATTAAAAAGTCGAAGAATATAACTCGAGGACTATACGAAAAATATAATGAAGATCATCGAAGAAAAATAAAAGAGAATTGATCAAAAACTTTTAATTTTTTTTATTAGATACACCTTCTAGTTATATACATACAAAGCGCAAAAAACTCTCCTTAATTATAGTATTATTTTCGCCTAACCTAATCCACCTTTGTAAACATGTCAAAAACATCATCCGAGGCTATGAAGACATTCATCCTTTGTTACACAAACTGTCAAAACTTGGCGCGTGTTTTGATAAAGGTGAACCTGAAGCCGACCACCTACCAACTCACGTTTTGTTTACCCTCCAATATGGAGCGTGATTCAGTAGCAACAACATCCAAGAAACCACGAGTTGCTTGTTGTCATGGTGACAGGCCAACCACGAACAGAAGACGATCGCGGAATGTGGCAGCTACTGAAGATGTCGAAGAAGTCAAAGAAACATTGATGAAAAAATTACAGAATCATTATACCTAACTCAAGGCGAATTACCTATTGTTGGGTTTGCCAATTTGCTTTATTTATTTATTTACTAAAATATAGTTGACAGTTAATTGTTGAAATTTACAATTAATTTTTAGAATCTTTAGATATATTATATTACTATTAAATAAAAAGTTAAACAGTATGTCAAGTGTAAATTATGTTTCCGATAAAGTGTAGAATTTAGGTTTTTTTTTTTCAATGAAAAAATAATAAAACTAAATGTGAATTGAAGAAAAATTAAAACAAAAACATTATACACATTACCAAGTTACTCATATCTATATTGTTCTTCAAATTGATTTTCTTCTTATGTATTGATTTTCATAGTTTGCTACGAGTATGTTCTGTTATTTTATAAAATAACTAGGTAATACATGCAATAACTAGTTCGTGTATTAATTAACAATACTATCCCATAATATAACTACTACTGAATGAATTTAAACGAAATAACAAGTAATTCCGTAAAAAAAATTATTTCATGCTTCGGTAACATATACAAGATGGAAACGAAAGTTAAAAACTCCTTTTTTTTTGGAATTTATTAAATATATCTTCTAAATCTGATATTTTTTGAGATGTTAAAGAAAAATTTAAATGTTTATTCTCAAAATTAAATGTGCCTTGAACACAAAATTAACTGCTATTTTCCGGTTCTACAATCTGACCCTCAAGATCTCCCAATTTATTTCCTATATCTTTTTTGGGAGGTATAATTTTTTTAAGTATTTTAAATATATTTGTACAGATTTAATTAGCTAATTAGAAGAACAATAAACTTCATCTGAACAATTTTGCTGTATATATAATAACTTCTAATGAAAACTATATTACAAAAAGAAAAGTAAATGTGTAATTTTTTCGACAAAATACATATTAATTTTTATTTCATAACATAAGTAATTTTGATTGCAAGATACTACGCTAGATTTTTCATGTATAGCAAAAGCTTTGTGCCATAATAGGAATGTTTTGAATGTTAAATATAGCCTAAAAACCATGTTTTTAAACCAAATAAGGCAAAAAAACAAAATGAATTCCCCACAAGGTCGTCTATGTTTTACGGTGTCAAGAAACAGTTCTCGGATTTAGTCCAAAATTAATTATATATTAGTTTTTAAATTAGCAAAAATGGAAAATTTATGTATTGTCAGCATTTTTATTGGAAGATAATTAACGCAGTCAGCTTTACATTAACTAACCATATATAATAATTAACTTTTTTATCAGATATTAATTAATTTTTTATTTCCTATCTTTTATTTGGATCAAAGATGTTTAATTTATTCGTCATATTGCTCGTCAATAAACAAATGCCAATGAAACAATGATCCATTTTTTACAAACCTGACCTTTAAAATATTACGGTACCGTTAGATCGCCAAAAGCAATGGGAAAAAAATTCAGAAAAAATTCTTGTATTTCACGGTCATGGCTCTCGATTAGCATCATTTAATTCTTTTAATTCGATGAATAAATAAACAATAATTAAACCTAACCTAACCTAACTGCTTGCAACATTAATCAAGATTACTTTAATCCGGGCAAAATTAATTTCATTGAAGTTAATAACTTGATTTGTAATAAGTGATTATTTATAATTAGCTGGAAACCAGCTCTTTAGCCAATATCAAGGACTTGCATCTGGTTTCATTATATTTGTTTACCACCTTTCTAACATTTACCAATTTGGATTAAAATTATTTAAATAACAATGTAGTAATCTTATTACATTACATATTTTTCTAGCCTTATTTTCATATATATTATGATCTACTAAACTATAAATGTAACCTTGGTTATTTAAATTTAAATTAGGTTTAATTAAGATGTAGCTATAAAATCAATTGTATTAATCTGTTTTGATATATTTTAAAGGTCCTTTATTTTGTAATATTAGGAGTGTCGTAATAATGTTTTCACCATTATGTGTCTCAAATATGAATATAATTAAAATGTTTATTTTTGAATATTAAATTAAAATCTGTATCATCATGTTATTGATATGGTTATGTAAGCGATTTTCATATCATGTGGAGTGTTTTTATTAATTCCTTAATAGTTTTAAATTATAAATCCGAATGAAGTAATTCATTTGTGACATCCCACGGAGCATATACAATTAGGCGTAGATATTTATTTTAAAATCTTTGTATAATAATTAAATTTGATTTCTTAGCGCACATAAAAAAGAATTTTGCAGTGAACGGGAAATTTTGATTTTCTTCCTTTACTCCAATGGTTTTTTTTAATTGTGAGGCTTAAATTATGCATTGTTATTAAAACAATAATGTTAACATTTTTGACAGTTGAAAAAAATATATATTATTTTGTAATGCATTATATGCTACAATACGGCCCAATGGAGTTATTAAAAACGTCATTCAAATAATAGGAAAATAAAAATAAACTTATCCCTAACGTCCTAACCTTAAATATGTCTTTTAATTCTTTCGAAAACTAAGTAAATTCAAATCAAACTTGTATATTTTAAAAAAATATATATTTAAAAATATTTTTTTCTATAGGAGATGTTAAAGTGTAATTTTATCAACTCAAAATAGTGGATAAAGTAGCGCTTTAACCGCAAGGATAGATAAAGTAACACTTTAACAGCAAGGGTAGATAAAGTGCTCTAACTTTTGTTTATTAGAAGTACATTTCCATAACAACGCATACTACTGACATTTTAAAATTGTTCTTAAATATTAAATTAATTTTTCTAATTCTTTTCTCTTCAAAACCTGCTATAGAAAAAAATAGAATTTTATACACGACGATAAAATTAAATTATCGACTCGCGAAAAATAATTCACTCGCGATTGTATCGCTCGTGAATTAACACTTTCCGCTTTTTGATAAAATATTATTTTATCGTGTTGTATAAAAAATAACTATTGATATTAGGTACACAACGGATTGTTTTAATGTAAATTTGGTTGGCATTAAAATGTTAACTGTGGATATTTTCAATGTCATATTATATTCGAAGGATGTTTAGTGTTTACATACATCTTTTTAAAATTGGAACCCGGCTAATCTGCCAAATGTAGATTATTCTATGATAGACGATTTCTATCGAATGAATTCAAATTCTCAATTTAAATCTCCTCTTCAAAACTTTACTATTGTTTTTCTCCGGAACTATTAACAATTAAGCAATTAAAAAAAATGGATATTTTTATTTCTTGTACAGAATCACAAAATGGAAGAAAAAATATGGTCGTATACTTCATTATCACTATAGTGTAAATAAGTGAAAATTTTTACCAAATATCACTTTTTTTATTTGATGCTATTCACAATAGCTTGCGAGGGAAACAAGTGATATGATATTGTAACGAGCGAGACTCACCGTAGATGAGTCATCACGGCTGACTTTTCTGAGCAAGTAGTCGCGTTAAAGGTCAAGTAGCATAGGAACGACGCCGTTATTCTTCGGGAATATTATAGAGTCTAGAAGGTTGTGGAATGTTCAAGATTAGCTGTCCGCAGGGTCGCACTGGCGAATCAAGAAGTTAGTATCGGTTAGAGTGTGCAGAGAGTCACTGAAGGAAGTCAGTGTCGGTCAGTACATGTCAGCGACATGTAAAATAGAAGTTGGTAATATAAATATAGGTATTATGGAAATAAATATTGCGTAGTTTTCAGTTAGTGTTAATATTAGTTTATTTATATTGTTACTTACTTTTTATAATTTATTATTCGTTTATTAGACCTAGTTATATAAATATTCGTGTTTCAATTGTTTTTTTTTACACTTCACCTAAATAAATAAACGTTACCAAATTATTTATCACTAAGATGATATGAGATGAAGTGATATGTTTAGAATCGAGCTCTTTGTCGGTAAAGCATTAGAATATTAATGTGTGTTCTACGAACAAATAAAGAATGAAGATATTGTTTGTTGCATGCAACAGCAATTTTTAGTGTGGTTTAAGGTTGTATAAAGTTAGGTTTTATGGCTTGAGTGATGTAGCCTTTGGGCGTTAATTGCATCCTGTGTATTTTGTGTAAAAAGTCCAAGTCGCAGATAGTTCGAATGAGGCGCCGCGTTGCTCGGTTGTTTCCGCGCGATGGCGCCTCGGCAGTCCAGACGCCCGACAGGTGCGAGATGTGGTCATGTCATCGTCTCTGCGGTTGTTATGTAAAAGGTCATTGTTGTTTTATTTCCATCTCGCTCGCGCGGTGAGTTCTACCTGACGTTTTAGCACAAACCACTATTAATTCGCATTTTATTTTGTTACGTACTACCTAATTTTATTGTCGCTTGAGGTTTTTCACCGAAGAGAAAGAAAAATACTTTAATGGTCGCCAAGTGATTTTTTAGTAATCAATTTCGAGTGCGAATTAATTCCGTAGATTTAGCTGTTAATGGACATTTAACAGCCTTTTACGTTTATGGTGGCTGGGTAAACAAGCATTAAAAGTTTATCTAAAAATGGCACTTGACACTTGTGTTAAACCAAACGTTAAATAAATAGGCAGGAATGCGAAATATCTTAAATGTTTTCTTATTTAATTAAGCAACTTTTACTGCCTTACATACCTGAAACGATACGAAAGTGAAAACTTGAGAAAAAATTGTATCAAAAGATAAAAGTACTCCGTACTAAGTAGTAAGGTTCCTTTATGAAAAAAACAGTGATTTCCAAACTTCATTTGTAGATTACAAAACCGAGATATTTTTAAAAAATTCTAATATGTACATATGCAAAATCATAAATATATCATAAAATACATTTTAAATACGTACAGGTTGAATTACAATAGTATTCACTGTTGGAAAAACAAAATGATTATTTTGGTCTCACCATTAAACATTTGTATGAGAATAAACCCTCTCTATATCTCTTAATTTGGAAATTAGTTCCTGTAATTCTTGAAAATTCCATCCATTGGTAACAAGTTTCTACATCAATTTTTATATTTTTATTTCATTTTAAATAATAAAATTACAAATATTGAATTACCGAACTTCAGGTTTTGTCACCAAATTTCTAATTAAGAAATTTGTTTTATTCATATTCGTATTAATTAGGTGTCATATAAAAATACAGGTGCCACAACATAATAATTGTAGATATTGACTTACTCAATTAAATATTGCGTGTAATCTTATGTTTTTTTTTTAGGTTTAGGGTTTTTATTTTAAATTTACATGACAATATAAAGACAGAGTAAATCGAAACCGAAAATATATGGAATTTTCCAAGATAAAATTAGTAAATATCTTTCAACTTTCAACAATATTGTTGTAGAATTTTAACGTCCTTTAAATTTTAGTGACCTGTTTTCAGAAACGCGTGGTTATTTTCATAAATACGATTTATATGATCAGATCCCATATTTGTTTTAAATTCGACAATCTATTTTTTTCTGGATGCATCATTCGTTTTGATAATTGTCTCCTTTGAAGATCTGTTGCAAATGAATTTGATTTGGAAAAACTGTAAATTGTGGGTTGAGAAACTCTGAATGGAGTCTCCACTTTCTCCTGCGGCAACGGCACTAGTTGCAATAACTTATCAGCATTGACATTCGATAAAAGAGCATTTAATTTGTCGAACAATAGAAGTCGCTAGCAGGTGCCTGCGCCTGGATTTGGGCTTATCACTCCAGCCACTATCAGATGTCTGCATTTCCTTCCATTGTTCCCAGCAGGCTGTGATTACTGACCCTGAAACAGCATAAACATGGCTAATTGTTGGTTTGCAGCGCCACGGTGCCGTTACTAGGTGTTGAACTTTGCAACTAGACGAACTTTATGTTTATTTTTGTTTATGGCCCCAGAACCATTATTAAGGATTTTTGCCTTGATTTGTAGGACACTTTAGACTTTAGAAAGGGGAAAAGCCGATGAAGATGTTATGATGGAAAGATTGTATGGTAAAGGGATATTGTTCTTGTGCTATACAATTAACTATACTTCTTGAATTTAATACTGTAGAAGAAAGTGGATTCCAACAATTAGTTGAAAACTTATACTTGCTTAATTACTAGTTTTTCCTTCACGTTGTAATAACGCCGTTTAATAACTACACATTGCTAGTTTGCACAAAACGAATTACTGCTTTAAAAATAGTCATTAGGTATTAGAAAAAAAAATACCTAACGAAATATTGCTGGATTGTTTAAAAGGCTTCTTATAACTCTGTTTTTAAAAAAACTTGAATTATCTTTTCAAAAGTGGACATTCTGTTGTAAAAAATTATTTTATTTTATCCTAAGAACTTACTACATTGATATCATATAGGTACATTGTTTCATTAATAGTTATGACTAATTTATCATAAACAACATTTATTCGATACCATTACCATTAAGTAAAAACATTAGGTTCATTAAATTCCTACTTTTAACATTGTATATTGCTCTCTCATTTTCCTATGATACGGCGCCGTTACATAAATTTTAATTTCAAATGCTAATTTCAGTGAAATTATAAGATTATTTTTAGTCACAATGGTTAATTTTTAGTTTTTTTTTTTTTCATTCATTTCGGTAGTGGTTATATAGCCTACAAATTAATAATAAAAGTAGGTACAGTAATTATTTGGATTTTGAGAATATACCGCTACATCGTTATTACAAATTTTGCTAATTCTCCCCTGACACACAGGAACATAAAAATTTGAAACAAACTATAAATGTGCTAGGGATTTTTCCTCACTGTGAACTAATTTAGTAATCTAAATACAACCAAAATATTCGGCAATTTATTTAGTTTTCCAACGTCTTTTGCAAAAATAAATATAATTTATCTCTAAATAGTATTTTACCTTTAAAATTTTTTTTTTCAATAACTAACTTACGTGTAATAAAATTGTATTATTTGTAGCACAAATTAAAGCTGATATAATTCCAAATACTAAGTAAAATACACATCTTATTTCTACGCAATAAAATTGTGCATTGTTGCAAAACGCAAATTCCGAAGCTAGTAGAACTTAACGATTGTATTACCGAAGCCCATTTGAAACAGTTTATTTAACAGTCGTACTCACTAATTTACCCATTGCAGATTGTAACTAATAAAATGAAACCATTTGAGATGTTAACCAGTTGGAATCGAATTCCTCGCAACGATTTAAATATAATGTGGGATTATCGCAAACAAGTTAACGATCATGTATTATAAAGTAATGAAGGCTGGCTGCCCCCTGTAAAAACCCCATGGCGCCACCCCTGAGCTGAGCAGCTGGCGCCAACATACTCGCTCGACTGTAATTTCATATTTATCTTAACGTGAGAATGTACGTGTAAAAATACTCTAGCCTCTATGTGGTACTTAACATCGTGCAAATAATCAACAGCTTTGCGATCGAGATGGGAATCGTTCGCGATTTCATTTTCCCCTAAGATTATCCGAGAACGTTTTACTTCACACCTACCTCCTTACTCTTTTTTCTTTTATAACACATTTACTTATTATTTTAATTTACATATTACTTCTTAAAACATATAGTATTACAGTAGAAAAGTACCTTATTAATATTATATTATATTATATTAAAAAAAGTATATGAATGTAGACAAAATTCCAGAATAGTTTAGACTTCAAACCTCTGGCATGGTTCATATTTCAATTAACTGAAACTATATTTTACTATTTTTTAGTAATTTTGGACTGCAAACACGCATCTTTTTTTTAATATATTTTAATTTATTATGTATTATTAGACAATTCTACAAAAATAAGTCTGAACCGTAACATATATTTATTAAATAAAAATAACTAAAACTATGAATGAACACATATTAACACTAATGTAATTATTAATAAAAACTTAAACACTAAGATTATTTATTTAAACATTTAACACTATGTACTATTTATTTACACAATATATTTATATCACCAACTATTCATCTCCTGCTCTGGGTATATATAGTAGTACAATTAAGTTCGGGGAATGTTCTCGTACCCTCTAGATAACAGAACAATAGAAGCGCGCGAACTAGTCGTATGGGATCGCTACAGAACAGAACTAAACCTAAGATTTAACATCTAAGTTATGAAGTACCAAACACCATAAAATCACAACTCCAAGGGGAATTATTTCTCTTATACTATTTATTCTGACATATTTGCTTTTTGGATTTTTATACAATTGTAAATAAAGATTTATAAAAAATTAAACAAAAAATTATATATATATATATATATATATATATATATATCTTGGGCACCTATGAAGAATATAAGAAAACAAGAAAAAACGAAAAATACCCTGTATCCGAGTTTTGTAAGTTGTCAACCTAAATCACTAAAAAGCAAGGAAAATTGTCTAGAAACAATTGGAATTCCCATTTCGGTTTCATCTGCCCTAAGTTCCTTAAAGGAATGATGGGATACTATTTTTTTTATTGTTCTTATTGTACAAATCTTATTTCTTTCTAATATTGACTGAAATTTATCAGGAAAGTATTTAGAATAGCAAAATTGGTCCTTTATGAATATTTTAATAATTTTGATGTTGTTAAAAGCCGAATTTGCCATTCCTTAAGTAAAGCGTGATCCACAGATCAACTCTGATATATGAATCAATTCAATTTTCCATTTAAAAATTAGTGGTCAACTGATCCATCGTGTTCCATTAATCAAGCTTTGATCATTTGATTTGACTGTCGTTTTGACGTTTTGGTATATTTATTTATCTACACAAGTTTTTGGTTGTTAAGATTAATTTAAAATATTTAGTTTTTACAAATCTATATGAATCAATATAATTTCTTCCTTTTTTGTTCATCGGTATGAAAAATATAATTATACATCATGTCAAAAAAAATTAGAGACAGTTTAATTCACGCTCGTAAAATTGTACGAACTGTCAAGACATAAACAATACTGGGCATGAGAACAAATGTTGATTCTTTAATCAGTAGATCATAAATCAACGGACTAATGTTAAATTTGAGTGTAAACAATGGAAGTAGATGTTCTTTTTGAAAAAAAATGTATAAAAGCCGTAAGTTGTAGAATTCTTCAAGTGGAATGTACTACAGTTAAAAATGTTTAAAACAAAAAAAAATGAATAGTTGTTACAAAGAATTTAATCTCAATGGAGGCTTTTAGGTGAATCTTACATATTTCCCAGCATCTCCTAGCTGCAATTAAACAAAATAAGATACAAATTTATCTAAAAAATCCAATATACAAGTATGTGAACAACTAGAAAACAACCACAAACGTTTTTAAATTCTTGTATCGAAGTAATTAAGGCAGATAATGTTGAAATCAGAGTGTAAGCCGCCTATAGTGTCATTTCAAATTTAATTACTTCGTTGGCTTTGGAAACATGGCACGTGAAATAAAAGAAAACGTGGTATAAGTGAACCTATGCACATAATTGCGTAGATTAGAACATGTCAATAACCTTTACGTAGATGTTAGAATTATTTGTGCTCTATATATTTTCAACTATTTCGTTTTGAGCAAAAAAGTAATTAACAAGCAATTAGTTAATGAATATTGATTTGGGATACATAAAAAGAAAAGTCGATTCCGATAAGAAGCAGCTGGCAGACGACGACACCTTCGCAAAAACAAGACAAAGAAACACGAAACCAATGCAATGCATCTACCTGCTCTCAGGAAGAAGTTCGATGACAAGCAGATCACGGGTTCTGTTCAGGACCGGGCTAGCAAATTTCAAAATTATCCAAAATTTTATAGGAATTATCAAATGCTTTTCTTTTTAGAAATAAAACTTTTAGAGGAACTAATAATTTTTAACGAAATACGAATTGAGCCGCATTACTTTTTATTTTTCTAGAGAAATTTTCATACCGCTCTTGTTTTTCTTTTTTAATAATCTCTTGAGTAGAGTGGTTATCAGTTACTAGCTTCTGGACACAACAAAAATTTATATGGTTTACATCAACTAACCTAACCTAACCCTGGAAATCAATGGTTCAGAATCACCAACTATTAGCAAACAAGCGCGAAAATGCATAAGTGATGGCGTGTTCGAACAGCCAATAGAACTTTTCAGTGTCCATCACGTCACAAACATGAGTAATACTGAATATTACGGACTCGATTTAAATGCACTGTTTCATTTTGATATTAGAGTAATAAAAATCATAAAAGTAAAGATTATATTATCTTAATATAACATATAAATTATATGTGATGAAAATTAACATGCATCTAAAAATCAGTACTATCCCTCGAATTAGATTGTTATAAATTTTAAATATCGTCTTTATTATAAATATCTAATATCAGTTGTGACTAGTGGTGGGCATTGATAATTAACTGAAATGAAATTAGCAAAATTAACGATAATTAACCAGGTTAATTTTGGTCTCATAATTAAATGGTAAATTTCATTTTCCCGCTATTTTGAAATGTTGTTAGGTTTATGTTTTATATTATTCGCAGCCAAACTAAAATCAAACCAAATGAATGTAATTCGATTAAATTCTAGATTTTATTTTGGTTAGTGATTTCTGTATCTTACTTTTGTAATTTAACTTTAGTAGAATACAATAACAGAAGAAAATAAACCGGAAGAGCTGGCAAATAGATTAGCCAATGGACAAGAACAAATTTCATTATCAGTACAAGCAAGGCACAAGTAATACAACTTTAGACAATTTCCTAGAGCACATTAGTGATGGGAAAAAAGAAAAGTTAGTTTCGCAACTTGCCAGATTCTTTTTTGCAAGTAACAAATGGGACACAACTATTTTTTTATTTTCGTAAAATAAAGAATAATCCTATATTTTTTCAATAAATTCTGTTTTTTTCTTTTATTGATTTCATAGCTGGGTATACTTCATTAAGAATTTTGAAAATATGTGATATCCGAATTTAATTTAATTTTTAAAGATAAATTTGTATTATTATTCGTAAATAAAAGATAAATATACTGTATTTGGTATCAAATTAAAAGTTAAGTTCTATGCACATCTAACAAAAAACGCATACTTATCTGCGTTTAATTATTAATGTAAATTAACTGATTAATTAACCAGTTAATTATTCTAATTTTAATAAAAGGGTAAATGTCCATCACTACTTGTAACAAAAAGAATAGTCAAAATAAGTGAGACAACTGAAGTGAACTAAGATATACTAAATTTTGTGTAAAAAGAATGCGAGTATTGGCTACGCTGGGATGCACACTCCGAATCTTATTCTATTTGAGCATTGATTTTATAAAGAATATAAAAAATCAATGATTTGAGTCCAAACGTGCTAATCAAGTTTTATTTTTTTATATCTTCCTATACAGCTAATTCAAAATGTGCATATGTACAGACAACTGCAAAGCTAGTGTGTTAGAATTTTTAAATTGTTAGTCTTCAATCAATCGAAATAAACAGTAATTAATTCTCTCGTGCTTGGCACAGGCTCTCGAAGCTACAATTTGAGAGCGAAGCGCAGATTTAAATGGCCACGATCGGAGATAATTTACACTCGTACTAACCAAACATCTCGGTCATTATCACGACGTTTGAATCCGCACAAAGATATGAAATGACGGGCAATCGGAAAGATGCTTTCCTGTACGGGATAACGACCTGCAAAATGCTTACTTTGCACTTTTGTTTGTTTTCAATACCAATCGTAATAATTACAAACAGACATGCAATAAGCTAAATATTTGTTTTATTTACACATAACTCGTGTCTTCACTTAAAACTTTTTCAATGTGCAAACATGCGTATTGATAACAATTCAAATATTTCAGTTTTATGGGAAACAATGAGGTTATATAAAAAAATCTATTTACCTCTCGCCACTCAGTAATAAAAGTATTGGATTCATAAAAAAAGTTGAAATTTGACATTCGATGTAATTAGATTTTGGTGGTAATCGTGCAACCGGAAATGGTGTTTTCATGAAGATCAGAAGTGTTTTCTGAAATATCTTAATCATGGTTGCAAAAAACCGTGATTTATTTTAACAATCAAAAATCATTGATTTTATTAAAAAAAATCAAGTAACTCATGATTTTTCCTATTCTTTTTTAATAAAATTAGGAAGAATAACAAAGAATTTTTACTTAAATATCTTTAACCTTTAAATACTTATTTTTATATCATTTAATTTTTAGATATTATTAAATACAGTACTTATTTTGGTTGTTATTAATAGTTTTGTTTTTAAATCTTTGATAAAAATCAATGATTTTTATATACAATCAGTTGATTTAAATTAGGACAACCTTAATCTTAATTAATTATAAATATATGAGATTTTTTTAAATAATACTATATTATTGTCATTAGCTAAAATTTTATAGTTCAAATTTGTTTCTAGCTACCACCATTTAATTATTAGAAGTAATTAATTAGTAAATTTAATACATTTTCTGTTAATCTGTTTACCTATACGGAAATATATGTTTTAATATTTGAAAGTGACAGTTATTATAATTGACAGTGAAAATATTGTAAAAATAATTATCGAATAGTCGAAAAGAAATTGTACTAATACTGTAAGTACAAATTATTTTAATAATTCATTACCCGTGTCAGCATTCAACGCATTGGTACTCATATATTACAATTTATAGATATTGCAAAAATGAGAGCCAAGCAAAAAAATGTAGCAGATAAGAAATATAGAAATAATCCTAATTATAATGGAAGAATAAAATATAAATATTAATAAAAAATGTAAAGAGGACAGGCAAGAAGTTATGTGCTAACTACATAAGATTTTTTGAAATACGCACCTGTATAACTTTAATAAAATTTTCAGAAAAATAATATTAAAAAATGTGACATGACCCCAGTTCCAGTTAATTTTGTATAAATTTAACATTTATTTTAACAAATTCTCGCTGAAATAAGTAGTTCACTAGTGAATGCACAATATATTTTTTCCGCTTTAATTACTGGCTATTATTGCAAATAAATTTGTAAAATGAAGGCCAGATCAATAATTTGAGCAAACATAATGATCCATCGACAAAGTAATTTTAAAACTGATTTGCTTCACAATCAGTTTAGCCAATTACAAACCTGTCAATAACCAATAATAAAACAATTTTATTTTACATATTTTTAATTAAAATCATTTCCTTTCTTCCAAATTACTTACCACTTTTTTCTCGCCAGTTATTATCTTATGCAAATCTTCGCAAAAAGAATGCGAGGAAATGAATATGTCAATCTTCCGAAACAGACCATTACCATTAAACAGAACTTTATGGTTTACATTTTTATTTTTGACGTATCTTTTTACAGATAATATAAATGCAGTTATTTAAATATTAATATTAGCATTCATATCCTACAGTATCATAACACTTACATACATATATACAGGGTTGAATGCGAAATTGGAAACAGCGTTTTTCTCGGAAGTTATTATAGTTAGCGAAAAATTGTTTAAATAAAGCTTTGAGAACTTTTGATAAGCTAACTAAATTTGTATAAATTTTGTACAATAAAGTTTAATTTTCGTAGATATTACCATATTTGTACTTTTTTTAAATAGAATTCCATAACACTAATTAATAGAAAATAATTTTTTCTTTAAAAATGTATAAGTGTTCTTTCCTGCTAAACTTGATAGTTTTTGAGATATTATTATAATAAATATGAAAATATTTAAATGTTTCTTCTCAAAATAAAGTGTGCGTTGAATTTTTATTCGCTAAAATACAATATAAAATAACTGAACTGACAAAAAATTTTGTATTCAACGCTCACTTTATTTTGTGAAAAAACATTTAAATATTTTCATTAATATCTCAAAAACTATCAAGTTTAAAATGTAAGAACCCTTATATTTTTTTAAAGCAAAAATTATTTTGTATTAATTAGTGCAATAATATATAATGCATTCCATTTAAAAAAAATTCAAATATGGCAATATCCAAGAAAGTTAATTTTTTTTTACAAAATTTATATAGATTTAGTTAGCTTATTAAAAAACTCAAAATTTTATTTAACCAATTTTTCGCTATCTATGTATAGTATTAATATTTTTAGTTAGTTTTCGAAAATTTAATTTAATAAGTAAAAAAATTATAATAAAAATTTTCTTAAATTCATTTATGAATGTTATGAAAGTAAATATTTGCGTGAAAAGGTTTATTTTATTAGTGAATCAAATCGTTAAATCTTTCACTTTGTTGCAAAAAAGTCTTTCACCTTGACATGGTCTCCCTTTCATCTAAGAATACCTTCTCCATTGTTGCTGCATTCTTTGTTAATAACAACGTCAAAGATCAAACAATTTAAAAATGTGTAACAATCTACGAAGTCGGCTGCATGTCACCGCACTTGTACGACACGACGCCAATAGGTGAATTGTTCTTGTCTTGTGCAACTGAGATTTGCAAGATACGCCAGGATCTCAATAAGGAACGATAGGTTGCATCTTGCATCACGGATGAGTCAAGGTACAAACATCCTGCCCAAAATTAAAGCAGACTGCCATTGTGACTCACCGTGGAAGACATCCTTTAGAAGAAACTTGAAGGAATTTGTCTGGACATTTCTGCCCAATTTAAAATCTACAAAACACAGATTCGATAAAATCAATTAATATTTCTTACATTTATATAAAAACTTAGATAAAGTTGATTATAAAATTTAAAGTTTAATAAAAATTAGTTCTTCCGAATATATTTTAAATCAATGAGAGAACACATTATAAGAAAACATAAACATTTATTGATAGAAAAATAAATTTACATACATTAAGTATACATAGCCACAAAATGATAACTGTCAATTTAGGATTATGGAACAACGAAAATATATTTTTCTCGATCGGTGTAGTAATTATATTAAGATATTTGCTTGTTGTATGTTTGTTATTCCTACGGATTCATAGTATATTGTAAACACATTTCCATATCTTACGGTAACCATAGACAACGTTAAGGTATAAATGCATATGTCACAGTTCTGTCAAAAATCCTATTGTTTAAATTTTGTTTTGTAGCTACATAGGTGCTAGGAAGTAGTGAAATGAAGATAGATTTATTATTAAAATTTAAATGACTTAGGAAATAATATCGTGGTACTAGAAAAAGAATAGTGGGCAACTCGCTGAGAATGTCCATTTCATACTTATATGAAATGAGTACCATTCCATGCTTGTTGTACAACATACTATTCCGACCGGTGATAAAGCATTTCCGTACTGTACGCATTCCATTGCTTTCCATAAATAAAAATACATTCATATTTTTCTTTATTATGGTATATAAACTGATATAAAAAAAATATATATATACGTAGGGATGTTCCGATACTATTAATATGTACTATAAAAGTATCGATATTCTCTTTCGATACCGATATTTTAGCATCGATATCAATCTTCCGATATGTTATTAATGTCAGTATATTTTATTCAATATCGGAAAACTTGAATCAAATATAAATATTTCTTTCCGATTATAATATTTTGCACACAAAATGAACTTTTTACTGGTATTGATATTTTTTATTCGATATTTTCGATACACAAGTATCGTTATTTCTCAGTATCGCATATCCCTATCTATACCACGAAGGAAAAGTGATTTCTCGGGCTCCTGGTGTTGCGGGCCTCGCCTACGGCTTGTCCCTCAATTTCTACCACCGTCCGGGAGTATATCACTTTTCCCAATTGATACACAATATACTATTTTTTTCGATCCAACGAAAACTGACACCTTTCCGGTGTGTTTCGACCCGGAAGGTGCATTATTCCGGGATTTTAGTGTAGTTGTCAGCCTAAGAAAAAAACAGTTCGGGAATATTTTTTCTGGTCTGGCTGAAGACAAAGTATTCCAGTACAATACAGGGTCCCTTGTTTTCCACAAATTTCGAAAAAAAAATAGTTTGGGTACTACGTAGGAAAAGTGACTTCTCGGATTCTTGATGTTCCACCATCGTCCGGAAATATATAATTTTGCCTACTAGATACACAATATACTAATAATTCGATAACAATTGTGGAAGTTTCCTTTTAAATGGTTTTATGAAAAGTTGACTAACTTATATAATTCATCTCACAATCAGACGCTTTAAGTTCAATAAAATTCTTTGAAATCATGTAATTTTTATCATATATTCGCCTTTTTAACACTTACTTATCTTAAGTTACGATACCTTACTTGATTAGTATAGCGAGGGTAACTTTTAACTCCATGTAAATTGAGCGGCGTGTAATTTACAGACATAGCATTTTACCACTATTAGTGATGTTCAACATTTGCCCTGCTTGCAAGTATGCAGATTTTTGCTTGGCTGTCACGTTAGTCCCGGGGCATTTTTTGCGGATGTCACCGCTAGTGTCTCGTTTTTGCGCGGCGGTTGGCGATTGAGCCCAGGCAGCGGTATCTTCAATCAGGCCGCGGTCCGAGCTTCGCGCCATGAGAAGGGATCGTGTCAGAGGTCACGACCCATAGGGTAATTGCGGGCCGGTGGAAACCATTGAAGGTAATGTCAGGGGCGAAATTGTGTCATTGTGAAATTAACGTGTTATGTGCTTAACTATATATACCTCAATTTTAAAGCACATCCAAAAACGGGTAAGAAGATGTGATTAATATATATATATATATATATATATATATATATATATATATATATATATATTTTTATAGTTGTTACTTATATTTTTCTCCATATAAACATTTATAAAGTAAGGGCAACTATTAATAGTTTTAATTGTTATTAAAGTTCAATAGATAGAGTACTTATGACAAAATAAACATCATCATTGTCGCTACAACTCTGAGAGTTTTGGTCGTAAATGAAATAGAGATAGTTTTACTTGTATTCTGGTGGAGTAGGTACACATACCCCCAGACAAAAAACTCAATAATAAACAAACTATAATTGTTGTAATATAACATTTTTTGATATACAGTGAGCAATATTTTTTAAATCTGCTACTGATCTTTACTGTCGTTACCCTCTATATACCATCATACTGTTCTAGATAAAATGCAATGCAGATTGTCTGTGTCGAATGAACTTGTCATCCTAATAATAAAATTATAATATATTTACAATCATAAATTACAACATATTTCAAAAATTTCCAAAGCAGTTGACTATTTTTTTCTATTGCACATAATAACATATTTTTGTTTTCTTCATTTCTCATAGATATTAATTTTGTCTTTTTCTTACATTTATACCTAAACATCAATCACTTTTAAATTTGTAAATAATTTCCATATTTCCCACAATCCTATATTAAGTTTATCGGCGCCATATTGTTCTTTATGTAAAACAGCTTTCGCGCATGTGTTCTTGTTGTGTAATGTTTAGCAGTATGGTCATAGAAAAAGTATAGTATGCTACTCGTGCAGAATCACCTATTTCCCACCATGTGTGATTTCAGCACTCGATTTTATTTCGTGCCAAAATCTTCACACCACACACAATAGGCGATTTCCTTCACTAGTTGTACAATATACTATTCTTCACAAGTGAGCAAAATACAATAAAAATATGATTATTAATCCTTCTACCTCAGAAGTCTTAAATTTTGGTGGAGTTATTAATAGTATAATAAATATCTATCAATGTACATGAAAAAAAATTATTTGTATTTATCTTCACATGATATTCAGTTATAAATATAAAAAAAGTACAATGTTTCGTTTTTTAGGAAAATTATATTTAAAAATTGTGGAAAAAATCATGTTTAGCACATGTGACCATGTCTTTTCTCACTTGTACGTTGGCGCACTCGTTTTGGTCGTGGAGCCAATTTCCAGACGAGTAAGAAAAAGACATTTTATTGTAAATGATAACCTATATATTTTTTTCTTTGTATTACTGTTAGAATCAGTTCATTTGTCTTAAACATTTCTTTTAAATAACTTGTTAAAACCAAGTTTCAGAATAAATAAAAAGTTCGATTTCAATGACATACCATTATATAATTGAATGACTGACTAGGAAATATGGCACGAAAGTACAACCAAACATACGTACCATCCATACGCATTTAACAACACCATCCCAACCTAATTCCCGTCTATTCTTCTCCTCTTCTCCGCGGTTAATCATCCTCGCTCGCTGGACGGGGTAGGGCGGGCAAGGGTTCGAGGTGAAGGACCTCACCACCTCGCGTATCGCGTATCAACACGTGGAGTGCTACCCTGTTATTACGCGATATCGGGCTGGACACGAGACTGGAGACTGGAGAGTCTATTTTTAAACCCGCTACACCTCGCGGTCTCAGATAACGCCCGCAATAAAATGAGGTAATGAAGATTGGATGATTGAAGGCTGTGGTGCTGTAGAGGTTAGGAGGCAAGTGTTATCAGGGCTGTTTCATACTTGGGTTGTACGCTTTTGCTATTAATATCATTGTCAAATTTTTCAGACATGTAATGTCCGACAGGAGGAAATTATCATTATATTCTTTATAGATTATTTCACACACGTCATATTCACCCAATCAGAATGCTTCATTTGATGGCCATAGGTAGTTTTTTAGTGAAGAAATTTAATAAAACCACAGTATCATTGTCATGGTCACATTTTGTTGATATTAAATATTTTAAGTATAAACTGTTGTCATTTGTGAAATAACCAAGCAAGTATAATTCGAGCTATGAACTTTATAAGTAAAATTTACTCATAATTCCTGCGAAGTAACGACAATTTGAGTCAAAAATTACTCTTAACTCACTCCAGCTTCGCTGTCATGATCTAAGTATCATTTTTGACACTCGTTTGTCTGTTACTATGCAACAACTATTCGTAATTTTTTCCTATAAATTCATGGCTCTTATTATATTTCTCATAATAAACCAATGAAGATTTGTTTTGATTTTTCGACCGCTACGAGTAACAGATTTTAACGGATTTATTTATTATAATCATATTTCACCAAATGTCAACAGATTCATTAGTTCATTTTATCCACGATTTAAGGTCTTTGCAATATGTTTTGAGTATTTGTTTTGATTATTTGATCAACTTCTGGTAAAAATTAGTCAGCCGAAAGGGATAGTATTTTTACGTCTGGATTTTTGCGTCTTCTAACAATAAGAGCAGATATAGCATCTACCTAATAAAAATATAAGATGATTTTTTATATATAAATTTCGTTCTCTTCTTAAATATTTATGTCCTTTAAAAAATGGTAACTTAACTATTAGTCGATGAACTTTTATTTAGAAAAAACCGTTCTTCCATATTTAGTGTCCATGCAAACCTTTACCCAAGTATACCATAAAATAAGAGACATGAATGTATTGGAAAAATTTAAGTATAATTATTGTGTAGTAACAGACAAACTAGTGTCATTTTTGTCTCGTGTTGTTGTTACTTCGCAGGAATTATGAGCAAATTTTACCTATTAAATTCGAAATATATTTGCTTGATTTTTTTCACGAATGACAAAAGTTTAAATACAACATTTTTGATATCAACAAAATGCAAGCATGACTGTGATGCTGTGGTTTTATAAAATTTCTTCACTGAAAAACTATCTATGGTCATCAAATGAAGTATTCTGATTGGGTGAAAATGACGTATGTGGAATAATCAGGATTAATTAAGATTATTTTCATTCTTAAACAACTACTCTCAAGTATATTAGATTTCATATTTATGTCCTTATAAATTTAATAAAAATTATAGATAACTAACTCTTAATTTATGTTCACAGTTTAAATACTTATACATATTTATTTTGTATTGCAAAATGATTCGGCACATTAACGCTTAATAAGTAAATGAAAGTATTTATAAATAACATTTTTCATAAAAGCAATAAATATTAACATTAACTAATCATGACTTAAGACTTCAAGTTAAGCTAGGTATTATATAGTAACACATAATTAAAATGCATAGAGGACAATCATTTATGGCGTGTATTTAAATAAGTCTATTTGGAAACTGAAAGGATATTTACTCTTCTGTAAAATTTGAAATAAATATATCTTCAGAAGTAACGTATATTTCTCGGATTTTTAACCATTTGTCTATTTGAAAAATTAAAGGATATTTAATGTTCTGTATTAAATAAATATATCATCAGAAGTAACGTATCTCGGATTGTTATTCATTTTAGAGGAAATTGCGGTAAGTCGCGTCTCCCTGGAAACTTAATTCTCAGGGTCAAATTACGGATGTAGCTACACCGTAAGCCCAGAATGGAATACGGAAACCTAATATTTCGGCTACAGCTACATGTTTCGTCGGACGAGGACGATTAGTTAAGACTGGATTGTCAGAGGTGCTGGGTCAGAGATTGGCGGCCGGCAGTTCAAATGAAAGTGTAACGTATTTTGCCACTCATAACTGGGACGCGGAATTTTCTAAATATTTTAAAATTCTACAGTTACTGACAAAGTACTAGTCATGATTAGTTAAGAATTAATCACTTTTCATTAAAAATTACTGCAGATAATTAAATGCTGCTCATTTTTGTAAAATATACTGGAAAAATTTTCATTACAGAATATCACCTAATATTGAAATCGGTAATAAGAAAACCTATTCTCCGTAATAATAAATTTTTTATCGCTTACTGCTTTTTATTCATACTTGGTATAATTCTACCAAGAATATTATGAATTGACACATTATTCACATGTCATTAACACACATAAAAATCAGAGTTGCATTTTTTTTAAGATTGAACCCGTCTTACAAATAGTAAAAATTACGGCCACTACACTGCAAATCTAAAGCTGTTTCCTTTTTCACCAAGGGAAAATATGGATTGATGACATTATCTTGTTGGGTGAAATCGTGTGATATCCGAAGTAAATAATGGCAAAACAAACAATATTGTATACAAAATAATGGATGAAATATACAAAAAGAATGAAGTAACATTTGATTTAAATCACGATTTAAATCAACTGATGTTTTTATAAAAATCTACGAGACAATTCATAATAACTAAAATATGTTCTGAATATAATAATATTTCATCATATCATTTAATTTCTCATATAACAGAAGGAAAATAAAAGAATTTAAATATGTAACTAAAGGTAAATATTCTTTGTTAGTCTTTCTTGTTTAATTCAGAAGAATCGTTTTGGTTGTTATTACATATTTCGTTTTGGTATATGAAATAAAATATTTATATTGCTGAAAAAAAAATGTGCAGTAATACTCAGATATCTTTAAAAATTAAAAAAAAAAAAAACATAATTTATTTGAATAAATCTTTATTTTTGCCAACCCTGCAATGAAGCACAAATTGTCGACGCCAAAATTACCTTAATAAATGATAAGGATGACATATTATTATTTTTTAAGTATTTGAAAATATCCGTTAGCGTGGTTACACTACTGTTTCCATTTCATTTTTGTCGTTGGTTGGACGCAGATAGCATATACGAGTATACCCGTCTATAACATGTACAATAATAAAACAGCGAATAAAAGTATCATCTATCATCTTGTACCAGAAATTGATGACGTAAGGATCAAATCAGAGAAACTAACTTTATTTTATATTGTTTATTAAAAAAAGTAGATAAAGTGCAAAATTTTAGGGATAAATTTAATTTACCATATATATTCTCGGTAAATAGTAATAAATATTTGAATATTAATTTGGTGTTCCAAGAAGCGTATATATTTTACAGCTGACAGAAAGAACCATGCGAAATCACTTAGTGTCTATTTGACCCCACAGTTCCAAGTTTCATGTATCGTTTTCGGAGCACAGTCCAGTCGTAATCTTACTTTAGATTCGGTGTCATTACGTCGCTCTAGACACAACAAGGCCTTAACCACCGGGACAAAAGAAATATTGTACCTCGCTAATACCGTATCAAAATGCCTGGATTGACTGCCTAGGCGTTGCGGTTTTTGTTTTATTTCAGAGATGAAATGGAAATAAAAAACAAGTGGTTACTTTGTTATTGCATCTTTGTATGGTTGTTTAGAAATATTTACATCTTGTTTCTTTGAAACATTGAAAAAGAAAATACTTAGACAACTTAATACACCTGTACAGCTACTTACAGTTTACATTAACATTCTAAAATTCTTGAGAAAGAACTATAAAAAATAAACAAACAGAATTACTTATTTTAATATTATTTACAATATTCTAGCTTTTGTTTTTAATGTAAAAAATATGCTGTTAACTTCAACAATAATAACTATTGTATCATCCATTGTGTCAAGAACATACATTACATATTATATCCTAGTCAAGGTGTGTTAGAAATTTGTATAATAATATCGACTACTAGATCTAGAAATAGATAGACATTTTACTAGAAATATTGAAATAATCATTCGATGTGAAATTTTAATATTAACATTATTATCAATTTTATTCTCTTTCCTTACTATTTTTGCAGTACAAAATTGAACAATCGAGCATTTTCACATAACTTTTTGTTATCTTTATCTTATACCGCCATTTTTGAGAAAAATATATCTATCCCTTTTTAACGCATGGGCACTGTGGGTTCTAATCAAATAAGTTGGTTTTTACAAATTATTATATTTTATACCCGTCTCACAAACGCAAATGACATATTATTACTCTATTAATAACTATCATCGAAAATAAAATTGTTTTTACGGACAATCTTTTTATCATTTTACACTGTATTCGATTTCAATTTTTAATGATCATGTTTTGAAGATAATTGATAATTTTTTGTGCGCGTATAAAAAGCAACTAACTTTTAAATATCAATTTCCTAGAAATAAAAAAGTAGTTATACTTGTAGTGATATTTGATAGGTAAAAAATAGTTAATGATACACCGTGAACACTTGAGGGCCTGGACCCTTAACAAGTATTCCTACCTCGAGGCTAGCGTACTAATCTGTGATGTACAATTTATTATGTGTAAGTCGAAGAAACAAGCTTCCAAATCAATATTCAATCTTTTATTGTCAATAAAAAAAGAATTATCGATAAATCTTCCATGAATCCAATTATATGGTCCAGTTTTTGTAATTAATAATTAAGTGTAAAGTTGTTGTAAACAATCAAGGTCAATAAAAAAATTTGTTAATACTGTAATTATGATGGCGCCAGATTATTGACATTGTTGATTTTATCACAAAAAAGATCAAGTTACAAAATTTTGTGGATTCTGGGTCAATTCTGGAATTAAAAATCAACTACGACCAAAGTATTTTGTTTACAAGCGTATTTTGTTTCTATTGATTAGCTTGTAAATTGCTTTTTTATTACGCCATTATTAAAAAAATTGAATATAGCTAGAAAATATTTTTATTTGCTACTCACTTGTAAATCGTAAATTATTTAAATTGTTTATTCACCAGGGACACTAACATTTACAAACCACCAACCTGTAAAAGTATCCATCAGTCATATTAGTAACTGTCATAATTTTGTTACAATCTTATTTTTATTTACAAATTAATAACAAATAAACTATTGTACAATATACATAAGGTAACATTTTTGTAGGAGGTGATAGGCTCCCTGAACGCCTAGCCAGTCATTTACTCCTCTCACCAGTAAAAACCCTTTTACCTCGCTAATACTGTAAAATATGTACTATTCTTGTACACTTGTAAAAATAACTATTTATGTAATAACCACCTAGTTTCATTATGTGTTTCACACAAAAAAATATCTACTTCCTTTAAATAAGTACGAAATATTTCAAATGGTGATTTTTTGACATTTATAAAATAAACAAAAAAGACAATACCAAGGATTTCTTAACTTTGTGCATTACTAAATTATTATAACAAAATTTTTGGTTATAAATAGATAGAACATGTAAATAGAATCCAAATGAAATAAAGATCTAATTATTTCCTTGATTATTTCACAACCTAACTGGAATTATTAAAATAAAGAATCTTAATGGCCGGTTACACCGTTGTTACTTAAATACAGTATCGCATCGGAATAAAATGTCAAATGAACTATTTAACATTGCTGTCAAAATTTCGATTAGATTTTTTTGTTTAAGTATAGCTTAAAATTTAAGCACCAACTGGGCATTATACTGATTTTCTTTTTTACCAGTATCAATTATTTGATGTACATTTATTTATTGATCAGTAATGGCGTATAAATTTTTCCTTGGCTGTTATTGTCAATAAAGTCACGTATGATACCGAATGACAAATAATTGTTATTGTTAACGGTCACGAAATTAAATTGTTTAATTTATGAATAATGAACGATCCAATGCCTTAACAAGGATTCATGACAAAAAATCGTTGCCCATGTATAGATTTGATTGGAAATGACTACCAACAAAAAATGATAATTATTAGACGATAAAACTAATTTATAATTAGTGAATGTAATTGGGAAAATGACTTGCATGATAGAATTATTTATTTTAATAACAAGATCTTAGAGTTATTATTCTATAGATATTTGTACTATTCTATTAAAAATTACATTACTGATAAAGTAACGAATTAGGACAGTATATTTTTGACGATGAAATTGATTTAAATACGTCATCGTTTAAATATCCTTTGGCTATTTAAAAAGACATCACTAAAAAATATGACGTTTTCAAACAAAAATAAGTTATTGTTGAAGCATAAAATTTTTAATATGATACATACAATAAAAACTTAATAAAAGAATAATATATACAAAACCAAAATAAATGCTTAAAAGATATTTGAGTATTAAGGGAATAAACTAGAGTTTTATTCCCGAGACTGTAATTAATTAATTTTAAGGGATTACGGAATACAAAACTTTTCTCGCGACATAAAATTTAAATAATTTAATTTATTCATGTTTAATTCTTGATTTGCATGTGATCAAAGAATTAAAATTACATTAACATTTACTTTTTTTCCTCACCTCCCTCAATTTATTTCCTGATGAATAAATTTGTTTAGTTTATGTCAATTGTCAAACATATAAAGTAACAGTTTTTTCCCGGTCGACAAAAAATATATAAAAACGCTATATAAAAAAATACAAGTATAATTCAGAATGAAAATCATGTAAAAATAAATGAATTGAAACAAATTAAAAACACTTGAAAACTTTTGAAACTATTTTTTTCAGGGCACTACAGTGTTTATATGTAAAAATTATAAAAAAAACCAATTTCACTATCAGAAAAAATCATAAGAATAACATTGTCCTTTGTTTAATAAGAAAAAATTCAGTAACAGTCTTCATTTTAGTCAGACTTCAAGATAATTTGTAAATAATTATTCTAGGAGTACTACCCATTTTCTGAGTGGACCAATATATTTTATGATGACAGATATCTGTAATGATATATTTACACTGTACTAAAGGTTGGCCTTTTAAATAAAAATCATCGTTTTTTATCAAAGATAAAAAAAATATACAAATTATAATGAAAATGTACTTATTTGCTGCAAATCGAATAATAACAACCAGAATAAGTTCTATATTAAATATTTTATCACTTTAATTGTCATAATAGAAGAATGAAAAATAAGTATTTAAATGTAGAACAAAAAATGAAAATTCTTTATTACTCTCCGTAATTTTATTGAAATGAATAGTTGTGATTTTATTACAGATTTCGTTTTTTTATTAAATAAAGTATTAAGATTAGTTCCAAACCTTTAAAAATTAAAAAAAAAAGTTTTGTTTGATTTTTTTTAAATCATGATTTTTTCCAACTCTGCTGAACTTCACGTCACTTTCTGAATATTTTAACTGAAATGGAGAATACACTATAGACAGAAAATAGTTTTGTACAATAATGTAATGTCGAATTTAGACTCTTAATATACCTATTAATATTTGTATTTATAGAAATAAATAAAGAGCAAATAAGAGTTGGATCTTAGTTGGATAATAAAGGCTACAAAAGTATTTACTTTACTGCGTCTACAGTCATCAAGAAACCGTAACGCTTACAAACTAAGCTGGAGTGAGTACCTCGCATTAGCATAGATGCAACCCGTGCACCAGAAGGCTACAAGAATTAACGGATCTAGGCGCCAGACAATTTGCAAGCGATTTTGCATTTTTCACGATCGAAAATTACCTTCCGGGAAAGACTGATAGAGGAATGTCCCTTTTGCTCTTGTTTTAGAAACCACATGCGAGCAAGACTGGTTCAGCAAGACAGAAGACGGTCGCAGTGCGACCAGTGGCGCCGTGCAGTGTTAACTCCACTAACTAGCGCCTCGAAATTTCACCCCGGGATACAATTTAACCCTTTACTGCATTGGTTTTTATTTTTGGCTGAGATAATTTATGGCATTGACAATAGGTTCTTATTAACAGAATAATTAACAATTATTATTTTTATGAAAATAGGATTTTTGTACCATATAGGTATGGAACTATGATATATTTATAAATATTATTATTAATATATTACCCAAATTTCTTCTATTGACAATTACTTACTATTAAATAATGTATTGTCAAGTTACGATAAAAAAATATCGATTTTATATTGTTTTTATTTTTTAGATTTAGATAATTATCTGTACAATTTGTAATCATTTTTTTCTAATAAATCACTGAAATAGATTCAAATCTCTACGTATTTCAAAAATAGTAAAAATTAATAATAATAATGACATTAATGTCAGCAGCATTTTACTAAGCATTTTTGGCATTTTAAGCATTTATTAAGAAAATAATGCCAAAATCGGCATAAGGTGTACAAATTTCTAGTTGATGGATAACCTCTCGGAATTTACCTTATCAATACGTTTCCCATTCTAGTGATATGAACTCGAATATAAATGATACTAGTATATATCTACACTTTTCATTCGCTACCGGTATTTTAGTATCGATACCAATCTTCCGATATTTTATTAATATCAGTACATTTAATCCAATATTGGAAAACATTAATTTATTTAATCAAATATAAAAGTTTCATTGATAGAATATTATATATAAAGAGAAATGCATGATTTTTCCTGAGATTCAATTTATACCCTGATGTGTACTCGAAATACTATTTTAGGTTTTATAAAAAATATATTTATTTATTAATTCCTACATTTGAAAGTAACGATATTTCCTTTTCGGTCCCATGCTGGTATCGATAATTTTTGTTTGATATTTTTCGTACCTAAGTACCAATACTTTCTCAGTATCGCACAAGCCTATAAGGTATCTAAAAATCAAAATTTATGTCCACATTTTGTGTTAAAATTTATAATTACTTCTATGTATATTTATTTTTCACTATTGACAACTTTTCGAATCTATGAAATTAATTTAAATTTTCAATTCAATATATTATAATAATAATAATTACTTTTAGCTTGAAAAGCTTAATACATTTTTTGCATGATCCAATATAAAATATAGATTTTTATTACGTTTCTATAGTTATAGTTGTCATTGTAAACTTAATAAAACTTGTTTGTAATATTCTAAATAATTTATTTAGAAATCCAATCGTGAAAATATTAACTAAACAATAAATATTCTATGAAATCAATATGAAATAATTTATTGAACATTACTATCTGAATTGTAGATGTGAAGTAATATAGAAATAAATATTAAATAAAATTATTGTCATTATTTATACCTATAACTGGCTGCACAATTTATAATAAACATAGTATGTACCACCACAGTCACAAACATGTATAAACCTAATATTATATTGACATCGAAATCAATTATGGACAATATCCTGCAAAATATTTTATTTACTATTTTTCTCAAAATTTATGTACAATAATAAATGCAGAATTAGAACAAAAATATTATTATTAATAATTGAATTAAATTATCATTGAAAATCCTCTTTGAAAATTTTGTTACCAATGCGAAAACTGACCTGCCAATAAATCCGTGTTGGCTATTATTGTACAGTTATAAGCTAATTTGCAAAACGAGAATAGCTATTAAAAATTGTAAGTAAAATGTTTGTAAAAATTATATATTATTAACTGTGGCTACTGCAATACTAAAAACAGTGTTGTTTATTTAAATTATTGTATACGTCAATCAAAATATGACCCGACCACAATTTTGTGTAATGATACATATTAATTTCTTATTATTATACATTGATATTTTATCGAGTATTTTATTTCATGTAGTTCAAAATTATTGACAAGTGCAATTTAAATTTAAACATTACTAATATTGTAATTTACAAATACACATAAATATTTGTTGCATACATAGATTTCATGTTATTAAAATAACAATATTATCGTTAATTGCAATTTTAATGTATCATAAAATTAAAATTGTAATTTAAATATAAACTCATTAATTTCTAAATACAATAATAAGATGTATTGATGCAAATTCCGAATCAATGTCAACTCAAACTTCAACAGTTGATGACACCTTAAATATAGACAAAATGTAAACAAACAGAGGAAGGACGACTCACCGGATTTGCCAACTCTGGAACTTCCTAGGACAACGACTCGTATTCGGTTAATGTTGGTCATGTCTGCAAGAAGCCGGTAGATCAGCTGAGCGAAATTTCTCCAAGTTCACAACAAATCACATAGCAATAACACACATACAAATCATTTTTATTGTTACTACAGAGTCACTTGCACAATAAACAAAGTCAAATGTTTCTGATAAGAGTTAAATTAGCATAGTGTTAGGGTATCAGTAATAGAGAAGTACAGAGTGAATGGTAAACATTGTATGAACATAAGAACGACGTCCGGCAACCACGACTTTCGAACGACGACTGACTGCGATGAACTAAGTTGTAACCTGCTAACGCGACTGCATTGGCCGGAGAGCAGGAACCAATCACGATTCAATACCATTTATTTTTAACATTTAAATCTTACTCCTATACCTTTTTTTTATCTCTTGCAACAATGTTTTTCAATATGCAATATAAATTTACTATTTTTTTTACCTTACTTACTATTATCTATACATATTTTATATCAAAACATTATAAAAAATAACGTTTATTTATTATTTAATATTAATAATTAAATTGAGTTAATTTTCGTGTAATTGTTACACATTCAACAAAAGTGTATCGATTTGAATTCGCACTGAATTGTGCTACCATCTACAATGAAATACATGAACTACTTGTCTCTTTATTTTTAACAGTGTACAAACGCGCTGACATGCGCAATGCAAAACTCTTTCTTTCATTTATTTATTATAAATACAATACAACTAATATTTACATTATTTATCTTCTGTAGAGCATAAAAAATTATATATTTTATTGTAGTAATTACAAATGTAAATTACTATATTCTTAAAGAAAATAAACTGATCATGCGTACGAACTACGAAGCTAGCTACGACTGCTCCATTTATTCATTGTCCACCAAGTGTCAAGTCAGACAAAATATTATTTATTTTAGTTTAAAAGCCTAAAAAATGTTAGTTTCAAGAGGTCTAACAGCCGTTAGGCTACTTAAGGCAGCTAAAGCTGCAAATAATATCCGCAATATGTCTGGCCATGCGTAAGTGTAACAGTTTTTTCAATTTGTAGGTTATGTTTATTATATAATTAATATATTTTTCTAATTTAGATTTGTTTACCGTTCTGGACCACTTCCTCATTCAAAAGCTACAAAATATGGAGCTGAAATTATGGGAGGTTTAATGTGGTGGTGGATTCTGTGGCACTTGTTTACTGAACCTGAGCACATCACTGTAAGTTGCTTAAAACTCAAGTAAAGTCGAAATTATAGATAAATTATATTACAGGGTGAATTCCCATACCCAGATCCAAGCAAATGGACCGATGCTGAATTAGGTATTGAATAAATAAATTGGAAATTGGCACGTAGTCGCTGTACATTTTGTTAATAATAAATAATTTATGTATATATTACCAACAATTTTAAATTCAATTACTTACCTTATATTTTACATTTTTTGATACAAAAATATTTGTAATTTTCGGGGACACACAATTTATATGTTTTTATTTATTTGAACACTCTGTACGATATTGAAAACATTAAATTTTAAATTTATAATGTTATATTTAACAACATTGATAATATTAGAACTGACTAAAAGAAAACTAAATCTTCATTTTTTATTATAAAATGTTTTGAAATTTCAAAATTCAGACTAATTAAATTTGAAATATAATAATAAACATATATCAATAATAAAATCTAAGTACAAATATTGGAATCAAATTCATATTATTAATAATATTTTTCTAAATTATTTCTACTATTTAGAATTAATATAATTATGAGTTATACAAAATTATATCTTCGGTAAAAAAATAAATTGTAAAATATATGTTTTCTACCGACGGAAATAAAATATCTGTTTATACATTTTGCAATAATTGATACATACTAGATTACTTTATTTCCTAGGTAATATAGTAAATGACATTATTAACAAACCTCGCAAATCTCCTTGACAACAGCTTTATTAAAAAATATATATAATTTTATTAATGTAAAATGGTAAAAGTAATCTGGAGATATTTTTCCGTACCACAGTATAAGAGCTACGTATAGCCTAGAAATTAGTTTACACTATTCAGAGAAACCTCACGGTCTTAAGGAACCATTGAAAAATTAATCTTGAAATTTGGGAACAAAATAAATAAATATATGGTTGTCTCTTTATATTTTAAAGAAAGTGTGAAAGTAGTTACAATATGAACATAACAGCAAATTTACTATCCAAATGAATTTCTTCTCATGTATCTACATATCAGCATAGACTATAGTAGCATAATATACAGAGCAAAATGTTTGATATTAGGTAGTTACTGAAATATATTTGTTTTTCTACTGTCTTAAAATATGCATAAATCATAATTTTATAATACAGACAACATGTGTATAATTATGGTATAATTCAATTTAGCAGAAAACTTTAAAATAAAGGTACACCAGTAATAACCTGTGAACAATATGAACTAACATGCTATGTAGAAAAATATAGAACCAATGAGGTCATATTCTAGTTGTCCAGTTTGAAAATTTGTTCTCATATGGAGTATATTCTTTTAAATGAGAAATATATATGAGAACAGGGATTCCAATTGGTGTCTAATAAGAAACTCCCACTGCTGGCAATTCATGGCACATAAGTCATTTTGATAGTATGAATTTGGGAGCTTATATTTAAACCCAATGTTTGTATCATGTAATTCAAAATACTATTTAAGTGTCTACTAGCCCGTATCGAAAAACGTACAAAACCAAAAATATAGCCTCTCTTTCCCGTACGGGTCTCAACCTATTTACAATGTACTCAAAAATATCTCCCAAATTCAGTCATTTCGAAAAACTAAAAAGAAAACTAATTGAACTAAAGTTTAACAAAAATAAAAATAATAAAATACTGCGAAAACATATAAAAATAACTAAATAAAACAAAATTAAGTAATGCAAGGCATAACAACATAATATACAATCTATTACCATTTTAACCACCATTTTGAATAGTTCGACGAGACATCCGGTAAGTTCACTCGTTCCCTATATTTTTGCACTTTCGCATAAATATTTTAAAATAATAATTATTTGGTTATATTTATATAACTGTCAAATATAAGACAGCTTTGAAAACAGAACATCATTATATATACATTTATCTGGTAAGCTAGAATATGTTACATGCATATACATACTTGTTTTTGTGGTAACATAATACGGGGCGTATACATTTTATCCTCCACACATATTATATTGCTCGTCATTGTACCTTGCACACATTCAATCTTGCACACCTTTTATTGTGCACACTTTTAATCTGCGAAAATGTTATCTTGCACACATTTTGTCTTCCAAATCATTTTATCATCCACACATTTTATATTTCACTAATTTTACGTTTCACACAATTTATCTTTTACTGATTTTATCTTCAAAAAAATTTAATACTGAATATTTTACCTAATTATAAATATGTTAATTACATGGGCAATAAAATGAATGAAAGGTACAGTTACAATGTTTTAAAGATGAAATGTTGGAGAAGATAAAATGTGTGGAAAATAAATGAATGAAAGATAAAATGTGTAGACGATAAAATGTGCGCAAGATAAAATGTGTGTAAGATACCTTTTGTGGTGGATTAAAAGTGTACACGATAAAAGGTGTGCAAGATTATATGTTTAAAAGGTACAATGTCGAGCAATATAACATGTATGTAGGATAAAATGTATACCACCCATAAAGCTTGCTTATTAATTTAGTCACCCAGTGATTAAATTCATATTTAATCCCTCAAGAATTAAAAGTGCGACTTCAGTCTTCGAAAATAAAGTAGGCTTTTACTCCCGGAAGTGCAAAAACATATTTTTCAAATTTAGAATTTCAAATGCTAAATTTAATGAATTCTTCGCTGTAAAACAAAACAAATTTTCTTGTTCATTTTCATGCAAATGTTTTCATATTTCAATTAAACGCAAATATAAAATCGTCTGAATAAACATTTATTAGAAAAATATATATACACAGTATACATTAAATGTGGTTCTTGGAAATGAAAATATCGACATGAAATTACAGTAACTAAACAGCTATAGGTAAAAATGGGATAAAGGTAATCAACAAAATGTTATGTTGAACAACAAATTTATTATTGTACAAAGAGCGACATATTTTCCCCATTTTATGACATACAAAATATTTTAACAGTCTGTATTTATACTACAGCTACATAATACATTATTAATACATAAATCACAATAATAGGTACACAGTTTGTTCAATAATAAGTTTTGTATATGATATGTACAACTTATAATTAATAGTATAAAAATATTTGCTTAAAAATTATTTATTTATCAGCTATACAGAGTTGCTGTGTTTTAATATTAATGAAGTTTTGTATTTGGAAAATATTGCATCTTCAGTAGGGATTCTTTTTACAAGCGAAGATGAATTTGAAGATATTATTGATCTTTGAATTGATTTACAATTATGTGTTAAGTTAAAATGTATGTGACCATTTTGTTTTCCTTTTCCATGTTTTTCTGAAAAATCTTTATTCAATTTAAGTACTAGGCCGCATGCAACTTATTTAACAGGATTGTACGACGGGAAAATAAGTTAAGGAGAAACGTATGTCACACTGAACTTATATTGAAAGTGATATTAGACATACTGGTGAAATTACCTTTGTTTGAGCTAGATTTATTTCTGTTTGATAATGGGGTGGAATTATTATCAATTGTTTCACTTCTGAGCATTGGTGAATTTTTTATACACTTCATCCACCCACACAAACACATATTAAAATACTTTCTAAACCTAAAATGAAATCTATTATTATTTAAATAGTATAGGAACAGAAAAAAATGGGAAAATTTGTATAATAGCAAAGTTTAAATATTTTTTTTTTAAATTGTCATAAGTTAATATTAATATGAGAACCATCAACACGGGAAATGAGTGTTTTTTTTTCTATAGGATGCAAACGTCTTTTGCCTTTTGTAATTTTTTCGGCAAAATAAAAGGTCAAATATATAAAAAAAATATAATATTTGTTTGACTTCCGCTGTCAACTTCAGACAGAAAATATGTGAACTTATAAATGTCAAAATTTTATTTTTGCATTATTACTAATTTTGAAACATAATTTTCGAAAAAAATTAACATTTCGCAATCTAGAATAAAAAATAACTAATTACCGACCGCCTCATATAATAAGGGAGAATTTTACATTTCGTACTTTTGGTAACCAGGGGTGACAGTTTAGTCTTGTTATTATTTATATTAACCGATCTTTTGTCACATCTGAATAAAATGAGAGAATAATGAGGAAAGTTCTTCCCTTGACGATGCTCAGTTAGCTTGTAAGTTTGAGATTGTTGAGTTCTTAAACTCATCTCACTTTAAAGCAGTGGTGGCTGGTCCATAGGGCCCTAGGACCCTAGCTTCCCAAGTCGCACAAGTAAATAATAAAACAAATATTTTATTTTAGGCTAAACAATCTCTTAATATATATAATGGGGTATATGACCATTTTTTTTTTCTTCCATTTTATGATTCTATACCAAAAATAAAAATACCCGTATTTTTTTAAATCGCTTAATTATTGATAATTCCGGAGAAAAACATTAATAAAGTTTAAGAGAGGGGATATCTTGACGTCACCTAGGAGAATTAGACAAAGAGAGATGCTAATAGAAAGAGAAAGATATAGTGCGACCCGCGCGAACCTTTTGCTACCTGATTCTAACCCGTAACCATGGTAACCAAACAATAAACACACCGAGACTCGTCAGGGACTTCAATGCCAACCAGATTTACATTATAACATTCGTTCTGTAATATCAAAATATTTTAATTTTATTCTATTAATTTCCTAAATTGATATCTCATATATTGTTTCATTAATAATTATGACTAATTTATCATTAGCAACATTTATTCGATATCATTTAAGTAAAATAAATAAGTTCATTAAATTCCTACTTTTAGCATTGTAAACTGCTCTCTCGTTCTCCTAGGTGACGTCAGAGGTAGAGCGCTGTTACATATTAATTGCGAATTTCAGTGAAATTATAAGATAATATTTAGTTTTTATCATTATTATTGGTAGTCACAATGGTTAATTTTTAATTTTTATACTTTTTTTCTTTCAATTCGAGAGTGGTCATATAGCCCATTATATAGGATAAATCCGGGAGAGATGTCACATATTTTGTTTAGAATATAATCACTCTTACCTAAATTACAATTAAAAAATTGTATATACTAGTCAATTTTAAAAAGCCTTAACAAATACTTAGTTTTTTAGTATTAATACATAGAAGAACAAAGGCAGAAATTAAGTTTTAACTAGCTTTACAATGGTAGGAAAATCTAAAAGGGATTAAAGCGGAGTGATCAACAGAGATTTGACTAAGTCAAGTTGTTCATTTTTAAGATTTTTCTTTTCATTTGGATTTCCAATTATTCTAAGAATTCCATCATTAGTTATTAAAAATTTTCTTTAGAGGTACACGGTCAGTTTTGGACAAGTCATCAAAAAACATATGTGTGCTTGTAGTTTTAGTGTGTGCATAAAATTGTAAATACGATTATGTGGAGATCCTAGGAATATAATTTTGAGGACGTAAGTCATGCTGAAAACAACATTCGGAAGAAATAGTAATCTAGCAGAAGATCAGCCGTCCACGTCGAAAAAACGAAGTCGCAAATATCTATCCTATTATGAGAAGAATATGTTACGCCCCTGTTCTTACTTTTCAAGTGATACCTGTGAGTTGGGATAATTTATAACTCCTGACCACAAAACTTCCCACCCCTCCATAAAAGGTTGTAAAATCCGCATAAGTCAGTTTCATATATATCTACTTCTACTCTAAAGGTGGCTTTACACGATCAAAGAATTTGAACTATTTTATGTCATATTTTTACATCATATTCTTTGATCAAATGGCTCCGCTTTACACGTTCAAAATTTTTGAACTATTTTCCCTTATATAGTAGGGGTATCAAAAAAGAAAAGAAAAATATAGATTGATCACAATGATATATGATTTCACATTTGTTTATTTTTCACTTTTGACATTTGATAACAACATTATCATAATTAACTAAAATTTGAAGTAAACGACCTTGAAATTTAGGACATGCTCTAAGTGAGAATTTCTATGTCATAGCATATGAACTATTAACAGTCAAATTTCTTTGAAAGTGTAAAATGTCAGAATCACATTGAACAATACGAAGTTGTAGAAATTTATGTAAACTTATGATCGTTTAAAACGCCCTTAACAATACGTACGGAAGAAGTTTAGACGAAGATATTTGTAATGAACATAGTGCGAGAGACATAGCGCGCGATAAGTGGCAAGAACTGATAAAGTCTCATTTGCTTTTATTATTTTGGATATTATTGTTATAAAGTTTAGTTTTAATTAATTGTTATTGAAATAAATAATAAAATGGTTAAATACTCTTTTTACAATTGAGTTGCTAAGAAAAGTGTTGTGTTTCTGTTTCTACCACCAAACGATGTTGTAGCGATATGTGAAATTGGTGAAGCAAGTTTTTAAGGATTTAAAAATATTCATAAAGGTAATGTCATTACTAAATTAATTATTTTCACAGCAAGAAAAAGTAATTGTAATAAAATTTTTGAAATTTTTTTGAAGGACTATATTTTGGATCAAGAACGTACTAACCTACATAATCACTTAATTCATATCTTGAAAACATATTTTACCATAAAACAAATCATTGAACAAAATTAAGAACAGAATCCGGCATATATACATACAATGTATTAATCATATTTAAAAAAATCAGTAATTGTGCTTTTTCAGTTTTTAATTTCAGTTTAATAATTTACAATTAGTTCTTTTTTTACATTATTGAATTTTCTTTTGTTTTAAAAAATTAAATAAATTAATTACTTTTGTGCTAAATATACAATGTGTGTCAAGCTTAAAAATGTTTTTTTGTAAATTATATACATTTTGAATAGTCTGTTGTTTTGTTTTGTAGAAATTAGTATTATAGTATAAAAGCTTGCTTAATAAAATATGTAAATCAAGTTTTTTTTATTTATTTAAATCTTTATTTACAACTGGTTAAGAAAATAAAAACAACAAGCAAATCTGATAAATTAAATAATAACGTGCGAGAAATGATTCCCATTGGAGTTCTTCCAGTTTAATGTTGTTTTCACTTCATAATTCAGATGCAAAATGTAGAGGTTTAGTTATTTTCAGTCTTCTTATTTCTAAGAAATTGTCTAGTAAATTTAGTGCTAAATTAATAATATCTTTTTGTAAGTGATTTTCATATGGAGTAGATTACCTATGTTATTTATTAGTCCCTTAATTATCTTTAATTTTTAAATCCAAATGTATTGATTCGATTGTAACATACCACGGAGCATTTACAATTAATCGTAAACATTTATTTTGGAACCTTTGTAAAATATTTAAATTTGATTTCTTAGCGCACCCCCATAATTGTAATCCATATGTCCGTATGAGAATAATTGCAGCTTTATATAATAAAATTTTGTAGTGTAGTAGTATTAGTATTATAATATAAAAGTTTGCTAAAGAAATATGTATATCAACTAAAAACCATATATTTTATCTATCCCCATATCAGATTTATATGTGTAATACACAAAATTGTTCTAAAATATAATTTTTCCTTCAATCTCCTATTAAATGTCTAATTGAGCTCTTCTACCACTCGTATCGTGGGCTGTATATACTTTTCCTTTTTCCACTTTTTAGTTTTAGATATGTCTATCTCTCTCATGTGTTCATTGCACCGTGCGTTATCAGTTCAGGCAACGCTCCATTCATGTATATTAATAGATCGATGGTTAATATACGTAGGTAATTTTAACACATAATCAGGACGCTCGAACTGTCCGCCCAAAGCTGATTTCCAGTTAAGTTTAGAAGTCACCTGGGTTGCAGTAATCTGGTAACTTTGAACCGGGTTACTTCAGATCTTTTATCATAAAGTTATTATTGTTAGACATTTCGCGGTTATTTCTTAACTGCTTGGTTACTTTGACACCAATAAAATAGCTGAATCTTGAGTGGGCAGGGGAATGAACGTTTGAGTTACTTAGGTTGTTTTAATCTGGGTTAACAGGAACAGTGATTTGTGACTCGTGTTAGGGTAGAGTAATTCTCGAGTAACCCAAACTGTTAACTGGAAAGTATCTCAAGATTGCTGTTGTGTGTCGAATTGTAGGTGTAGATGACAAGCAAAACTGTTTTGTCTTGCGGGCGAGTATCATATTACAAAAATACGTGCAACTGCAGCTCGTATCAAAAAGATTGTATCTGATTAAAAAAACTGTTATTCGCAAATTTGTGCTTATTTATTAATGTAACTCTTTATGTTACACCACGAGTCACCACTGCTTTAAATTAAGGTGAGATTAAGCGATTGACAAAAAGTACACGACTAATATTTTAAACATGTAAACATGGGCGCCGACTTTTCGCAATTTCCTTGAGGCAAAATTTCTTATAATGCCCAAAATCAAAACATAATATTACAAGAAAAAAGAAATACTAGAGCAAACATTTCAAAATGCTTTCATTTTTGACCACTGCAGCCAAAACTGGTCCAGATTAAATTCTGGTTTTATTGGGTCAAGAAATAGAGAAAAAACTTCTGAGTGCTCCAATTCTTGACCCACTGAAACCAGAGCACAATCCAAAGCAGCTATATCTGCTCCAGAATGTGCTCTGGTTTTAGTAGACCAAGAAATAGAGCAAAAATTTCAAAATGCTCTAATTCTAGACCAACTAAAACCGGAGCACAATTCAGAGCAGCCAGAACTGCTCCATAATGTACTCTGATTTCATTAAACCAAGTATTAGGCCAAACACTTCTGAGTGTTTTCATTTTTGACCCACTGAAACCAGAGCACAGTCCAAAGCAGCTATATCTGATCCAGAATGTGCTCTGGTTTTAGTAGGCCAAGAAATAGAGCGAAAACTTTAAAATGCTCTAATTCGAGACCCACTGAAAACAGATCACAATTTAAAGCAGCCAAAACTGCTCCAGAATGTACTATGGTTCAATAACCTAAGAATTAGAGCACACGCTGAAGCGTGCTTCAATTCCCGGCTCGCTGAACTAAATCACCTTCAGGGCATCTGATGCCCTAGAAGGCGATCTATCCTGAGACATGCATTATTACTTGTCATGTGGATTTCTATTGGCTGATATTCAATTTGTATTTGTGGCTGTACTAGTGGAAACTTTAAAATGAAAATTTGTATACATATGTACTTTGATGCGAGTAATTCACTTGTAATATTTTTAAGGGTTTAACTCACACCCATTTTAAGATAATAGTCAGTTACTTATTAAAAAAATGCTGTGCTAAGGGAAATGTCTTGGGGTATTGCCCCATGAAAATTTTCCTTGGGGGCATGAGCCGCAATGCCCCATGTAATCGGCGCCCATGCTTTTAAATAAGTGCACGATAAAAAAAATTAAAAAGTTATTGTAAAATATATGCAATAATTTTTTTAAATAAAAATTTACTGATATATCCATAACACAGTTTACATATTGTGTACGGGGGATCGATTTTCTTACTAAAATATTACTGATTAAAGAAAAAAATAAGTGTAGCATTTCAATAATTGAATTATTTGTAAATGAAAATGTTGAATTTTTATTTAATATTATGTGTGTTGATAAAGCTAGACTCACCTTGTATTCATCCAATAATAAATGACGGGATTTACCATAGCATTGGCCATAGCTAGCCAATAGAATCCCAAATATACGTGCTGTACATACATAGAGTAAAGCACTGTACGATTATAGTGCGTATAAATGAAGTAAGAGTGGTATGGCAACCAACACACTCCAAAAATTGTCACAACAATAATAAACATGCGGACAATCTGCAAAGTAATTAGATCTTTTATTGGCGGTCTTTATTCCAGGAAATCGTGACAGGAATTTTAATTTAATTGCTTTTTTCAGATAAATAGAGGTGTTTAACATGCAAATTTAAAATTTAATTGTTATTAAACCTCAGCAAACCTATTTATTATTATTATTACTCAGTACATTTAATCAGGGACCCGGAACGGAACGGAAACGAAAACGATAAACGATAAAAATGTGGAACAGAAACGAAACGAAATTCTAAATCTTATTTCTGGGGCGAAAACGATATAACCGAAATAAAAATTCCGTTTAATAACGTTATTATTTTGTTCCTAACACTTCATTTTTCTAGAATGTAAATATTATATGTCTCTTGTCTGTAGATATTTACCGAATTACAAAACCTACGTGCATAATATGTCACGTTAGTTCATATTTTTTCCGTATGACAGTCATTGTACAACAATTAAAAATATTAAAAGCAGTCAAAAACTCATAATTAAGACTCAGATTTATATTTGATAGCAATGAATATTATTGCTGTTCTAACTACTCAATTTAGAGTTGAGAGAACATTTTATGACCTTAAATTTATTTTATCCCCTAATAGAATTAATATTACCGAAAAAAATTATTTAAATTATAATGATTGAATCTGTATATCTTAATCCTATGAATGTCACGTTTTTTTCGGTTTTTGTGTAGTATGATTATATTTTAATTTTTAATTATTTTAATGATAAATAAAATATTTATAAATAAGTTATGATAATCTCTGAAACGAAATTTTATTTAAGTAGAAATGATATTAATCGAAATTATTATTTTTTATGTCAACTAAATCGAAACGAAACGAAAATTCATTTAGTTCCGGGTCCCTTTATTTAATTATCATTGTACTCAATTTTTATTAATGCAATAATTATAGTAAATAAATAATGGTTCACTTTTCTGATACTATATAATTTGATTTTTATCCATAATTCACGATAACAGTGTATATACATCATCAGTAGCAATTAATTAATGATTTTTTCAGATTTAACAGTATAAATTTTGAATCACAATTTTAAGGGCTCTACTGAAATTATATTTGTCGTTAAAGGTGTGTGGTTAATGGGCTTGTAATTTATTGCTAAGTATAATATTAATTTGCTAAGTAGATTTTTCAGGTACAATTTAAGCAATGTATAATAATAAAAACTTCTAATGCTAATTTTAACTTTTTGCCAAGTAAAAAAAAAATGTTGCTGAGTTGAAGTGTCTGTAATATTGAAATATTTGCTAGTATTTTAATAATTTTGCTGAATACGAATAATAGACACTTAATGAATATTTCTTCCAAATGGTAAAAATGGCAATAACTATTTTCAAATAATAGAAAATAAAACGTTACCTATTTAGGATTTCACCTAACCTAACCTACAGTAAAAAATAAAATGAAACCTTTATTAACAAACTTTGCAAGATAAACTTCATAAAATAGCTAAATTGTCCTATTTAGCATTCATTTATTCAACCGTATATATAGGTATATATATATATATATATATATATATATATATATATATATATATATATATATATACAGTGTGTGCAAGGAAATGCGGAACATAGGACTTTAACATGGGATTTCAAAACATTGCGGATACTCTCTCTCTTGATAGATTTAGAGCAAAACTGCAAGAGTACAAAGTTGTTCAGAATTAAATTCTACGTCAGGTAATTGTTGCAACAGCAGGCCTGTAATACGAGATATATTAAATATAAAATGTTATACTTTCGTTAAAAATCAGATAGCCATGGAAATAAAAGAAAATATCTATCTGTCAGTTTAGAGAATTTTCGCTAATTGTAATACTAATTGTCTATAATTTAATATTATTTAAGTTGAAATTATATTCATTTCTTTAACAATGTGCTAATATTAAAAAAAACAGTACAAATATAATTTTAAAAATATTGAACACAAAGTAAGGTTACTAACTGTCACAATTGACACATAGATTTTTTCTTTTATTTCCATGGGTGTCTGATTTTGAACGAAAATGTTACATTTTATATTTAATATATCTCGTACTGCAGACGTGGTGTTGCAACAATTATGATTTTATCTGACCTAGAATATAATTCTGAACAACTTTGTACTCTTGCAGTTTTGTTCTAAATCTATCAGGAGAGAGAGTATCCGCAATTTTTTGAAATCCCATGTTAAAGTCCTATGTTCCGCATTTCCTTGCACACACTGTATATATATATATATATATATATATATATATATATATATATATATATATATATATTAATATATATTACAGTAAACCTAGCGCATATTACTGATTATCCTGTATATAAAAATATATTATTGACTTTTATTGAATACTTGAACATAGTTATTGTAATACATTTATTTACCAAGATTAAACATTATTACTTAGCATATTTAATTTTACCATAGCAATATTTTTTATACTTAGCATTTTAACTTTGAAAAAAATTATGATACTGTGCGAATAAAATGGTGTGTTGTTAAAGTTAAAAATTTTAAAAGTCAAAAATGAATTTACTGTTAACAATAGGCGAATTTCCGTTTTTATATACCTCGTACTCACGTGAATAATAAACAATAAATATAGTAAAACAACAGCAAAATATGCACCTATTTTATCCATTACGAATGAGC
Organism: Stenolophus ochropezus; assembly: GCA_035578165.1. Lineage (NCBI taxonomy): Eukaryota > Metazoa > Arthropoda > Insecta > Coleoptera > Carabidae > Stenolophus > Stenolophus ochropezus. The sequence continues at coordinate 11,682,118 of JAQOWZ010000019.1, read as the reverse complement.
TATAAAATATTATTTGTTTTTCACCCCACACCCAAGTAATATCATTTGAAATCTTACCTTCCGTTTGGATTTGATGGACTCCATTTGCCTCTGCGTCATTTCCCCAATGGATTTGGACCCCCATAAAACCCTCCCCATTCCGAAATAACAACAAATCATCAGAAACATGGGAATGAAGTATGTTGTTATGATAATAATCACCTGATACCTATCAAGCAATCAGTTAATAGTTGATTCATTAGTAAAGCATTAATTACGTACAAATAATCATATTTGGATATTGTTGGTAGACCATCCGGCCATATTAAAATGCAAGAGGTTCGAACCCTCTCCGACATTCTAGAAAAAATATACATCATTAATACTTAATTGATAATAATTAATTTATTAGTGATTCGGGTGAAACGAAATATTTTTAAAATCTCGCTCGTCTCGTCTCGAAATATGTCGTCCCGGGCAAGACGAAAACGATTTTAAAAACAAAACTTCGAAAAAAATTTTGAATTATTTTTCTTCCAACGTCATAAATGTGACGTCTTTTGTGACTTGATTCACAAGGTAGAAATTAAATTTCTACGCCGCCGAAGTAGAAATATAACTACTTCTTTCTGTTGTTTCTTAATTTCTTTTGAAAAATTAAAATATTATGATTCATAAATAGATGAATTACATTTTTTTGGATTACTTAAATGAACTTTATTTTTTTGTTAATTGCTTGCTATGTAAAATGTCAGTTATAATCGTAGATGATTTACTTAAATGATTTCTTGTTTTAGTTTTATTTAACTTAATTTGTGAAAATAATCAGCCGGATTTGAATATGGTACAGTTAATAAACAAAAAATAAAGTCTGTTAATTTTTCTAATACTTTGTACCATCCACTAAAAAATAATTTTTGCGTTTAAGTGTAAAAAATGCGTAAAAAATATAAAATAAGTATAAAACGTAAATAACGTAAATTTGTAGTTCCTTATTAAGACACTAGGCATCTTGTTTTTGTTCATAAATGTCAAATCACATCAAATGTTCAATGTTTCCTTGATTTTTGTAAACAATGAGAAACTTTCTGAAACTTTTTTTAAATTATGTATATTAGCGATTTAATTAATATTGTAATATTTGAAACGACTTTCCCTATTTTTAAACTAGTATAATTTTAAATTTCAACAAAATAGTATATGTTACATACTGCCTCGAATTTTTTTCAAACTTATAATACATTCTAAATGTATTATGCTGAAAATCTGCGTATACAATTGAGCTTTTATGTATTATTAAAATGTCTTTAAAGTTTGGCATTTGAGGTAATATTTCATATTTTCAATATTTACTTTTACAAAATAGACTGTTTGGAGAAGAAATTAATCAATGCCAAACAGATTTATCTACTGATAATTGTCAATGAAATTTCAATGTGATTAGTTCAATTCGCTAAATTACTGTGATTTAATTAGATGATAAATTTTGAGTGGAACTAGTTCAATGGGAATTTCATTAAAACTTGCAAAAGGTTTAAATCCTTTCCGAATTCTAAAAATAAATGAATTTCACCAATCGTTATTAGTTTCCGTAAATGATAATATCTATTTTTGGAAACGGTAACCCGCAAAAATGATTTTTTTGGTATTGGGATTAATTATTAGAAATGACTTGTTCAGATGCCATGAAACCTGTAATATTGGTGTAGTACGGGAACAAAAAATGTATTCCAATTAAAACCGATTCTCAAAAGGGAAAATAAAGCCATTTAAATAACAAACGGATTGAGTTTTCATGAAATATCCCTGTAATTGGAGTTAAAAAAAAGTTAAAAAGTTAAAACAACGCATAATAAAACCAAAATAAAACATATCTCTGGTGTTTCAATGGTAATTATTGCCCCATTTGAAAATTTGTGAGGATGTAAAACCGTTACAAGAAATTCGGATCCAGATCGATGTCTATTTCCATGTGCAAGAAAAGTAAATATTTACTCAACACTTCACGCAGATATTATGTGCCACTAAATTTTAAATTTACAGATTTTTGTGGATAAGCACGAAATTCTGGGACGATGAAATAGATTTTTATTTGACCAGTAAACATTGCACGAGTATATATGCCTCAAAAATGTAACCAACAAAATTGTTTTGTTGTCAATGTTAGTTTTCGCTGAAATATGAACTTTCAAAATAATTTAATGTCAGAGTAATCCTGGCCTAAATGTTATTTTTTAACAATATACAATCAACTGTAATTAGACAAAGCTTTTTATTTTGCCCAATAAACGAAATCTTGTTATCTACCAATTATACAAAAAATTGTGATTTTATTTTTAAAAAGTTTTCGCGTGAATTTTAGCGAGATAATTTAATGACAAATAATGTAAATGACACTAATGTAGTTAACGTTTTGAACTGGTTGCTAGGAAAAAGGTACGTAACGTTTTAAAACTTGTAAAAAGTTACCATCCTTCTTAACCGCTATCAAAACGATAAAATTACTTTTTTTATGGCTTACTTTATATTGGAGTTCAATTATTTTTAAGTAATAAATTACGTTTTAAGCATTCTATATATTACCTAGCTATTTTGTAAAATTTGGTATTTTATATATTGATATATACAAGGCATATACAAATATGCTACAAATTAAATAAAATTGGGATGAATGTATTTTGCCGTAAAAATGTTAATTATTTTATTTTTAATGGTAAACTCTGCAACAAAATGTTATGAAATATAATGAAACGTCAAAATCACTAAAAATAATTCAAATTTTGCATTGCAGAATTTATTGAACGATAAAATGTAGTAGGTAGCATTTTCGTAAGCACTCATTTTTTATTAGTTTTTTTAATAACCACTAAAAGCTAAAAAATATCAATGTATCGCATCTAGAGATGTGGTATCGAATGAAAAGTATCGATACTCATTAGTATCGAGTATGGGCATGGAATGAGTACTTATTACTTTTATTTACTTATTTATAATTTGATTAACAAAATGTAAATTCATGTTATTCTATATATCCCGCAGTAGATCTTCATCATCAATTTCTGTTGTCAGAATTATTAAACTTATATTGCTTCTTTGTCATATACACCCTAGGGCTATGAAAAAGTCGGAAAATTTCAAAAAACACGAAGCTCTTATTGTACGCATACATTCATTTAAGATTTTATTTATGCAATAATTAATAAAAAATAATGAAAATAAAGAAAGAGCATTTCATGTACCATCGAGTCGTCACAAGCTAACTAAACATGTGGCAAATTAATTTTATCAAAGTACGTGAATATTTTATTAGTTGAACAACTATATGCGTTTTGCAAGTACCTACTTACTTTAAAATTTAATATATGCAAGATAATTATGTGAAAAGAATTTTTTTGCACACAACGTGAAATCTGAAATCTGTGACTTAACTAAAATTTAAAATTAAATTCGTAAAAACTGTTTATTAACAAGCCAAGCTCCATTTTTATTTTACGATTTAATGAATTTGAAAATAAAAAATTTAAACGTTGATACTTTTTAAGTAACAATAGAAAAATAAAATTATTAACAAATTGAAAACATAAATACATTATTGTTTTCGATATTTCGAGAAAAAGCCGGCGGTTTCAGTTTTCGAAACTTCAACAAAAAAATCCATTAACCGGTTTCGGTTTTCACCGATGCCCAAGGCTCGCTTCGATTTTCTGTAGTTTTTTCCTGCTAAATCGAAAGTAAAAACTCTCTTATAATTCTCATGAACAAAGTTACTATACGTTCCATTTGACTCTAAATTCATTTTTTAGATGTGTCATTTTCAATTATAATTAACAAATTTTTGCTTTTTAGTTTAAATGTTATCTTAAAATCCAGTGTTATGAATCTATGTACTTGAACCGCACATTTTTTTTCTTTGTAGTTGTATATTATATCAAGTTGCACTACCAAATTTAAGATCTGTCAATCAATTGTTTTCTATACAAAATAAAAGCATATTTCGGAATCAGAACAAAAAATGAGTTCATTTTGTAGAGATAATATAGTAGAGATAATATATTAACGATAACATAAAATTGATATGCATTATATAATTAATAGATACATTTTTTACTTTAAAAATATATCTAATTAATTTCGGGGGTATTTGAAGCCCCAAACCTACCCGTTGGGTGCATCACTATCTACATATGCCACAAAGAATCACAGGAATTAAAACTATACTAAAAATATTGTTTATCTAACTTTATCACTTTTCGTTGTTCAGGTTTGGTTCTTGCAGATCTTTTCTTTAAACCTAGGTAATTCATAATCTAATGAACTATGGAAATATTTATCAGAAGGCACAATAGCCCGGAAACGAGAATACTTTAAATTTCAGTTTGTAGATTAATTAATATTATCTAGTATTAATAAAAGTCTCATCTGTGCTGTGCATATATGACAAAGATGCAAGATACATTTAATAATTCTTGCAGCACATATTGATAACCTGAGTATCCACTCGGGAATAGACTAATTTTAAAATATTAGTGTATCAGCTTGCAAATCTGTTAAAACAAAACCTAAAATAAAAATACGTACGTGTAAGCAATAATGGCCGAGTAGAGTAGGCAAGGGGTGCCCAGCATCGCGCTGAATATCCAGATCAACAAGATACTCGTCACGGCCTTCCGCTTTGAAAGGTGAGGCTGGAGAGGATGCACTATCGCCAGGTATCTGAAACATTCATCTCAATGCACGCCGGCCAATACACGGAATAAAACTGAGACTCTCAAAGGCTTTGCTTTTAAAATTAAATATTAATAGAATCGGGAGCAGCTCAAAGTGCGGTACATTTTTAAATGCGGTCTGCCATGAATCAAAAGTTTTATCATTTAAAATTCACAAGAAAAGTTGTAAAATTTTTAGCGATAATAAAATATTTATCATAAAATCATATTGTTTTTAAAAACAATACATTAGAAACAAAAAAGTTTTCCTTTTTTTTGAAATATATTAATTTAAAAAAATACCCATACTCGCTGTATCGGTATTTCGAAGCATTTTTTCTTACATAAAAGAACTGTAATTGTTATTTGTATCACTAGTCCAGAAAGTAAACTTTTACGAGAGCTTGTTTATTTAGAATACAAATAATGCGAGATCCCGCAAAAGAGATTTTGCGCCGATGATAATTTTAATTTATTAGGGAAACATTACTACTTAAAGTTACATACACTATAGGTTTTTAGGTCAGAAACATATTCGGTTCACATGGATATACAAAAAATTCACTTGTTTTATTTAAAAAATTAAGTGACTTTGTTCTAAACTAAAAAATATAACGAATGGGAATTGATATTTTTCAACAATGATCGTAATCATCATACAAGACGAGTATAATATGAATAATAAAACAAAAATAGTTGTTTTAATTAACGTTTTACATTTCCAATAAAATAAAATTAATTTTTTTGACAGAATGTAATGCTAAAATATTTAAGTTGGCATCCCTACATTTTGCCGGTCTAGGCCTGCAAACAGAGTTTCTGGACTATTTTGAGTTATGCAATACTATAATCTATTTAATAACTAGGAGGAGTGATCTGAACTTGGCGCATTAAAATAAATATTTCTGATTGGCTGACGTAACGCCAGTTTTACACTCAACAATATTTGTCACTTTAGCTATCGTGTAAAAAAGTGTTTCAAGTTTCGTTTCACGGTTACCAATTTTTTTAGTTCATTATTCTTATCACGTTATTATTGTATTTTATATTTCTTTGTGATATTTCACAAGTTTTGTGTGCTTCAAACTTTATTGTGATCTATCACAGTGTAAATGTGGCTACAGCATTCACTCCTCGTAGTTTTTAAATGGAGTTTAGTCATAATGAAACGGATGCGCGAAAAATTTTTTTTGGTAACTGCACGTATTTTTTGCTTTACACTGGCGTGCAGTTTATTGATTTATTATTATAGATTATTAGAAACCGCGATAGGTGATGTCTTTTCTAAAAACATCAAATGTTATTTGATGAAAAACAGTAATGAGGAAGTAATAAAAAAGAATATTAAAAAAACATTCTGTTTTTTCTTCATTGCCTTTCCTGTTTTATTTATCTCCGTGATTTAGGTGTTACGATGATCTCACGTTTAACGCTATTTCGTTTAGCGCTGAATCTTTTTTTGTAACATTAATTAATTAATTTATAAATATAAAACATTACATTAATGTTTATTTTTTCTTTCAATGTTAATTACTTTAAAAATATTTTCTCGAAAAATTTCATTATGAAATGTATTTTTAATTCTTTTTATTTTACTTTTATTTTTATTTTTATTTTGAGTTAAATTAAATTAAATTTTAACACCAGTCTTGTACGATATATATTTCTTATTCGATAACAAATATTTGAATAAAGTTCTTTAAATATCAAATATTATATTATTCAAAACATATAATTTAAGCCACATTTTTAATTATTTCAAAATTTGATAAATGTAATAATTAATTGCATGGCAGTGTTCTTTTATAAATTTAAATACCATCATTGTGATTTACCATTGTATTCAAGTAAACTGTATTGAAAAAATCATGTTGTATATTGAAACTTTTAAAACTATTTTCCGATTCTTGATAAATGATTATTTCAAACTTTCAAATTCTTTCCAAGTTAAAATCAGTTTACAAACTTAACTAAATCTAGATATGTAAATATTAAAATTTAAAAGATTCTTTTTATAGAAACTTATTTGGAAAAAAATTCAGCACGTGCTTTAGCTGGAAATTATATTTTCCGGGAATATAACAACTCCTGTTCAGAGAAAGTATAAAAAATTAAAGTACACTCAATTAAAACTTAATAAAACATAAGCTAAAAAATTCAACTGTAAAAATAAATAAAAATACTGCAGTAATCAAAGCTAAGGATTCACAACATAAAAATAGTGGAAACAAAAGGGACAAAATATTTTCTACTTTCGTTTAATAAGAGACTCTTTATTTCCCTAATTTCAGTTAGGTTTTTGATTCCATTATTTCTTGCGAAATCAAATGGGGTATGTGACCATTATAGCTTCTAATTATAATAATAAAAACTAAATATTTGCTTGCAGTAATAATATTATTAACATTTTAATATTCCGGTGAAGGGCCGCGTGTCGTCAGTATGATAGGATCGTGGAAAAAAGACAGGTATCCCAGTCTATTTCTCTTCTTTTACCATTCTACCACGGTGGCGTGATAGCATCCCTTCCTCAAATCTTTAATAATTATTATCTTATAAACTACGAATAATTAACCGTTTAAAAAAAATACGAGTATTTTACTTTTTTTTTCTAGTATCATAAATGTAAAAATTTAAATTTGGTCACATACCCCATAGGAAAGTAGGCTTATATAGAAACAAACAGTTACAACAATAGAATATTTAGTTCTTATTTCCATTACAAATATTAATAATATAATTATTACATTTTATAATTCAAAAATTTAAATGGCAACTTTATTTTTTTATTTTTATAACCAACAATTTTGTTGTAGCAACTTAGTAAAGCACAAAATTAAGCAGTCCTTGGTATTATCTGTTTGGTGTATTTTGCAAATGTCATCAAAATGTGAAAAATTCATAATTTGAAATACATTTTTGTACTTATTCAATCGAAAGTAGAAAAAATATTGTATGAAACCCGTAAGGAAAATAGGTGGTTATTAAACTTCTGTTCTGTAATTTTCGAATGTTAAATAACCAGATTTGTTATCATGCTTATTACACAAATAGCAAAAAACCAAAATTAACGTAACTTACATTTTTATAATATTTTAGAATATTTTTTTATTAAATTAGCTGTTTTATAGAATACGATCAAATTATTAATGTATGTAAACAGGGTTGGCAAAAATCATTATTTATTTTAAAAACTCAAAAATTATTGACTTCTTTTTAAAAATCAAATAACTTATGATTTTTTAAAATTTTTTAATTTTTAAAGATATCTAAAGTATCATTCCCAGCTACTGTTTTAATTTTACTTTTAGTTTAATTTTATGTTTTAGTCGCAATAAAAGTATATCATATGCATATGTGCGTAATCATACCCGGCACAGCACAAGTTTTAGTTTAATTTAATAAAAAAATTAAAAGTAAAATTTAAGTGTTACTGCACTTTTGAATTGTTTTAAGAGCCATATAAATATTTTATTACATAAACGGAAACAAAATAATAATAAGTAATAAAACAAAAACGATATATCTGCATAAAACTAGGAAGAGTAAGAAAGAATTTGTAAGTTTTGTTACACATTTTAATACTTATTTTTTTTTTTCTGTTATATGACAAAAGTGATAAAATATCATTTATTTTTTAAGATATTTTGACATACAGAAAAAAAATCTTTATTATTAAAAGTTTTGTAGCAAATAATTAAATTTTTATTTATTATAATTCGTATTTTTTATCTTAAAAAATCAATGATTTTTTATTAAAAAAAATCATGATTTAAATCAAGCCATCCCTGAAAAGTACTCATTATAAATACAATAATATTTTTTATTATTCTCGTTTTCATATGCTTGTTGCTTAATTAAATTAAATATAAAAATATCTTTTTCACTGTTACCATTTTCTTAAGAATATAAGTAGAGTTGATAATAGAGTACAAATATTACAGACCGCTTTTATGTCTAAGAACTAATCAAGAAATAGTTTCAATTGCAATATAATTAACGCTAAAAAGTATTGAAAACCTTTGAGCATATGTAGTTAATTTATTTGAAAAAAAAATTGAAATTGAATAACAAGCTCATAAAGCATGAAAATTATTGTACTTCTGTTGAAGATTATGTACATAACGAACTAATATGTAAAAACGTAAAGATCAACCTTTTTAAATTTAGGTCAAATGTATGAGTGAATAAGTAGAACAAATTCAAAGTAAATAACTTCCAAGGCTAAGGCGATATAAACGAATCCTTAAAGTAAAAATCAAAAAGGTTTGTAAGAATAATGGAATTCCTGATGGTATTCCGTTGCACTATCATGCGACTGGTATCTTTTGTAAAAAGCAGCTTGAATAAGAAGCTTTACGGTTACCAAGACATCCATTGATAATAACAAGCTTTCAGCAAAGGTCAGGGTTATGACGTATTAATGAGAAAAAAAGTTAATGAGTATAAGGATCTGAAAGGAGAATATTATTCTTTGCTTTCATCCTTAGAATCCCGCTAAGTTTTCATTTACACGCTTCAAATGACGTTTAAACATTTCTGCTTTATGTTTATTGTATTCCATTATTTAAATCAATTCAATGGGGCTGCATTAAAATTCAATTTTATTTATAGTTATTATTTCAACGTAATTTACGATTAAGCCACATTCCAGTTCAGTGATCTGAATTTAAAATACATTACGCACCGTAAAATCATTCATGAAATAAAATATCGAACGATATTCTTGGTGACAATCAGTACCTAAATTTTCATAAATGTATTATAAACGTGAAACATGAAATATTTAAAATATGAAATAATAAATAAAAACACAATGAAATAAAATTCGTTTGAGTTGATAATAGACCACAATAGACATTAAAGTTATATTTTTTTTCACTACTACCCTTGACACCCATCATCATTTAACTTTATTTGACATGAGAAATTGTCCTTTTCTACCGTTTACTTAGTAATCATGGAAACCTAATATTAATACCCTATATCAATAAATATAACTATATTTTTTTTTATAGAAATTCAAGCATCCAAATCTAAATTTATTTGATTCATAAAACTCGAGAAAAGTGTAAATTATGTGTTGAATTTTATATTAACGAAGCAGTTAGAAGTTACAATTTTAACGAAACAACAATTTATTTACAAAACTACGAAAGAACGATGAACTATAAAACAAAATTAACACAACATAAAATGCAATATAATAACAGGTTTAATTTGATACACGTACTCTTTACAATGTACACTGATTTTTTTTATATTAAAACAACAAAACTATTAGAACAACCACCCGAGTACTTCGATTGAACTGTTATATTTTTACATTATGGATTCACAATTTAAATTTGTCAGCGCTTTGTCTCCCTCGGTTGTTTAGCACGTCGGAACTCTATTTTGGCACTAGGTCAATAATGCGAAAATAAAACGATATTGGGTTCATCCACTAACGAAATGAATCACATACATAGCTTAAAATATTATGTATTCTCGGTAATAATTAACAAATGAGTGAGATAAATTTTTTGAAAACCAGTCTGGCAATTATTTTTAGAAAAAAAATTCAGTTATATTTAATTAGACATATTTAATTGTTGACAGAAAGGCTACTAAATCAGTTTTTTTCCATCACTTTTTCTATTTCTATTCCTGCTATCTAATATGATATTTTTGGATGACTTTGAAATTAGAACAATTATTTGTGTTGTATTTTAAATTAGTTAACTTAGCTTTTTAAAAATTAGGAATTATTCAGAGAGAAACACTTTAAATTTCATTTATAAATCAAGAGAAACATTTTTTTACTGAGGATTTCGAAAAACATTATTTATTCAAAAACACTTTATAAATCAATATGACTAATTGAATCTCGGATTCTTTGAAGTTCCTAATATAAACAAATGAAATCCGATTGGAATTATCGATTTCTGTCAAGCATTCGCAAAAGCAACAAAGGTCTTTATTCTTTTTTTTTTCGTTGTCCTGGTACAAATGTTTCTGTAAATAAATAATCATTTAGGTAATGGCTTGCTAACAACTAACATGTTGCAAATTTAAAGTTTCCTATTTGCATAAGGATGTCGTTAGGATTAATTACTGTCAACAAAAACTTTAGGTCGAATTAATTTAATTGTAGTTTGCTAAAAACTAAATTATGTATCTTAATTCATTGACATTGATTAATGATTACTAGTTGTTTGGATGAGTAAATTTGTAAGTGTTAATCAGTGGCGGATCTAGACTTTCTTTCTGGTGAGGGGGAGGGGGACACTTTCACACTCTAAGTCTAAAAAAATCTTTTAAAATTCGAATTAAGGACAATAGGATTTAATCACATTTAACAGAGACAAACATTCAGAAAGTAGTGTATTACCAATTAAGTTTAATGTACTACTCAGGTGTTAAAGTTAAAAGAATTTTTTTAGAAGAACTGATACGGAATCTTGGATTCGCCGTTGGTATTAAAGTAAAGGTCATGTCATTTAAGGAGAATTATTTAAAAAATCAAGGATTGTATAATTTTTTCTACTCTATATTTAAATTCGTAAAATATTTTGATTCACCTAAAATAAGAATTTGTAAAACTTTACTTTAATGGAAATTTATGGATGAGTATAGCATAAACTAGGAGCTGTACATTTTTCTACTGTAGAGCATGGAATTCTACAGTCGTTGTTACATAAATACAGACAATTTCAATTTTTTTTGACGACTGATATAATTTATTATAATAATAATAGATATATTTCCACACAGGTGATACGCCCAATTACAGGAAATTTAAAAACTAAATAATATGAATCTATAATAGTTATTTATGGTACAAGTGTGTTACATTACAGATAAGTCACGTGGGAAAAGTATAGCTCACGAGGCCGTTAGGCCGAGTGTGGTATATTTTCAAGTGACTTAGGTAATTAACACACGTGTGCCATACAACATTTTATCCAACACATTTTAATCATTGATATAAAATACATACAAGATTTTTGACAGATGGAATTTCGAAATGACATTTAGGAACAAAATAGTGTAGAGAAGGTTTTATAACGTAGTTACTATGATACGAACCAAAAAACAGTGAGCTAATATATTTAGCTCACTAGTGACTTATGACCTACTTTATTTATCTAAAAACAGCATACTTATATCGTTATAATTACACGGTGTTGGATAAATATACAAAAATATAGAAAATGTTAATTTTAATAAATTTTAACCTTAGCAATTATAAACGATAAACGATCTGTCAAAATGTCACATTTCGAGCAAATTGAATTGAAATTCTTACATATTCTATAAATAGGTGACTTTTTAAGTAAATTGGTATGTGGACTATTACATATGTACATTGAAACACTTTTCTATATGAGTGTACCAAATATGGCTCAATCATAAAATATACTTACGCCACGACAACCGACTTACACAGTGGAGAGGGGGTACGCAAATCAAGTACCAATTTGTGGGTTCACTTGGAGAAAGTATTATACTTACGGTGTTGCACAATTCAAAGTACCTGCAAGTGGAATAACGGGGCGCCACTCGGTTTTGGATAGGGTTAAAACCGAGAAAAGAGATCGGGTGTAAGTAAGGTTATGGAGGGATAATCGAAATGAAGCTCGTAAGCCCAATTTGACAATGCGTTATAATTTTAACTCATAGGTCGATATACATATCTGATGGCAGCGTGACATGCGAACATACTTGTATCCATATATGGTTCTTAAATCTAGTTATTGTAGGTATAACAACTATCTGAATTTGTTTTCAGAGATTGAGAACATTTAACAGGTGAGAAACAAAAATAAAATCGAGAATATTCTCAACACAACGAGCATAAACTCTACCCATACACATGGGCGGCGGTACAAGAATTTCAATATTATCCTAATTTCGTTATTCTAGATACACGACCGAATTCGGGGTAACTTCACAGTTTATGTACACTAATGTAGGGGTGCAGTGCGTGAAGTGCACTAGCGTTGGGGAAAAGACAGTTATATTAAGCACCACGTGAAGTAAGCTGGCAAATCGAAGTGGAATTGGTACTTAGCTGAATCGGAGAGTAGGTGATCGTCGAAGAGGTCGATGGAAAGGTGGTTGTTACCCACCAGCAATAACTGGAAGGCTCGCACATACGTTGTGGAGCGATGGCTCGTGGAAGGCGTCGGCAACTTCCTGAACGAAGTCCAAAACTCGGGCGTGGGGCACACACTACACACTAAATCTGCCTCTAGGGCTTTATGATGGAGTCACGATACTTCACAATGGATGATCGATAAATAAATTGATCTCCAGTCACATAAAAAAGGTGCACTACCCGACACTGGAGGCAAAATCACCTGTACATCGGACGCACTCAGAATTCTCTCGCCTTCTGACTGGTATTTCTTTCTACCTCGCAGGTACTTATTTCTTAAATTTAATTAACAATAAATAAATAATGGTATGTCCGAGACATGCTGCCATCAGTTTTTAACTTAGCAACTACCTATCATTTGAAAACCGCGACTCGAAAACAGGATATGGGATATGGATAAAAGCGGGAAGTTCATTGAGGAGCTATACAGATATTTTGAATTGTTACAACCTCCCCCTTTCGTCAAAAAAAAAAATAAAAAAAGTCAATAACGTATAGAGATTCTAATTTTATTTATCATCAGCTTCCACTTCTTTTAAATCCTTGATATGCCAATTACCTTTTGGCTTGCCATCTAAGGTCTCTAACTCATAAGTGACGTTAGAAGTTTTAATTTTTATTCGGTAGGGTCCGGTATACTTCGGGGCGAGTTTCGCTGCGAAAAATTTGCTACCGTCGGAGAGTACGTGGTTTTTCAAGAAAACTAACTGTCCGACGCGAAATTCATTTTGTTTGCGACGTAAATTATAATATTTCTCATTACGTTCGTGAGCCACCCGTAATCTATTTTGGACTTCATTAAAAACTTGTGTTAACTTACGATTTTCGGCGGGAGGTCTCTCTATAGGCGGAATTTCGTTCGAATTAGATTTGGAAAAATAATCGCCCGAAATCACATGTTCTCTACCAAAATTTATATAGAACGGCGTTAAACGAGTAACCTCGCTTTTAGAGGTATTTATCGCGCAAGCTATTTGGGCGATGTAGGTATCCCATTTGCGATGGTTTTCTTTTAAATAAGATCGAATCATTGTTTTTACCGTGCGATTTACTCGTTCTGCAGGATTATTCTGCGGATGATAATTTGCGTTGAAGCTTATTTTAACTTTATAGTCTTTCGCTAAGTTTTTAAATTCGTGGCTTACGAATTGTTTGCCGTTATCGGTAATCATTATTTGGGGTACGCCATAGACTAAAAATATTTTTTGTTCTACAATTTCGCATAACTTTTTGGCAGTAGCATTTCGGAGTGGAAATAAAAGCACATATTTAGAAAAATAATCCGATATTACCAGTAAACTAGTGTGACCTGAAAGTGAGCGTGGAAACTCCATAAAATCCAAGCTTATAAGTTGCCAAGGTTGATTAACGGAAGGTCGATTACCCATAAAACCGAGCTTTGGATTCTGTAGGGGTTTTTGACGTTGACACACCTGACATTTCCGGACATAAGATTTTACATCTCCAAATAGCTTTGGCCAATAATATATATTTGATACGCGATGAAAGGTCTTATACGCACCCACATGACCTGAAGTGGGAATATCATGACATTCACGAAGCACTTGACTTCGAAGTTCTTTTGGTATAACTAATTTCCAATTAGAGTCTGTTTTCGAATTTATATACTTAAAAATTTGTCCATCGATAATTTTCCAGCGACGATAATTTTCGGGTTTTTCCGTAATATTGTCAAATAATTGTCGATACCACGGGTCTGAAATGGGATTAGTAACCGTCATTAAATTTATCTCAGTGTCCATGGCGCGTGATAATAAATCTGGCATTAAATTCTCTTTACCTTTACGGTGTATTATAGTGAAGTTAAATTGTTGTAGTCGAACGGCCCAACGCGCAAGTCGGCCGGTAGGATCTTTTAAATTATTTAGCCAAATCAAGGAATAATGATCTGTAATAACTGTGAATTTATCACCTTCTAAATAAGGTCGGAATTTCTCTATAGCCCAGATGACCGCCAAACATTCGCGTTCGGTAGCTGAGTACTTCCTTTCTAAATTATTTAAGCTACGACTGGCATAACATACTATGTGTTCTACATCGTCATATTTTTGAGCCAGTATCGCGCCTATTCCATATCCTGATGCGTCACATTGAACGATGAATGGTTTCTTATAATCTGGGCATCTTAAGATCGGAGCAGAGATTAATTTCTCTTTTATCAAAACGAAAGCTCGCTCACATTCGGTGGTCCAGGAAAAACGTTTATTTTTCCTCACGAGTTCTATTATAGGAGCCGTTAAGGTTGAAAAATCGGGTATGAACCGTCTGTACCAGCTAACGGTTCCGATAAAGCGTCGTACTTCGGTTACGGTTTTAGGGGCCGGGATATCTATGATAGATTTAATTTTATCTGGATCTACGTGCAATCCGGTGTTGTTAACGACGTATCCCAGATATTTAAGTTCTGGTCGACAAAAATGGCATTTATCTCGGTTTAGAGTTAACCCTGCATCAATTATTTTAGTAAGAGCTTGAGCCAAAATTTCTAAATGTTTTTCGAATGTAGGGGTTGCGATAATTATATCATCCAAGTAAACAAAGATGTAGGGTTCGAACTCATGACCGAATAGTCGATCCATAAGCCTTTGAAAAGTGGCAGGCGAGTTATGGAGACCGAAGGGCATTCTTTTGAAATGAAATAGACCTCGACCTGGAACCGTGAAAGCCGTTTTGTCTTGTGAAGACTTTTTGACCGGAATTTGCCAAAACGCGGATTTTATGTCCAGTGATGTCAGATAGCGTGCGTCTTTCAACTGATCCAGGATACTATTTATATAAGGTAGCGGGTATGCGTCGCGTTTCGTTACCGAGTTTAATTTCCGATAATCTACAACAAATCTATAGCTATTGTCCTGTTTTCGAACTAAAATTATCGGGCTCGCCCATGCACTTTTAGAAGGTTCAATTATACCCTCTTTCAACATATTATCTAGCTCAGTGTTAATCTGTTCTTGTACTTTGGGAGACACCGGGTAATAGCGCTGCTTTATCGGTTCAGAATCAGTTAATATCTCGTGTTCAACTATCGTAGTACAGCCTAGATTTGTTTTCATTTTTTTAAAGAATTGTGAAGTTAATTTATTGAGCTTTACTTTCTGTTCGGGACTTAAATTTTCATCATTAACAATGCCGGGTTTTGAATTTATTTCGTCGATATGAATCCCCATGGTGTATTCGCCGCGACAAATATCAACTGTCAAACTCATTGAATTCCAAAAATCTACCCCTAAAATTAAATCTTGACTTACCGACGGAACGATCAAAAATTCAATTAACTTAGTTTTATTATTTAACGTAACTGGAACATTTATGCTACCCAAACATTTACATCTAATACCATTAGCTACCGTGCATATTATGTTTTTATTTTCGTTTAAATTAATATCTAATTTACGTAACACACACCAAATTTTTTCCCCTATGATAGATGCATTCGCCCCTGAATCCAACAGTCCTCTAAACTTATTCCCAAAAATTTCTATAGTAACAAAGGGTCTATTATCGCCATAAACATTAGACAACGCATAATCTATTTCTGATTTTGCGGTATTAATTTTTATAAATTCCAACCAGGACTGCCAATCAATTTTTTGTTGAACCTTATTTAGGAAGTTCGCTCTCCGGTTCGAAAAGAGGAGCTTCGGTTCCCGTTTCCCGAAGAAAATTTGTTACAATTAGTACAAGTTTTGGTCGTAAAATTCGGTAACCCACATTTATAACAAAATTTATTACGCGGATTTCTGCAATCTTTATATAAATGACCGATGCGTTTACAATTCCAACATTGAGTTAGCGGTGCGCGTGAGGTTGTGCGGATTTCGGACGTATTTACATGAGGTATTCGTGTGCGACTTTGATAACCGAGATCGGGTTCAAGTAGATTTCGCTTGTTTAAAGGCGGGGGATGAAATTTGTCAGCCATTTGTCGAGTCACTTCTAGTTTTTTACAGGTTTCTCGTAACTCATCCACGGTGCGTATTTCGTGTAACGCAATTGCATGTATATAATACGGTGAAATATTCCGTCGCAGCACTTGTAATTTCTGATCTTCAGTCGGCTTTGTTGGTAACCGAGTAAATAAATTAATCATGCACGCAAAATAATTACCGATAGACTCATCTCGGCCTTGAGACCGCTCTCTAATTTCCTCCCACAACTCTACTTCGTAGTCCGAAGGTTCATATTCACCGCGCAATTGAGTCACAAAATCATTCCAGGATTTTATCGTATGTCTTATGGACCTATACCATATTTGAGCTCTTCCTCTTAATAATTCTACTGCGCAATTACATAACTCTTCTTTACTAATATTTCGCGAAATGCTATAATCTTGTACTAGTTCGAGAAATGCATTGACGCTCAAACCACCTTCACCACTAAAAGAAATGTTCCATTGGCTTACGGGAATTTGTTTCCTATATGACCCCCCAAGATTTGTAGCCGTTTCACCGACATCCGTTTTGGTTTCGACATTGTCCCTGTTATCGACTTGGTCTATAAATTGTTGTTCAAATTCACGAATTTCTTTTATAAGTTGCTGTACCGACTCTTTTAATTCCGCGGCCTCCGTTTTTATACGAAATACTCTACTTGTTAAATGGGATAATTTTGCAGAAATCTTCTTGAAATTTCCCTCGGACGGAGATTGTGAATATTCTGCCGCTAACGCTTTGATATCAAATAATTTATCGGCACAAATATCTACCTCGTCTGAAGGGTCACGAGCAGTCGTACTATTGTCGATTAGGGTTCCGATTTCTTCGCCTTTTATTTTACGATTTAGTACTTGACGCATGGTTGGTATCGTGAGTACGTTCGTATTTTCTACTCCTCGCACGGATAATTCGTATTCCAGCTCGTCCCTACTTAGTCGATTAACTTCCATGCTAAACTCGCTCCGAGTACCGTTATATCGCAAAAAGGTTTTTACAATACCTAACTTAATGTTTGTTTTTTTTTTTTTTTTAAGAATCGGAAGAACTGATGTTAATCTCCGATACTAAGTACAAATATTTAGATTCAAGTGTTTGTCCGAGATAATAATTTTTCTAATTAACTAATAAATTTTCGAGACCTTATGATTTGAAATTATGTTTTTGGAAAAGAGGGCCCCACGTTGGGCGCCAAAATTTGAAACACTTTTCTATATGAGTGTACCAAATATGGCTCAATCATAAAATATACTTACGCCACGACAACCGACTTACACAGTGGAGAGGGGGTACGCAAATCAAGTACCAATTTGTGGGTTCACTTGGAGAAAGTATTATACTTACGGTGTTGCACAATTCAAAGTACCTGCAAGTGGAATAACGGGGCGCCACTCGGTTTTGGATAGGGTTAAAACCGAGAAAAGAGATCGGGTGTAAGTAAGGTTATGGAGGGATAATCGAAATGAAGCTCGTAAGCCCAATTTGACAATGCGTTATAATTTTAACTCATAGGTCGATATACATATCTGATGGCAGCGTGACATGCGAACATACTTGTATCCATATATGGTTCTTAAATCTAGTTATTGTAGGTATAACAACTATCTGAATTTGTTTTCAGAGATTGAGAACATTTAACAGGTGAGAAACAAAAATAAAATCGAGAATATTCTCAACACAACGAGCATAAACTCTACCCATACACATGGGCGGCGGTACAAGAATTTCAATATTATCCTAATTTCGTTATTCTAGATACACGACCGAATTCGGGGTAACTTCACAGTTTATGTACACTAATGTAGGGGTGCAGTGCGTGAAGTGCACTAGCGTTGGGGAAAAGACAGTTATATTAAGCACCACGTGAAGTAAGCTGGCAAATCGAAGTGGAATTGGTACTTAGCTGAATCGGAGAGTAGGTGATCGTCGAAGAGGTCGATGGAAAGGTGGTTGTTACCCACCAGCAATAACTGGAAGGCTCGCACATACGTTGTGGAGCGATGGCTCGTGGAAGGCGTCGGCAACTTCCTGAACGAAGTCCAAAACTCGGGCGTGGGGCACACACTACACACTAAATCTGCCTCTAGGGCTTTATGATGGAGTCACGATACTTCACAATGGATGATCGATAAATAAATTGATCTCCAGTCACATAAAAAAGGTGCACTACCCGACACTGGAGGCAAAATCACCTGTACATCGGACGCACTCAGAATTCTCTCGCCTTCTGACTGGTATTTCTTTCTACCTCGCAGGTACTTATTTCTTAAATTTAATTAACAATAAATAAATAATGGTATGTCCGAGACATGCTGCCATCAGTTTTTAACTTAGCAACTACCTATCATTTGAAAACCGCGACTCGAAAACAGGATATGGGATATGGATAAAAGCGGGAAGTTCATTGAGGAGCTATACAGATATTTTGAATTGTTACAACATATATTTTAATTTGCGATAATAACTCAAAACAATCAATAGCGCCTTATATAAAAAAATATAAAATATAACAAAAGTTCTTAATCAAAACCTCTACTTGAATAATGAATGGCCTTGTGAATAGAAATAAATGAATTTGAAAAATTTTCTTTGTACCGGTTTAACTGAATTAATTTGACTAAGGCAAATGGGGTATGTACTACCACATAATACTCGCATATTCTAATCTGGATTTGTATAGTTTATATAAAGATAAAATTACTGGGTTTCAGTCAATAAAAACCACTATGTTTACTATATACTTACTTCTCCATATAGTTCTAAAGTGAGCAGATTATTTGATTCAGTCAGCAATTATTTTTTTTTACGAGCAGACTAATTTTTTGTTATAATTTATGTTAAAGAGTGCTAACATAATTTATCAGTATCGTATCAGTATTTAAAATAAAAATTATTTTATTTAGGTACACATCCTGAAGTTGATCCCGGATGAGATCAAAATGTAGTAAACATAATCACTGTTATTGACTGAAAATCAGTAATTTCCTTTTCATATATAAAGAATGTTTGAAATATGAGAATTATGCTCAATAAGCGTGGTAAGTGTAAGGAATTGTGATGCAATTTCTTGGACTGTAACTTCAGAACTAAGGTATGGACATTTTTTAAAAGAGTACCTACATACATTTTGAACTAAATTCATATCGGACTCACTTTTGTTACAAGGCGGTAAAAATGTTTAATAATAAAATTTCCTGTTTAAGGGATGACATTTAAAAATTTAAAGATTATACAATATTTTCGTGGCCAAATTCGAATTCTTCGGACATTTTTACATATGTGTATCAAGTTTCAAAGTTTTTTGTGAGTTGATATAGTTTTAGGAAAAGAAGGTATGAAAAATGAGCTAAACTGAATAAAGTAGCAATATATCTTGAGGGGTACTGATGGAAATTTTAACCCCTAGTTACAAAACTAAGGGTTTGACACATGTCTACTAGGCAGAGATTGATTCTACATACTTCTTTGCATACATAAAAATTCATGGAGTTCATATTTGTTATGAAGCAACAAAAAAAATTATAGAAAAACGAACTTATTTGTTTGTGTGTGTTTTGAGGGACGCTCTGTCAAATATGAAAAAGCTCCCAACGTTTAAATATCGGTGTAGTTCCAAAAGCTTTATTTAATTTAGATTTTTGGCCAGATTTAAACTTAGCACACGGGAATATTAGTAGTACCAAATTTTATAAAATTCTGATAACTGGTTCAAAAGTTACGTACTTATAAAGTTGAACAATTTGCAGTTGAAGCATCGCAGGGTGGATTTTTGTCCAACTTTGAAGCTTTGTAACTCAAGAACGGGTTCAGATATCGGGATGCAATTTGAACAGGGTATTGTTAAGACCTTTGGCTATTGATTGCCAATTGACCTGACAATTAATTAAATCAGGACTATTCAAAATGTTGGGGTAAAATAAAAGTGGTGTTACTCTAGAACAGTTTAGGATACCGGGTAAAATATGGTATTTAGTCTTTTAAAACTTTGAAGATTAATGGCTGTAGTAATTAATCATATGTAATACCACGAGTATCTAGAATTTTAGTAGAAATTTTTATTATTGTCATTGTTAAGCAAGAGTGAGTTAGGCAAAATATATACAGAGTAGCCCAATGAAAATTATCACCGCAATTTTTGGCCACTTAACATCAATTTTCCAAAAAACGCTCGAACACGTCAATTTTAAAATAATGGGGGACAACTGAATGGATTAATATCAATAGCATAACTATAACCCAAAAATGGTGGTGGACTACACCTCAAAAAATTTAAATGGAAAAGGGTGTCAAACATGAAACAGTTCGAAAGGCCTTTCAATTCTCTTTTCAATAGTTTTTTACTTCCTTGTACGAAGTAAAGGAAGTATTGTAATCGCGAAAATTTTCGAATTTCAGATTTCAACGGAAATACACGTTTTGACTATCCCTGAATCCATATTGACTAGTTTCGGCGTGACGTTTGTATGTACGTACGTATGTATGTATCTCGCATAACTCAAAAATGACTGGCCGGAAAATTTTGAAATTTTTTATATGGGGCTGCTATAACATCTAGATGTGCACCTCGCATTTGTGTTGCAATCGGCAGCGCCAGAAGGGCACTTTGCTCGTAGTGTTTTTTTTAATTTTTTTCTCGTATCTCAAAAACTAACTAACTAACTCCAATCGGCCTTTCTAAAAAGGCAGAATAATTTTGGCAAAATATTAATAAAATTAATAATTTAGTTGACTTTTAATCGTTTTAGGAAACATTTAATTTGTTAAATTCACATCAGATTTTTTATTTTTCAAATCCGATTTCCAAAGAATTGTTTAATTTTCTTCTGACAAGATAGATAGGTAGGTAGAATGTTTTATTTTGCCCAGGGGGGCTCTGAAACTTATAAGAACTTTTGATTATTTGACAAATAGGAGTAAAATTTGATGTGTACATTTAGTTAATTAATTGAAATAATGGTAAACAATTATTTGCACCAGTGGTACCAAAAATGTGGCTTATTTTTTAAATTTACAATGTATGAAAATCCTGAAAATCTGAAAGATAATAATGTCAAATATTGCATCTAGTTGTACATTTTTTTGTTTTCGCGTAAAATGTGATATGATTGATGTACGATGATGGAATGCGATGTGAATATGATGCACTTCGTTGATGGCTTACCTGTCGCATGATATACCTGTCAGGGTAAATACGCTGGCTGCAACAGTGACAGTCGCGATGAAATTGCTGATTTTACAATACGTCTCTCCAAACTGCCAATCTCTGAAACAACCAATCATCTTGTTATTGTGTACAGAGGCTGTAATTACAGAATGCCTCGCTTGCATTGTTTCATTTTTACAAAAGAAATTGAAGCACGCGTTATGCGCAACAATAATTCCAAATTTTAAATAAGAAGATGGTAACAATAAAGGACCACGTTGTCTAAATAAGTAAATAATTTAAAGCTAAACAGTGGTATTCTACAGTCACTGTTAAACTTACTTAGAGACGATCTCTAGCTAGAGGTGACTGTTAGTTTTTATAGGTGATGTAATTCTACTATTACAGAATAATGTTAGCACTAACAGCGGTAAAATTTGACTGTAGAATACGTTTTTCTTACAGATCACTTCTAACTTCAGTTAGAGACGATCTCTAAATTTAACAGTGACAGTACAATACCACTGGAAGTCTTTAATAATTTATCCTTTTCAATACAATTCTATGCTTCATAAAGTTACAAAATCAACAATAAATATCAGGATTGATTAAATTAGTGATTTAAATTAGATTTAATAATAATAATAATAAAAATAATAATAATAACTTTATTAACTGAGAGTCAGCCAGTAGTTGGAGATTATTTTGGAAGCAACCCCGGATTTTTTTCCGTACAAATAATTTTTACATGGCCTTATAGGAAATTTTACGACAGATCTAATGTTGCTGGACGCAACATTCCATCTCATTGCGAATATTCAAAAATCCACATTTTTCCAAAAAATCATAAATTTTTGTACTTAGTATTCACATTTTTTCACTTTAACTTGCTATATCTCGAAAATTATTTAGTATGTTTTTATTATTTTGCAGGAAAATGTGTCTATATGCATTATGAATGTATTTAAAATATAAAAATACAATGGCTTTGTTAAGAATATACTTAAAAAAAACTAACTGCAGATCACCTAATCATACAATGAAATGTATAATTATAAAACAATAGCGAAATAAGAACAAACAACTAGCACAGTAGAGTTATAAATTATAGATTAATAACAGCAATACAGGTCAATTACAGATGATAAAATAAGGTACACCGTAGCACGATAGCATTGTAGCATTGAAAACATGGGGAATTAATAATTGTGGAGCAAACATTGTTTTCATAGATATTTACAACGCATATGATGATACAGATCTTAAATAAATGGGAATTGCGTTATAAAACAAGGGAGTTAAATAAGAAAAAGAACCCTTAAATTTTAATTTCCTACAAGAAGTAATAATATATAAATTTTTAATGCGATGAGCATAGTTGTACTCTTTACAAATTAGTTTGTTAAGTAGGTAACTCGGTACATTAGTTTGAACTATTTTATGTAATAAACAGAGATATGCAGATTTAAGACGATCATCAACCGAAATCATTTTCTTCTGATTTTCGGTATTCAGAATTATGATCATATTTACGCCAAAAGGTAGAAAGATTCATGGACTAAGTAAGTAAGTAAGTAAGTAAAGGCAAAAAAAAGTTCTGAATTAGTGTAATTCTATTTTTATCAGTTTGCGTGAGTTTTGGAATACAAGTGCATCCACAGTAGTCAAGCAGAGACAAAATAAGGGAATTGTTAAGTCGTAATTTAAGTGACGTATTAATATCATGTCGAAACTGACATAAATGGCGTAATCTAAGCCTTCCTTCCAGAAGTTTCTTAGTTAAATGTTCTTTGAAAAAGTGAAAAGTAAATCTTTGTCAATAAGGAGACCCAATACATTTATAGAACTGCTTTATTAGATTTGGGTACCATTCAGCGTTTTGCTTGGAGTAAATAACATAGATTTTTTTTAAATCATTGATTTAAATCACTTCTTCTGCAATTGTTATTAAACATCCTAGATCTACGAAACTTTGGTGGAAAAGAGTGTGAGTAATGTGGCAATACTTTCAAGAACTATAAAATCTGTTTAACTTCGTCGGTAAAAATAATTTACTGTTATATTATTTTCAGTTTATAACGTAAAAAATTTTTGCACTACTGTGTGATTTTTTTTGTTAAACTTACTTTGAAATATGTTACAGTAATAAATAATTTCGTTGCTGTAGCCTGAAGTCGCTATAACCGATAAAAGTAAAATTTATAAATAATAAATAAATCGTTAGCGTATCTGGTCTTTCAAACAAGTGGTCACAATTTTGACATTGTAACCAATTTGTCGCTTTAAGTGATATCGTTATAAATGGATTTTAAGGTCGTTTTTCCATTATTTCCTTTATTTTTTTACTTATCTTTTACAATATGGTTTTTTTTTTTCATAATAAATGCAATTTTATGAAACACATTTTTTAAATTATACTATACCTTTAAAAAAACAAAAAGAACTGATTTAAACAAAAAAATTAATTTTTTTAAAAATCAGATTTTTATGCAAACATGATTAATATTCGTCATTTTGAAATTTAAATTTATTTCTCATGCCTTATTTCCCATTTCTGGGTAGGCCAATCGGCTAATTATTATTTATACTGAAGCGAGCTAATGACTCCAAAAGAATCTCACAACAAGAAACATTGTAAGACAGTTAAATATAATTTAAGGCAGAAAAACGTTATATTTTTTAGGGTTAGAATAAATAGTATTTAGAATCTGTATTCTCAAAAATGAAATATATTGCTTTTTATGATAAACAATTGTAATAAGTAATAATATATAATTACGTACATAGAAACAGTGGCGGAATATAAGAAATTTTATTGGAGGGGTAATATTGGAGTATCCAGGGCCGGTC
This sequence comes from Stenolophus ochropezus, assembly GCA_035578165.1. Classification (NCBI taxonomy): domain Eukaryota; kingdom Metazoa; phylum Arthropoda; class Insecta; order Coleoptera; family Carabidae; genus Stenolophus; species Stenolophus ochropezus. The sequence continues at coordinate 11,657,344 of JAQOWZ010000019.1, read as the reverse complement.
TGAGATTAGTATACGCCCAGATGCAAATTACGTCGGTGACGTTCCCTTGTCTAAATTACAGGCCGGATTCATCAAATAATAAATGTTATCAAAGTAAACGTCAAATATATTTAGGTTTTTGCTGAGACAAAAAAAATACCCCCCGACAGATTGCCCTAAAAACATTATGAACTATTGTAATCCTGCTGATAAAAGAAATACAGAAGACCTTAGATGAGGTATAACATAGAGATATGGCACACTCCTATAGCTACGTACTACTGAGCAAGAAAAAGATGTATGGTCGAGAATCGCCCAACAGTGCACACGTAGAGTTAGACGAACGAAATATTGGTCATAGTGTTAGTCACCTATCCTCATTATTTGTTTGGTTGAGTTTTCCATATAACTACTCCATTGGTCTACTGTTCTCAAACAGCTGGCTGCAAGCGATTTTAAACCTTAGATCTTTCGACAATATATTTGGGCAATGCCATATCTCTATGTTATACCTCATCTAAGCAGGAGACCAAGAAGTAAGCTGAAAAAATATAACTTTTAGGTTTTTAGCGTAAAAGCGTTTTTTTACATCCGAAATAATCCAAAAATACCTATTTTTGTGTCAAAATTTTGGTGTTTCAAAATACATAGTTCATATTGATAGATGTCGATGCGCTGATTTGAAATTTACAAACAGATTTCAATTATATTTTCGCTGACAAAGTTGCACTTCAAAAAAAGGTTTTTTATTTGTATATTGTATTTTGTATATCTTTAAGATGGATACAATCTCAATAAAACCTCTTTTTAAGTTTAACTTATATATGCACTATTGAACTACTATCGTTTATTCATATATATATATATATATATATATATATATATATATATATATATATACCGGGTGTCCCAGCTCGACCGACACATGAGAGATTTACATAGGAAATCAGTTAATTATGAATAGTATCTCCCCAGTGCAAGATATTAACTTGAAATTTTGTATGCTTATTGGGGAATATTATTTCTATGGATTATAGTTATTTCAAATATGTAATTTCGTCTGAAAGACGAGATTTATTAAATTATAAAATCTAACATTTTCGTTCAAAATCAGTCAGCCATGGAAATAAAAGAAAATATCTATGTGACAGTTCTGACAGTTAATGACATGACGTTGCAGATATTTATATTTTTATAATATTGGTATATTATTTAACAAAAAGAAACTAAATTCAACTTAAATAATATTAAAATACAGGGAATAAGAATTAAAATCAGTGATACTTCACTAAACTGTCAGATAAATATTTTCTTTTATTTCCATGGCTGTCTGATTTTGAAGGAAAATATTAGATTTTAAATTTAATAAATCTCGCCCTGCAGACGAAATTGCATATTTCAAATTAGTGTGATCCATAGAATTAATATTCTCCTATAAGTATACAAAATTTCAAGTTAATATCTTGCACTGGGGAGATACTATTCATAATTAACTAATTTCCCATGTAAAACTCCTATGTGTCGGTCGAGCTGGGACACCCGATATATATATATATATATATATATATATATATATATATATATATATATATATTAATTACTAATTTTCCAACCCTTTTTATCAATAGAAAGAGATACCATGTTTTCCTATATATTATTGAATATATCTATATACAGGGTGAGTCACCGAAATGCCCGTCTTCGATATCTCCCTTGTCCTTAGAAATACAACATAAATTTATTAACAAAAGTTATTGGTCAACTCAAGGAGCATAACGTAAAATTATTTTCACATATACAGGGTGTTGCGTTACGGCTCGGCGAAAATTGTTTGCCTTTTATTAAATGGAACACCCTGTATATTTTTATATTTTTTTAACTGTATTTCATTCCCCTATACGGACATATAAATTTTGTTTTAGTTTTCCGCGGCGTTGCCAAGTTATTCAGTTTATTCTCTAAAAAAGACCAAATAAACGCATTGCTTTATAATGACGTACTGAAGTTATTTTAATAGTAAAAATTAAGAATTTTTTTTTCTGTACAACTGGTACTACACTCTATGTTCTCACATATATTTTTTTAAATGTAATTATACAGGGTGTTCAATAAAGCGAATCAAATTTACTCAATTTCAAATGACTAAAACTCGTCATTTTCAAATGGAACACCCTATATTTTATAATTCATTTGTGCGTCTTTAAAAAAATTCTTAATTTTTACTATTAAAATAACTTCAGTACGTCATTATAAAGCAATGCGTGTATTTGGTCTTTTTTAGAGAATAAACTGAATAACTTGGCAACGCCGCGGAAAACTAAAACAAAATTTATATGTCCGTATAGGGGAATGAAATACATTTAAAAAAATATAAAAATATACAGGGTGTTCCATTTAATAAAAGGCAAACAATTTTCGCAACACCCTGTATATGTGAAAATAATTTTACGTTATGCTCCTTGAGTTGACCAATAACTTCTGTTAATAAATATATGCAGTATTTCTAACGACAAGGGAGATATCGAAGACGGGCATTTCGGTGACTCACCCTGTATATATATATATATATATATATATATATATATATATATATATATATATATAAATTAATTAAGTCATTCGTTTAAATTCTACCCTGTGTCATCGCGCATGAACCTGGCCCCTCCGAAGTACGGGCCCTAGTCATTTGTCTTACTTTATTGGTTAACCCGGCCCTGCCTGAGATGATAAGGGCGAATAAGGAGTAAAGTTTAAAGTTAGTATAATCTTCCCTAATAATTTTCTCCTTTTGTTTTTCTTTATTTTGTTAATACCTTTAATAAACTTTACATTTCCTTTAGGGTTTATGTACATATTACGACTAGAATAAACCTGCACTTCAAACAGTTTTCTGCATCATTAGTTTAAGTTTCAAGTTTTTTTACTCATCTTAATTATAAATAGTAATTAAAGAACTTTATGCGGATGAATATTTTAAATACATAATTATCAATTTTAAAGTAAAATTAATATTTTTCGACATAAATATTAAAATATTGAAGAAAGTTGGTAATCTGTGACATGAGTTTCCTTTATGTTCTTTTTTATGAACTTCGAAAATGACACAAAGTTCAAAAGTTTGAAATTACCTTTGGTTAACTTTTATAATAAAGACTATAATCTACGCACTTATGTTCCTTTCTACTACATATGGGGAACATTATACACAGCTCATTATCTAAGTATAGTAGGTGTTAACTTTCGACGAAAAAAGAAAAATATCAAATATCAATTTATTCAGCATAATATTTTTTTATGTACAATGTTTCTACAATTCATATTTTCAATGAAAAATAAATAAATAAAAGTAGTAAAAAGTATATTACAGTTTCAATTTCAAACTTTTTTTGTAGGCTTACACATATAAAACACTTTTAATAAATTAATCCTAATATCACATTGCTGAGTATTAAATTATTTAGTTCAACTTTATTCGAACAAAATTCAAAAACAAAATTTGTTAAGGAAGTCTGACAAGTAAATTCAAAAACTTTAAATTTATTCCGAGCTGTTTACACGTCTGTTGTCTGAAATATAAAATTTTTCTCACTTATTTAAGTCATTTTTATCACAAAACACCAAGTTGAAATTTATTAAGCTCTGTGATTAATTATGCTTTAATTAACGCCACAAAATTTACGCAGTATTTCTGCAAAACGATAAAAATGAACTTAAAATTAAAATTAACAAAAATTACTAAACATAATTATATTTTTTGCCTTTCTATTTTAATAGTAAGTAACTGTTTATTCTTAAAATAAATACATTATAGGGGTATTTATGACATGAGCAACTGTTGTAATACTGACAAAAATAAATATGTATTTTTCAAATTGATGTTGTATTTAGATCAGAAATTATGGAGATATAGTCTTTTTCACGAAAATGTGATCGTACGTCATAATGTTCCCTGATGCAACGTTGCCAAGTATTTGTAGGGTACATTCAAGTGTTGATGGTTGCATAGTATACCATGTGTGTATATATCATATTGTGAATTATTTACACAAAATAAATTAAATTTATTCAGCATCGCCCTCTGTATCTTCGTTTGTCACGTTCTTGTTCAAAATACCTTATTACAGAATTCACCATATTCTGTGCACAACTTCCTAAATTTTTTGCTCGATTTTTTGACATTTTTCAAAAATAATATTATTTTTTGACATTTCGAGAATGGCAACGTTGTACAGGATTACCAACCATTTATTAGTAAAAGACACTAAGTTCCGTGTATTTTAGTGGGTATATGCTAGGGATAGTAACATTGCTGTTTTGGCTACAATTTTATTACTAAGTATGACGTACGATCACATTTTCGTGAAAAAGACTATATACTATATTGTTGCACAATGTAATATTATTTTATTCACAATCCGTCACTAATATTGCGATTTCTAAGTTTTAAAAAGTTGGGTTAGTTAGTTATTGTTAATCTCATTTTCTAAGAAATTGGTATAATGTGAGTACAGCTGGGGTTGAAAAGTGAGAACTTCCCAACCCCAACTATACTCATTTCATAATTTCCAAAGTCCATGAAATCAATATTTAAGGTTAGAAATCAAACTGACAGTTCATGATGATTATCACTGTCAACTAAAGCATTGGTTTATTCATGTGAGTTTATTAATTTCATAATTTCAGATTGTACATTATATATCGAGCCAGGAAATGCTTGATTTACGACCGAGCGCTGATTTAGATAACTGGTGCCACAGACAAACACAAACAGATGAACATCCAAACTGCATATTCCGTCCAGAAAATTTGAAGTAGTTATCACAATTGAACTAGATGGCGTTAGTGCGATAACTGCAGATTACATTCACCCAGTTAAAGTATCCTGAAACTATAGACAAACGTCATTTTAAGTTTCGGTAAAATTTAACTGGGGGCATGCAATCTGCAGTTAACGCACTAGGCCATCTAGTTCAATCGTGATAACTACTTCGAATTTTGTGGACAAAATGCGCCGTTTTGCTGTTCGTATATTTGTGTTTGTCTGTGCTAGTGGGTACACGTAACACCGTAGTCAACTATAAACGCGAAGCTGGAAAGCATTCCTGCAAGATTTTTATCAATTAATAATTATTTAATTCTAACAATAATTTTTGACAGCTTCATTGTGGTTTATTTATTTACTTAGAGATATATAACAGAAAACATAAAGTTTATTTATTTTGTCAGTTCAGTTATCACAAGATTTGTTGCTTTTCCTGTAATTATACGTATTATTTTCAACATTATGTATATTTGATAGTAAATTAGAGTGTACTCCATCAGAAGTGCGTGAAGCTTATGAAAAAGAGACTGAAAGTTTTATTATCTGCACAAGTTTGATTTGTAAAAATGGCAATGACATTTAAGATGTAAGATTAACTAGCCGGGAAGAATTAAGTAAATAATGAGCCAACTTGTCAACTGTTTGGTTGGCTAAAAACGGACGTACTGCTAACCGATTGTGAGTAAAATAATATACAAACCACCAGTGCCGGATAAACCCTAAGGCGTAACCATTTACTAACATGATTTCAGCCGGTGTGTATTTATAAATCACATTTTACAAATCTATTTGATCGTTTTTCGCATTAAAACGGGTCAAAAATTACCTAAGATCAATCATGGAGCAAACTAGCTAGATGCAATTGCTTTACTATATAGTTGTTTCCTTAAAAACAACCAGTTCTTTTTTGGAAAAACTAATAACTTTAAAGAAATGTGCAAAAAATTACCAGGAAAAAAGGCCTCATTTAATACTTATTTACATTGCAAGACCGTTATACAGAAATTTACAGGTAAGCATAGAAAGGTACGGTCCCAGGCCCTGCAAACCATGGTGAAAGTTTCATTACGTCTCGGGAAATAGAAGATAACTGCGGCGCTGCGCGCCTTGATAAACTACTTTTACCCTCGACGGTAATGGAATACTTTCCACCTTGGTTAGTAATATACTATAATGTTGTGTGAACGGGCATAAACATTTATCCATTGCTTTTAGTGCATCAATTGGTTTAGAACCAGTTGTGTTTTATAACTGGAACGGTCGAGAACGTCGTTCCGGTATTTTTTTTTACGAACGGAACACGTTCCTGATATCTCTGCGCTTATATTTAAATAATGTTCAAATTTCACAACAATATTCTGTTAAAAATTGTTAGGAAACTTATCTTGCGAAATTCTGCCAATTTCCGTTTCTTCGAAAACTTTTATGCAGTTTGAAAATAAATAAACAAAATGGGCGAGATTTTATTTTCCATAAACATGAAAGTATGCGATACTTTTGTGCACATTCCACTAAAACTTTTTGCTAATCTGACAAAGGTCTGTCATGTTGAAACAATTCGTGGCGAAAAACAAACTGCGCAAAACCTTGTTAACAAATACGCCACTGCACAAACCGTTGTTTTTTAAAACTATTTACTACACACACTTCGATTTGCTGGAACTAACAAGTTTACTGGCTGAACCTGATTATTTTTATCAGCTTTGTACGCGAGCAAAACGACAGTTTTCCTGATAAATACTTCAGATTTATGTCGTAGAACAGAACAGTCCACAAAAAAAACCTGTGGATTCCTCTATAGTGGGATCCGAACCACTTGGACACAGCGATATTTTTATTTGTACTAGGTGGTGCTGAGAATTTAGTACTGCACTCAGGTCGAATTAGAGCACGTTAACCAAGTGAGCTACTGCTATCCTATTGAAAATACATATTAGAGTAAGTGAAGGTGGATTGGACCACATTTTGGAAAAATCATTATTATTCTACAATATTAAATAATATTAAAATATACATATTTATATTAACATAAAATCTAGTCTTACTTATAAATTAAATAACATAGGTATGTTCTGAGAACTATAAATAGTTATTTAATGACAAAGGATATTAATGCAAGCGATTAATATTTGAGATCATTAATCGCTTAATAACATCCGAGGTAATTACAATACTTTTCCGTCCAGCGTTTCTTGTTAAATTCCAATTTTATTCATTGATAATTTTTTTAGGTTAGGGTAAGTAACACATTTGACATTTGACTGACCTACCTTGATACGTCAAAAATCAACAAATTTGTCAATTGTTTTCAGTGAATGCGTTGAGTTTACTGAACGCTACGTAGCACAAATACTTTTTTAATTTTATTTGACAAGTATTATGGGTTCAAATTAATTTTAAATGTATGTTACGTGAATATACCTAGCTAGTAATTGTAAAAATTATATCTTTTAATTTTATCTAGCATTTTCGGCAACTATATTCCGTGTATCGAACGCACCAAAAATTGGTCATTAATAAAAATCAGGGCATTAATGGATGTTATTAATGACCAATTTTTGGTACGTTCGAGGCACGTAATATAACCTATTAATAACCGGTGGGCGGAAAAAAAAATTAATTCGCGTTTACAAAAGTCCAATTCTCAACTATATAGGTGAGACGAACCAAGTACCTAGGCTATGAGGAGCTGAATTGGTTTATAAGTGGGACTCACGACGAAAGTTAATGATCATTAACTGTTAATACTTAATTTAGTTGCCATGTGTCATATGATTATTTAGGTAAAGATCATTTCAAACTTCATAACGTAGAAAGTGCCGATGAAGTTTAAAAACCGATGATCGGAAGTGTTCGGTTGTCATCGCAGCTCAAATGACAGTTGGGGTTGTTGATGTTGAAGTTAATGTTGATATTTAGTTAAATTATTCTTATTTGGGTTGACGATTGTCAATGAAGTATAGTGGTATATATAATACTCTAAATTTAGAAACTACTTCGGTGTCTTTAATGGCTCTTTATCTTATTTTTTGTCAAAGGTACATTGCATTTGCGTATGTGCAAGAAATTTCAAGTAATGCCCGTGTGTCTGTATATTTTTTTAATGAACAGTAACTTTAATTGAGATTTTACTTAATGATCATTATTTATACAGTGTGTCCCTGACAAAATGTTGGCATTTTTCATATGTGGTACATCCATTGTACAAACAGCGATCATAAATTACATACTTTATCCAATGATCCTTCTTTTTTTTTTTAATAATCTTCCTTGCATCCCGCATATTCGTTTTCAGAATGTTCGGCTTTTTCATTATCATCACCCTCTGATTAACCATTTAACAACAGTTCCTCAGAAATCGTGGAAAAGCAACTAGATCGTCTACCTTTCTGTGTACGATTTTTTTTTTCTTCTATTTACCAATTACAGTGATCAATTAAAATCCTCTAAACTATCACTCCTGAACATAGATAGTCCTCAGAACAGAAGTTAAATGGATCACTAAATTACTTATGACTGTTTATAGATAAAACCACATATTTAGATTACGTTAAGTCTTAAAGTACATGTTTACAAAAAGATTTGGGCAAAACATTTTGAAAGGAATTAATTTACAATTCACAAATCAGTAAAAAAATTCAGATTATTTACAATTTCAATTCATTTTTCAAGTGAATCAATTCACAATTCAAAATGGATTTTGATTTAGGTACGTAAATACAAATGACAAGCTTTTTTGTGAATTAAAAAACTTAACTTAATTATTGAATCATCATGAAATGTATTTTGATTGATTAAGTTAATAATTTTTGAAACACAAAAAGCCATACTAAATTGTTCCTTTTTCACTCTTTTTAAATTACTTACAAAATGTGACGACATATTCAAAAATCCTTTCAAAATTGTTTTTTTTTGCACATAATGGACACGTGACAATAACTTTTTCATTCTCGGGATTTGCATTTAATAATAACAGTGATAATTATATTTGAACTAATTAAACTACAAAACTAATACATAATGAAAGTTATGTAGTATAAATAAATATTATATCTTCTAAAATTTATGTAAATCGTATCTGTGTATCTCACTGAAAATATACCATAAACAAAGCAATAACGAGAATATAGCGGCTACTTTAGTTTAATAGAAGAGAGAGGAAAGTGAGTTTATGTAGAAAGATAATATTTGGTAAACTATGTGTGTTGTGTAGTTGCGGGAAATTAAGGTCAGGAAAAAGGAATTAAGCTCACGAAAAAGGAATTAAGTCAAGGAAAAGGAATTAAAACCATTAAAAAGAATTAAACTGCAGTTTAATCAGTAACACACTTCACAAGCCCAAATCAATTTGCTTGAAAGGACTTAAATAGTAAGCCTAATTTGAAATCTTTTGAAAAATAAATTCACGTGAATTAATTTAAAAACAAATTATTTAGATCAATTTACATTTCCTTTGGAATGAAATTATGCCTAGCTTTGTTTATAAAGTATGTACATAAATAATTTGTTTAAACCTAATGAAGTAATAATTTACTAATTGTGTATATAAGTTACAAAAAAAATTAACAATTTTTAAAGTAAATCTTGAATTTTTCAATGTTGATTGCATTAATTTTCAATCGCTTACTTATACTGTTTTTAAACAACAAAATTAACATACCTTGTGAGATGTATCACTCTAAACCATTTATAAAACCAAATGTTCATCTTCTACCAGTTCAACTCTCCCCCACTTTTTTTACCCTAATATTTCTTTCATCGGATTCTTTTCAGTTCTGAACTAATTAATTTCACTATGGTAGACAGCTAAGGGCTCTAATAAATTAAAGAAGGGTCTGTAGATTAGACAACTCGTCAAGTGCGCAAACGCTCTCCGATATTGTTAGTACATAAATAAGTAATTCCTTGAAAAAATTTTAGAATCCCAAAATGAGTTACAATGAAAGATAGGCTTTAATAATCCATCCATAAAGTACATAAGCTCTTTTAGATGTTCAACACATCCATCATCAGTTCTATAACAACATTAGTTTAAATTGAATAACAATTTTTAAGAACTTTTGAATGAAAATTTACAATTTGAAAGCATAGAAGATTATAAATAGAAGCAATGAACAACTACTACAACAATAAGTTCTCAATCATCTCAACTCTTACATGACATTACATGATAGATAAGCTGTTGTATTTCATAAATTTATGACGTATAAGTCACACCATTTATCGATAAAAATAAATAAATAATTAATATTAAGAATAATTTTCTCACCTGCGCACCATGTAGATGAAGTTAAAAAGACAATTGAGTACAGACATCAACAAATCGGCGATGCTGAGGTTCACCAGGAAATAGTTTGTAACGCTCCTCATCCTTCGATGAGCTGGAACATCAAAAGTTTTTTATTTCCCTGAACGAACCAAAAACTGGCAGCATTTTCCCTTTGCAAACATGAAGAGCATATTATGTTTTTTAGCTTTGCAGTGGATTCAGTTAGGAATTTGTTTGTATTTCGTAAAATGTCAATAAAAATCCATTAGGTTTCAACATTTGAAATTTCAATTCTGGATTCCCTTTCTCTGGTTTTTATTACTAACGTATAATATATAATATAAAAGGTTCTTTCGCAATAGATGTAATGCACAACACTAACATAAAAGAAACGTAATTCGTAAAGTTTGAATATCGATATACGATATACGGAAGTGCACACAATGACTTCATATTAAGTTTGCGTTTATGTCTAAAGGTAATGCATTCGTAAAGTTGAATTCGATTTAACTTTATGTTTGTTATGTGTAAAAACTACTGACGTTTGAAAGTTGAAGTGTGGTAGTACGAGTTTAGGTTGTCAAAAGAAATTTTAAAATAATAAGTGTGATAATCAACAACAAGTATGTAATTATTTTACGATTAACTTAGTTTCAGTTCAATACAAAAAAGAAATAAAGTAAATTAAGTTGTAATTTATTTATTTTAAAGGTTTTTGTTATGTTTACGACTAATGTGAACATTGCATTTCAAAACTACTTGTGCCAATGTTACATTTTAAGCTTGTTTTGCTCTTACGTCCATTGTGAACAAACACGCAGAAACCAGATTTTAAGAAATTATCTTTTTTGTACTATATTGCCTTTTTTTGGTTTTATATACCACTTTGATTTTAATTTTTGCCTTTCTTGTTCTTTTCTGATGAATCAGATGAAAAAGACAAAAATATTTAATAATAAATTTAGAAGTTAACCTGGAGTATATTGTGACAAATTTTGAAATATTAATAAAATCTATTGAAAAATTATAACAGTAGAAACATCTTTGACTAGAGCCGTACAAATAATTAAAAATTTACAAATTTCTTTATAACTATAAAACTGGTTGAAACTATAAACGATTTTAAAAATGAACTATTCTGTAGTAAATGTAAAATAATTTCAGAATTATTGACTAGTCTATCTAACAAAATTCTATACCAATTTGGAAAAAAATTTCAGTTATAAATTCTTTATATCGTGTAGGCGTCACAATTTATATCTAAAGATCTTATTGTTGTTGTAATAGTAATAAATAATAAAGAGTAATTAAATTATCGCACTCGTATAGCCCTTTTCCGTGTATAATTTTTTTCAGTAAGTATTGTAATCGCGAAAAATTTCGATTTTCAGGTTCCAACGGAAATATCCAATACGAATGTACGTACGTACGTATATAAGTCGTATAACTCCAAAATGATTAGCCGTAGAATGTTGAAATTTTATATATGAGACTGCTATAATATCTTGTGCATTTTTTTTTTGCAATCGGCATTGCCAAAAGAGCACTTTGCTCATAGGGTTTCATTGAATTTTTTGTGTAACTCAAAAACGATTACCTGAAGAATGTTAAAATTTTGTTTATAGAATTGTTATACAGCTCCATTTTCGGTTTCAATAGACCTTTTAAAAAGGTTCTTGTAACAGAAGCTTACTCAAAATAGAAATTTAGTTTGCTTTTATTTTTTTTTTTATTTTGATCATTATAAAAAAATTTGCCCCCCAAGCAATTCTTTTTAGCCGTAGTAAATAAGTTTAAATGAAGTACAGTAAATACTTATTTATAAATAGTAATAAAAATTAAATAAAAAATCAGTTTTGAGATAGTTTTGTAATAGTAATATTATAAAAAAATTAAACTAAAAGTTATTTTATATGTATTCTGTTTTATCCTGAATACATTCACTTTTTGTCTCTTTCAATTTGTATGGAAAAATCGTTATCAACATGTAATTTCAGGCTATTTGCAAAAAATCTAAAAAAACTTTAATAATATTCTCATATGGATTTCGTATTCATGTTGAATCAGTATGAAAGTTTTTCTATTTGAAATAAAACTCTATGGACAATAACAATTTCATTCTTCTATTCAATTTCAAATTGCTAGTCATTTTGCAGCCGTGGTTATAAATTTTTGTAATAAATTTCAGGAATTTAAGGTAAAAATTTGTATGACATTTTTGTAATAATCGTTCGGTCCCCGAAGTAATTTCAAAAATTTATTTCTCCTGTTAAAATTACCCTCGCGGTTAGTCTTTCGTTCATATCTTTCGCGAAGTATTTGGGAATGTACCCGTATATCACGGGGAAAATCGAAACCTATTGGAGGAAATTCACCACTGAGTCTGCACTTTGTATTCCCTATAGATTAAGCTAGATAAATGAGGAAAATGTTACAAAATAATTATTAACAGAGACCATTATTTTCTTTTTTAACTACTAGCCTAGACATGCACTATTATTAACCTTTATTTGAAATGAGAAATTGTATTTCACTACTGCTTACGTGGTAATTAAGGTCACGTAGGTTAATAAGAATTTATTATTAACCATGGTCCATAATGAAAACTGTCACTTTTAAAAGAAAATCAAATCTCCAAATTAAAATATTGTTTGAATCTTTTAACTCAAAAAATGTGTAAAGAATGAACTCCATTTAAATTTTCCATTTAATAAAATAAGTAAATCTAATAAAACCAAATTAAAAATAAAAAGTGAGGTTAACAAACTGAAACATCAAATATAAAAACAAAAACAGCCCACTTTATTTTTGTGAATATTACGAAACTAGTAAATATACATGTCAAAATCTTTGTTAATGTGTATAGATTTTTTATAATTAGGATTGGGATTTAAATGTTATCAGTAAAAAAATAATATATATACCACTGTTGAAAAGACTATTATTGACCATTGCCTTATGTCCCTCGGTTGCATCGCACCTCGGGACACAACTTGGCGCTAGGTCAATAATGATAGTCTTTTCAACCTTGGTGTATAATATAATATTATTATTATTGGTCTGATTGCAGGGTATAGGAATTATTAATAGTTATTTAACATACAAGCATTATTATTATATTGTATCGATCCCAAGGTCGCCTCGCGGACGATAGCCGCTAGCAGACTTATGGAAACCTGTTCGCAACGCTTTTATTATTACGTCGTCTCGAGGGTGCGAGAACATTCTCGAACTTAATTGATCTACTATTTAAGCCAGAGCAGATGAGATCGCGAGGACAGTCTGATATTAAAACTTGTAGTGAACATGAATAGTTGGTGATATACATAAATACTTGGTGATATAAATATCTTGTAAATAAATAGTGCGTAGTGTTAAATGTTTAAATAAATAATCTTAGTTTTTATGTTTTTATTAATAACTGTTATTCTTAAATTAGTGTTTATATTTGTTTATTTATAGTGTTAGTTATTTTTATTATCTTTTTTTATTCATATTTCGTTTATTAAACTTAGTTAAATAAATATTTGTGTTTCAATTATTTTTACACTTCACCTAAATAAATAAACGTTTCAATATTATACTCGCGGTATTAACGCGCTTGCTCGTTACACATTCATTTTAACTGTGAGTGTAATACGACTGTTTATTGAATTTTATCCTTATAAGTTTTATAAATGAAGACAGAAGTTTGAAATGTCACTAATCGCCTACGGTTATTTAGTTGCTGGGTGTGATTTTTTATTTGTGCGTTGCCGTGGGAAGAATTGTTTACAGGATAAAAAATTTGAACAAATGGAGAATGACCGTCACAGTGAATTGTGTACCTACATTTTTTTTTACAGTTTTTTATAGTGTATGAGTGGGTAGAAAGTGAAAAGAGGAGATGAATAAACAAATATAAAATGCTCAGTTTTTGTTGAATTTTTCAATATAGTCACCGCAAACCTATATAGGTGTGACGTCATTCGATCGTCATTTGAATATTCGTATGAACAAAGATTTTATTTTAATTATTATTAAACTTAAAAGTAAAAGAAGTAAAATTTTATTTAAAAATCTATAAAATAGGATATAAAAATTAAACAATGTAAAACAAAATAAATAACAAAACTGTCACATTGACATAAGTTTAAAAAATTAAAAAATATTTGAAATTAACTGCTGACACGAGCTGTTAATAATATTTCTCAGCATTTAACTAAAATTTATAAAAATTAGTATATTTTAGGTATAAATATTGATTGCTACTATTAATTAAACATAATAGGTAGAATTCTAAAAACATATAAGCCCCGCATCTTAGACGGCGATGAGTATATCTATATTTAATATTTTTTAAATTTATTTTGATTGATATATATATGACATTTGTAAACTGATAATGACATATTTTTTTCTGTTAAAAAATGATAATCTCTTTATTCTAATAACAATGCATAAGTATAAGTAGGCAATTTTTTCACAGTTGTTATGTTACTTTGACACCGTGCGCGGAGTCCTGGGAAAACGCTTTTTCACGGTGATGGAAAACATTTCTTTACTCAATTTATATGGATAAATAAAAATATTAAAATTAATGATGCAAATTAGTTGTAGAAAAAATATTGTTTGTATTTTGTGCGCGAAATGTCTTTAGTGCGTTTGATTGACTTTTTGACTCGGCAAACCCCGGCAAAAAAGTGACATCTCTCGCGCTAAAAACACAAACTTCGAGCCCTTAATACAAAAATAACTATTTTATCTGAAACAACAAGTTTAATGATCTGTAACCTAATAAATATGCCTGATTTTATAAGGCATTTTTTTTTATTTATTTAAATCTTTATTTAGAACAAGTTAGGAAAAAACAAACAAGCGGATGTGATTAATAAAATAAAGTGCGAAAAATAACTCCCATTGGAGTTCTTTCAGCTTTTTGCTGTTATTACTTCATAATTTATGTATATGAGAAATCTAGAGGTTTAGTTCTTTTCAATATTCTTATTTCTGAGGAATTATCTAATAAATTTAGTGCTGACCTATTAACATGGTTATGTAAGCGATTTTCATATCAAGTAAAGTTTGTTTCTATTAGTCCCTAAATATAATTTTTAAATCAGAATATATTGATTCATTTGTGACATACCACGGAGCATTGACAATTTAGTCGTAGGTGTATAAATTGGCGTGTGGTATGACATTTGAATTTGTGTGGGAGAACAAATGGCAGATTTGGCAAAAGTTGATGATATATGACTTGTAGAAGATGTAGTTATTACACTTTCGGTCGATTGTACCGCCGTACCTTAAATTATTTCTTAAGTAAATCATGATTAAATTAAGCCAAGTTCAAATTTTATGTTTGTTGGTGCACAGTATTTCCCCACTTAAGCGGAGTTTTACAAAACGCAGTATAAGAACTAGTTAATTCAGGAACTTTCACGTTTTCTGGGTTAAGTTTTAATAATATTTCAAATGACAGTTAATGACATTTCTACATTTTAGGAAAATGAATAGCGAACAAATAATAAATTTCTGAGATTTATTTCAATATAATTATGGCGTAAAAAAAAAAATGCTCAGAAATGCAAATAATTTAGAAAAAAGTGATTTTTTGAATTTACTAAATAATTACAGACATGTAAGTGAACGTAAAAAAAAAGATCTGGATACTTTGTAAGATAAAGAGAAATCATGGAAAAGAATAGAAAACAAATTTAAATTTTGTGCATCAAATAACGTATATGGAAATGTAGAATCGCTAATAATATACTAGGAAAATTCGAATTCACTGGAATTATGATAATAATCTGCTCTAATATTAGTTCTTCTCAGACTGTCGCAACGCGTAAACAATTATATCTAACACATTCAAATCGTTGTCATCATCATATATATCATCGAATAACATTTTATTGTTATCTTCAAATGATGCAGAAGACAAACTTTCAATATTATTTTATAAATCTAAACACACTTTTCGTTAAGCCGTCGCTAAATCACGATTTGGATGTCTAAATTTAAACCAAATTTAACACATTTAAACTCACTTATGGAGCAGGGCAAGAATTTTAAACTACAATTAGAGTAAAGCCTGGTTTAAATATTTAAGCAAAGGCACCAACCGAGCATGAGGGTTTCTCTAAACATAGCATTTGTTTCAGCACTTGTTTCCGGCATATCTAATGTTCCGAGGCCAGTTTTAGTTAATTTAATCACTTATAGTTCAATGGTGTTAAAGACTAATATTACACAATTATGTTGAAGTTCATTTAAATAGCTATTTTGTAACTAGTTGGAAAGATACACCAAATTGCATTTCTAACGTGTTTCATACATTTTTTTTTCTAATTTTGATACAATTCTTTATTTTTTTTTCTTAGTTTTGACATATAATCTAAAAAACTTATTATAGTTTAAATAACAATTAACTTTTCATTACTCAGTGTTCAAAATTTTTTATTTCCTGATTATGAAAAGGTTCGAAAACTTAAATTTGTTATATTTGTTTCATAATCGTTGTTTATAGTTGTTAAGAAACAAAAAATTCATCCCCTTCAATTCCATCATCCATTTTCATTAGAACAAATTGCAAAATAACGAGTCACATAATACCGTAGACAGCAAACGTAAACCAATATCTATGAAATAAGTCACATCAAAATAGTATATTGTGCACACAGACTCACTTTTACTCTGGATAACATTTTATCTTCAAACGTAGATATTTTAAAAAATAATTTACTTATTCATCTGACAAATCTGTCAGTTATTGATGGTTTTAGTAATTTTATTCTTAAGTTATCTAGTTTTATACTGACATTTTGGGCGATATTGTAGATGTCTAATGTATAATTTATTTTTTTATTCGCTGATTCTACATATTTCCTATGAATATTTATTTATTTTATTTCTATTCCAACGGGGTAGAAATTAAATTTCTATCTTGCTAATCACGTCATATAAAATACCACTTTCATGACGTTTTAAGAAAAACAAAATCAAAATCAAAATGCTACTTTCCATCTCCTTTTTCCAAAATATGATACAAGTATAATAAAATATGACTTATAGACTACTATGAAAACAGACTAACCAAGTCATAGTTGTACGCACAAAAATTCATGAAGATTTAAGCAACAATTTAAATATGAAAATACATAAAAGATGTAATCGTTTGAATTTTTTAGTATAATACCATAAATCTAAATAAATTTTATTCTGCGGTTTAAAAGTAAAGAAATTAATTTTCTCCCAAATTGAATTAATTATCTTTTCTTTATGTTAATCTTTATCTCTTTGTTATTCCTGAAATCTTTTTTGAAAATATCTGAAATCTACAGGCCATTATTTTCCTCATAAAATATTACGAGAAAAATATGTTCATTACGAAACTTGCATCGTGAAATTACTTTCAGGAAAATAGAATGTAATATATTCTCAGTATGTAGTACACAAGACAGATGGGACTATTTATTCTCTTTCAATCACAACACCAGCGAGCTGCATCTGTTTTCTGTCGAGTTATTAGGTGTATGTTTCGCAGAGATGTCGGTTCAAGACACATAAATTTACTATGACAGAAATTGCATTATGTGTAGATGTTTGCAAGACGTGTATTCGACAAAGAAAATATTTTATCCACAACTGTCAAGTAATATACCTAGAATTCAATCGTTTTTTATCAATTAATGACCTTTGTTACTGTTGCTAATTGAATAATATTGACAGTTCGATGGCATAATATTATTCAGTCGGTATATCAAATTTAAATCTTACCTGGCAATAGAGTAGAAACCAAATTACTATTAAGTAAGTTTTTCTACATAAAAAGCCAAAGTTACATCAATTTTGTCATTTTTTATAATTTCCTTTTCTATATAAGCTTAAACTATAGCTAAATAACACTAGAAATAATTGTCTTGCGTTAAGTATGCTGTGAAACAGTGTCGCGAGCTATTGTTACTTACTGTCAAAGTGTGATGACATATTTGGTTATAATAATAGTATATTATTTAACAAGCATAATATGTAGGCTATATTACACGAGGATGTAATTAAAAATACGAGCGATAGCGAGTATTTTTAATCATCCGCGTGTAATGTAGCCATATTATGCGAGTCAAATACTATACTTTATCTACAACTATCAGGCATATAAAAAATCTGATATTATTTGTTAAATATTCAGTTAGGTGTGAGTAGTTCATATATAGCTTAACAGATGGCGCCACAGTAGCACTTAAATGTCAAAATAACTTTTCAAATTGTATTTATTATACTTTTATAAGCATATATATTGATATTTATAATAAAAAATATGTTATTAATAAATTAACAGTTTAATAAAATATTATGTGTTAAATTATATGCCCTATTTATTACAGAAAAGTGTAGCGTGTATCATGACATTTCATATTACACTTGTGTAATATGAGTAGTATATAATATGTAGTATCACACGTATAATGTACCCATATTTCAATAGTTGTAGATAAACATATATTTTCCTGTTATAGTTGTGGATAAAGTATAATATTCTATTCGCATGTAATGGCTATTACACATTTGAATGATTTACAATACTCGCTTTCCCTCGTATTGGCAAACTTCATTCTCATGAGTAATAGCACACATTACATGCTCATTGAATAATATACTATTAATTATTTATTTTTGTCAAAAACACCATTTACTTCAATGTAATCTATAGGTAGATAGAACTACAATGATTTATTAATTATAATTAATACAAATTAAAATTTGAAAATTTGTATCCTATTAGGGTTGCTAATATTCAGGCAAATACGGTTTATGTTGTATGTTACATCTATCATCAGCTTTAATCCTAGTTTACATAACGTAATGAAAATGCTACCAAATACAAATATTATCATATTATCTGCGAAAATGAGGTTGGCATGAACCTAGGAATCTAATAATCGATCCAGGCTATGTATTCAAATTTCTCTTTATCTATACTGATAGCGCTCACTCTAATGCAAGTTCTATACCATTCTCATGTAAATACCTCCATAAAATTAAAGCCATTATCAACTTCCAAGAAAACTGCATTCATTCGTCTTCTTTATCAATTATGTCGCGTGAGCTAGTTTTTAATATAGGTTCAATTATCCTGTTTTTACGTCCTTGTACAAAGTAAAAGAAGTATTGAATTCGCGAAAAAATTCGGTTTTCAAGTTTTAAAGGAAATATCCATTTTGACCATTTCTGAATCCATTAGTTTCGGCGAGAGGTCTGTACATAAGTATCTTGCAAACTCAAAAATGAATACCAGTAAAATTTAAAAAAATATATATATATGGGACTGCCATAACATAGTTTTTCATTGCAATCGGCAGTTCTAAAACGGCATATTGTTCTTAGTGTTTTTTTTTTAATTTTTCGCATAACTCAAGCACTATTAGCAGTAAAATGTTACTTTATTTACTATAACATCTACTTATGCACTTTCGATTTCAGTTTTAAACGGCATTTTCAAAGGGAAGTTTACTTTTGGCAAAAACTTAATAAAATAGTAATTTAATTGGCTTTTAATTTTTGTAGGAAACATTTGATTTTTTTTTAATAAATTGACATTGACAGCTATTAGATTATATTCCTGAAAAATATGTAGGTACAAAATAAATGAAAATAGTATTTCTTTCTTTGCAATTTTTTGTGCGATTAAAATAAATTTGTGTAATGCAATAAGAAATAGTGATAAATATTTTAATAAAATTTTAAAAGATGATCCATGTCGTAGGGAAGTTCCAAGATATGAAACGAAAGGAAGTTGAAAAATGCCGTAGAGTGATCTCATTTATGAAATAATTTTAAATGAAGTGCAACAATAAATGTGAATAATTTAGAATATAAGGAAGTCATGTGGTGTCCAAATAATTTTATTCCTTTTAATGATGGAAATCGGGGTTATTTGAAATAAATATATCGAAAATGATTGTACTTTACTCATTTTTAATTTTCGTTATTTGATTCAAACTCAAAATGAAGATAAGTCTTTCTTTAAACATGATATATTTTTTATTACGTAAAAATGTGAATTTAACATGAATTTAAATACACATTTATAAAATGTGAATTTAACATGTATTTACATATACAGCTTGTCAGGCTATCACACATGATCTTGGTTTATTGATTCCAGGTCAAATATTATAGATTAATAGCTTGATAGATAATGCGCTTCGTTGCAGCTGCATTGTTCTGTTTATGCGAAGCTTAACGTATGGATCCGAATTTCCGAAATCTCTAATTTATATGCTGAATTTAACACCTTTGTATGACTTTTAGAATAGAACAATCACAATTCACTGGCTGAAATAGATTTATGCCTACCTTAGGTGGCTTTCATGCGAATTTACATTTTTTATTTCATTTAACCTAACAATGAAGAAATTTGACTGGATTTTTTTTTATATTAGTTGGCTTAAAATTAAATTAAATAGTATGCGCTTCAAATAATGGATAAGCAGAGCTTATCTTGCTTACTCTACCGGCGTGCAAATGACTGACACTTTTGTGGTACATTTATGTCAACAACTTCTGCAAGAATTGACAGCTTATAGTGGATTTTGCATCACTTAGACATAATGGTATTTTTGTTTGATTAATAGCTTTTTTCGCGGGGATTTGAACACTGCGTATCATAGTTTTAGCCATAGGAGTAGCCAGGATTTTTTCCAGGCGGAGAAAAATTATTAACATTTTCCCATTTTTTTAATAACCATATATATGAATAATCATAATCTTTTTCGGGCTTCCCCGAATTACTTAATAGTTTATATTTTATCTAATTATTTAATCTGGCTAATATATTTTCTTTTAGTGTATTCGTCTATTTTAGTAAGTAATTTAATATTGAATGTGCTTTGGTTCTGTAAAATGACCTTTCTCCTTTCTGTATTTTTTTATTTTAACTAGTATTATAATTACTACAATAGTCCTGTTTACGCACCCTGCTTTTATAAAAAAAATACATGTTACTTATAAATTTTATTTGCGAATACATTATAATAAAATAGAAAAATGTTTAATTATTGATATTTTAATATTAGTAATTATCAATTAAAAATTCACTATGTTCAAAAAGAGCGCTCTTTAGATCACGTAACCCGTACGACTAATGCATGCGTACAAGAGTGGTAAACAAGTAGTTGTCTTGACATGTACATCACTCAAAAATTTACCTTGTTAATTTAAGTAAAAAACAAGAAAATGCAACAAAGCACTAAATAAACAGCGTTATCAAATTCAGAATTAGGCCTGTTTCACTCATTCCAGATTTCTTTTTCTAAGCAGTGAACATGACGTCTCTAAATACTACTGTTACTCAAGAGAGTATATTTTTCGAACTTTTTTTTATGGCTATATGCAATATTTTTTCTCGACATAAAAAAATACGTATCTATAAAAAATCAGCTTAAAGAACCGTATTACTACTTCATATATTTTCGTAGGTCCATAATGAACAGTTGAATTAAGATTATTGAAAATTCAAGGAAGCCAGAATAAATGTTAAGGATGAGTACTAGAAGTATGTTTTCTTGCAATCTGTGGGTTTACTTACTTAACACTACGTTGCACCAGGCATCTATTAGTGAAATATCAAAATCACAGCTCATCTCGTATTTTACATTTTGTAAATTATAAAACAAAATTAATTTTAGTAATGCAGAAAAATATATTCTTTGTTAAAATATTAATTAAATAAAATTATAGAAACGTATAATTTCACGGGGGGAAAGCGTGCTCGTGGCCGCCCTTTCGCTACGTCTATGGCATTAGTTGTATGTTGTAGCACACTAATCAAGCGAATCATTTTTGCCTGTTTAATAATTTAATTAACGGATAATTACAATACAAAACAATTTTATGTAATCCGCAATTATCCATGTAAATCTGTGAATTTAACAGCTGCTGTGGCAAAGCTCTGAATTATTGGATATATGGAAACTATTTGAATTATTTCATAATTAAGTTTATAACAATTTTATAATTAAATGACCTATTCGAATAATTCCTGTTATGGTTTTTATCCTGTTTCTTTTATGAATGTTATATTAATAATGACCTAGTTTTTATTTATGAACTCCATTGGGATAATAGTACTCAAGCTACGCAACAGTGGCGGATCCAGGTAATATTCTCAGGGGGATAAAAATAATTGTTTATTGAATTTTAATAATAATATTATCTCCAGCAAAGATTGTGTATTTATAGACATTATTTAAACTTATTTTACTTTAAAGCAATCGTTCTTTTTCTTTAATCGTTTTTCCCTTCGGAATGGATCATCTTTCGTAAAATTTTATTAAAATGTTTAACACTATCCTTTATTGCATTACAGATTATTTTAATCACCAAAAAATTACAAAAAAAAAGATATTGCTTTCATTTATTTACTACATATATTCTGACAGTTGTCAATGTTGTCAATCACAAAAATTAAAATCCAATTAAATTATTATTGACATTAAATTTGTGTAAATAATGTGTCCTTTTAAAAAGGCCGATTGGAACCAAAAGCTAGATGCTATAGTAATTGCATAAAAAAAATTCCACCTTCTACGGCCAATTATTTTTGAGATATGCGAAAAATTAAAAAAAAACCATACGAGCCAAGTGTCTTTTTGGCACTGCCGATTGTAATAAAAAAGGGAGGTGCACTCCTATATATAAAATTTCGAAATACTACATTTTTGAGTTATGCGATCTACGAACGTACAGACATTACACCGAAACTAGTCAAAATAAATACAGGGATGGGCAAAACAGATATATCCGTTGAAACCTGAAAATCGAAATTTTTCACCATTACAATACTCTTTTTACTTTGTACAAGAAAAAAAATCATGATAAAAATTCGAATTGGAGAATAATTCGAGATCAATTTTAAATTCTTTTTTAACAGACTATTTTAAGAGTTATATAGTTTCAAAGCAATTGAAATCGTAGCTTGCATCATGCATTCATAGCGATAGGGGCCTTGATATAATAGAAACGATTAAGTACTTGAGTAGATAAAGATTAAGTTAGATACTACAACATAAATTTCGTCAGACGTTCCATCAAACTGAAGTAACAAGCTTAATGGTTCTCATAAATACTATTCCCATTATCTTAGCTTGTTTTGCCTGGCTGTTCTTAGTTTTTCCTTGCAAAAAGAATAATTTAGGGATTCTACTTTTAGGTAATTAACTTACACAACTCCTTTTACTGTGAAATTGTTTTGATAAAAATTCTGTGTGGAATCTCATTTGTTTTGAGTGTGACATTCAATTGTTCGTTCCATTTATTTCGCTGTCATCTCCATTGTTAAGAGCGGAAATATTTTTACCATAAAATTTGTGAAATTGAACATTTCTAAGATTACGTTTCAAGATGAAATGAATTTCGTTTAAAGTCAATTTAAATTAAGACAAATCAAGAAGTAATTACATTTATTTATTCAGAAGAAATTCGTGTTAATTTTATTTGGACCTTATTGAGAAAATCTAATAATGTTTAAAACTGAAACTGTAAAATTGAATTACAAGTCTAATTAATCTGCAATGTTGTTCATTACTTGGGTTTACACCCATTTCAAATTTTATCTGTAAATAAATGAAGTTCTTTAAACAAATTACATACATAAAAACATCAGGAATGTAAATATATTATTCATGGTTTTTTAATTTCATTAAAGGAAAACAGATGCCATACATAGATTGAAACAAATAATAGAAAAAACACTCGAATACAATATGATATAGAAATTTTATTTATGAATTTCCTGCAAGCATTTAACTCAATTAAAAAAAAGAAGGTCATGATAGCTCTTGAAGAACTAAATATACCGGTAAAATTAAGAAGACTAATTGTGACGACAATGAAGAAAAATAAAGTAAGTAATATATGTTATAACCACTTTTATTTAATTTAATTCCCTTATTACTTTAAGAATGTATTTACTATTTTTTTTTCTATTGTCTTACGTAAATGGTTACGGTACACTATTTTCATCTCTAACAAATAGCACAAAAAGGGGAAACAAAAGAGATCGAAATAAATAAAGGGGTCGGACAAGGAGATGCGTTATCAGCAACATTGTTCAACCGGGCTTTAGAATACGTAATGCGAAAAATAAATAAAGGAACACTTAGAAAAAGAGCAGAACAAATAGTAGCATATGCCGATAATGACAGAAATGCTACAAGAAGTAATAATCGAAGGAGGTAAGATAGGCTTAAAAATAAATTAAACAAAAACCAAAATAATGTTGCTAGGAAAAAATGCTGAAAACAAAAGAGTAATAATTGGAGAATATATGTTTGAATAAGACGAACCATTTATGTCTAAACATTATTTTATCAAGTAAAAGAGAAAGAAACTGAATTTAAGGAAAAGATAACAGGAGCAAAGAAAGCTTTTTACGCAAAATAAACATTAAAATGAAAAATACTAACAAAAGTTACTAAACTCAGAATTTACAATTCGATAATAAGACCAATAACATTATATGCAGCTGAAACTATCACAATGACAAAAAAGAGGAAGAAGATCTAAAAATAATGGAAAGCAAAATACTACGAACAATATTAGAATCAATCACGATATCAGAAAATGAATACAGAATAAGAATTAACCATGAAGTAGAGCAAGAATTAGAAAGACAAAATATAGTTACAACATTAAAATAACAAAGAATGGAGAGCAGAAAAAGGGATATGTCGAATTTAGCCTAGGCGGAAGAAGAAGACGAGGCAGTCCCAGGTCACCATGACTAAGAAAAGTGGAAGAAGACCTCAAAGCAGCAGGAATTAACAATTGGAAGAGCAAAATAAGAAATGCGAAATTGTGGAACAAAATCATAAAGAACATCTATGGAATAGTAATGGAGATTAATCCAATAAAAATAGTATCTAGAATGCTTCAGAGGAAGCGGCGCAACCCCATGGGAGTTAAGCCACGTTATTTATATTCATGGTTCTATAGTTTATTACTTACTCATTATTGTACTCTGCTTTAATGCAGATATAGGTAAATAATTTAATTAAGAATACACTACATCTTTTTTAGTTGTATTTCAGAAAGCGTTAAGTATATTTCAGATTATTAATTGTAACTGTGAAATCATAAAATGTAATTCACATTTGTCAATTGTAAATCATAACCGACGACGATGTCGATTTGAATTCCGAGCTCGTAGAGCAAGAATTTTAAGATATCTAAGGTCTGGTATGATTCACAACATGCGTGGTTTGTTCAATATTTTATCGGTGTCAGAAAATAATGACGTTATTAATAAAATATAATTTTATAAAATTATCTTACAGTTATTTTGTCTCATATTATTTACTTATTACATTACTAGTGGAAATAGTACGGCAGCTGTGCTTGAATTAAATATTATTTCAATGTTATGAATTAATTAGTTGATTTGAATTAAATAGTTTTCATTTGAATATAAACAGTTTTAAAAAATTATCATGTAAAACTATTAATATAAAATTCTTGTTATTTCAATTTGTATATTTTATAAAGATTTTATAGCCCCCAGATATAAAAATGTAAATTTAAATTTCTTTATACTTATTTTTTAATTTTTGCTATTTTCAAAATAAATGATATTCAAAACTTGAGTGTTTAAACATTTTTTTAAAAATTGATATCCCAAACCATAATCGCCTTCTTTGCAGACGAAAGAGCAACAAAGAACGAAGACCAACAAATTGCATATTGAAGATTAGCTCAAAACAGGCGAATTAGAGTAAATGAAAATAAATCTGTTCATGAAACCTACACTACAAGAAGAGAAGCGTGTCCCCCAATTTATCTAAACAATAGACCAATTCCTCAAGCTGACGACGTAAAATACTTAGGAATGCATCTCGGCAGACGCCTGACCTGGAAGAAGCACGTTACAACTAAACGAAACCAACTTAATTTAATATTACAAAAGGTTTATTAGACTTGAGGCCCCAAATCAAAATTATCAATGGAAAATAAATTAGTAATATATAAAGTAGCTCTAAAACCGATTTGGACCTAGGGTATATAATTACGGGGAATAGCCTGGATTTCAAATATAAATTATTTATAAAGATTCCAGTCAAAGATACTAAGAAAAATAATAAACGCTCCTTGGTACATAAGTAATCATGCATTACACACTGATTTAAACATGTGTACAGCAAAGGAAAAAACAAAAACTATCACAGAAAAATAACAAACAAGAATGGAGATTCACACCAATCACAATGCCATGAACCTTCTGGACAATAGCCAAGACATTTACAGACTAAAAAGACACACACCACTAGTCATTCGTTACAGGGTTTAATTTAAACTCCACTTCAATAAACAATGGGACACATACCGTGGGGATTAATCTCAAGTAATGCTAACACAATCAACTATAAAATTTAATTATTGTACACATTGTACAGATTGTAAATAATAAATCATCATAATAAAAAAAAGATTTTTTATAAAGCATTGCTGCATTAACTTCACTTCACATACGACGGAGGAATAGTGGAAGATATATGAAATTCTGCCACCCATTTTACTTCTCCCACAGAAGAACGCATTTCTTGAAACAAAAACAGTGTGAGAAGTAGACACTTCTACCATGCTCATAAAGAAAATAAATTTACCACAATGATACAGGTCGTTGTCAGCTTACTTTTGTATATTTAAACAAGAGCTTAATATCCTGAAACCGGTAATAATATTTTACATTATTAACAAGGTAAAACAGTTTGTATTGCTGATAGGAGGAAATGACTGGCGAGCCTGTCATCTCCCTGAAGTAGTAAACCTATCGTGTGTTGTACATTTATAACCAAATCGTAATAATTACTAATAATTTGTATGATTGTAATAAAATTCAACTTTTAATAATTTAAACAATGTAACTACTAATTTATAAAAGTTGTACAGGTAAGTAGCATGCAAAAGTTACTTTCCATAATTAATAAACAGTCCAAATAAATGACGGTTTACATGTTCGTAACAAATAAAAGCTTTTATTATATCATGGTACTAAAGCATATTTTTTATTAAATATGAATAAACCATATGAGTAATAAAATAATACTTTACTTTTAGATATACATTATATTTTTTCCGAAATTGGTAAATTATTAATTAAAAACATAAATAAATAGCATTCTATATTTGTAAAACGTAAGCTAACTATTGCGACGGGGATGGCGTGATAACAAAAGTATTCTCAAAGTGCCAAATATTTCTTTATAATTTTCATTTATGTTTACTCGTGCTTAGCCGTCGTTTACATGAAATAAGATAAATTAGTATCAAACGTAAATAATAAATAAATTCACCTATTGAATTATAGAATAATATGTTTGTTATTTTAGGTAGTTCTAAAATAAACTGCAAAAATGTAAAACTATTAAAATATAAGTTTATTCAAGTTTGACAAATAATTCCGTAAAGTTAAATTTTGACATAACAGTCTGTAAATTTGTATTTTAGCTACTATTTTGGCTAATTTCGCGCAATGATACTGCGTACTTTAGTATCGATGTCGAAAAAACTAAGTTTTCTGAGACCCAAAATAAAATCCATCACGACCCAGTTTTGCTTAGCGACCTTAAGTTTAAATTCAATGCACTGAGCCACAGACTCCATACTGTCTATAAATTATGATTGCTTTAACGGCGAATTAAGTGTATGAAGAGAAGAAACGTAGTAAGCTGAAAATCCCTATAAAATTTATATTTATCCGGCTTGTATCTTTTCGTTATTGTCCCAGTTCTTGGATTGTCTCTGATTGAAATAAATGTACAATTTATTCCCAGTGATCCTCTGTGACAATAACATGCGATTTATTTCAATCCTTAACATCATTTCAAGGCTGGGCTACACTTCGGATCTAAATTATTCCCGCATAATAGCTTCAGCAGTTCACAATAATTTCCTTGCTTGTCTTACACACTGTCTACCCTCCTCATGTACACACCACACTGCCTAATGAATCTTACCTCCCTTATGCTTTCAACAGATTTAATAAGTTGATATTATATTTGTGCGGCTTCAATGAAATGTAATATTAATGAAATACTAATTAAAGTATGCAGGGTGAATACGGGCTTCTTATTGTTTTATGGGTGATACTACTAGTGAAAAGATGGCGAAAAACATTAAAACACCTTAGTGGAAGTTTTATAATAGTGCTTTTTTTAGTTTTAATACCGGGATGATAAATTGATGTTGGAAAAATTTGTACCCAGCCAACTACAAAATTTTAATGGATATTAGTTGTGTAAAATAAAAGATGAATGATGAACTATAGGTATTATAATATAAATTAGGATATATATGATGCTTATTCATTTGGTTGTTGCTAGTCGTCTTTACGCAGATTTCTAAATAGGCGTTTTGCTACACCTCAATAATTTACTAATTTTGATTTACTTCCCAATAAATAAGGATCATGTCAATTTAGAATTTAGATAGGTATTTTAACGTTTCTCGTCTTCTTGTACCATGAGTGTCGACTACAATTTTGTAGGAGCTATGCCTCTAAGGAGACATTTCCTTTAAGTACCATTTTTTACATCAGTGATAAATTCCTGAATTGTTACTATTACTATTATTGTACCTTCTTTTATTTTTTAATAATTAACTATAATGCTACCCTAAAATGGATGTCAGGTACACCTTTTAAAATACTACAAGTGAAATTCTCGCATCACAGTAGCTATGTGTATATATTTTCATTTTAAAATTCTTACTAGTATAGCTACAATAACATAATGAAAATAAGCCAATAGGAATCTACATGACCGGTAAAAAAAATGCGCATCTCATGATATACCAAGGATCCTGAGACGCTAGCACTCAGTCCCACTCGGCGGGGCACTGAGGTGGCAATGGGCCTTCGAGCCTCCTTCCCGCCTGGTGGTCTGGCTAGACCACCTTCCAGGACATCTCATGCCCTGAAAGTGGTCTAGTCCAGCCGGCCGGGAATTGGAGCACGCTTCGGCGTGTGCTCTGATTCTTGGCCGGCTGAAACTAGAGAACATTCTGGAGCAGATTTAGCTGCTCTGGATTGTAATCTGTTTTCAGTGGGTCAGGAATTGGAGCACTTAGAAGTGTTAGCTCTAATTCTGGGTTTGCTGAAACCAGAGAACATTTCGGAGCAGACTTAGCTGCTCTGGATTGTACTCTGATTTATAAAAAAACAGTAAACATCTTGTACAGCAGAGTATTATTCTTTTCAAATTAATTCATTTGATTTTTAAATCCCCAATATTAGAGTTAACAATACCCATGTATAATTTAGGTTTA
This sequence comes from Stenolophus ochropezus, assembly GCA_035578165.1. Taxonomy (NCBI): domain Eukaryota; kingdom Metazoa; phylum Arthropoda; class Insecta; order Coleoptera; family Carabidae; genus Stenolophus; species Stenolophus ochropezus. The sequence goes on along the minus strand of JAQOWZ010000019.1, from coordinate 11,627,969 downwards.
TAATTACTTACATTTATCGAATAGAAAGCAATGTTGATCTAAGATATATATATATAGGTATATATATATATATATATATATATATATATATATATAAAATTACATTTTTGGTAAATAGTATAATTGAAAGAACTGATTTTGATGAGAACTGTACATAGATTGTTATTATAATGCGAAAATTTGCTGCAAAACAATTTAAATATTGCTTTAATATATCCAGAAATGCAGCATTGTAATCTGGTTACATGTAACAGGGATGATACGAGGATTAAAGGTATAAAGGAAGATTTATACGTGTGTATATGATGTTATTATATCCGCATTGTCTGTATGTCCCTTTGTAGTAAGTTTGTGAGCTGTTGAGGTTTTGACTACATTATATTATGCAAGTTCATTTGGGCAACACTTAAATGTTGTAAGGTAAAATGTTTAGCTCAAAGGGGCCCACTATTATTAAGTTGAACTCTATTCAGAGTTAATTTGAAAAAAATCCTTATCTTAGTACCGTTGTAGTACAATGTTATAGCGTTTAATAAGTATAATTTAATTGTGTTAGTGACACCGCTTGCAACTTAAATTTGAGTAATAAACAGACTCAGTATTTATAATCTTTGATAGTGATGATAGCGACTTTGTTGTCTGTGGACCTTATTAAGTTTTTATTAATTCAATTAGAGTTCTTTTGGGTCAAGAAAATTAGCCAAGATGACAGTACAAACAGTTTTTAAGTTAGATGAACTCTCTGAACAACAAAGAACCTATAGTCGTGTTAACAATAAAAATTTTCTCAACAGCAGTGGTGCACATACTATTTTCATTGCTGATCCAACATTAGATGTTCTTATCTCCCGCCTATCAATATATGTATAGATAAGGGAGGTATTGTTTTTGGTAAAAATTCTCGACTGTGAGTTTTCAACATATGAACTCGAATTAAGGTTCGTAGAGAAATATTTTACCACTTTGCCAGTGATATCTGTATGTTTGTAGGTGTATGTGTTTGTGTGTGACGATTTATCGTCTACGATAACTCGAATACGATACATGTAAAAAATATAATATTTGGTATTTAAGAGTTATATTCATATATGATGAACGGATTAGATATTGACTAAAATTAGTTAACCGGAAGTACCACTTACTTTAAATTTTAAAACGTTATCGTAAAAAATATTTAAAAATACCATTTTTTCGCAAATTACCTTATAATTAAATATAAAGATTTTTTAATTTTCTACCGATCTGCATAATTACTTTTATATAAAACTTCCGACTAAATAGAGAAAAAAATATATAAAATAATTATTTTACATATCGTGGAGGCTGAGGAATTTTTAAAATACAGACGACTTATTCATATATTCACAAAATTTAACATATGCTGTTATCAAATTTGACGTAAGTAATTTTAAAAATAAAATATGCAGTAGTTTCATTGTAAAATGTACAAAGGTGGAAGAAATATATAAGGATTACATTTGAAGGCGCGAATCAAGGTGAGTTCGATTCCAGTTTTAGTAACGCCAAATTAAATGTTTTTTTAGGTTATACAAATTTGATGAAAGAAATTTTATGTAGGTATGAAATGTATTAAAAATATTCTTAAGTGTTACAACAAATTTTAAAAATACAAATTGAATATACTTAAAAACATTATACCTAGAATAGGTATATTGCTATAGAGGCGGGAGATAATATGTTGGACACATCAGATTTCTTTAATAGTCAACGTAGTTAAAGTAAAATTCTTCCTGGGATTTTCATTTATGTTTCTGATTTATTAAAGGTAAGAATAAAACAAAATTTTATGAAACAATAGTTTTATTTATGTATAAATATATTTTAAATGAAAAATACTTTTAAAGAACGTTACATCATAAGAATTCAATATGCGCTTGCAGTGCTTGTGATTGCTTCTAGGCTTGGATCTGTATTGAAAATTGCAAGACGTAAGGCATCCTCTGGATCCAATCAAGATCGGTATTTTGTTTCAATGGCAAATAGGAAAAGCCTGCTTCACATATTTTAAATCGACATATTCGTTTCCAATCGATAACCAAAATTTTTGGCAAGTCAGAGACTTAATTTGGATGCGCAGTGTTTTGTCGCTGGTGATATCAATTAACTGTTATTTTTCATTTAAAAGGACATTTGAATTTAAAATATCAAACGAAAATGGATCACGGATCCAACCTAATTCATTATCTCGAAAATTTTCGAACCTTTTCAAAAAGCTTTTACCCAATGTTATCATATGATGGGAAATTATGTTTTTGAATAATAAAAAATCTATATTATTTTCTTTAGTAAATTCTGAAAAGTACTTGTTGTTTTTGTTCAATTCACCTTGCCAAACTGTCAGCTTATTCTTAAAATCTTCAATTTTGCTGCTCAATGTTAAAATGTTTGTATTTTTTCCCTGTATATACTCTTAAATTATTAGGTTTTTCGAAAATGTCAAATATGTAACTGTTTCGAACACTTTTCATTGATGAATGAATTTATAAATATATGTTTCTTTTCTTACAAAAAAATGTGAACTTCGTTTCTCAAATCGCAAATACGTCGCAGTATTTTACGTGAACCTGATACTGATAAAAAGCCTTATATTTTTTATTGTCAAGGATATTTCTTTGAATTTGGCAACCATAAAAAACTTCTTATCAGTTCACATACCGCTGGTAAGAATAAGAAATATTAATCGGTACTATAAAGAACATCTAATAATTTCTTTAAATTATTCCGTGTACAGTGTGTGCATCGAAACGTGAAACAAAGGCAAAGGAGTTTAACTCTCTCTCCTGATAAATTTAGAGCAAAACTACAAGACTACAATAGTTATTTACATTGCAAGACCGTTTTACAGAAATTTACAGGTGAGCACAGAAAGGTTATCTATGTGAGACTGTAAATTTCAGGTAACGGTAGAGCATTGTACAATGTTTTATGGGCATTTGCATCACAATATATTTATGTTTAATAAAATTCATTGCATTTATGCAACGTCGATTTCAATGTCAAAGGATGTCAGACGTTTCAAATAAGATATGTTGTCATAGTATATCCATGTTAACAGCCCGTTATAATTTTTACACGGTCTAGCTTATAAATGGTCTTGTAACCCCTAGAAACAGAGCTAAATAAACAATTCTTTACTGTTCAAATGCCCATAATAGTTATTTACATATCAAGTTTAGGAACGTCATTTTCCCAGATGTGCAATAGAACGAATCTGGAAAAAAAGTTCACAAAAAAGGTTTGTACAATTTCTTTGAATTTCAATACTGCCAAGTGCTGTCAACCTGTCAACATGATATCATAAATTAAATTTTATTTTATAATCCACTATTTTCTTTTATTATTATTATAAAAAAGAATGTTTGGGCAATTATACGTTTTTTATCATAAATACAGTTTTTTAATAAATGCTTTTGAAGTAGGAGTGTTTTTTTCCAAAATATTCTACACGTTAATCTGGGGGAAACGTGGGAAATTGAAATTTCTGACGTTGGTTAGGAAACGAAAATCAACAAATTTTATTGTAAGAGAACAAAAAGTAGTTTTTTTACGACCATTAAGATATTTGCTTGTTGTATGTTTGTTATTGCTACGGATACATAGTATATTGTAAAAACATTTCCATTTCCCACGGTAACCATAAACAATGTTAAGGTATACATTCATATATCACAGTCACAGTACAAAAAATCTTCTTTATATTGTGTCACAGTTATGTCAAAAATTATATTGTTCAATTTTTGTTTTGTAGTTAGTTGCTAGGAAGTAGTAAAACAAATCTTTATTATTAAAATATAAATGAATTGTAGGAAATAATATCGTGGTTGTAGGAAAGTTATAGTGTACAACTCGCTTGGAATTTGCAGCATGTCATATTCGTATGAAATGAGTACCATTCGATGCTTGTTGTACAATCAACTATTAAACTCCTATGTACAACGTTTTGTTGCACACCCTGTATACTATAACTATAAAGACGAAACCCAAGACAATGAGTCCGTTTAAAATATACTACATGCTAGTTGTAAAGGGTTTTCCTAGTAGACTCTTTGGAATTAATGTTCTATTTGTGTTAGTAAAGATTTACTACGGTTCGTACATAAAAGACCTTGACCTCAAAAACTCTGCCGAAGCCAATGAAGATGAGGAAATTAATTCCTAGGCTCTTCTACAAAGGAGATTGTATTAGGTACAACCACCTCTTTGTTGTGACAACAACCTTTATTTCCTAATCTAGCTGAAAACAATTTATCCTTAATTTATGTTAGTTCTATTAATTTTCCTAGATGTTCTTAGTGAATCTAAAACTTTTTTAAATGCTGGTTGTGTTGGAATACACTAATTAATTGATCGTTATCATCTGTGGCACAGCATTCTTAAATGGAATGTTGGTTTAAATACCTAATGTACTTTTTGTGATTAGTTTTACTTGCATTTATAGTGTGTTCTGATCCATTCGAATACAGAAGTATTTTCTATTTGGATAAAGAATAGATAAACTGAGATTTGAACCCCAGATCTTACATTTAATTCGAGCCAGAGTATATTGAGGACCATATTTCATAAAATTCAGACACCAGTATTAATGTTAATGATATTTATAATGGGGTATATTACCATTTTTGTTCTTCCATTCTATGATTCTGTACAAAAATAAAAATACCCGTTTTTTTAATTCGCTTAATTGTTAATAATTCCGGTGAGAAAAAATAAAATTTTGTAGATGAAATATGTGACGTCACGAAGGAGAATTAGATTAGAGAATTTGAATTCATTCGATAAAAAATCATGTATCAATTAAATTTATATTTGGCATATTACTCAGGTTCCATTTTTAATACGATGTATGTAAGCACTAAACAGCTTTCGAAAATCATATGAAATTGATAATGTTGACAATTGACATTTCAATGTCAATCTACACCAAACAATCTGTTGTGCTAAGCTAAGCAATCAACTATCGCAGCGCGGCTATATGACGCCATTGTGTAAATGTGTAATAATAGTTGTTATGTTATGGGGCAATTACGGAGAAGATAAAACAGAGTAATTTTATGTATTGCATTATTTAGCATTATTGCATTATTTAGCATTATATTCAATAACGTACTGACATTTTGCAACCGCATGTTGACAAAAAGCTTTTCCTCCTCTGCAAGTGCAAAAGCAATTACAATTACAAAGCTGTAGGATAGGAAACTGATAATACCTATATGATCAATCATTATAAAATATTAAAATATTAAGAAAATAATAAATAACTTATTACAATTGACATTTTTCTCCTGCAAAATTTGTTATTTTTTATACATGTACATGCCGCTTCCACTGCTTTTGCGTAAATCCGCCACTAAGTACTAAATATATGATGATTAGTAATAAGAGTTTATAATACTGACTTTTGAGAAGATTAGAATTGTACGAAACATGTAGGTATGGGAATTTTTGCAATTGGTCATTCTATTCTAGGATATTTCTTCATTTCTTGAGACAACAACATTTATTTCGTACTATAATTATAGGCAATCAACCCTTAATTTAAATTTAACTATTAATTTTCCTAAACGGAAATTAAAACTGCTTGTAGTTTATGAGTACCCTAGTTAACTATATTCCGTAAAATCTCGACACTAAATTTTCAATTAAAGAGATTTATAGTTTATAATGAGGGTTAAACAACTTGTAGTCTACAAAAGACGTATTTAGTGGAAACCACAACACATTAACATGTTCCCTTGTGCACTATTCATTTCTGCGAGGTTTACCCGTGACGATCCAGATGACGATGAGGTTTCCGCCGATGGCGATGACGAGCATGAGGCTGAAGGCGGTGGTCCAGGCCAGCTGAGCCCACCACACCATCTCGTACATGTCGACGGAGGACGCCGTCGGCCCCTCGGTGCTCGACGACGCCTCCCACGCCACCACCTCGTTGTACGACGGGCCGTAATCCATGCACTTCGTCGCCTCTACCCTGAAATCAAAATTCGTTTTGTTATTTAATGTAATCAATATCATTATCATCTAAACCAGGGTACCTATTCTGTAACTTATATCACTAGTGATACGCCTTCAAAATTGTTATAATCTGACTACCATCTAGCGGTTTTTGAGTGCAACAGGGCAAATGACGTCACTCATTTTGTAAACGATTCACTAGCGCGAAGGGTAGTGTTATATTCATTTCACTAGTGTTATACTGACGTTTGGTTTGTGCATTGTCGGTATTGTTTGAAATTTGAGTGGTGACATTTTGTGAAAATTACTAAAAAAATCTAGAAATTATGCAAAGGTACGCTATTGACAACACATTGACAATAAACACAATTTTGTACAATTTGACAGTTGTGCCAGGGAGTAGTGCCAACTTAAAAATTATTTTACTAAAACTTTCAAATAAAAAAGTTCCTAAGATTACAACATTGAACATTTGACACGAGACGTCAAATAATATAACACTTCAAATCATTGAAAAGTTACAGAATAGGTACCCAGGGTATTTAACCAAAAAAATTACTGGTTAACTGTTAACACTTATAGAGAACTTTATAATAATATCGGTTTTAGTCCGAAAACCTGTTTAAACCGGTTAATATATCAGATAAAAAATTAATTAAAGAAAATAATTATAAAAATTTAATTTAAAGAAAAAATGGTACCTAATTAAATACTCGCAAAAATTCCCGAAACACCTTCAGAAAAACGCAGATCACTTTTCAACTGTAAACTTGCCTAATACTGACAAAGAGACTACCTCTAAGTACTACCTACTTTCATGACTCTCCAATAAAATGGAGAATGTCGTTACTTCTACTCAAATACAAATGATAACACAGAAATAAAAAAAATATGAAACATTTTTCGTGCCAAATGATTAATGTTCGCTAAAACCGTTTTTTTTTGTTAACGGTTACCGGTATTTTCGGCCTCAAAAATATCGGTTAAAATTACGATTATAGTTCGCAATTTTCGTTCATAATATCGGTTGCCGGTTTTTATTAACCGGTTACATGCCCTGATCTAAACACAAGCGTACACATGATCAAATCTATAATATAAAATTATGTACATGAAAATTTTTTTTTTTTTGATAAATTTTAGGAAATCATATAATACATAGACAAAATTTACCTATTCCTTTATATTTGTAATTTGAACAAACATACTCGCATATCATATTCAACCGACTTCAATCGTTCCCTCTTTTTAGTTTCGAGTTTAACGAACGTAGAAAATCTTGTCACATTCACAAAAAGAAGTAGAAAATAAGTATTCAGAAGGATTCTCTCTCATCTATGGCACAACATTCCTATATGGAACAGGGCCTCAAGTACCTAAAGTACTTGTTTCATTACAGGTTTTACTTGCATTTTTGTGATGCAGGTTGTCAGATTACAGTCTCTGGAAGGTCAGCACACACCAAGTCGTTGTGCGATAACCCATCCAATTGGACAGGGCGGGCTATGTTGCTTATCTACACGATCAGACAAGACATGCCACGACCACACAACCGTACTGGCTGACAAAGGAGGAGAAGGATTCTAATGAAAATTAATAATGGAAGGAATTTGATGATAAACTGTTGTGGGCTGGAATAGGGAGAATAATCAGACAGGCAGTGAGTTGATACAGTTTATAAGCCGACGTTTCGATTTTACAGAAATCTTCTTCAGAGTGAGAAATAGTCTTCAAATAATATTGATATTGGAGATAAAATATGCAGTATTCAAACGGTAAAAAATATATAAACGAACATTGTAAAAAAATAAATAAATAATATTTGTAGTTAAGTCAATATATAAAATAATTTAAAAAATCTTTAAACATGTCCTGGATTATTTTATATATTTTATTTTTAACATCAATGTTATTTGAAGACCATTTCTTGCCTTGAAGAAGATTTCTGTGAAATCGAAACGTCGACTAAGAAATAAATTGTATCAATTGACTTCCTGTCTGATTAATGTTCATATTCCAAAATTCATATTTGATTCGCAACATATCCAGTCAAATCTATAAACAGATATCTCTGGAAAATAGTAGTAAATCTGTATACTTAGTGTTAACAAGTGTTTTATGTGTTTTCGTAAACATTTTCAACTTGCCTTAATTTCCAAAATTCTATGTTGTATTGTAAAAATTCTAATTTTATCGGACAATTTTAATAAACTTCCATCTCTTATATTTTTCATCCTGGAATTTACTTTATTCAGTTCATCAAATACATGTTTCAACAATTCAAAAATTCAAGTTTATTTTCTTGTTCAAAAAAGGTAAGTAGATAGTTCTAATTTTAATTCGTAAAGACGATTCAATACTCATCCTTTGAACAATCATATGACATCAGTATGAAAATGAAGGTTCAAATGCTCAGATTGTAAAGCTAATTTTATGTACATTCCGAAAAAAAAATATAATAATACCGATTCCCTATGCTAGAATCAAAGTTGTACACACTTCCGCTGAAACCGGAAGTGACACAAAATTCTTACTAAGATAATTTTATGAGTCCCTTTGACTAATTTAATTTTGTTCCGTAACATTTTTCTGTATCTCTCATAATAAACGAAATATTCTGGGTGCCGGCCTTTCGCCAAACACCCTGTATAGTACTGTAACCGACGATTTGAGCACTCAAGATCTCGGATTCTGTCGACATTTTCATCAGTTCTTAACAGGGCATGTAACCGAAAAAAAATACTGGTTAACGGTTAACCCATATTGAGAACGTTATAAAAATACCGGTTTTAGTTGGAAAACCAGTTTTTAAAAATTGGAAACCGGTTTAAACCGGTTAATAAAACGGTTAATAAAAAAAATAATAGAAAACTTAATTAAAAAAATTATAATATTAGGAACAAATGAAAAGCGATTAGGTTTCATGCTGCATGCAAAATTCATAAAATTCCGATAACACATTCAGAGAAATATAAGTCATTTTTTCAATTTTATGCTTGATGCCTAAAACTTACAAAGAGACTACCTATTTTTATATCTCTCCAATAAAATCGAAATTGTCATGACTCATATAGTCTTATTCAAATGCAAATATAACAGATAAGAAAAATTCAATTTTTTTCGCACTAAATGGTATTATAAAATGAAGGTTAATGTTCGCTAAAACCAGTTTATTTTTTATGATGAACGGTTACCGGTATTTTCGGCCTTAGAAATATCAGCTAAAATTACGGTAAAAGTTCACAAATTTTATACATAATTCAAAAAAAGTCAATACATTATTTTATTTATTAATATAGTAAGTTATAATATAAAATTTATTTCGTGTATATAAATATTCAATAAAAAACTTTAAAATAATAGAAAACTTTTTTCCTTTATTATGGTGTACGGAGACTAGTTGGTTTGAGTGTACATCGGTTATAATAAAATAAAATAAAAGGGTGTTTCCACATTTTCAAACATACTGTATATTTTTTTACTATATGGCAGAGCAAAAGAAATATGTAACAATTATAATTAAATTAATTAGAAACATATTTCACTCACGTCTTCTTACCCATTGTTGGGTGTGCCAATTTCGTACGTCCTAGACATCAGTAACACTACAATTCTATTTACATACATATATTTATTTTTTATTTAAATTATATTTTATACTTGATAGTGTTAGCTAATACCATACTATTAATTTAATATAATAATTTTAATACAACGTTCAATAACTGTTAGCTATTTCGTAATCCCCCTACCTTCATTCATTTATTAAAATGATAATTAATGACACAGAAATCTTCAGTGTCTTTTCAGCAGTCATCAGGTGAGCACAATTTATAATTTTATTTTTTAATTTAAATTTTAATAATTGATTGTGATTTACTACTACTATATTATTATTGAAACTAGTGTACAGTACACATATTTTTTTCATAATTATTAAAATCAAATTTTGTTGTAGATAAACTAATTCATATTTTTCATTGTTTCAGGTTCCAGCTTCTTTCTAGATATAAGATATAGACGTAAGGGGGGAAGCAGGTACTTCTCAGTTTTTTTTTTCACCACTGAAATAGTAAGTCCAATTTTGATATTTAAGAATAATATCCTCCCTGAATATTTTACAACTTCATTAAATTTATTTCCCATAAGTACATTTTTAATTTAAATTATTTCCGTGATACATTGTTGACATTGTTTAATCTTAACTTTAACTGATACCGTATCATGCAAATATATTGCATTAAATTTATTCCTAAACAAATTAATAAGACTTGGCACATTAGGTATGAAATGAGATCTAGGTATAAAGTGTGGAGTGAACATGTGAAGTGTGATGGTTAGGTGAGATGTTTAAATATAAGGTATGATGGTTAGATATAAGGTGTGCTGATTAAATATAAGGTATGTTGAATGCAAGGTATGATGGTTAAATTTAAAGTGTGATGCTTAGATATAAGGTGTGATGATTAGATATAAAGTGTACTACTTAGATATAAAGTGTGATGCTTAGATGTAGGGAACGGTATGATGATTAAATATAAGGTGTGATGAATAAATATAAGGTGTGATGATTACATATAAGGTGTGATAGTTATATATAAGGTGTGATGAATAAATTTAAGGTGTGATGATTAAATTTAAGGTGTGATGATTAAATATAAGGTATGGTGAATGTAAAGAATGATGATTAAATGTAAGGTGTGATGGTTAGATATAAAGTGTGATGGTTAGATATAAGGTGTGATGCTTAGATATAAGGTGTGATGATTAAATTTAAGATGTGATGGTAAAATTTAACGTGTGATGATTAAATATAAGGTGTGATGATTAGATACAATGTATGAAAATGTATATATAGTGTGATGGTTAGATCTGAGATGTGATGTATAGATATAAGGTATGATGTAAGAATGGAAGCAAATCCTTACTGCAAAACTACCCGGGAAGTTTTCAGTAAAGAGCTTTTAGTTACAACTGATTTTAGGATTATAATGTGCCTTGTTTTATTAATTGTTTTGCTTTTGTTTATTTATGAGTACATTATTTAATTCACTATAAATGTAAATATTACACAACTTTTACTATGCCATTTTTGTGCACATATTGCTAGATTTAATTTTTACTCCTATACTAATTTCAACCATTCATTTTTCCCTAAAAAAATAATTTTTGATTTTAAAGTCCTGCAATTATAATATTTGAATTTTGAATGTGCAATACCCCGTAGTATATTATAAGTCGAGGCACTCCTTTCTCTGCTTACAGCATTCTGGTCGTTGGTATGGGTTGCACGGAAGGGTTGTGATACCGCTCTCGTATTAGCGTGTCTATAAGTTAGAGTTACGGATGTGCTTGTGCATCTTGCTGCCCTTTTACCATTTTGGGCGTTAGTACTGGAGGGCCGGAAGGGTGTCTGACCGCTAGCGTGTTGAAATGTCTAATTGTGGAGTGAGTTTGTACATAGACTATAATAATTAATATTATATTTTCATTTTCTACTTCTTTCTTGGTTTTCATGCCAATGTCCCTGACCCTTTTCGCTGGAAGTACACTGCATTAGTTTAAGTCGCGTCGAATAACTTTTAAGTCGCGGTAAGATTTAAGTCGCGATAGTTTTAAGTCTTCCTCCTTTCCTTAAACCCAAAACCATCCCATCCCCCCTTGCCGTCGTGGAGAGACCTTGTCGTGGTGGCAGGGCTTAACCATCCTCTAAACATCAAATGTAAAATAATAGAGGATGGGACCAACATCTCCACTTTAATATTATATTGATATAATTTACAGATGAACCAATTTTTATGAATTTCTTTCTTCAGATATTTTTAGGGAATAATAGATGGAAATGAAGCAGAACCTATTTCAAATGGTATAATTTCTTATGGAAGCAGCAATTTTTATTGGTGAGTGCAAAATATTTTTTTTTATAATTAATAGTGCAGCAAATATTGTAAAATATGTTCATATATTTTAATAATTGTGAAAATAACTAATAGCTTTTTTTTATTAATGAGTAGTTTATAAAAATATAAAATATATTTTTTTTGCTAGAGCTAAAGAAATTATAATATAATTTTCAATTCTTATGTGTTATTTAAAAATGTATAGTAGTAACCAGGGCATGTAACCGAAAAAAATACTGGTTAACGGTTAACCTTTATAGAGAACGTTATAATAACGGTTTTAGATCGAAAACCGGTTTTTGAAAATTGGAAACCGGTTTAAACCGGTTAATATATCGGTTAAAAAAATAATTAAAATAAATTAAAACAAATTAATTATAAAAATTTTATTAAAAAAAATTACAGAATAATTAATTAATTTTTTTTTAAATATTACCATCTGAAAAAATATAACAATTAAAAAAAAGCAATTTAATTAATGAATATTCACAAAAATTCCCGTAATATTTTCAGAAAAACGCAGGTCACTTTTCAATTTTAAACTTGCCTGTGTTGACGAAGAACGTATTTATTTGGGACTTTTTAAGTAACCTTAACGGCCAGAGACTACCTACATTTATGACTCTCCAATTAAATATTTATTGTAAAAACTGTCATGACTCATGTTCAAATACAAATAGAAAACACAGAAATAAAAAAAATATATTAAATTTTTTTCTCGCTAAATGATATTAAAATAAAGGTTAATGTTTGCTGAAACCGGTTTATTTATTTTTTGGTTAACGGTTACCGGTATTTTCGGCCTGAAAAATATCGGTTAATATTACGGTTAAAGTTCGCAAATTTTGTTAAAAATATCGGTTACCGGTTTTTATTAACCGGTTTTTTTAACCGGTTACATGCCCTGGTTCTTAACGATTAGTGCCTTCCGCTGTCTGTTTCATCTTCAATCGACTCTGTTCCTTCTAAAAATGTCTAAAACCAGAAAACCATCGAAGAACTTGGGCCCTTGACAAAACAACACCATCGTAGACATTTTGTAGTCTTGCAAAAGTTTCAGTTGCATTGTGCCCAAGTCTGAAGCAAAACCTGATAGTAAAACGGTGCTCGAAATATATGTCACAAATTTTCAGAACGTGCTTAAAAAACCGATTCACGAAAAAAATCGTTATCGACAATCAAGTGACCTAGGTGGTTCATATTCGCAGTGAAGACTTATCACATGTTCGTCTTATTTCTTAATTTACACACCTTATATACTCCTCTGTAACAGGTACGACAATGAAAAAACGATTTAAAGTCTCATCTATCATCTATGACATATGTTTACGACAAAGATGCTAGATAAAAGTTGATTAATTCTTGTAGGAGATATTGATAACATGAGGATCAACTGGGAAAAACCGACTCTAGTTTCTTATTACTTGTACAATCTAATTACTTTCTTGCGTTGGCCTTTGATTGGCTAGTGATAGATTTTTACAATTTTTGGCTGTTCCTCAACTAGAAATTTCTTGCATAAGTCATTTGGTTTATGACTGTTAAGTAACATGTACTTGTACATATGTATGCCTGTTATTTACTTTGGACGAAAGATTTCTATAAAATCTAATTTTACTTGATTAATTTCTAATATCATTTATGTAAATCAGCATATATAGTACAGAACACAACTAAAATATGCAATTAAATTTAACCGTCCAGTAACTAACCGGTTGTTTAACTATAGTTTATAAAACCGGGCATAAGGTAAACGTTAATAAAAAAAAATAACAAACTTAACAAAGGAAAAAAAATACATTGATGTCATAACGTCAACACAATGTTGAAGTTTATATAAGATTCTAAAAATACACTACAATTTATTTCATTAGAATAGTAGGTCAGAGCCGAATTACCTTATTTAATGCCAAATGATATATTATTATGTGCAATTATTAATTAATAATACAAAATCATAGACCCCTACTCCGAGTTCACTTTTATAATGAAATCGCTTTTAACGAGCTTCATTGTGCAATATAATCTTATGAGGTCAAACGTCGCTATTAACAAAAGAACTTACAAAAGTGAATTCGGAATATGGGACCATAGAGTTTTACTTACCTACTTATTGTACAGAAACTAACATATTTGTAAAAATAAAATATCAATTAATAATTTTAGAATACAAGTAGCATTTTTTTTATTGAACTGTGCATTTCATTATATTTATCTCTTTTCTTAAATGAGTTGCATTTATTTTTCCGGAGTTTTTAAGTGGCCTGGTGGTGTGGCTAGACCGCCTTCCAGGGCATGTGAATTAGAGCATGCTGCGGCGTGTGCTCTAATTATTGACCTGCTGAAACAAGAGCTAATACTGGAGCATTTATAGATGCTCTCGTTTCAGTGGGTCAATAATTAGAGCACTCAGAAGTGTTTAATCTCATTCTAGGTTTGCTGAAACCGGAGCACATTCTGGAGCAGATTTAGTTGCTCTGGATTGTGCTCTGGTTTTAGTGAATCAGGAATTAGAGCATTTTAAAGCTTTTACTTTAATTCTTGGCTTACTGAGAACAGAGCACATTCTACAGCAGATTTGGTTGCTCTGAATTGCGCTCTGATTTGCTGAAACCTGAGCACAAAATAAAATAAAGTATTTTTCATTGAAAAATAGTTTTTTTTAGTTTTCATCCATTCCTTTTTAATATTTCTTTTTGGCAGCCGTTTTATGTTTTGATTTTGGTCATTATTACAAATTTTGCTAATGATCTCAAAATCATCAGTCCCATGGAATAATAAAATATTATATTAATTACGACTGGATTTTATTTTATACATATATTAAAAAGAAATTCATAATAATTATTATTAAAATATTATCATTTACTGTTCAGAAGTGATCTTAAAAAAATAATTTTTAAATCTTAAAGATTACAGTGTATTTACTTACTTGATTTGAAAGGCAAAATCAAATTATAAGTTCAAATTGTGATTACTTTTAAAGATCTTTACTGTAAATAAATATTTTGTATAAAAATAAGTATAATAGGTTGTATAAGAAAGTACATTTTTGTCATTTATTTGCTATACCCCAACAGAAAATGTTATTAGCAAGCTAATATAAAAATGTAAATATTTTCTTAGAATACTCAGACATGGCATATTTTAATTATTAATTAAAATTCATACGCAATTTTACTCCAAACATTTTCTATGCTATAGAAAAATAAAATGTACCTATTTACATTTTACTCATTATTATATTTACTAAGTAAATTTCATACTAAAATTTAAAATTACATTAATATAGAAAATGCATTGTTGCAGCTTAATGCATCTTGTTGAACTTTTAAGTTATTAATTACAAGCCAACTATAAGCACACTTGTAGCAGCAGTTTGAAATCACTTTAGTCAAGATATATGCCGGAAATTATTAATATAACAAAGTGGTGCAATGAATTTATGATTTAGCGCTCAGAGCTAACAGTTTCTTAGTAACACAAAATGTTTCGAATTTCGAACTGAATTATATAATATTATAAGCTTTGTTATTTTATTGGAAATATTAATATTGCGCAATTAAGAATTGAATAAATATTATACGTAGGTTTTAATTTACATGTATAAAATTATAAAATATGTTTTTTTAATTCATTATCAATTAAAACAATTATTATTACAATTAAAAAATTTCCTGGTATAAAATATGATATTCCAGGATATTGAAATATGTAGTTCAAATTAAATTTATTTAAATTTATTTATCAAATAAAAATATTGAAATAATCCGTTATTGCATTTAAAATTATCTTCAAAAGTAAAAAACATTTGCAGCACATTATACTTATAGTTATTTAACGTGCAAGGAATGTAGGTACATTAAAACTTTCGAGGATGTTATTGTTAGAATACGAGAATTATTGTAATAGATACTTACATTCCGGGTCGCTTATTGTTATTATATTTTTCGCGCCATCAGTAGCATTTAACTTCAACTAATATTACAGTATTTGTAAAATATGGACCAATTAATAGTTCAGATTTATTTATTTGCAACTTTCTAATTAATTTTACTCGTTGCTAGACGACCAAATGTATACATATAAAAATATATTTACAAAATTCCCCTACTATAGTCTATGCAAACAAATGTTTCTGTCGATCCGCGCGCCAACTCGCAGATTTTTTCGTAATTAGCGGTATTATAATTTGAAATGTAATTATATATAATAAACGTTTATTAAATGTAATTTTTATAATAGAAAAGTAGTTTTTCATTATAATTTCTTTATCGTATGATATTTTATTGGTTTAAATTAAACCTATTAATCGATAAAAATAAAAAGTAAGAAAATGTTGTTTAAGAAACAAGATAATTATTTGATTATAAAGCGGTATGAAATTGAAATTTAAAACTATCACTTAAATTTGTGATCCATACATTAACATAAATACTTAAAAAAATTTTCTTAAAAAAGGAAAATTATATCAAAAATCACATGTTAGTACAATAACTGAAAAAAAAATGTACTAAATAACATTCGCAAATTACATGGTATGAATTTGCGAGATACGCCTTGTGCGTTTAATACAAAAATAAATACAAATAATTTAAACCTGACATTATATGCTATTTTATTGTTCTAAATTATCATTTGCAATTATATATTGTATATAAACTTGTATAATTACTATCAATAAGTATGAATTTTCATGTATTAAAAAATAAGAAAATGTTGTTTAAGTAACAATATTATAATTTTATTTTAAAGCGCTATGAAAAATAAATTTAAAACTATCATTTGAATTTGTGATCCATGCATTTTATACCTATAATAAAAGGTATAAAAATTTCTTAATTTGATTTTTTATAAAGATTAACCGTTTCTTATTGTAAATGATAACAACTTGATGACAACAGATCTATTGTAGATTCTTTTTGCATTTGTAGAGGAAAAGCATTTTTAAACCTGCGGCCGCGAAATGTCAGTACGCTACTGAAAACAATGGTAAGTCTTGTGGCAATAAATAAAACGATATTGTTTCATTTTCTCCGCTCTTACTTTTGCACCCTATAACACAATAGCTATTATTGCACACGTTTTTCTTTGAATTTGAGTTCATTTTTAATGTAACTATCAACATTGACATTAACATTATATGATATTAAGGTTAATTGACAATAGCGTCACATAACGGCACAACGATAAATGCTTGTTTACCCTATAATCAAAATTTTAAAAAATGATGAGATGTCATTAATATTTGTAACTAGATTATGACGTTATGAAGTACAACGTTATACAAAATCTGCTGCTCTCTGCAAATTCAAAATTGATTTAAATTTTAATAACTAAAAAAAAAATTGTATCATACCTTTCATACAGCTTTTAACACAAAACGAACAATAACAACAACAACAACAACAACAACGATTATGTAGATAATTTGACAGTTCAACTGATCGGCGTGACATACAAATCGCACTTATTTAAATATATTCATGTCGAATCGTAGCCAACATATGTTAAAAATATGAGCTTCAATTATTTTAAATTAATTGACATTTCATTAAAAATATTATGTTTCATTTTAAAATAATTGGAATTATCATTCACATGTACCTTGTTTTCTAGTAACATTTTTTGTTCTCACTTTTCTAAATATTAACATTCCTCGATTATTTTTAGTTTATTTCCATGGAACTAAATATGTCAACGGTGACGCGAAAAATTATTTATTTAATTTTCCATCTATTATCACATTAATATTAAATCAGCAATGAATAGAATATCAGCAAAGTTTAAGACTAAAATACGTCTTGATTACATTATAATTAGAATTTATTGAACTTTGTAAGAAAACTACTTCAATAATGTATTCTATTCGCAAATTCTACAGGGATTTTATTTTTTCGTTTATCAGATTTTAGAAGTTACATTATTTTAATGCAATTCCAGCTGAAGTATGAAATGATAATGAATAATGTTAATGTAATTATAAAATGTAGAACACGTATTATCTTAATTAATATGGAATATTAATTAATAGCTGGAATACTGCAATTATTAGATATATGGTATTAGTTTATTATTCTTTCCAGATGATGTTTGATAAATGCCGACAATGGATAATAAACTGATTGAACAAATTTAATATAAAAATTTTAACAGATATGTTATTAAAATGTCAAATATATTATATGAATAATTAATACAGTGTTTAATTAGTAATTATTTTCATATGACACTGTAGCAGCGAATTATTTCGCTGAAACAATATTTTCCAATTTGAAACCTTGCATAAATCGCATACAAATTCCTCCATTTCCATATTTTGACCTAGTGATTTTTTGCGAATCCCTTTCTCAATATTTCTTTTCGATCTGGCTTTACTCGCTGAAATTTGCGAGCAGATGTAAAGTCGAAAATATTCTTAAATCTTCTTTGGTTTGTCCTTTACCCTTGACATTCTCAACTTCTCAAGTTAAAGAATTTAATTTTGCAAAGAGCAAAAATAGGGACATGCCAGCGAACAGCACTTTAGGGCATAATAATGATATATCACAATGCCTTTCAACCCATTTATTTACTCAGGTTGAAATAAATTTTAAACAGCTTTCAAGGAAGTATTTCTTTGCACCAAATATCGTAAATAATATAAATATTTTATGATACAGTGAGACTCCGCTTAAAGCAGTTACGCTGTTTTTTTTTCGAATTCTAATTTTAATAATACGACACTTGATGACTTCATCACAAAAAATTATAAAATGAGGAAGAAGCTTCCTTGTCATAAACATAAATTATTTCCGAATTTTTTTCGTAAATGTTTAATCAATAAGCAATAAATAAAAGTAATAAAAGAGTACTTTTTTGAATAATAAATTATTTAGGAGTTACGATGACCTCGTTTAATGCTATCAGGTTTACCGCTGCAACTTCTTGGAACGTATTTTACGCGTTAAGCGAGGTTTTACTGTATGTTTCATTGCAATAATAAATAAAATATCTGAATAAAACATTAACACTTAACTTTCGAGATAGTAATTGCATAGTTTTTTAGTATAACGTATAACATAAGTAAGTAATTTCATACTGGTTTCAGTGCAGTGTAGACAGTGACGTTGCCAACCAATTTTATTTGGGTGAGCATAAGACGGTCCGACATTTTTAGGGTGGGCCCACAAAGTATTAAAACCAATATTTTTTTAATAAATAAATGTTATAAACAACTCTCTCTCATCTTTGGTTAAAGTGTCGGTTACCTTAACCATCCATTAATAGAAAAATATCACATCGAAAAACTGTCGTATGTTGTCAAAAATATACGTTATATTTTATTTCGATGCGATATTTTTCTACTAACCGATGGTTATGGTATCCCGAACAAAAAATATATTAGATTCAATTTAAAATTATCCATCTAGTATGTCTTGAAGTAAAGGTCTTTATTACTTTTTGAAAAATCATTTTTTTCCAATTGCCTTTCAATATTTTCTAAATTTGCAAGTCTTGTATACGTCATAGTATTTCTTGAATAAGTCTTTATTCTTCTTAAACAAGAAAAAAATATTTCGCGTCCTGCCTTTGAAACTAGAATAATAATAATTACACATGATATATTCTTCAGAAAAAGTGACTTTGAGTCTCTAATAAATTTTTAAAATGAATTTTAATTTAAAAGTTTTGTACAATTTTTTATGTAAATTTAGCTGCTTTCAGAGTGCGCGACAGCCCTGAGTATAGAACAGTGAACAAGGAATAATGTTTGTTAACTGTCAGTCAAACATACAACCCAATTATTTAAGTCTCAAGTGATAATTCAAAATTCACAATAAATTTTATCATTTCATCACAAGTCATTTGTGAAGAAAAGAAGGATCTCAATGAGTGAAATTCTTATTATGATATGCGAAAAGAAGGCACCTATTATTTGAAATATTTTTGATCTCGGAATTTATTTTCTAGTTTTTTATTTTTAATGTTGTCGTATGTGTTATGTATGCTTATTATTTTCTTAATTCAACAAGTGAAATATTGTCAAGGAAGTAAAAATTGGACGGCAGTCTTAATATTGAGAAATTTTATTTCACAACCTTAAAGTAAAATATTGTACATAGGAACAAAACCTATTTTTTCATATTTCCCTACTCTTTATACACTAAACACTACCTCACAAAAAGTAAGTGTAAATAAATTATCCCTGGTTCAAAAGTTCATTGCTCGATTCGTCAAAAAACGCGTTAGTGCAAAAAAAGTTAACACTAGGGTAGCCCAATACATGTCAACAAACAGCTAATAACATATT
This sequence comes from Stenolophus ochropezus, assembly GCA_035578165.1. Taxonomy (NCBI): domain Eukaryota; kingdom Metazoa; phylum Arthropoda; class Insecta; order Coleoptera; family Carabidae; genus Stenolophus; species Stenolophus ochropezus. The sequence goes on along the minus strand of JAQOWZ010000019.1, from coordinate 11,607,800 downwards.
TCACTAGTGATGTTCAGGAAGTTAAGAAAATTGGACAGCTGTCTTATAAAACACCAACGTTTCGACTACGTACTCATTAGTTTTTTGAAATAAACACTTAATTCAGATCACTCCACTATCTAGTCGTAGATCATTTTTACTTAATACTACATTATTGTTAACGGTACAAATCTGCTCTTGATTTATTCATATTTATTTTTAAAATTTTAAATACGCTCTTCTTCGTTTTCTATATCATTACAGTCTGACAATAAGACAAAATGTTTAATTTTAATTTAGTTTATTTAAAAAAAGCTTATATACTTTTTCATTATTGATCTCTATAAGAACATCATTTATTCTGAATAATATCTATATTTTTAATGTCAGACGAGTACCGGTATTAAGCATAACTTCCCAAGAAAATATATGAATAATTGAATATATTTTCGCTTGAAGAGTTCAATTTATTTTTTCACAATTTGGTGTTTGTAATGATAAAAAACATGTACGGACAAGAGTACTTGTTTCCGAAGGAAAATATAATGGTAGAAACTTTGAAGTGAAGTTCGTAAAGTACATGTAATCTTATTTCTTATTCTAATGAACCTGAATGCAGAAGAAATTTGGCAAACAAGGCAGCAAATCTTACGTATCATTGAAGCATAACAATGGAAGAAAATACTCTTAATCTTCAACATGAGAAGTTTCTGGAATTGTGGAAGTAAGACAAAGCTCAGGACTGCATTTATAAAGCTGGAGTTAGTTTACAGCTTAAAATTTACACAGTGCTTTAACAAAAAGGAATTTGAATATGTGGTTAAAGTACAGTGAAAGTGTTATTACCATTTCTGAATTTACTGTAATAATATTTTGCCAACAAAATATGAAGTGTTCTACTATTTTATACGCGAAAAGTTTATAGGATGAAGCGTCAACGTTGAAGTTGCATATTTTTTCTATGACCTCATTTCTAGTTTAAAATGAAAATTTTATTTGGTATGACAGTTGAAATTTGTTTTAGAAAAGTTGAATCGTAACTTGCATGCAAAATGTGAGTTTTATTAAACAATGAAAATATTTTTTTTTACTACGACCCAACGCCGTATTAACGTTTTTGCTGTCCCTACGGCTGTTTAAAATTGCCACCCTAATGTCAATGATGTTGTCAGAATAAATAATAAAACGTATCGTTATTTGCAATGTATTTTTACGCAACGTTTGTAACTTACAAACAACACCTGAAATCAATACGTTTGAAAAAGTACATATTTCACTTTTTTTACAGGTAGCACGATACTTGAATAATTATCCTTTATCCTATTCCTATTCACCAACATAAATTGCCATGATTTTGACCATCTCTTTCTACAATTGCAGCAGAAGCCTGTTTATTGAAAAATATTTAAAATTTTGCAGTTTTTTTAAGTACGACATTTTGTTTCTCTTTTTTGGCTTATATTCGACGCCATCACTCATATTTGCACTGAAGAGATTTAAATTATTTGACTGAAGGACTTAGTACTTCATAGTTGATAATTATTTTGAGAATATATTAGTGTTGGTTGGTCAGTACAATTGCCACTTCAGCAAATATGACGTGTAACTCACAAGAGACTGTTCAGTGTATATAGAAAAAAAAAATTAATCATTTTCATCGCTTTATTTTTAGGCGTTAATCCGGGTCTGCACCCATTTCTATTTACCTTTATTTGATATGAGAAACTGTTCTTTATTACTGTTTATTTGGTAATCTTGTTAACCTAGGTCAATAATGCAAACTGTCCCTTTTTAAAGAAACTCAAACATACAAATCCAAATATTATTCGACTCATTAATCTCAAGAAAAAGTTTAAACTTGGGTTTCATAATTTATATTTGTCGTCTACTTTAAAAGTCAAATCAAAAATCAAAAGTGAGATCAACAAACTAACGCCAGATATAGAAATAAATGCAGCCTTCAGCTTCAGCCTACTTAATTTTTATTAAAAAAGGGATGGGATAATGTTAACATTATGTTAAGATTATGTTATTTCATAATGTCATGAAAAAAATTAATTCGTTATATAAAGTTATATAACTTTAAAAAAAAATGACAATATAACATTATATATAACGTTATTTTTATTTCGTTATTATAATGTTAAAATATTTTTTTCTCATATCTGAAATTACAATTTATAAAAAAAAATAAACTCTAAAAATATATTTTAAAATTAATATCTTATTCTGTAATTGGTAATTACCTGCTATAAGACTTACATTATTAATTATCTTATAAAAATAAAACATAACACACGTGCAATCGTATTAGCAGCAGGATATTAGTTTGTTTATGAAGTTTGTGATTGGTGTATTTGAAACAGTCTTCCCACGCTATAATTATCTACGTATACATAATGTACATAACAGAAAATATTAAAATATAGGTAAATTAGGAATTTATATGGTCTCACAGGCAAATAACATTATAGCGTATCATTATTTGTTACGTTATTAACAAAAAAAAGTAGCAAATAAAGTATTTTTATAACGTTATAGGTATCTTTACGTCACGTTTTCCATCCGGGATTAAAAGACAAGTAAATATTCATGTCAACATCTTTAGTATTAATCACTTATAATCTCCCCAGCGCATTGATTCTTTCCGGAATTGTTTTCGAGTGCGTTCAACAATGTTTAATTTGCACGAGTAGAAGACGAGTGCAGATTACGTTGTTTGAATGCATGATAAAAAAATTCTAGGATATCAATGCTGCGAGGATAGATTCTGTAAGAAAATCTTAACAATATTTTATATATATTTTTTTAAATAGTCAAGTTATGATAGAATAATAACACGAATTATTTATTATTTCTAAAACATGCCTTTTTGGGGCAATGACAACTCAATATAATTTTTTTAAATGTCGATGTCACATTTTTGGCAGGAAAAAATTACAGTAGTAAGCCAACTGACGAAAAATTTCCAAGAAATTTTTATATTACCATAATTTTTTAAATGCTTACAAGAATATTTCTATTGGCTGTTAATTAGTGTCGTATGATTGTCATATGTAATACCACTAGTAACTAAAATTTTACTTGAAATTTTTGTCGTTATGGTCACGTCTGATTGTTGCAATATCAAACAAGAAGTGACGATTTTCTAAAGCAAAAAACAGGAGTAAGTTAGGCAAAAATTACAAGTAAAATTCTAGTTACAAATAGTATTCGACTTGACAATTCTCCGAATTATATATATATATATATATATATATATATATATATATATATATATATATTTAGTCGTGTATATAAATTCCGCAGCAATTGCCAGTAACTGACAATATTATCAATAAGATTTGAACCTGATTGGTTCAATTCATCAAAATACTGTGATTTAATTGGATGACAAATTATGTGTGGAATTGTCAATACAATTTTTTATTTTGTATTGGTATTAAATGGGGAAGTTTAGCGTATTTTTTTTTATTTTATCAAGATTGCCCTCAAAAGTGACATTCTACATTTTATTTCAACCAAAGTGTGGCTCGCGGAGAACGTATGGTCTATCTTAACCAGCGCGCGCTGGGTTCCCATGGCAACATAGAAGCGTGTGGTGTAATGCCTCAAAATACAACCTACGTTCAAAAAGTCAGGTCTCACCATCCCTTCAGCGCAAATGCATAACGCACTTGTGACGTCAGTGTGGCTCGAAGATAAATAATTTATTATAAATAATTGGCAACATAATTTTAACTTTCAATTACATTTTAAGTTATAATTATTCATATACTTACGACTAAAAGATATTTCACATGTAATTTCAACCACGCTAAACTTCCCCATTCTAGCCGAGAAAAATTATTGACTGCGCGTGATATCCCTCCGGGATTCAACCTGGACACTAGGTCAATAATGATGATCTTCCCGACCTTGGTGTATAATATACTATCAAATTTAGATGTTAATTTTATTTATTGTCGATAAAACAGGAATTTTCATATATTTTGTTATAATATTTTAAATATTAAATAATACATTTACTCTGTAAGACTAGTGACATATTTATCATACTTATTTAATTATTATTTTAAAAAGTTTTTCATGTATGGCGTGTTATTTTTTTACATTTGAACGCTTAATGTTATTTAATCAAATGAAGTGATACAAAATGCTAGTCTCTGTTTTGCTGCATTTTATCCAAATTACATGCAAAATAAAATTACCCAAAGGTAATGCAATGAAAACATGCAGCTTCAGCAAACTCTTATTATCATTTTATACGGTTATAATCATAAAGTTGTAAAGTTGTTTAATGACTTGTGAAATGTCTATATTTGGCTGGCAAAGTTTCTGCACCTAATCTTATTAAATTACGAAATAACTTTAAGTCTTGTTGCAGTCTTTGACCTTTGCTAATTTTACACTTTACATATTTGGAGGTACCAGTATTTTTTTTTTCAAGGTACACATAGAAGATTAACAGTTTTGCAGGCTGTTGCTACCATCCCATATTATTTCCTATAATTTATTTATTTTAATAATAAAGATGTTTTCATTTCACTTCTACCTAGCAACTAGCTACAAAACAAAAATTAAATCTATTCTATTAAAAAAAAAAACACTTGTAAAAAAAATTACTTCCGATAAATACCTACTGCGCAATGAGTAAAATGATATTGACCTTTCTTGCAATGTTTTACACAACGTTTCCCGTTCTTGTGTTGTATGCCCAGGGCCTTTCCAAGTGAAGGTATTAGGTGTTGTCAGAACATCGAAGGCAGACTAGAGAAGCGATAAATAATATAAAATAATTTTGCTATTTTTATTTCATTGTTATGATAAAATTTCATATAATATATATTCAGTTTTATTTGATGGGGTACTTACTACCTGCCAAATAATTACTGCAATGAATAAACAATTTGTCTATACCTATTATATTCTATTTTAATTTACATTGTATTGTTCAATGTCGTTCTTATTACATTTTAAATTTGTATCCTCTTTTTGTTCTCTTTTATGTTTATTCGATAATCAGTTTTTATTGTGCCGCAATTTGGCTTCAGTCCTTTTTTTAATCGGTCACCAATTATAGGAAACGTTTAATTGGGAGTCCCTCCAGCTTACAATTCTGTTTTCTGTAATACCATTTAGTGGAATAATTAGTTATTGGAATGTTTTGGATCTTATTTTCTCTTCGTTATATCATAGTTTTATTATTTGATTTCGTCGACGTATTATATTAGGTATAGCAAGTTGGTGCATTCACTATTTTGCAATGATATGAAAATAACTTTAAATTTTTCTTGTAAATTTTATAACTTAATATATTTCTTGAATAATATTCCAAAATTATAATTTATATTTAATTAGTTTCAAATATAATATTATTAAAAATGTCATTTTTTCACAAGGTAGTAGTCATGATAAAATATTCTTATTTAACAAAAACTATTTTTTTCTACAACCACTATGGAAAGTGGTACTTTTCTCAAACTATATAAAGCATCAAAATTGCGTATTTCCTACAATCGTGGGTAAAAGTGTGAGAAATATCATTTCTCACGGTAATTGCCAACACTGCTAATACTCTTTGTGAGTTTATCGGCGGCATATTGTTCTTTATGTCAAATAGTTTTTGTACATGTATTTTTGTTCTGTAACTTTTAGAAATGTGGTCTTAGAAAAAGTATAGTGTGCTACTCGCGCAGAATCATCCATTTCCTTCGAGGTATGAAAGTTTCAGCTCGAGACGAAGTCGAGTGCTGGAATCACACAAGGTGGGAAATAGGTGTCTTTCTACACTTGTTGCGCAATATGCTTTATATTATTAACATTTAAAAACCTTCAAGGGAGCGGCAAATTTTATCTGACACCCCAGCGTCAGGGCCTCTTCGACTAACCCTGTCTATACCTATATTTCAAAGCTAAATACAAGAAACTATGAGCTTACATTGTACTTTAGTAGTATGTAGTAACTTAAATTTATCATAAAATATGACATTTCTCCTTTTTGCGTGTGGTTTTCAAACGTTTTTACTCATCCGCAGAACTATCTAATTGCGGTCTAACCTTATTTTAGATAGACCCACTGGGACTTGTAATAAGCTAATCACTTCTGAGGTTATCTGTATTTACATTATTCACTTTCAAACACTTGACACCTAAATTTATATAAAGTCAAGTAAGGTACGAGTGCTTTATTTCATGCCTTCAAATATAGTTGTAATTTTTATGTTTAATTCATCTTTTAAAAATGAATGACAATTCTTTTAAAAATTGATATGTTTTTATCTGGTTTCATAAATAATCTTAAAATGTAAAATAGATTTTGTATATTGCTTATAAATTGTAATTTAAAAAACACTTGTCGCGGTGAAAACAAAAAGTACAGGGTGAAAAACAAAATTAATATGATTTACATGTTTTTATACCTAGTTGTCACTTTACCTGAGAAGTACGAGTTTCATATATCAAAACGTCCTTTTTAATAAAGGTTTATTAAATTTTCTTTGCAATTTATTAACCAAACACCGTATACAAGGACATTATAGCAAAATTTGTAAATACTACAAACGTGACAAAATTTAATAAAGCAGCATGGTAGTGTTATTTATTCTTTTTATAAATACCAAAACGTCGTTTTTAATAATTCTTATTAGATTTTGTTGTAATTTGTTAGCCAAACATAGCACAATTTATAAATAAGAAAAATCGAGGTTTAGTTATAGTAGAAATTTTTAAGCAGTAGAGACGTCATAGACCTGAAAAAAACGTTACAAAATGAAATAAAACTTGTAGAAATTTTCGAAAGATGTTTTTATTTAGAAAAACGAATAGTAAAAAGAGGTATCATAAAAAAAATACTTATTTATGATATTTACTATTATTTCAATTTAAAATATAAGGTATTTAATGACATTTCAATTTATTTATAATAATTGCAGTGTATTTTTTTTAAAACACGTGGGCTACGACTCAAATAATATATGTTTACATATATTTGTTTCAGTCACGCCGATCGATTGAGTTGTCAAATAATATAATACAAAATCTTTGTTTGTTCGTTTAAGTTGAATTGTTCCTTATTATTGTTCGTATTCGTGTTCTTTGTTTCTTGTTATACTTTTATTTTATTAGCGTAAGTAATAATGCCTAAAGACGGTGGACCATTTACTGCCGTTAAAAGCAGTTCGAGAGGAATGTTATCATTTTATTTGTTGTTATTAAATTTAGCATTGCCATATGCAACATGCAACACATTTTCTAAACTAATGCACATATAAACTTTGTAATTCGTGACGTCATAATCTAGTTACAAATATTGATGCCGTCTCTCTACTGCTTAAAAATTTCTACTATATATAAAAATGCGTGCCTTATTGCTTATGCATGCGTTAGTAAATCCTCCTTTTTGCTTAATTTTTGCTGTTCCCTAAACGCCGATCTATAAGCAAACCGAGCGCATCTCATTGATCAAGTCAGGGTCTCTATGGTGACATGATCACTGGCTCGAAGGTAATTAAAATTATATTTAGGACACTTCTGGCTGCAAGATATATTTTAATGGTTTTATCTCATTAGGAACAAAAGTATAAGAGTGGCATTAAAAGGACGAATGAATAGAATATGATAAATTATGCCAGACATTTTTTAGAATTCATTTCAGTGTCATGAATACATGAATTCATGTATTTTTTTGCCTAATGTCGACCGCCCAACTACTGAGGTCATGTGAAGTCGATTGAAGGTTATTCGATGGAATAAAAGGCACAAATGCTAATAATTATTGCTATTAATATAGTTTTTTTTAATATTGATGCAAAATGTTTACCTTTTCTAGATATTCAGGTATTTTCAGTACTATTAAACTTAATGCAAGGTGTAATAGAATTCAAGCCATCGCACACGGTTCAGAACAATCGACAGAATCTAATGATATCGCACACTAGTCGGCAGTAATCGAAAAGAATAGCAGACGGTTGGGAAGCAACGAAAGAAAATACAGGTATATGAATTCTTTAGATGAGGAAACAGTAATTGTGACTCTTAGTATGCAAAGAAGCTGAAATAAAAGAAAGGAAAAATGAAGACGAGAAAAAAAAAAGAAAAAAAAGAAGGATACAGTTAATTTAAAGGTTGATATTTTTTTTCTAATTTTGACATATAAATGATATATTCCGACATTGAACCAGAATAACTGCGGTGAATTTTTTCAGTAACCAGGCACATTAATGGAAAAAGGAACCCGGTTCTTGAAGGTCTTTTTAGTGACCAAAGTAACATCGATAGATTGGCACCTACGATTTGGTTGCTTTGTAAAAATTTGTTTAATTGTTTTTGCTGCTAGCCGAGGCTACAAATCAGATGAGGCATAAAAAGAACAACAAGAAATTATGAAATTCATTCAAAATCAATTTTTGATATCTATCAAAATTTAATTTATTTTTACACGCAAATTTATTACTTTTTCATTAATATTTGTAAAGGAATAGTTTCAATTTTACTTCACTTGTTATGATATTCTAAAATAATTAATCACATTAATATGAACTATGTAAATCAATAATGAATAAACAAGCGGCCAAAAATTTTGACTTTGACAGATGTCAAATCAAAATTGATACTTTAAGGTTGCCAGCAGAAGTTATTATTAAGTTGCCTCCCAACGAGTTCTATCATTTGATAAATTTGATGTACCTAGTTTTTACTGTTCCACTCTGCATAGAATTAATTATGATAAAATAGTTTTTCTTCAAACATTATGAAAGTGACATTTTTTGCGACATGATTGACAAGGTTGAAGTTTAAGATTTTTTTTTACTTCTACGCCGCCAGCAACATTAGTAAAATAAATAAGTATCCCTAGAAACTATGTAGAATCAGCCAGTAAGAAATAGATTGTATAATAGAAATTTGGAATGCCGGACTAAATATCACTGTAATACTAGGTAACCTAAAAATAAAGTTACAAAAAATTATTAACAACTGAGAGATAACCTATATATTGAACGTCAAGTAGTAAATTATTTTTATAATATTTACGTTTAAAGAAATAACAGAATGTATCATTCAGAGTAAAAGTGTCTTTGTGTGCCTCGCATGTCTAAACTTCCACGCTCGCCACACAAAGTATCATTTTTCCTCTTCATAACACAATATACCTACTATTACCTAACATTTATAAAAGTATGGTTTTTACAGAATATTTTTTGTACAAATTAAAATAAATGCGTAGTAATCCTGGATGAAATTTATGCAGAGTATCGGGCACTAATTTATTTGTAATTCACATAAAACGAAACATGGTGAATTGATTTTAATCGAATCTTCACGCCTGGTTAGGTAATTTCGTAGCAGATGCAGAAAATCAATTTAGGATTTATTTGCAGAGGTACTGCGCTATGCATTACAATCGTCCTAAGTATAATTTGTAATTTATGAAGAGCTTTATATCATTTCTATGTAATTATAGATAAATCCTTAAAAAAAATATTATTTTATTTTATATATTGGCTATTAACATGAAATATTTTTAATTAAATTTGTAACATGATATATTACGTGTAAACCTGTCATAGCAACTACGATTTATATTTATTTTCATTGAAAACATATGATGGATTAAGGAAAAACAAAATTGAATTATAAACATATAAAGCTTACTTGTAGCAAATATCATATTACAAATTTAAAATAACTGATTGCAAAAGTTTGTTGAAATGTGAGAAAATGTTTGTTATTTATGGTCCAATATTATAAATACGCATATATACTGTTAAAATAAAACATTATCATTTATTGTTTCAAACTTTACATGAAAAACATAAACATCTAACACAAGAGATAAAAATAAAATACATCGCAATATTTTCCAAACAGCTAGCATTGATTTTACTTCATATGCTAATGTATAAACATGGTATCTTTTCTATATCTTTTCCACAAATATTAAAGTTGTATAATTTACTGCGTCTATGGGGAGCAGGCATACAAAACAACCGGAAATAATACAGAATGCGATTGGGACGATGGCGGAATATGAGATGATGAGGTCGATTCAAAGGCATTGGCTGAAAGCCCCCTGGCTCTGCACAACATTTTGTTATTAGGAACAGCTACACGAAATTATGCCATTGTTGTCTTTCAATGACTTGGAAAATTTCTTTGGGGTTAGGGTTGATAAATTTTCCAACACCTCTGAAATTACTTCGTGAAATAAGGTTATGGGAAGTCGCTTGGAATTTTACCCACATAAACTTGAAAATAATGAAAGCGGATATGATCAGCACTTAACTTTTGACTCCACAATTTATTTTTATTGCAATTAAAATTACATATTTTTCCTACGACTGTCAAATAAACTTAACATTTCGTCATTGTTTTAGATGCGCAAAACATGTCTTTTCCAAACAACAATAATTTTTCCTGGGCGTGTGGTAAATTATTTTTTCTACTCCTGCTTTGAAAATACAATTTTCTGGTTTGTTTTTCATCCTGAAAGTGACGCAGTGCTGCAAAACTTTGCAGCACTAATAAATGTTTGTTACATTGTTGCTGCCATGGATACGCATCACAAATACAAAATTTGCAATAAATGTGAAATTATGTTTAAAAAATAAATTTTTTATTTCCTTATTTTTTATCTTGCAGGTGTAGAAAAAATAGTGTGTATAACACTTGTTGAAAGTCCTTTGTCGAAGACAAACGATTGCAACCTTCGCTTCGCCTAGGCTGCAACTTTAGTTTTGGTTCGACAAAGATAGACTTTCAGCACTTGATATACAAATAACTATTGCGTTCTATTGTTACAACACTTTAATTTAATGTCACAAGATTGACTAAATGTCAATGAGAAATGTAATCAAAAGTGATATACTGTAAATTAATTGCACACAAAGGCTCAACTGCAACTGATATTATGTGGACCACTGTCATTTATTAGTTTCTAGTCATAATGAAACTAAAATGAATTTTATATTATTGTAAACAAAAAAGTGTTTATTTATTTATTACAAAATTAAAGATGAATATAACCACCATGTGATAATTGTATATGTCACTTAGTAATATATCATTGTTAGCAAATAAAACATATTAGAATATTTTACTTATGTCATTATGTTTTTATTTTTGTATTTAATGCAGTTGTATGAAAAATAATGTGTGTACCAAGAGTGCAAAATAGCATTACCACTCTAGCATAATTGAAGCTCTCAGCTGCGCTTCGAACTTCAATATTTATGCGCGTGCGTCAATATAACATTTTGCACCCTTGGTACACAAATAACAATTTCCTGCAACTCTCAAATAAACATGACATTTCGTCATTGTTTTCGATGTGCAAAACATGTCTTTTCTAAAGAAAACTAATGTTTCCCGGGTAATGTGAGGTGAACTATTTTTTTGTTCTCTTACAATAAAATCTGTTGATTCGCATCAACTAAGAAACGTGGGAAATCTCAAATTCTACAACATTTATTTAAAAACTATATTGACATTAAAAAAGTATAATGTCTCAAACATTCTTTTGCCTAATAATGAGGAAAAAGGAAATAGTGGTGTATTCAATGAAATTTAAAGTAAAAAAAAAATTAGTGCACTTGGTATATATTGGCAATTACTACGAGTGAGCACTTGAGGGATTAAATGTATTTTAGTCCTGTGGTATATACAGTATTTTTGCACTTCCGCATATACATTTTAAAATAATAATTATTTAGTTATACTTATATAACTGTCAAATATATGACAGCTTTGAATACAAAACCTTCTTGTTTTCGTGGTAATATTATGCTTATTAATTTAATAACCCAGGGATTGAATTCATATTTAATTAAAAGTGCTACTTTAGTATTCGAAAATGAAGAGAAAAGTTGGCTTTTACACCCAGAAATGCAAATAAATATTTATACAAAAATAAAAGCCAATTATTGATTTTATGTTTTTCATACCAAAAATATTGTACAAACCTTTTATGTGAACTTTTTTCCAGGATTTGTTATATCGTGTTCCCTCACTTGATATGTAAATAACTATTAAGCCCTAGGGTGACAAACACTTTAATTCACTGTCGTAAGAAATTGGCTAAATTTGTTATAAATTGTAATCAAAAGTGATCTTATGTAAATTAAATATACACAAACGCATAACCACAATTGATATTTTATTGACGACCGTCATATACTTTATTATGTGAATTAGTTTCTAGTCATAAAATTTTGAAATTAACATGTAGGTATGTTCCATTAAATATTACCTACAATTATAATGAAAACAAATAACTGTTTATTTATTACAAAATTGAATATAATCTAAAATAACATCTTTGTTACGAAATAAAACATATTAGAATATTGCAGTAATGTCATTAAATCCATTAATTGTACTATTGAAATTAATATGTGTACCATAAGTGCAAAATAGCATTGTCGTTCTAGGACAGCGATATGCACCCTTGGTACACAAAAAACTATTTTCTAAGATCGTGTGGAAACGTCACAGTATCAATATTCAAAAATTTTACCTCACTCATCCCTATTGCATTGTATAATTACGCATATTTTGGAGCTTCAAAAATTAAATAGAAACTGGTGGTATATTTTTTAGGTTTATGGAAAACCGGATTATAAGCAAATAAAATATAATATATAAAGTAATATTTCTTTAATAAGAAATTTAATAGGTAATATGCAATAAGTAATAAAATCACAAATTAAAATAATATGATCTCTTAGCTTACTCCTAACAGTTATTTACATATCAAGTGTGGGAACGCCATTTTCCCTGATGAGTTTTTTGCGGCAAGAGCTTGCGAGTTCTACAATAGAACGAATCCGGGGAAAAACTTATTTATGTGTTAAGGGCATAATAAAAAGATTATAGCACGAGGAAATGTTTAAAGCTCGACGCGGAGTTGGCATTATTAGATTGTTTTTCTTAAACAAATATAATATAATCAAAGTGTCATTGTCACTGTCAAATATATTTGCAACGCACAACGTCACGTACTGATTATTCTGGCAAAATATTAATAGAATTTGAGGCTACACAGTTCTGAAAATTCAACAGATTTATATGAAAAGGAATTTGCAAAATTCTGCAAATGCGAAATACTGACTTATTAATCAAAACGAAATTTTATAATTATTGTATTGGTTGACTTTTATTCATTAACCACAATTTTAATTTGTTTGAGTAACTATTGCTTAGCAACTTTATACGCTCCTCGGGCCATAAAAGCCAAATTACCCCCGCATTTGAGGGTGCATAAACAAGTTTATGATTCCTTAATGAAATAATAGTATATTATTTAACAAGCATAATATGTAGGCTATATTACACGAGGATGTAAGTAAAAATACGAGCGGTAGCGAGTATTTTTAATCATCCGCGTGTAATATAGCTATATTATGCGAGTCAAATACTATACTTTATCTACAACTATCAGGCATATAAAAAATTTGATATTATTTGTTAAATATTCAGTTAGGTTTGAGTAGTTCATATATAGCTTAAAAGATGGCGCCACAGTAGCACTTAAATGTCAAAATAACTTTTCAAATTGTATTTATTATACTTTTATAAGCATATATATTGATATTTATAATAAAAAATATGTTATTAATAAATTAACAGTTTAATGAAATATTATGTGTTAAATTATATGCCCTATTTATTACAGAAAATTATAGCGTGTATCATGACATTTCATATTACACTTGTGTAATATGAGTAGTATATTATATGTAGTATCACACGTATAATTTACCCATATTTCAATAGTTGTAGATAAAATTAATAATTGGTTATTAATTTTGGTACAAACATTTTCATTTTTTTCTACTATGGTGTATTGGCAACAGTCCTTCATGCTATCATGTCCGGATATGCATGTTATATCCACATCATGTACGGATATGAAATTCACTACCAACATCGAATCCCATCAAGAAATTACTGATGCATATTTTTATTCCCATTGCATCAAATTAATGAGATAAAAACATAATTCATTATAATTTAATCTCAAATTATATTTAAGGATATTATTTAATTTTGAAAAGAGAAATTATTTTATCCTTTTCTATTTTTGCTTTACGTTGGTACAATGATTGCTAATACGTCAACAAAAAACTGATATAACTCTACTTTTTTTACAAAGAAAACATCTACTGGAAGAGATTATTTGGTATTTGGTCGTAGAAAAAATAAACTGTACCGCTCGAGTGGAATGCCTATATCACACGAGAACGAATTTGCAGGCACGACCCGAAGGGAATGTTTTGTGCTCTTACAATAAAATCTGTTGATTCGCGTCACCTAAGCAACGTCGGGAATCTCAACTTTCCACGTTTCTCCTAGATTAACGTGCGGGAAATTTTGGAAGAAATACTCCTCTTTCTACAGCTTTTATTAAAAAACTACATTTACAATAAAATAGTATAATGTTTCAAACATTCTATTACCTAATACTAATAAAAGAAAATAGTGGACTATAGAATGAAATTTAAATAACAAAAAATTAATTTAGGGATTTGATTAAAAATGTTTGTCATAATTGTTGTCATGTTGATAGATTGACAGCACTTGTTTGCATTAAAACACAAAACTAGAAAACAGTATGTATATACAAAAAAAAATATTTGTACAAAAATGAAAACTAACTATTGATTTTATATTTTTCGTACAAAAACTATTGTACAAACCTCCTGCGTGAACTTTTTTCCCGGATTTGTTGTATTGTAAAATTGCGTTCCCACACTTGATATGTAAATTACTATTATGTCCTCGAAAATGCAAGCATGCGTGTCGATTTTTCAAGGATTGTTTACTACTATGCACTTTATCATAGTATCTATTTTTTTATAAATTTTGTGACATCATACTGATATACACAGGGGCCTCACACACATCCAAGCCTTCGAAGCCAATAACTCTTGAAAGTGGATGTCTGAGCTTTAACCAGAGTAAAAAGTACTTAAAGGTGGCTTTACACGATCAAAGAATTTGAACTATTTTATGTCATATTTTTACATCATATTCTTTGGTCAAATGGCTCCGCTTTACACGTTCAAAATTTTTAAATTATTTTCCCTTATAAAGGGAAACATTTGTTTATTTTTCACTTTTGATATTTGATAACAACATAATCCCTAGAATTAACTAAAATTTGAAGTAAACGACCTTGAAATTTAGGACATGCTCTAAGTGAGAATTTCTATGTCATAGCATAAGAACTATGAACAGTCAAATTTCTTTGAACGTGTAAAGTGTCAGAATCACATTGAACAATACGAAGTTGTAGAAATTGATGTAAACTTATGATCGTCTAAAACGCCCTTAATTTAATATTCGAAAAAACCACAATTTCCGTGACAATGTCGCTCTTCGAAATCTATATATTTTTTCATACACGAATATTCCAGTTATTAACACGTAGAATGGTTTATTGGACATGTCGTTTATAATTATGAAGTAAACAAATTTTGATCTCTCTATGACAACTATTTGAGAATGATACAGATGAACAATAGATGATAAATGAAGCATGGATTTTAATAAATATAAGTTCACAAGCGTAGAAACAATAGTAGTCTAATGCAAAACCCATATGATTGATAGATTCATTTGTTTTATAATAACAGCCTTGCCACACCTGTATTACAATCAGCGTATAGCAAGAGCACACGAAATGTAACTTTTTGTTACAGAAGCGCACCAAATGAACATTACAAAAGCGCTCCAAAATATGTTACATAAGAGCACTAGGGTTTATAATAGAAATGTTCAAATATTAATTCATTCATTCATGAATCAAATTAGATTAGGTTAGGTTAGGTTAGTTCCGTTTAGTTAGGTTATGTTAGGTTAGATTAGGTTAGGTCAAGTTAAGTTAGATTAAGTCAGGTTAGGATAGTTCAGGTTAGCTTAGGTTAGGTTCGGTTAGATCAGCTTAGATCAAATTAGGTTAGTTTGCGTTATGTAAGGTTAGATAAGGTTAGGTTAGGTTAGATCAGGTTAGATTAGATTAGGTCAGGTTAAATTTGTTTAGGTCAGGTTAGCTTAGGTTAGGTTTGGTCAGGTTAAATTAGATTAGCTTAGGTTAAATCAGGTTAGATTAGGTTAGTTCAGGTTAAATTAGATAAGCTTAGGTTAAATCAGGTTAGATTAGGTTAGGTCAGGTTAGGTTCGATTAAATTAAGTTAGGTTAGTTCAAGTTAGATTTGGGACGGAAGAGGAAGACTTGTAGGCATACCTCGACGAGTATCTATTTAAAAGGTGCTACACGCGAGCTGAACGAATTTACGCGTTTTTTATCTAATCGGACGCACGCACACCCAATAAATTCCCAAATTTTACTGGGGCGCTTTTCATACGTTTTTTTTGGTGCGTTTATGAAATGTTTAAAAATATGAACGGTGCGCTTTTGTCATACAGCCATTACAATATAGTACTACCTTCACGTAATGAGTTAACAAAAAAAGGTAAAAATGTGAACCACCGCTACCCGTAGTCATTATTTATACTTTGAAATAGATGTACCTAATATAATTTTCATTTCCGCATGTTTAACTCACAATGATATAGGTCCTTAATTTAAGCGAATTTATAACTATTATGTAAATTTGAGGTAAGTGCAATTTGTGATATGAATTGGAAATTAGTGTTCAACGGTTCAAACTTAGGAATAATAACCCTTGTTTAAACCCAGTGACGAAGTTAGTCAGTTTTATTTGGATGGGCACAGGCCGGTCAGACTATTTTTAGGTTACAGATATAAAAGTTACCCGAATACTTGTTACTCGGCAAGATTCGAAGTAACTAGTTCAGACATGAAAAAGTATTCGTTACTTTTATAAACAGTTACTCTAACAAATCAGATTTTACGCTACATTTAGTAGCGACGCTTCACGCAATATTGTTCATTCAAAATGTAACCAAAACCAAAGGCATAACATATATTTATTTCTATATTACACTTTGTAATATGATAAAAAATTAATATTTTTTTTATATCTGTGTTTTCTATTTGTACTTGAACATGAGTCATGACAGTTTTTACAATTAACATTTTATTGGAGAGTCATAAATGTAGGTAGTCTCTTTGGCCGTTATGGTTACTTAAAAAGTCCCAAATAAATACGGCCTTTGTCAACACAGGCAAGTTTAAAATTGAAAAGTGACCTGCGTTTTTCTGAAGATATTACGGGAATTTTTGTGAATATTCATTAATTAAATTGTTTTTTTTTAATTGTTATATTTTTCTCAGATGGTAATTTTTTATTTTTTTAATTAATTACTCTGTAATTTTTTTAATCAAATTTTTATAATTAATTTGTTTTAATTAATTTTAAATATTTTTTAACCGATATATTAACCGGTTTAAACCGGTTTCCAATTTTCAAAAACCGGTTTTCGAACTAAAACCGTTATTATTATAACGTTCTCTATAAGGGTTAACCGTTAACCAGTATTTTTTTCGGTTACATGCCCTGCTCAAAATACACTTAATTGAATTCATCTTTTCCGTAGAAAGTGAAGTAGAAATGTGAAATGCACTTGGGAATATCAAGAACTGTATTTTTTCTTTGATCTCTAGTTTGCAGGAAGTGGCATATCCGGTTTATAACAAAATCTAATCTTGCGATACGTGCTCAAACCTGCGATGTCGAGTATCAGCGCCGCATCAACATCAGCAACCCGCACGCGAAACTATAGAAAACGTATTAAGGCCTGGGGAATCCTCTTTCGAGTTTTTAAAGTTGCCATGAATGAACAAGGTTTAGGTTTACACCTTCTTCTTTAAATCCCTTGTGGTGCCGTGTAAGAATTCGGTTCAATGTAACAGCTTTAACGATTTAAATATGTTATAGGGGTACGCTTTGAGAGTCCAGAGGAACGACCGACGTTCTTGTAAACGGAAGGGTTCTTTAATAATTTATTTAAAATATAACTGTCATTTAAAGGATCACTGGCTCCACAAACCTCGTTTAAAATTATTCAATTTAAACAGAAACAATCTTGAATTTCAAGATTCTTTTCTTTAGAAAAATATGATATCTATTTTAATACTCATGTTACTATAGTTTATTTGTCGGAGTTGATACTTAGGTCATCAATCGTAATTAACAACGTTAGAGGAAAAGGAGAATTGATGACATCATTTTGTCGGGTGAAATTAGTGTTTTCCGAGAGTCTTGTATTTTTCTTGGTCTTCTCTCAGTCTTGGAAAAAATTGCAAGACAAGAACAAGACAAGGATGACAAATTTCAAAGCAAGGCAAGGCAAGAAATTGTCGTGCAAGAAATGTGCAAGAAAAATGTACATGAGATAAAAAATTACTTTTATGTTCAAGGTTATTTGCGAATATTAACAAGCAAGACATAAAAAATATACAAGAAAATTACGATGAAGACAAGATTTTTATATACAAGTGTACTGAAAGACAAAAAATTATCAAACAAGACAAGAAATCTTGTTTTGTGAAACACTTCGTGACATCGTGTGATTTCCGAAGTAAATAAATGTCATAACTGGCAGTATTATATACAAATATAAAAATGGATGAAAAATACGAAGGAGTTGTAGAGTAAACTAACGAAACTACCAACACACAATGAAGCTCAAATTGTCAACGCCAAAATCACCTTCATAAACGACAGGAATGACATGAATGATATATTCAAATTTTTAAAATATTTCTATAATATCGCGGTTATAGTATTGTCTCTATTTCATTTTTGTCGTTGGTTAGACGCAGATAGCATATATAGCCCTCTGTAATACGTACAATAATGATAATGAGATAGCAAATAAAAGTTTCATATATGGTCTGTGGATACGACAAAGATGCCAGATAAAAACTGAATAATTCTTGTAGCAGAAATTGATGATGTATCAACTCCGGGAAATCGACTCTATTTTCTTTCAATTTATGATACTATTTTTAAGTTCTGTTGTCAAACACAAATAATAAACAACTGTTTAGTATAAATTATAAGTAAAATTTTTAAATAGTCACGTAAAATATTTTGATAATTTAACGATAATGTAAAAAATTTCGGATTCTTTAAAATAAGTAGGTAATATAGAGAATGCTTAAAATGTAATTTATTATGAAATAATTATTTAATAATACATGTTAATATAAGTGCGGTAACCCTATTATTACAAAGCGATTATCAAAGTTGAAGCTCGAGCAGTTCTAATAAAATATATTTTTATCACAAAGACTCTAAATTTCTAGATGTAAAGAAGAATAGCACATACAATGCAGAAAACTAGCTTTTTCACGCTAGATATAATATTTCCGCACAGCGAGAATGGAATTACTGTGGTGTGAAATTGGTACTTCCACAAAAGCAACACATTAGTTAGAACTATAAATTATTGCTTCAAACTTGTAATTTATATCATCATATGTAGTACTACATACTTAGATAGAACAGGGTCTCAAATATAATAAAAGTAAAGTGTGTATTAAATTAATTACTTACATGGGTAATGACAATTTAACGATTGTAATGCACTTTATTGACGTAACATATTAATAGTAAATTATACAACCACCACCTCCACCACGATTTATTTCCAAATTAATGTATATTTTAATAATAAAGATGTCTTTGTTTTACTATAAAACAAAAATTAATCAATTCTATTTCAATATTTATATCTCACGTTGTCTATGGTTACCGTGAGATATATTTTACAATATAATATGTATCCGTAGCAATAAAAACATACAACAATATCTTAATGGTAACAGAAAAAGAACATTGCACCTCTACACAATTGAAATAACAATGAGCTATATTTAACTTTAAATGCACTTCAAGTAACTTCCTTTGCTTACAAAATTTTTTATGATACAATCTTCACTCTATACATGAAGATCCTTTCTGTTTTATTCATTATCCTTGCAAGGTTAAAATAAATTAGTGGTTTCTGTTTCCAAATATAGTCCTCATATTTGTAAACAGTTTTACGTTTCAGTGTTTCAAAAAAATAATAAAATCATCAATAATGAAATCAAGGCTGCATAGTTTTACCGATATTGTAGATTCATTATGATTATAAATATTCATGACTGTATTTTCCACTTCACGCAAACTAAAATGTAAAATAAATGAAAATTATTCATGTAAATTTATTAAATGTCTTAAAACAATGAAAATAAAAAAGCAACAGAACTAATAAATTTGATGAGTAAATATATATTCCCTAATTATTTCGGATCAAAGTAGAATCTTAAAAGCTAGTTTTAAAAAATTTAGTTTGCACACAAAAATTTTGGTTTTTGAAATCGCAGCTCGCCAACCTTACCTAATTTACTATTTGATTCAACAGGAAAATATAAATATGAAATTTCAAAAACAGAATTCAATATTTCTTACCGGTCTCGATATAATTATGTTAAAAATTGTACCTACAACGAAAATGCGGGTTTTGTCAGTATTAAGGAATAAGAATAGGAATAAATATTATAATTTTAAGTTAGCCAAAAGTGATTATATTTATTTTTCTAGAATCATTAGAGTTAAATCATTAAAACAACTAATTTGCGTCATTAATTATACTATCTATATAAATTGAGTGAAGAAATGTTTTCCATCACCGTGAAAAAACGTTGTCCAAAACTGTGAAAACATTTCCCAACTTATTATATATGTATTGTAATTAGAATAAAAATATTAACATTTTTTGACAGTAGTAGAAAGCAATATTTAAGGTTTTATTATAATAAATTGAAAAAGAAAAGTGGAAATAAAAATCTTTTATGGCATTAAATTTAGCATCATTTATTCAACTAAAGTACATTTTTTAAAATAGATGAAAATATACTCGGTTAGTTGTCAGGAAATACAATACATCCTGATGATGGTCTTAAAAGCCAAAAAACGTATTGAAATAAAATTCAAATATTTTGAAATTAAACGATTATCTTTTTATTGATTTTGTTACAATGTTTTAACTAGAACCGATATTGGATTCTATGGAGTTCGTATATTATCATATTTGAATAATAGACAAAAAGAGAAACAAAAAATAAAATTTGTTTATTTTGCACAAGGTTTAAGAACGGTGCAACTTTTATTCCCTTTTTTTAATTATAATATTCTATCACTTGTCCTGCCATACACATTTTCATATAAAATTCATTTGTAATTCCATTATATAAGTAAACTGCTATTATCCAATACCAGTCTTCTACTGGAAAAAACATGGTGTAATTTGGATCGTATGATGCATCCACACAAACGTAATTTCCCTGTAGATGTGCATATAATTAATATAAATCAATGTCAATGTCAAAATGTCATCTTACTTTTTTGAATGGACATATAGCATATGGAGTACACGAATAAAACATTGATGATATCATAGTATTCTTTTGTTTTATAAAAAAACAAGTGTCCTTTATAGTTAAATTAGTAAAATATGCACAGGAATCCAAATTATCCTTATTTGAACAACGAGTCAGTTCTATCACAGCCTAAAAAAATACTAATAAAAACAAATTGGCTCAAGCGAAAAAATCCTAGGCAATAAAGATTTTCAGAGAAAACGTATACCTCATTACTTTGACATCTTTTGCATTATTAATTTTTTTTTGAAAATTCACTGATATTTTAATGTTATTACACAATATCATCTCGATCAAAATGCAAGAATTTTCTTTTTCCCTAAGAAGTTAAATTGATATTTGTAACTATTAAAAACGTAATTAACGGAAACGAAGTTCCTTTTCCACAAATTCAATTCTAAAGAATAAAAATTGATTCCATCAAATATTTTAATAATTACACCATTATTTTTTGTTTAATAGTCAAAAATTGATTTAACCTCGATTCAATTTACATCAGATAAATATTATTGTAATATTTATTATTTACCATCTCATCAGGGTTGCATAAAAATCCGATTTAAAAAAAGTATTTTTTTTTATTTAAATCGGTTTTTTATTTAAATCAGATTATTTTGATTTTTTAAAAAGTAATATTATAATGTCAGAGATGTGTTTCACAAAGTAGCATTTATTATTAAAAAAAAACTATTATAAAGAATAAATAAAAACTTAAAGTAACAAAATCTATAGTACCTAATATCCGTTTATAACGATACATCTTATAGCGACAAACTAGTTATAACATCGAAATACGCTAACGTTATTTTACTTTTATCATTTATAGCGACTTTCGATTCTAGTTAGGAAATTTTTGTGTTTCCTTCGATATCGTCATAACCGGATTTTATTGTAACACATTTCAAAGCAAATTTAACAAAAAATCACACATTAGTGCAAAAATTTTCTGTGTTATAGATTCAAAATAATATACCAGTAAAGTCGGAATCTGGAATGTTAGATAACAATTACAGAACAAGTGATTTAAATCAATGATTTTTAAAAATATCAATCAATGCAACCCTGGCCTATTCTGTAACTCAATGGTTAATTTTTAACCAGTTGCTAAAGTTTTTGGCAAATAAAAATAAACATTACAAGTGATGTTTTGATATTTTCTCCAGTGTTATATATTTTCGTTGGAGAAATATTTAGAAACTGGTTAAAAATTACCAACCGAGTTACTGAATAAGGGGGAATATCTGATATACGCCTTTTGCCGTATAATTATAGTCATGAACGTAGGGATAAGAGAGGCAGGAAGGGCACTTGCCCCCAATAATAATAATATAATAATTTTACTCAATTAATATTTTAACAAAGAATATATTATTACATAATTAATGAATTTCATTGTTTTATTATCGATAAAATTTTAAAACAGGAACTGTGATGTTGTTATACAGTAATTATTAATAGATGACTAGCACAATGTGTAGTTTAAGCAAAAAACCTGAAATTTTTTACGAGAAACATACTTCTAGAACATTAATATTCTACTGGCTAACTTGCATTTTCAATATTATTCTAAATTTCAATATGGATTTACGAAAATATTTTAAAGAAACAGTAACCGTTGTGATTCTGATACTAGTGAAAATAAGAAAATTAATTTAGATAAATATCATTCTGTAGAACCAAATTTATTTACTGAAAGAGAAGAATACGACATTGGAAGATTAGTAAAATCAGAAATGAGGTAAGATATAAACTCTTAATAAATGCGTGGACACCCTAAAAAGATTACGATTTTAAAATCGATTCAATAATTAGCTCAATGAGTATACTATAAATCATTAAAATGTGCATTATGAAAATTCTGCGATCTGTTTTGCCACAGTAAGCATGCAAGGAAGTTTTATTTATAATACATTTAAACATTGTAAGCATGTTTATACATAATAAAGAATACTTAATTTTTTTTAAAGATTTTTTT
Organism: Stenolophus ochropezus; assembly: GCA_035578165.1. Lineage (NCBI taxonomy): Eukaryota > Metazoa > Arthropoda > Insecta > Coleoptera > Carabidae > Stenolophus > Stenolophus ochropezus. The sequence goes on along the minus strand of JAQOWZ010000019.1, from coordinate 11,584,488 downwards.
ATGTATGTAATTAAGTTATTTAGAATTTTTTAATTATTTTTAGTTTTTAATTTTTGTCACTTGTGGCAAAATAGATCAAATTCACGTAGATTATTTATCATTTACTGCACACGGTTTTTGCTAAATTATTAAAAATAAAATTTACCTTTACTTTTTTCACTTCTATTGCCAATGTCATATTATAAGTTATGTACGTCATATGATTTTTCACTGTCAGATACCCTGTAAAATTACGAAACGCTGAATTTGGTGTCAAATCACAAACGTCCATTCTATCAAGAAAGATAGATTTAGATTTTCTCTGAACAGCAAAATTATATTTTACTAATATCACACATATAAATAAAATCAGGTTTAGTTTCATTTTTGTAGTTTTCCAAATGAGAATATTTTTTGTTGTTCAAATGTCACAACAAGCATTATTATTAGTTTAGATGTACATATGATAAATAAATATAATATTGTAGTATTTTACTAGTTGTGTATTCATAGATTATATACTAATTGTACTAATTATGCATATATCGTGTGTTCCAAAAAAGTTTTGTCATAGGCTTTTATCATGGGAAAACAATTTTTGGTAAATAAAAACTAACAACCAAGTCACCATATTGTACAGGATAATACTACATGCATTTCTACATCTTATTTAAATCAGATTGCTTAATTTTCTTAACATAAATCAATGAAATTTACAAAAATTAATTAAAAATGTTCGCATCATACTTTTATTGAACTACACGCAAAATTGACACCTATCAAATCATGTTTATGAGGTTAGAGTAACGGCCTACACATTCATGTATAATAATTTTGTAAAAGGGCTTTTTATGTACTTTGTTTTTTGTGTTAATACCTACAAAATTGCTAACATTTTGTAAAATATACTTAATGAAATATTTTGATTTTCATTTTACATTGTTCATCACTGGTTTTGAGTAAATTAAAAACCAAATCCACAGACAATTTGTAATTTCTGAAGTGACTTCTTCCTATATTGTATTTTTTTTAAATGTCGCTCTTGGATTTTGCCGCCCTGGGCTATAGCACCTATAGCCCTCTTCTAAGTCCGCCACTTCATGAGAAAATGGTACCAATAGTAATGTCTTACTAAAAACCATATCATCATAGAATTTATTGCACTATTCATTCTTTTCTCCAAAAATAGTGCCCTGAGAATTATATCAATATTTTTTCTGTAAGTATTAGGATCTAATTATTACATTTGAATACTTTTCGTTACAGAATTCAATATTTTAGTGGAATAGATTTTTTATTATTTTAGAAAGTAGTGCGATGCGAATTATTTCATTATTTTTGACGAATTAATTGAAATATGCATATTTTTACATAATTAAAAAAATATATTTTAAAAAATTTTTTACAAACATTAATTTAATTGTGTACAATGTACAATTTCCCTGATATATACATATTTGTTTTTATATTTAACCAATTAAAAAGTAACAATTTTCATATTGAGTGACTATTTATTTATATAAACATTAATCAAATAACTCTGTTTTGGCATTATCATACATTGTGAGGTTATTACAATACCACAACATTACATATTTCAATAAGCTACCACACTGAAAAATATAAAGTTTTTAAATTAAATACAACATTCTGTTTCAAAACATTTTGCACATTCCGATGTGCAATTATTTATCTTCATTCAAGAAATATAACATTTTAGAAGAGATTTCAACTCAATATAATATTTATATTGTGTAAGATAATATTTATAATTATATAAACTATTGAATTGAATTGAAATTTTAAAAATATCTACTCAAAACATATATTTGTTGTAAATACAGCATATTTTTTTATGAAGTTATTATATCTTGAATTACTTTGTAAAAGTTTAAATTGAGGAATTTTCGTCCTTGGAGATTCAGTGATAACAAATAAATTGTTTTCAAACCATTTATTACATGCTTTATTTCATAGGACGTTTAGGGGAAGAAATTTTTCTCATTTTCAGCTGTTAACAAATTTATATCTAACTTACAAAAAATTACTTAAATATAATTACAAAACCGTCACTCATCGTGAATATAAATTGTGCCCTTATAAAACACACTGATACTTTTTATAATAATAGATTAATTAAAGAAACTTTTTAAAATTCTGAATTCTAATTAAAAATCTAATTTAAATTTCCAAACTGACTATAGGAATAATTTAAAATATTTAAATCAATTCATGTATCATTACCAAGATTAAAAATAATAAAATGAACTACCATTCATCTTTATTCCACAGATTAAAGATAGCACTTTGATTCCCAAGTAGAGTCGACATGAATCAAAGTTGCTGTAACCTAATTAATGCTTCCATTGCATTGTTTTATAAAAATGAGAATGTAATATTTAAATATTCATTGTAACAACATTTAAATTCACGGTTTGTGATGATTTTGTAATTATATTTAAGTCATTTTTTGTAAATTAAAAAAAAAATAACAGCTGAAGATGGGGAAAATTTCATCCCCGAAACGTCCTATGTAATAAATCATGTGAAAACTAGTCTTAAAACATTTTATTTGTAATCACTGGATCTTCAATGCCGAAAGTTCCTCAATTTAAACCAAATTCAATATCCAAGATAACCTGTAAAATTTTCTCATTGCAGTACCTACTTGGCATGGGCGCCGACTACATGGGGGCAACGGGGCTTATACCCCCAAGAAAAAATTTCGTAAGGGTGATGCCCCCAAGAAAATATTTCCCTTAGAGCAGCATCAATAATAAAGAATTACTTCATTTCTTTCCATTTTTTAGTAACTGACTACAACCCTAAAATTGGTCAGGGTTATTCCCTTAAAAATATTACTAGCAAATTCATCGCATTAAAATATTAATCAATCAATTAAAGTTACACCAATCTTGATCCAAAGTAGACACTTTTACATCATTGTCGGATTGTTATTATTTTAAAGATGATTTCACTGAGTGATATGACTTAAGCAGTGTAACTTGTTAACGTAAACTAGACAGACATAAGTTTTTATGTAAAAAAGTAAAGAAAATAAAAATAATTTTAGCTTCCCTTCATTCCTCGCTAATATTTTTTTTATGCAACTTCATATTTTGATTTAGCTCATTATAAGAAATTTTGCCCCAAGCAAATTTTGAAAAGATGGCGTCCGTGGTAGGTACTCTAAAGGAAATAATGATTTTGTTGAATGTTTTAATATTTTAATTAAATCGAAATCCATAAGTATTAATTTATAAAAAATTGTAAAAATATATCTAATAATTTGAAAATATGAAAATTTAAACAAATATGAATGACTCAATTTTTAATTATTCGTAAAGATACTAACCCGTATTCCGAGCTCACATCTGTGAATTTTTTTGTTAAAAGTGACGTTTTTCCTCATAAGATTATAATGTCAAATTAGACTTCCTAAAAGCGAATTTATTAAAAAAGTGAGATCGGAATATTAAAACGAAAATTATACCATATAATTTAAGAAATTCATTTTAATATATTTCGCCTTTTAGTGAAGAAGAATTAATAATTGTTTAACTAATAGTCGAATTTATCAGCAAAGAAATTGATGAAAAGCAGACAGTAACAATATTGAATAAAATGAGAAAAATAAGTTCTGGAATGATAAATCTGGCTGGAAATTCTCAAGAATTCCTAACGTCGATGTCCGAAGATCGTGTTACTAGAATGTAAGTCTTTTATCATGTGTCTCGCTTCTGATGAAAATGTAGGCGACTCATCACTGCCATCTTTCATTTTAAATTTCTCCACCAAAAAGAACGCGACATTCCGTAGATTTATACCCTCCATTCTACTTTTGACATATACTACGCGCAAAGTTAATTTTCAGTTCGTACAGAAAGTAGATGTTAAACTAATATTTGTATGTGTGCAATTATTTTGAGAGCAACTTTGTTGTTCTCATTAAATAGTTGACATATAATTAATTTTCGTTTATATAAGGATGCAAATATTAATTTTCCCTGTTTAAATTAATCTCAATAACTAATAAGCTTTAATTAATTCAGCAAAAAGGATTCGCTTGTTTCAGATTACTCGTTTTTGTTGTAGATATGACCTATATTTCAAATTGATCACAGAAAATTGTTATGAAAAATTCAACGTACTGCATAATGTTATGTTGATATGACAACCTTTATAACAAGAGAGTGATATAAATAGCAATCCATATTTCCACAAGTTGATTACTTATCATTTATTTTTAAAGAGTTTCATATCACTTCTCGAATATTGTCAAAAGTTTCTAAAAACATATCATCTATCATAAACTTTACTTTTAATATGGCAGAGTATATTTATAAACATTGACAGCTTAGAGATCCTTTTTATTAAATTTCAAAACACTTTTACTTTAACGGAAAATATAAAAGAAATAGGTGACACTTTTCTGCTAAAAATCTTTCGACAGCAAAGGTAAGTTCAAGTGTCGTATTTTTTTTATAAATCCTGCAAAACGTATAATATATAAAATTAAGATTTCTGAATTATTTAGTATTCTTATATTATAATTAAATGCACAAAACCTTTTAAAACATTTGCATAATTTATTGTTAAAGGTGCATATATGCAGCAAAACTAAAAGTAACATTAAAACTAAAAAGAACGATTTATGCAGACTTAAAAATACTTGAATTACGCCTGCGCAATTGAAACAATTAAAAATTGACCCATTCATAGGTTAAACTATTTATTTTTATTTGTCATTGTTGTTTTCATTTTGTTTTTTGTATTTGTTTGTCAATTACTTAATTATCAAATGGATAACAAGAAAAAGACAGGACACACAATTAACTTAACTACCGTAACTAACTTCTTCAAGAGACGTATGTTGCATTTGTGAAATTGTGAAAACAACTAACATTAACATTAACAATTGGGAGTTGGTCATTTTTGTAGTTAAGTTTTAATGTTAGCTAAATGCGTAAATCACTCCGTACATTATTGTATATTTAACTTCTTAGTGTTAATGTATTTACGAATTATAACTTTTATAATAATTAATAATTATTTGTTAATTTCAAAATTTATTTGAAAAATTTGAAAACACACTTTTCTCAAAAACAATTTTTTCACTGTTTTTCTACTGGATCAAATTATTATGAAAATACCTACACGATTCTTTTATTTATGGGGTAATAAAAATGCTAAAACAGTTGAGATTTCGAAAAAAAAGTTATTAGTACTATATTATATACTATACTGCTCCCGAAGAGTTTTATCCAGGGGCGGATGGGTCCGGAGAGATACCGGGAATAATCCCGGTGGACCAGTTGAATGAGGTCCAGTGGTCAGTTGAAATTTGAAATTTTGTTTGAAGTATTATTACAATGTTGTAACATTTTTAATATCTAAAAACATTACAGTACAAATTACAAAATATAATTTTACGTCGGGATAGTTTTAATAATGTTGTTAGTTAAAAGATCATACTAAGAATTTAAAACAAAAAAAAAATTATAAAGGAGATGAACAATGATACTAATAAAAATACTTATTCACATAAACGTTTTGCGGCTGGTCGATGTTGACATTCTCGTCTGCATTGTGCAGTCCTCATTGTCTCAAACGTTCTATATTCAAATATAATTTAGTCGAACAGAAAATTCTTAAAGATAGCAGAACAATATAAAAAGTGGGAAAGCAAAAAAAACATTTTGTAAGTTATAAAATATTTTAGAACAGAAAATATTTTTTTAATGAATTTAGAAATTTTCGGAAGTTTTGCAATTAGATAGCAAAGAAATAAACCAAAGGAGGTACAGAAAAAAAAATAAGAGAAAAAAGCAATTGACGTTGAAGCTAAAAAAAATTAAAACTGACAATTATTTTATTTAATAAAAATTGTAAAACATCCAGTTCCATAAAGATTTTTAATCAACCAACGCCAAGTATCAATTGTCCTATTGATATTTTATAATAAGTATTTATTTTGTTTCCTCTAAAATTATAATAAATATTTTTGAGAATTTAAAATTTTCGTTATGATTCTACAACAAATTGTTATTGTAGAAATATTTTCTATTTATTATACCTTCATGTGGGCCGCCAAAATTGTTTTCCCGGGCCGATTTGTAACTGCCCATCCGCCTCTGGTTCTATCACACATTAAATTTAATGTACTTATTTCTATTACATTCTATGTACTGGAACTAGACGCACACGTATCTACCAAGATAACTAGCAGTAGCATAGGTACCGACTGAATGGATGCAATTACCCAATAATTTAAGTTTTTTATTCGAATTTACTATTTAAACGCAATTTCCAAGTTTCCGAGTTAAAGACAAAAAAAAACTCAAATACCAATTGTTATTTTTAAAACATTATATTGACAATGTACATTGTTTGTTATGAATTTGCAATAAACCCTCATTTAATCGCAGCTTATGCCTATTCCAATTTCCTTTAATCATTACCAAGCAAAAAGCGAGGAACAAAACAAACTAAAATTCCGATATGCGCAAAAAGAGATGCCAATCGTCACTCTCGTAATTATTCAAAATATGAAGCAAAGCAAAACTTTAAAGCGCTGTTGCGGGAAAATGTAAAAAGTAAGAGAGGACTTGGTAGACCTCATTAAAATAAAAATTAGTAAGTATGTATTTTATAGTTACCTATTTAAACAGGTATCAATAGCATCTTCCTATTCCAAAACTGCGAATTATCATTTATTTATTATTTATTTATAGTTTTTTATTTGTTTGTTATTTTGATTTTTGTGTAATTTTTTTTCGTTTTCGTTGTCTAAGTTTTTATAAAAATAAATCTTGATTTATGATATTTAAGTTTTAAGATAACTAAATACTGCAAAATAATTTTTTTTTTTCGATGAAAATTGGAATTAGAAACGTTTGTCTGCAGCACTTGGTCACTTGTCCTTAGGCGGTTTTCTTTTAACCCCCATCTCACAGAATTATTGCATATTTTTTTTTATTTAATTATTTACGCCGTTAGCTAGAACACCCATACATATTTGCAAAAACCGGCGCCTGAGCAGTAGTAAGTTAAACTTTTTCACCCTTTTAATAATAATTATAATTAAATATTATTATTCAAATTTTGTATCAAAACAAGAGAACGAGATAAATTCGAGACGAGATGAAACACTGTCTCCTCTCGGCTCGGCAAGGTTTTGTCTCGGTCTGTCGAGACGAGACAAGACAAGAGTTAATCTCGTCTCGTCTCGTCTCGCGGCAACACTACGTCCAGTAAACGATTCATTGTTTTCTTGTTGATTGTCTGATATTTGTAAATGAAATATAATGTAATTAATAATTGAATATAAACCGATCGAAAAAAAAATAGTTTGTGTACTACATAGAAAAGTGACTTCTCAGACTTCTCGCCTACCGTCGTACTACACAGAATATTGTTATAGAAGAATTTTTATTAAATTTCAAAGCAATAAATAAATTTCCAGAAAATTTATTGTTGGAAAACTGTCTGTACAGTTTATGGTCCACGGAAGAGAGGATGAATAAATATAGCTTTGTATAGAATAAGTAGAAAAGTATGTCGGAATGTCAGACTTGAACAAGTCCCTCTATCCATTATTTATTCTTTTCATCCGTTCGTCATTTCCGCACACTTGCACTTTCAGTCATTTTAATGAGACGTAATTCAATTCAAAATATCGTCGAACGCGTTGACAGAATTTAATTAATTTTACTCCATGTCAAATTTAAAACAGTGGGAATATACAGGGTTTATTTCCAATTCCAATATTTGGATTCATAATTCAGGTGAAGGACTAATAAAATATTAATATACTATTAAAAATACATTTTAATAATGTCAAAGGTAATTTAATATTGTAGGTAGACTTAAAATTAAATCTCCAAGAATTAATATATCCAAGAATTTTATTTGCAAATTAGATTCACTTTCAAATTTAAATTACATATTGAAAAGGTAGAATATTATTATTTTATTTATTGTTTTTGTATTTTATTATAAGGGTTAAAATGGTATCTGTTAGATGTGGCTGACATTTTACTGGTAGTGCTAAAGATAATACTCTAACATGTAACCTCTGAAAGGGAATTACAGTTACTGAAACTATAAGTTTCAAACCAACTAAACACAAAAGATTTTTCTGTTAATAGTTGGAGGGTACGTGCTTAGAAACTAGAATTTACCAATTACTCAACTAATATATTAGTGGCATAAACTATTTTGGATGTTAAACTAAGTTTATTTCCCTAAAAATTCTCATTTTTACAGAAAATCACAGAAAAGTGGTCTTATTTTTAAAAATAAAAACAACATTCAACATAGCTTCAATTAAATTTATTAATTATATATCGTAGATGCGATTCTAATATGAATAGGTAACATTTTTTTTAGATTGAAAAGTACGAATTTTTTGTTTAAATAAAATGAAAATATGAGTACAGTATGTATGAAACTGAATAATAAATAATAACAAAAAATGGTAGGAACTATACTCCATTAATAGTATATTATTATACGAATTTTGTAAGACGGTACACGAATGGAACAATGTGTCGTATAAAACGAGTACAATATATTATTTTTTATACTTTGTGTCACTTATTTTATAAAAAAGTCAAAAATTTAAATTACAAAAACTAATTAAATGTAATCTAGGAATTTATGTAAAATATGGTAACTCTGTTGTTTGAAGTTGGATATTTATAACTATCATAATTCATGTATAATATTGTGAAACAAATTCAAATTGTTTTAAATTTTGTTTACTTGATTTTCATTCATATTTATAATAATTCCATATTGTATTAATTACCATTTTAATATATATGAGGTTATTAATTTGACATTTATGTGGGGCGTATAATTTAGATGTACCAATTTTGTAACAAAAATTTACTAAAAACAGTTCAGCAATATCCGATATTATTATACCATTTTTAATATAACAATAGAGCAATTGTTAACACAAAGTATAAATAAAGCATAAGTTATATTACAACAATGAAATATTCCAATTTTGTCACCAGCGTTTTAACAAATTCTATCATTATTATAGTGAGAATACAATTCTTATGAAAATCAGCCAATCACAGCGCATGAAAATGTACAAATAAGTGGAAATAATTGAGAACCACTATAATAATTTGTTATTTCCAATAGCAACGCTAGCAACAATGTAAATATGTTATATAAACAGAAAATTATTTGGCAGTTGAGAAAATACTGTCAGCGATTATTGAAAAATGTGTTCTAAACTCTGGGGAAATTGAGCTCTTTCTGCATATACAAATTTAATGTATTTTGAAATTTTGAATATGTTTTAAATAATTTGCTACAAAACAATATTAACAAATATGTAATTTTACTTAAAAAGTATATAATGTTTACTTATAATAAATTATAAAGGTGTACCTTTTTTCTGTGTCTTAGCAGAGCCTATTTAAAGATGGACATATAAGATAGAGAGACGAACAAATAACATGGCGTAGAAAATTTGTCATTTCTTATATAAACACAAAAATCATTTTGTTTTCGTTGTCAACAGGGGAATTGAGTTGTTATTGTTGCACATAATTATACTTATATTTTTATTTGTCGTGTTTATTATATATTTCAACAAAATAATTTTGATTTTCTTGTTTTATGGTATCACCGACGTCTACTGCGGCCTGCGGCGATATCGAAGCGTCAAAGGCAATAGAACGTCACGAGCTGATTTGAATTTGTAGGGAATTTATAATAATTTATTTCTCGCTTTTTTGTCTTAAAACGAAAAAAACATGAAAAATATTCATAATATAACAAGAGGCATGAATATCTGACAAACGAGTGTCAAAAATGACATTTAGATCAAGACAGCGAAGCTGTAGTGATTTAAGAATCATTTTTAACCCGAGTTGTTACTTCGCAGGAATTATGAGAAGATTTCACCAATTAAATTTATAGCTCGAATTATATTTGCTTGATTATTTCACGAATGACAACAGTTTTTGATATCAACAAAATGTAACCATGACTATAATACTGTGGTTTTATCAAATTTCTTCACTGAAAAACTACCTACTGTCATCAAATGAAGGATTATGATTGGGTGAAAATGATAAGTTTGAAATAATCATACATAAAGTTCTATTTTTGAAAAAAAAAATATATATAGAAAGAGCCCATTGCTGTGATGAACTCAATAACAATGCGGTTACGCACAATATCCCAATAAACACTAAAAGAAAGTATATGAAAACAATTTCATGAGTAATCATTGTATTCTCTAAATATAATTCGTGATTCGCTTCAAAATCGATAATATTTAGAAAATGCCACTTATGATAATCCCAATCTTTGGAATATAAGCAGTTATTTCATTTTCATCGTTGGAATTAACATTCGTAACATTTTCAAAATATTATGGACAATTAGCTTACCACTTACAATATCCTTGAGAATAAAGATCTAGAGAATGTTCCTGGGAATAATCTCGGTAGCCTATAGCTTTTGTATTTGTTTACAAATTTCAGGTTAATAACCCACATAAGTAAAATAATCGAAATAGACTGATGATCATGAGATAAAAATTCGCAAAGTTGAGGACAGTTTACTTGAAGTAGACATTTTTTGAACCACTGACTATTAATTACACAATATTAGACATCTATTAGTATTAGATATTATGTAAACAAATACATTTATTGTAGAAGATTTGAAAAAAAATATTAAAAATAACTACCAATCAGTAGCAAAAAGAAAATTGCTTGAAATACGATACAATTATTTAGTGAATTTTTAAAATAAATCTTTTTGTTTTATAATCAGCACATCATACAGTATAGACCCTTTAATTTTTTGTCCCAAGTTGTGGAACATCCTATATATAGAAGGATACAGAATAATGTATGTGAAGCGTCAATATTTGAAAAGTCGATTTCTTTAAAAGGATTAGTTAATAAAATGTTTAAAAATATTTTACCCGGCAATTTGTGCGCTATATTTAGCTAAATTATTTTTAGACCAAAAGAAGCAAAAATAACGTGTAAGCTTCCCAGTGTGTGATCCGCTTAATGATACCAGAGAAATAAGTCAAAAGTTGAACAGCTTGGTGTACCAAACGACAAAAACTAGCGCTATTTGCGCAGGAATTAGTCCCGTATATTCCTCCTTTTTGCGTTATTTGCTTTCTGTTTATTTCGCGATGAAGCGGCGATGAGACCGAAGGATAATTTTAGGAACCGCCCATAAAATTTATTGGGAAAATAATAAAAAGGCGAGAAGGATAGGATTATTTTCTACGCATTATCGTAAATAAAGTTCGGCGAAGCAGGGATTGTGTTTTATTGCATTTTTCATTGAGGTATTCATGGCCAGTAATATTGATTTTGTATTTAAGCTGATAACAAGTGCATAAGCTTCTGCGATTTGTTGCAATATAGTTCTGATTCACAGTCAACAAATTTTATCTGATTTGGTGGTGGGAGATAAAAGTAGACAGTTCCCCTTCCTATAGTATGGATAATCAGGAGTAAATTATTGGGAAAGATCTTATTAATTTTAACCTTTACTCATTTTTTTTGTTTATGGGTCATTTTTTTGTAATATCTACATGACTCAATGAAGTATTTATTACAATAAAAAATACATGTATCTTAAAGTTGATATACAGGCTGGAATGCGAAATTGGAAACATTGGAAATAATTATAGATAAGAGTGGCTGCTTTCCTTTAGATTTTGTTCATTATTTGTAGATTTACAGATCTGTAAGACTTACATATTTGTTCAGATTAACCCGGAAATCTATATAAATTTGGTAAAAAAATAATTTAATATTCGTTGTTATTGCCATACTTGTACTTTTTTAAATGGAATAATGTGTATATTATTGTACTAATTAATTAAAAATAATTTTTGCTTTAAAAAAGTTTAAGGATTCGTATCTTCTAAACTAGATAATTTGTGAGATATTAATAAGAATATTTAAATGTTTTTCTCAAAATGAAGTGTGCATTGGATTTTTTTGCACAAGTACAATACAAAATAGCTCAACTGTCAAAAAATTTTGTTTTCAACAAAAATTATTTTCTTCCCATTACTGTAAAAATATACAAATTATTCAATTAAAAAAAAGTACAAATATGGCAATATCTATAAAAACAAAACTTTTTTTCCAAATTTATACAGATATATGGGTAGATTCTGTTGTACATAGATGTTTACGAATTTACAGATAGAGCAATTCTAATAATATGTCTGTAGCTTGCTGAGACAGATGTTATAATATTCAGTTCTGCTGTTTGTAACTAACTTCACATTAAAAAAACTAAAGTCAAAATACAAAATATTGAATTTTAAAACGTCACTTTGCGGTATTAATTTTTTTTTTAATAAATATGGCCTAAGTATTACTTTGGAATTTGTGATTACCTATACAATAACTAAGGGGTAGTATTCAAGTAACACACAATTAGATATTATAGCAATCAGTACGAAATGTACACTGATTTCTTAGAAACGAAATAAATAAATAACTAGATCCAAATTTTCAATGAATGGTAACGCTGTAGTTATATTTCTAAACATTTTCATTAGAAAAACAGAAATTTCTTATTTTTGTCATAATATTAGGAAAATGACTACATTATTATAAAAACTTATCTATAATCATTCACCTTCAAACAATATTCAATACAGATTTGCTTACTCGACTCAATAGTTAGCTTCTTAAAGCAGCAGTAACAATGAAATAATTAACATATTCACATCTATTTAATCGTTACCATATGTGATTGTCAAATTCAAATATGTTACACCGTTCACAAAGTAATACTTAAACAACGTACGTTAGCGTAAACAGCCAAGATCTTACAAAAATCTGTCACATCTGTTACTTTTAACAAAAAAAAACTATATTATCGGTAGTTATCTTGAAATTAAAGTACAAAAACAAATATGTTATTAGCGTCTAATTTATTAAATATATTTTTATTGTGAATGATTTTTATTGTAACGTATTACGTTTGCGTACTAACTAAAATTGAATTTGTTAATTTTTTCATTTTGAATGCAGCTTAAAAGTACTAAAAACTTCATTTAAATAATTTTTCGGTATCTATAATAACATCCGAGAAAAATGCTGTTTCCAATTTTGCATTCCATCCTGTAGATACTCGTTAAGAAAAACTTTCTACTAATTGTAACTTTAAAATTATGTACCATGTTTTTGAAAATTATAATCAGTTTTATACCCTAAGGTTAAAAAAATACATAGATTTACAAAATATTTCACTTTTTGAGTTAAAATTGGGGACACACAATTATTGTTTCTTTAACTGATATGTTAGGAAAAAAATTAAAATTCATATTTCCAATTAAAAATTCAAATCTTTTACATCTCCAAGCAGAGCTGGGCAGGATTTAATTCAAAAGGAAATGTAAATTGATTTAAGTACATTTTTTTCAATTAATTCATGTGAATTAAACCTTTTTCAAAAGATTACAAATTAAGCTTACGAGTTTAAGTCCTTTCAAGTAAATTGATGGTGTTACTGATTAAACTGCAGCTTAATTCATTTTCCTGGATTCGTGAGCTTAATTTCTTTTTTTAAACATGGTTGTACGTTGTACTATTTTGAGTCCTTTCCAACGCATAAAGGAGCAGTACATTGATGAATAAAAAATTGAAAATGTTTAAGTCCGTCTTTGATTTCTTTAATTATTAATATTTCATATATTTCGATTTGTAATCATTTTCTAATAAAAGAATATATTTTCATTTTTGTCATAAAAATAATAAAAAGACAAATTCATTATTGCCAAATCGAAAAAATTTCTGAGCTCGTATTTTGACCCATTAAAGGTGAATTTTAGAATCAGCGCATTGATATTTACTTAAGACCAGAAAATATTAGTTTTTTGGGAAAAAAGTTCCCGAGAAAAAAATTGAAATAAGGTTTTTTCAGATTTTTCATATTTCACCGAATCATTCTAAAGAAATGCAGAGAAAACATCTTCATATAACTTTGCCCGTAGAATCGACTGGTATAATCTTTGAGATTGCATTTCTATCCATTTTAGAGATATACCCAACAAACCCACTATTTGAAATGAAACTTTAAGACCAAAAATCTTAAGAACGAAAAGAGATAATTAAATTAGGTTTATGAATTTGAAATTAGCGCATCGATGATTATCAATATAATTTATTTTTAGAAACTAGAATTTTGGACCCAAAAATTGGTATTTTTGAATTATTTCAGGAGAGAAATTGAATCACTGATACCCAGATATCACATTTCGCTCAGTTCGTACAAAATCAATTTTTATACGAACACTTGAAATTAAATAAACATACATAACTGACAAAGTGGTTTATATTTCAGATTTAAGTGCGATTAAACGATTAAACGTCACAAACAAGTCATAAAAATGTATCATACAATATAAAAATTTACATATGGAAAATTTTCAAACACATTTACGAGAAAAAGGCGTGGTTGACTTTTTCCATTTCACGGAGAAAATTGTACATATTTTAAAAACTATTTTATTGTAGCACAGATCTAACTAGTTAGATCTGTGATTGTAGTAATTAAAAGTGAAGGTTGATATAAAATTTAATTTCTCTACCTACCAGCATATTTCAAAAACACTCCCTTATGAAATTTCAGTAGAACTCCAGGAATAGTTCGTAGTTTGACCGAGAACTTTAGCAATTCAATTCGTAATAAAATACTTCCTTTCAGAGTGATTGTCTTATTGTCTACTACACCATTGCATCGGAATGTAATTGTATGCCAAAGAATATGTTTTGTTTCAAAATAAATCTTATCCACATATGAGAAATTGTTACAGACAAAGTTCTTATCTGCCTGTTCTGTAATAGGGAAAGTTCTAGTAAGGACAACATATTTACATATATATCATATCAGAAGATATGAGGTAACCAAGAAGGGAGGCATAGTTCAACTGGATTCCACGAATAATTGTTTTAATTAGGAAAAGACAGCAGAGAAATTTAATTAATATTCAATTTTTTTCATAAAAAATCGACAATTGTATGGAATCTGAAGTTCAAATCTTACTATCGTCTTTATTGCATCCAAGAGATTTGAAAACTACTATAAGTTCTAAGTCTACTACAGAAAGAAAAATGTAATTCAATTGGATTCTAAGAGAAATTGTTTTACTTAGAAAACAAGACATGAGAAAGTTTTTATTTATGTTCAATAAGATTCAAATAGAATATTGCAATGTAAAAACGCAAAATGATTAAAAAATAGAATACTCTAAAAATTGGAATGTTAAATGTTGCTTAGTTAAAAAAATAACTGACTGCGTTCTATGTTCTAAGTATCCGAGTTCGATTCTCGCAATACAATTCACATAAAAAAAGTTGAAGAAAATTATAGTTACAATTAAATAATATTTATTTGCTTTTAAATTAAACATTTCAAACAAAAGAAACAATAAAAAATTAAGAGTTCTCTATTTAAAATTAGAGTATACTAGTAAATACAAAAAATACAATCAACGTAAATTATTTAGTATGCGTATATTTAAATAAAAACTATTCAATCTATACATAATAATAGGTTAAACAAAATTAATTATTCAGTCTTTCTCTTTCGTATTCATAATTTTTTTATGTACTCTTTAATAAAAGCAGTTGAAACGTAAGGAAATATAAAGCCCCCAAATATCCAAATACCCCAAAAAAAAATATAAAACCCAAGTTTGGTACACCTTTTTACTTCCTTGTACAAAGTAAAAAAACTATTGTAATCGCGAAAAATTTCAATTTTCAGGTTTCAAGGGAAATATCTATTTTATTTTAAATTTTTGCATATCTCAAATGGTTGTTGTAACATCAAGTTATACACCTCCATTTTTTGTTCCAATCGGTTTTTAAAAAGGGCTCTTTACTTTGAACAAAGACTTAAAAATAATAATAATTTCGTTGGCTTTTAATTTTTGTACGAAACATTTGATTTGAAATTAATAACCCATGTTGCTGTTAACAATATTGACAACTGTCAGAATATGTTTCGTGAGAAATATGTGGGATATAAATGAAAATTATATATCTGTAAGTTTTTAAACTATTAAAATAATTTTGTATAATGCAATAAGGAATAGAGATAAACACTTTAATAACATTTTACAAAAGATAATTCATTTCGAAGGAAAGTTCGAAGATATGAAATGAACGGAAGTTGAAGAACGATTAGCCGTAAAATTATCTCACTATCAAGTTAAATAAGTGCAGCAAAAAATGTATATAATTTAAGGTATAAGGAAATCATGTCGTCTCCACATAATTTTACATAAAAAAGATTATCAAAAAATAAATTGAAACTTTTTTGCTAATTCTGGTCAAAATTGCAACAATATTTTTTATTAATAATTTAGTTGGCTTTCAGTAAAATATATTTGAATAAAAACACAAACCACACTATATTTTGTTACAGAAAAAATAAATGTATTTTTTCTCTTTTTTAAAACTAAAACTGCAGACAAGAACAAATATCTTTTAAAAAAATTTTATTAGTTTTTTACTTATGAAGAATTAAGTTAAATATGAAATGTAACACAAGAAAAATTGTCTAAATTTTTCATTAAATTTCTGCAATATTTCGTCATTAGTTTGCAAAAATATGCTTTGACAAAGAAGTTTTTCTTCATAAATTTTTCTTGATAAAACTTTGTTTTTTTTTGCTTTAAATTACATAGCTTCTTTGGTAATACATTACTAAGATGAATAGTAAGAAGCTGCGTATTAATTAAAGTTAATTAATCAAGGAGCAAAGATAATGAATACCACAATCGCGAACAATAATTAGCAATGTCACAACGTACCTGTCGCTAAAGTTAAAATAGATTCCTTCACTGGCATTCATACGTTGCCATTTTCCTTCACTGATTCACTGATAATTTTAAATTAATCTTCCCAGACTCGTCTTATCACAAAAGCTCGGGGCAGCACTCGCGCGTAGATGCGAAAGCGCACTGAAAGCTACGGACGCAGCTTTCAGAATGGGTTCGAGCTTCGGGTTGGGCATGCGCAGGTTTCATACTACGGTGTTTCATTAAATACTTCACTTGATGTTTATTTATAAATTATCAAATTCAATTCCCACCAATCAAATATCTCATGGAAGCAAACAAGTTTATGGGGTGCGATAATTACGGCAGTAAAATTTTTATGGTTATGGTTGGGCAAAATTATTTTCTACACAATAATTGGTATCAAATTTTTATAACTGTATTGTATTTATTTACTTAGATATAAATATAACACTTAAGGCTTATTACTAATGAGGATTTCCAAGACAAACATTTTTATAGAAATTTTCATTGACATTGGTTTCTGTGTCCATAATCGAAATGCTACAGGCCTGTAATAGAAAATATTTAGCTAGTAAATTTTTGGTTTAAATATTAATTTTTCAGTTCTGGCTTTTATCAGCAAAAGATAACTTTTTTTTACAAATTTTTAATTTTTATTTCGCTCATTAGAACAGCACACACGCGTGAAATACTGGGTAATACCTTCCAGACCATTATAAGAATTACGGAATATAATTTATCAGTTTACGTCCAACTAACTGCCTATCCACACATCAAAATTTGAATCCTATTATATGAAGATTCGAGGTTAAGATCTAAAAGACCTTTGTTTAATAATAATTATTAATAATCTTTGATTGAATATTATATTAATTTAAAATTAATCATTAGGTTACTTATTTTAAATCACATTTCGATAAGCATACAAATTAATTAAATATAATGTACCTATACCAAACCAAATAAGTTTTCTCAAAACAATAGCAATTAAATATTAATAATAAGAATAAAATTTCTTAAAATAAATTATGTTTTACTTGCTTTAAATATGTATATATATACTGATTTAATACAAAATTTTAGTTGTTATATTGTACCTACTACTAACTGCAATTAGTAAATTTAAATTTTTAATATCCTTGATTCAAGCTATATTTTTTTACCTCGATTTTTACTATAATCAAGAAAATGTAGCGAAGAACGTTCTTTTCCGACATTTAAACATATAAAAAAATAAGTTAAGGAACAAGATGAAGATCGTCTAAATAATCTCTTTACAATGAATATTGAATGTAATTTACTGAGAGTAATTGATTTGTCTAGTATTTGTCTAAAGCTTACATTAAATCGAGAAAAGTTTAATTGTAAAAGATGAGTTTTATTCTATTATCATATAAAACCTAGGGCCTCTTGGTAATTTTTGCTACAGGTCCACTGCTGACTTAAACCTCTATATAAATATGAAATATAAAAATTAAACTCATCTTTTCATTATAATAATAAAAATTAAACATTAGTTTGCAATAATACAGTTATTAACAAATGTTTCGGAGTAGGTATATGTGACATCAACATGGTAGTATTGTAAAAAAAAACAGATAGACTGCCTCTTTCAATCCTAAACAATCTCTCTTCTTTCATGATAACATGCATCCTAAAAATGTTTAATAATTATTAATACGGGTATTTTATTTTTACGTCCAGTATCATATGTATACAGGTAAAAATCAAATTTGGTCACATATCCCATTACACTCATAAACAATTTAATTACAGTACATCGAAGAATTGAATCAATCAATCTTAAATTTCATAGAGAATCATTAGTTACTGACATTGCCATGAAAATGACACGACTAGATAGGCATTACTTAGATACAACGTCCGTCAAAATTGGACAAGTAATTAATTGAAAATATATATACGTATATTTCGAGGAATTGGAGTACCGAATACCATTCGTGACTAAAATTTTATACTTGCAATTTTTACCTAGCTCATTCTTACTTGTTGCTTTAGAATATCGTCAATCGTGTTACGTACTCGTTTCAATTTCCGTTGCAACCATCATTCGTGACAATGATCACAAAAATTTCAAGTAAAAGTCACATTGATAATATGTATGAAAATTAATTGTTGAGTTAAATACCTACTGTTGGAATAATATTTACAATATGTACGAAACTTTTTCTTCTGATTAACTTCCATCTGTTGTTCAGTTGGTTTTGTCAATTTTTTTTATTAATACTTTTTTTAATAAAAGATAAATAATTTGACTATAGTTCGCAGAAGCACAATTTTACTCAATAGAACACGAACCGAATATTTTTATTATTTTGATAAAAATCTGCAATATATACATATGGGGGATTTATTTCTTTTGGACTATATCTAGTAGTCTTTTATTTCATGAAAACTAATATCTAAAACTCTTCGATACTTCACATCAAAAATAGAGTATATTCGCATTAGTATTTGTGTTAAATTTATATTTTTATTCAAGTTATATAATTTAGTTTCCCTTTAAGGAAGTGTTTTACATGTATAAAGACATAAACAAATAATAACATTTGTCTCAAAATAATTTGCAGTTTCTCGCTTTGTAAACAGGTATTACAAAGTTAACCCGTTTTACTTTATAGTGATGCTGGTTGTCAACAAACAGTCTTTGACCGAAGAAAAGCTTTCGCAGAGAAAAATTTAAAATGTACGTGTATTTTCATTGTAAATGCTACAAATAAATTTTAAGCTTTCTCCTTTTCTCTTTTTGCAAGTCGGCGGGGTATTATCACAAACATAAATTTGTAGTCATACCTTCAGAAATAGAAATATTTCTGCATTTATCATAAAAATTACTTAAACATTAAAACATTAAAAAAATTTATTTCATTTTTATTCTAAAATCGGGTTTCATGACTTTTTTTCTGTTTGAAATTTAGAATCAGTAAAAGCCGCTTAAATGAGGTATTCAATTTTGAATTAAATTTTAATTCATAATAGGTATTTTAAAGTATAAGAGGATCTGGAAATATAACACTTTACTTTAATGATTGATTATTTTCAATTTTATTTTTAGAAATACAAGAATGCTTTTATATAGAGTGTTCATTTTTAATTGACTACCATTGCTATTTTACAAAACTATTAAAATGAGCCAAATAATTTTTTATAAACCAATGGTTTTCAAGATATGGTGACCAACATTTTTATTTTAAATGTAATATCCTATATACCATATGTTTGTATAGGTATTTGAAATCGACAAAAATTACAAATTCAATGATAACTTTATTAAAGTTAATTTTTAGTTAGATAAATAATACAATCCTTATGTTGGCATTAATTTTGTATACTTTTACGAGAAAATAGCAATTGCCATGAATAAATAAAAAACAATCGTTAAATTCTGCGTTCTTATTACGCTAATTCTATCTTTAAATTAAAAAAACTGGTTCTGGATCTGGAAATATAACACTTTACGTTAATGATTGATTATTTTCAATTGTATTATTAGAAATACAAGAATGCTTTTATGTAGGGTGTTCATTTTTAATTGACTACCATTGCTATTTTACAAAACTATTAAAATGAGCCAAACAATTTTTTATAAACCAATGGTTTTCAAGATATGGTGACCAACATTTTTATTTTAAATGGAATACCCTGTACACCATATGTTTGTATAGGTATTTGAAATCGACAAAAAATTACAAATTCAATGATAACTTTATTAAAGTTAATTTTTAGTTAAATAATACAATCCTTATGTTGGCATTAATTTTGTATACTTTTACGAGAAAATAGCAATTGCCATGAATAAATAAAAAACAATCGTTAAATTCTGCGTTCTTATCACGCTAATTCTATCTTTAAATTAAAAACCTGGTTATAAAAAAAAAACTGTACTTATATATATTTTTCATAAGTAATGAAGAGTTATGAATTTATCGGAAAAATTTACGAGTAGTTGTTGCATAGTAACTGACAAACGAATTTTAGATATGACATTTTTATCCGAGTTGTCGTTACTTCGCAGGAATTATGAGTAAATTTTAGTAATTAAATTCATAATTTGTATTATATTCGCTTAAGTATTTTACAAAGGACAAAAGTTCAAACATAATTTTTTTATCAACAATATGTAACCATCACTATGATACTGTGGTTTTATCAAATTCTTCACTGAAAATCTACATATGGCCATCAAATGAATCATTCTGATTGAGTGAAAATGACGTTTGTGGAATAATCTCTTATAATCTCTCCAGCGCATTGATTCTTCTGGAAATTTTTTTCGAGTGTAGTCGAACAACCTAGTCCGCACTCGTGTTCCACTCGTGCAGATTTCATTGTTGGAATGCACGATAAAAAAATCCAGGATATATGAATCAATGCTCCAAGGTAAATGACAACTCCACAACTCAATAAAATTTTCAAATATCAATAACATTTTTGACAGGCTAAAATTTCTACTTATTAATTTTACTTAGATATCTAAGGCAACTAACGAAAAATATCCTAGAAATTTTTATATTATCATGGTGACCATACTTAATACAATGTTTCTATTGGCTGTTAATTAGTGTCGTACGATTTTCATTATAAAACTTCATACTTCCATTAAATAAAGCATTCTAATTGGGTGAAAATGACGTGTGTGGAATAATCAGTATTATTTATTTACATATTTATATAGTCTCCATAAATAAAACAATGTTTTACAAGAATTATAATTAAAATAAGTATTTTTGTCCCTTTTCATTACTTGATGTAATATACACTAAACAATATTTCTTTATTGTTAGAATGTTAATGCTTCGTTAAATCATGTACATGATCAATCCGTGTAATACCATATGAATTACTCTTCATATTAACTGCGAACTCTTGTCACAAAGGTCTCCTAGCAACCAATCACAATTCAGATTTACGTATGACATGAATAACTAGAGGTGAGTAACATCCTAGGACAAAAAACCCTTTATTTTTAGTCAAAAGGTTTGGTTTTGTAAACCCCTTTTATTTTCATTTAGTGCGCAGATAGTTTTGAAATAAAAATAATTTATCGTAAATAAAAATGTGACCAGCATTACAGCAATACTGAACAGACAGCATGCGAAAGGAGTTTGCGATGTGCGATTGCAATTAATTTCGTTTAATTAAAAATAAGCTATTTTTCAGTTAATTAATTAGTTTAAAACATAGGAAAAACAAAATTCCTATTCAATTGCAATTTTATTTTATTACGGATATTGTTTTTCCTGACAAACAGAAGCACAAATAAACAATTGTTAATGTTTTTTTAAACGCTAAAGTTAAATAAAGTCAATTTCCATATATCTAATAACTACACTGGCATTACAAGCCGATATTATAATATTAACATTTCGTTAAAGTACAAAAATGAAGTAACAATATTTTTTGATTAATTGATAACTACATATTTTTATTCTAGTACTTTAGTAAGACAAAGTATTATGTGCACCATTTAATTTTTATTACTCTCGACCACAAACATCTTCATAATTAGCATATAAATAACTATTTCATAGCTGAGAAATAAAAATAATATTTTTCTTAATTAAGAAATTGTAGTAAGACGTACGGTATTGCATGTAAAACGAAACATTTGCTGTTTGTACCCTCGGGTGTATACATTTCCATAATAGGTAAATGAATTTTATATTGGTAAAATAATAGTTATTTGTATATCAAGCTACTAAAGTATATTTTTTTATTATTTATACGAGGTGATAGCAGACGAGAATAAACCGTATGAGTAATAAAAAAATTCTTTAGTTCTAAGGTATACATTATATTTTTCCGAAATCGGTAAATTATTAATTAAAAACAAAAATAGTAGTATATTATTGTACGAGTTTTATAAGATGGTACATTGCTCCAAAAACACTAGGTAATAGAACAATATGTCGTATAAAACGAAGTTTTATACTTTGCGTCATTATTTCACAAAAGATTATAATATTTAAAAAACAAATATTAATTAAGTGTACTCTAGGAATTTATATAAAATATGGTAACCCTGTTGAATGAAGTTGGACACATTATGACTGTCATAATTCATATATAGTACTGAAAAAAAATTCAAATCTATATTTAAAACTTGTTTTCATATTTCCAAATTGTATTAAAACACATTTTGAAATATTTGAGGTAAGCAATTTGACATTTACCGTAGGACGCAATACTTAAAAGTACCAATTTTGCAACAAAAAATTACTAAAACAGTCTAACAATATCGGATATTATTAAATCGTTTTCGATATAAACAATAGAGCAATTGTTAACGCAAAATAAAAAAATAGCATTATGTATTTGTAAAATGTCAGCTTGTTATTACGACGAAGATGGCTGTGATACCGAAATTACTACCAAATTGTGAAATATTTGTTTATAATTTTCATGATTGTTTTCACGAGCTTGGACGTATAAGTGCATTAAATCCGATAAAATATAATTGAAGGTAAATAATAAATAAATTCACCAACATTATTTGTTATTTTAGGTAGGGCTAAAATAAACTGCAAAAATTTATTACTAAAATATGGATTTATTCAATTTTGACAAATGAGTCCGTAAAGTCAAATTTTGACATTATAAATTTTGGATAATTTCGCGGAGCGATATTGCGTATTTTAGTTTCGATTTCGAAAAAAAAGTGGAAAACAATGAGTACGCATGTAATTAAAATGTTGCTTTCTGTTCTCAGCAATAGGTAAAAAATAGTTCTAATTAAATGTGCGGTAGGAAGAACACTGCATTCAATTTAAATTGTAACAACAGGTATTTGTTTGTGTAATTTAGAGCATTAGTTTAGGTACAGAATAGCAACTTAAAATCGATATTTTAGACTCATGTGTGCAAGATTACATAATTCAAATAACTGAATTATAATCTGCCCAAGTTTGTAATCGGATTAGGTGATTAGGGCTGACCAAATTATTACTCCAATACCGTGAGCGGACCATAGGTCCGAACATTGCAAATAGTGCCCGATAATATAAACAGGTAGGTTATAGAAATAGACAGAAATTCAAGTAAACAACAGATTAATATTCTATTATTGACATTGGCAGGATTACTCCAAGTATTTAAACATAAATGAATGAAGTTTCTATATAAAATCCAGCGATTTTATTGGCTGGTCGCTCTCGTCTGACCAATCACAAAGCCGCCATACTTTCACCTTGAAATAAGGTTTCTGAACTCGTTCTATTTCCTAGCTGAGTGGCCAGACAAGACGAATGGTCTTCGAGTCGCCATATCGCGTTTGCGTCTCGAGTTTTTAAATGTTTTCCACGGGAATTTCAACTCAAAATGATTGAAAACGGGTAAAAAAACAATCGTAAGACAAAAACAATGTGTTTGGGATGTGTTTGTAGTGTTGGTAACGGTTCTAATGTGAGGAAATCTTAGTGAAAGAAGTGTTGGTGACTTTAACACCAGTGGACTTCAACTGTCAGTGAAGCGAGCAACCTGATGCTCAAAATGTAGTTGCTTGAAATGCACAGTGTGGAAAAGTGTAAAACATAGTTTTAAATTATTTGTTATTTAATAAATTATTGTGAAAATGAGGAACGTTTATTGGATTATTGCATTTTTATGCCTAATTGAAAAAGGTAAGCGTTATTTCACTACTTTCTCAATAATACATTATTAAATATTTAAATACTACTAATACTTTGTATATGGTACGTGAAAATAGCTAAAATATGCATATGAATCATTTCTTTATCAAATTACATTTATTAATGAAATATTATGTTTTGCGTTCAAAAATATGGAAAAATGCAAAACATAGTTTTAAATTATTTGTTATTTAATAAATTATTGTGAAAATGAGGAACGTTTATTGGATTATTGCATTTTTATGCCTAATTGGAAAAGGTAAGCATTATTTCACTACTTTCTCAATAATACATTATTAAATATTTAAATACTACTAATACTTTGTATATGGTACGTGAAAATAGCTAAAATATGCATATGAACCATTTCTTTATCAAATTACATTTCTTAATGGAATGTTATGTTTGGTGTTGAAAAATATGGAAAACACTTTTAAATTATTTATTCATTTAATACATTACAGGGGAAATAAAAATATCATTCTAACGTGTATCCAATTTATTTTAGTATTTTCCTAATAATATTTCCATTATTTTATAATTTTCCCAATAATAGTGCTTATATAAAAAAATGTACTGATGTCACAAACAAAAATAGCTTTTTTTCTTGTAATGATAAATAATTTTATCTTCAAGCATTTAAAAATTAATATCTTTTTGCTAATTTTGATTCAATTTACGTTTCACATTAAAAAAAAATATAAGGAAATTTCTGTGCACTTATAGTATTTTCTATTGTTTTCCACTAATTTAGACAACAACAATTTGGAAAAGTATAATTTGCTTGATATTTATAAATATAATGTTAAAAAAATAATGAAATTCCATTATAATGAAGTTATAAATAAACATCTGATACGCAGTGTTAAATGTCAAGTTTTAGAAATACGGCACAATAAAAAGTTGAAATACGATGACGTCATTCCATTTCAAAGGCTGCACTTTATCCGGCTTAAAAAGGCAATTAAACATTCCCAGACAATACTACTTGTTGTACTTTACACTGAATTTGTCAACATATCATGTCGACAAATAATATTAAGTAAACAGCGAATTCTTGGAATAGTTCCTAGACACACGAAGCGGACTAGGTCAGCGGAATACGTAAATGGCGAAAGGCTCAACAAGTATTAAGAAAAAGAACGACAAAGATAAAAATACAATTCATAATGTTGCAACAAGTGTAGCAAATAACGCACACCTAACGGGATACAGTCGTTCTGTACAGTTTCAATCAAATGTTCGCTCTGACTCACAGCTACAAAAATGTTTTTCAATTTATTTATTTATGAAGTACGTGGAACCTGGTTTAGTGTGTAGAATAACTCGAAGCATGCTTTTTATAAGGTAAGCACAATGGCGTAAAATTGTGCATCTATTCAAAAAATACCTCTTACAGTAAGATATTCGATGGTTACTTCGATTTAGGGAATTTGAACATTCGTCGTGGCCTCTGTATGAAATATGGTGTTTTGTTAATAATATTGTAGGAGCAATAAAAAATGTTATATTATTTTAAACTTTTTCATTATGTTTTTCAAAGTACACCAGCGGAATATTTCCTGTGGGCCAGTAGCCAGTTAAAATTTAAAATTTTGTTTGAATTATTATTACAATAATATATAATTTTTAATCATGTCCGTTCTTTGGAAAATAAAACCCAACCCACCTGTGTTTAAAAAAACACGTTTTTTTTAAAGAAATATCAAAATGTATGTATTGAATTATTGTGTATATTAATAGATCACATTAATTTCTGTAATTGAATTATTTAATTATTTTAACCCCAAATACGAATAGTAGGTAATAAGGTTACATATTATTTCTGTTTTCTTTTACGATTTGTATCGACTGTTGTTGACCGGTGTTAGCTTGCATATTTGTGGACGTACCGAATGCAATTAATTAAAAAATATATGGACTTATTTTGGATTTTTTTGGGTGGGTTTGTTGTGTTTTATTAATTTGGTTTTTTTTTGTTGCCACTCGTGCAGAATCACCTATATTCTTCCTTATGTGACTTCCATACCTTACGAAAAATAGACGACTTTCTGCAATAGTTGCATAAAATACTATTTTCACGCCATCCCGAGATGAATATTTGTATATCACTACATATGTATGCAATAAAAAATATTGAGAATGGGTAATAAATCGTATGTTATATATTTAATAATAATGATTTAAAATAGGTTTACACAAGTGGATTGGTGTAATAAAAAAATTAAAATGTACGAAATTAATATTCTTAAAATGAATATTTATTATTGACATCAGATATGGAATTAAATTTCACGGTTCTATGAAGTAGAATAAGACTGAATTATGAATAAATGAATGGATGGATTATAATTTCTTATCTCTTGAATTTAACGGCAAGGTTACAAGTTTCGCTCATCTTAGATCTCGCCAGTGTCCTTCACGCGATTTCTGGTATTTCCTATATCTACGTCATTGGCTAAGATTTTTCTTGCATCATAATTATTGCGAATTACTTTCGCGTTTCGCGATCTAAAATATGTAATTCCTTTGGAAAAAACTTTGCTTTTGCTTAATGATCTCTCGGGAATAGAGTTCTGTGGTAAAATATAGCCTCATATGAGTTTTTCTAATTCTGAATGTTTTCTTTGCACAACTTTGACGAAGTAATTTTCCGAACTACAAAGGGGTTGGTAAATTGGCAATAATATAAGTTTTTCTTCATTTCTTTAACCAATTTTTTATTGACATTTGTTTTCACATAAGTGAATCATTTCTAAAAATAATTTAATTTGGCCGTAATTGTCGTCACCACAACCCTGGGAAAGTTTTAGCTTCAGGTGTAATTGAGAAGTTAATTTCACCCATTCCTTTCTTGTATTTTAGTAGAATAAGTTATCAGCCAGAAGCCTCTGCAAGGGACCTACATCTTGTAGTGGATTCCGAACCATTCGGGTACAATTACATTTGTATTTGGTGAATAGTTGTGGATACTAAGAATTGAGCCCCAGATCTCACATTCCACTCAGTTCGAGTCGAAACGTGCTAACCAACTGAGCCACCGCTGCTCGTCTTGTATTTATATTAAACACATATTTATTTGTATATTTCTTGTAAGAGATATTTGAAAATGACCTAAGCAAAGTTTATAACCTCTTATAGAAGGTCGGCTAGCTTAGTAGTCAAGCGTCATAAAAGATTTCAAATCGAAGGCATAACTTGAAGAGAAAAAAATGGGCCGAATTAAACAAATTCATACTGTTTTTTTGTTTGTATGTAGCTTTAAGGAAAATTTAATAGAACACTTTAATCTAGTTTTAAAAGTACAAAAAAGGAAATGTGTTAAACACAAAATTCGGATGCAGAAAAATGTTAATGTATAAATTTAAGGAAAGGAACGTTTACCGAAAGTCACATAAAACTTTATAAGGACAAACGGCTTCTTTTATATTGATTTTCAAATATTTCTTGCAAAAACAATAGTAATTTTGAAAACTACTGCAATTTTCTGCAATTTACAAGTCGTTTTTTCTGTAGAATCGTTTGGGTTTGTGGTTCATGGCCCAGGTAATAAATTTTACAGCCAGGTAGACTAAAGTCGAAAGTTTAGATTAATGGCAGTGAGAAACCAGAATCCTAATTCCTTTGTATTAGATTTGCACAGATCGTAGATATATTGAAACATAAAATACAAAACATAGTAATTCGGGTGAGACGAAATATTTCTCGAATCCGAATACAACTGTAACTTGTAAAAATATTTTACAGTTTAACGAGGTAAAACAGATTTTACTGGTAATAGAAATTGACAGGCGACTGTCACCTCCTTGAATCTGTAAAAGACGGTTACCTTGCCTTTATTGCACAATAGTTTATTTATTATTCATTTGTAAATAAAATTAAAATTAAAATTATAAATAACTAAAAGAATGTGACAGCATTGCCAGTCATTTCATGCTATATGCAGGCTAATAATGTAAAACACTATCAAATAATATAGTTTCAATATTTGTTCAATAAAATGTTAACACCTGAAAGACAAATATAATTAATTATCAACTAGATAAATTTATTTAATCATGTAAGTTTAATTTTAATAGTAAAAGTTAAATATAGTTTTCAGTGTAAAACATGTAGGAAAGGTTAGGGCTTGTAGTTCACAGGGTGAGTAAATATTGCTGCAAGATAAAAATACATATTCATACCAGTTAAATGCACATAAAATTATCAAGTAATACTAGTCTACCGGGTATGTTCAAAGTTCCTTTGCTATGGGGTTGGTTGTATCCCGAAATGCCTGAAAAAATGCTTTGGCGGATGATATGAACCGGTACTGTATAACTTGCATTCATTATTATTTCAATTTACTACGTCGAGAAAAATAGATTGAATGCAGGTCGAGTCTTACATTTGCACAAATTGCAAATTTTATGATCTCATGATGATTAATAAGATTACAAATACCACTGATCGATATTATTGATCTCATTTCCAGTAGAAAAACATATTTCTAAAAGTCATTTGTATGTTTATTTTTTATTCCTTCTTTGAAAATTTAGAATATATAGATTTTTTATTCTTAAATTAAGTTAATTTCTTTGTTTTTGAAATTAATACTTCATAAAGGGTTACTTTAATTGTACTGTGGTCATTTTTAATAAATGATTAAAACATTTATAAAATATCCTTTTTATATATAAAATCTAATTATTTTATAGGAACCCATGAGGGGCTAAATTGTTACTCTTTAAGTTTTTTATAACAAATGGTTATAAAAAAAAAAACTATAAATACTTTATTAAAAGCGATTATTTAGTCTAAAATTAGAATAATT
Organism: Stenolophus ochropezus; assembly: GCA_035578165.1. Lineage (NCBI taxonomy): Eukaryota > Metazoa > Arthropoda > Insecta > Coleoptera > Carabidae > Stenolophus > Stenolophus ochropezus. The sequence goes on along the minus strand of JAQOWZ010000019.1, from coordinate 11,555,213 downwards.
TTTGCGTCATCGTGTGTATAAATCCAACAGATTGCACTTCGTTTTAATTGCATTTTTATTAGTTTTTTCGAAAATCGGAACTTCCACCCCCATTCTCTCTACCAAAAAAAAAATAAATATTACAGAAATATAAATGACAAGATGTTTAAAAAATTTGGCGAACTGACTGAAATATTTATTGGAATATATTTCTTTAAAGATTTGTTCCATCAGTGTCAATCAATCATTTTTTATTTGTTTCTCTTACTGAATTTAGACATAAAATACATATTGGTTTTAATCAGATTTGTCGTATTTTCAAATGGAAATTAACTTTCTGTCAGCAATCACAAAGTTCACTTCGAACTGGTACAACGAATGACCAACTAATTTAGCAAATATATGACAAGTGGTGAATTCTAATTAAGAATGTCGCCGGAATGCACTAGAAATGTGGTATTCATCGGAAACCAATTCAAATAGCTCAATTTACAATTAAACAGTCTACACATGGCATTAAATTTTCTCTGATTTGAGTTATTGCTACGTAATTAATTCTGAGAATGAAAAATAATTGCTGTAATTATTGTAAAAAGAAAATTCTCTGAAATAAATATGAGAACGCGTTAAATAATGGGAAATTGATAATTAATTAAAATAGTTAATAATAACACAATTAAGTTTTTATATAGCTATATAATAATACACACCATTGCTCCATATGATGAAATAAATTGAGTGAAAGTGCGGATGCACAGTTATTCGTAATTATAATAATTAGTTCATAAATATCAATTATGCTCTTTATTATACAATTAATTAAAATTAAATGAAATTTTTTGAATTCTCTATTTCTGCGGCTCAAGGGTAAATTGTCGCAAGTCCAAAATGCTACATAATTAGTATTTTTTATTATGGACTTAATATAGATAGCCTTATAAACGAAATATTTTATTTGACTTAAAACCTTACAACACACAAATATTCAAAAATTAAAATAAATAAAAATATCCAATCAGCTAAGTTTTAAACATTTTTTTGTATATAGCAAGTTCTAGGTTGATATTATATATTTAAGTATAATTGCTAGCTATTCTCTTGCAGAGTTAAAAAATATCGAGTGGACTTACAACATTGTTGCATCGAAAAATATAAGTTAAGATACGTGAATCTTAAAACAAAATAATATTACGCCAAAATCATTTGCGGTACATTGAAACTAGCGGACATAATACTTTTTACCTTCAAAGTGATAGTAAACATAACTTTATTTAAGGAGAGGAAAATTTGAATGTGAGCTATATGTGTCTTAAAACTTTAGTCCTTATGCGGGAACCAAAAATGTTATGTCCAATTATGTATAAATATCATTTTTCGCAAAAATGTGACTCAATACCGGTTACTCTGATGCTCAGATTTGTAATTACATTTTATATCTAATTCTTCTCAGTACGAGATCTGATTTTAAATAACAAAAATTTTATTTTTTAAATACGTATATTTATATACTTTTATTTAGCATTATATCTAATTTTGCTCAGTGTGTAAAATCTAAGGTCAAATCCCATCGTGGTAAACAATTAACTAAATAAAAATTCTGCTGTTTCCGAATCTTTCGGAATTAGGCGCTTTCTTTCTACACAAAATAATCGGATGGAGCTATTCCAATCCTTGCGATCAGATCGCGCCAATTGGATTCCTTGGAACAGTTTTGGGCGCGCCCCAGTGTTTTAGATGAATTTCAACTATACTTCTACGTCACGTAAAAAAAAAATACAGAACAATTATAAGTTGTAAATACCACCGATTGCTTTTAAATATCACCAACGTTCATAAAAAAAAAATAATTAAAAAAGTACTGTACTCCGCTCAAAAATGAAAGAGAGTAACAAATCAAAATATGATATAACTATACTCATGCTCATAGAATGCCTAAAAATAAAATTCTTTATCAAATTTTATATTTATTTCAATGTACTTGTATTTTATATTATAGGTAGTCAATGTATTACAAGTACGGTAGATCTCTATCAAATTTAGACTTTTCGACGATCCCTGAGCAAAGAATAATTGCCACGCCACTGGAATACCGTTGACAGACTGCGATTTATTGATCTCTCTCATTCTGAACGGACTATAGACTGCAAGAAAGAAAAAATCTCCAATCACGATAATTAGTAGCAACATATATAATTAAGAGAAACAAAGTTAAAAACAAGATTTTTTAAAAATTTTAAAATTTTTATAGATTATATATATTATTCAGATATTATTTAAACTGCTCAAAAATGTTTAAAAATGGTATAAAAATAATATTAGATTTTGGAGTAGTGTTTTATGATGAGAATATTTAAAGCAACGAACAATTTCCATATAAATGAAAATGATATTTTAAACGTCAAAATATCAGGAAACACAATGTTCTATAATTAAATTTCTGAGTTGAGTACCATACATTTCAACAACACTCTCATCAAAATAATATTCGTTGATTGCACATTTGTGTTCGTATACTTGTTGCTTGCTGCTTACAAAATAAATTCTCTGCTCCCACAGGCTAAATTTTTCATTTTATTTTTCTTTTGAACTATTAATATCTCGAAGGAAAATAAAACGCCAAGAAAATGTTATTTGCAAAGCAAATGTTGAATTTTGAATTTATGCTTTAGGCAATAGAAAAATTTACTTATTATAAAATTAAATATAACACCCACGACTTATTAAACATACCTGGCCGAACCAGTAAACTTTATCACAGATTTAAGTAACGATATATGGATACAGAGAGGGCGTTTTCACGTTTCCAGACGTCTAGCTGGCGTGAGAATGTAGTATGAGGAACCAATTTCATACAACAGTATGCGAGAAGAGATTTTTTTGCCATTCTGAAGTGCAAACATAATAAGTACACATCGTTGACGTTTCTGGTAGTAGCGATTTTTTCTATTGCGGTGAGGTAAAGTAATCAGGTATTTTTAGCTTAAGAATATAATTATTGTTATAATAAATAATGCTTACAAAAACGCTACCTATTGCAGTTTATCTTTCTTTAAATTCTAGGAAAATTTTCTAGACTCTTGTCTTGTCTTGCCTAGATTATCAAGACTGGACTAGCAAAAGTCATGTCTTGAAATTTCAAGACAGGACAAGCTTTTTTTACTCTAGATCAAAAGTCTTGACAAATTTCTAGACAATTTTCAAGACTCTAGATTAACTTTTAAATTGTAAGTTAACTTTAAAGTTTCAATAAAAATTGAAAGTATTCATATCAATTAAGAATAAGAAGGTTTACTTACACTTACTTACCTATTAAATAAATCAATAAATGTAATGATGATTGATTCAACAGATTTATATAATTCTAGAAAATTGCTATACTAAAAAATACAGTACAAAAAAAAAGAAAAATATAACAAAATTCTTTCAAAATTTATTTAAAAAACAAAAACTGTAGATATAAATAAGGTAAAAGAAAAAAATCATTGGTATGTGTAATGTTTTGCTATTCAAACAATTTTATGAAGGCTCATATACAGGGGAAAATAGCGGTAAAAATATAAAAAGCTCTCTCAAATATTTTAAAATTAAAATTTTTGAAAAAAAATATACAATACGAAGCTTGCTCCACCAGAGTTGAAACATGAATGATTGTGAAAAATAATTCGCATACGCATGTTAATCAAGAGTCTTGATACATAGGCAAGGCAAGAACAAGAGTTTTTAATCTACACTTAGACTCGAACTTTTAAGACAAAACAAGATTTTGCAAAGTCTTGTATTATCTTGTTTAGACTGCAAAACTATTGATTTTCAAAGCGTCTTGTTGCAAAGTCTCCCATTACTAGTTTTTATTTTTTTTAAAAATACATATGTCGGTCAAATAATATAATACACTATTTTCGCGACCTACTTCACGGTGTAAAATAAAACCTATCGCACATATAATGTAAAAATTTGTTACTCAGTATAACTCAAATTCTGATTATAAGAACCAAGGATTCCATTTATTTAATATTTTCTTATAATAATTACTGACGGTGGTGGCTCACTTGTTTATTGCGCTCCTATTTGCGGAGCTGAATGTGAGATCCAGTGGCGGTTGGTAAACTAAAATTTTGGTGAGGCAAGTGCTAAGAATAAAATAAAAGTAGACTTAAATTTAAAATCTAAAGGTAACGTTGTCCACATCCACTAACTTATTCTATATTTGAACAATTGCAAATTCAACGGCCAAAATTTTAAAAGCATTCATTTGGGTCGCAGGTGCGTCTCGTTCATATGCGAACAGCAACAGACCAATTAGAAAGCACTTGAGGCATGCCTCAAGACTCCCTTTTCTGAAACAGGTAGTAGAGCGAGAGGAAAATCAATAAACGATGTGAACATAGTAAAAACAGCAGTCATATAATGTGTTCGGATCTCTGATGTTTTGTCTTTGACTTTCTAATCGTTGGGTGCACTGTACCACTATTCAGCAGGGTAGTTCGGTAGTTGGTAGTCAGGGTTTTTAAATTTTAATAATATTTAAAATAATATGTACTTTAATTTTTTATACAGAAACCTATTAACAATGATACAAATGTATTAGCTTACTATTATTATCTATTTATTTATTTTTGATATAAATTTTAGATTCATATATTTTTAGTACATACATTTTTACTCCTATAAGTCTTTTGCATAGTTACCCTGGACAGTATATACAAAATACGGAAACAGTGGGAATTAGAAAACTAGTTCTTATGGATATATTGCGCTAAATTCAAAATTTCTAGAAGATTGAAATTAAAAAAACAATGTAAAATTCTCTTCTCCTCATTTTTTATGGTGAGGCACTGCCTCAAATGCCTCCTCTGACGAGCCATCACTGGTGATATCCGAGATTCAAATTCTAGCGTTGCCAATATCACTGTGTAGGAGTGCATTACCAAAATACAAGCAAAAATTGTCATGGTACAAACATGTCACTGAGGTCTTTTTCCATTTAGAAATATTGTGCCACCAGTTTTAATGTTAAAATTTATAGTGACCAAATTCAAATTCTGAAAACTATACGTAAATACAATTATTAAATTTTGATAAACATTTCCAGAATATAAATTTCCCAAATGCGGAATTCGATGTTAAAATAATTCTACCAGTAGACAGAGATTTTCGTTAATGTATAATTCTTTCCAAAATCGATTGACAATAAATAATTAGCATGAAATAAAGAACCCTTAATGAGGTCTTAAAGAAAAATGGATCACAAGGGAATTATTTTCATTAAATGTTCTAATGAATTAATTTAATTACTGCGCAGAAAATAGCGATATTTGAGAAATGTCAAATTAGCGTAAACTCACAATGCGTCCGGGCAGAACTGGAGTCAGGAATGTTTTTGTTGTTTATTCTTTTCTTGGAAAACGGGAATATTTTCTTTTGAAAATTATTCACGCGTACGAATTCTCGCCTAGCCATATTTACGTCGTTTACATATCCTTTTCATCTACAGCTTCAAGTTTTTCTCCACAAATACATTATAATTTATAATTAGATCGCTTTCCCAAGAGAAAATATATTGCAATCTCATGTGAACTCAACTGACTCATGCTCTTTTACATTATAATAAAATTTTACCTGTATGTAACAAAGAAGCATTCATATAATAGTATATTAAAATATATGTTGTAGAAGGCAACCTTTTCAAGTACGAGTTTGAATTTCGGGAACGAGCGCGAAGCAGCGAGTGCCCGAACGAACGAGTGCTTGAATTGCCTTCTATAACGAATGTTTTATACTATTTTCTCTGTTTCGGCTTTTATTTAAATTATTTTTTATAATAATGTTTGACAATTTCCATTAAGGGATTTTTTTGACAGAATAGTTAGGTTGGTGACAGTGATTTCTGTTTCGTCTGTCAAATAAATTAGAATTACTTTGTCAGTTGCCTAGATATTTTGTTTATTTAATGCAGTCATGCCAATCTCAAGTAACAAAATATAACCAAAAATCGTTTAAGAATGAAGCTCCTTCTAACATCAATAAGCGTGCTGGAATATGATATTCTAATTCCGAAACAGAGAAAATAATATTTAAGTATAAGTAGATGTTTTAAGTTGGTAAATTGTATCACAGTTACTCTTTATATTATGAAATATTTGATTTTAATTCAAAGTTGAAGTAATTTTACACTTGTTAAACATCTGTTTTCATGTTCCTTTTATTTGTAAAATTACATCTTATTTTCTTTTGGTATGTTCACCTTAAAAACTTATTTCCGTAGTATATCGTTTTAATTTAATTTCTTTTGAAAACATTTGATACATGTTCAAAGGAAACATTATAGACATAAAAATGTAATTAAAATTTCCTGAAAAATATATGAGCATCAATTTCAATACATAGACAGTACTAGATTTTAAATTAAATTTCATATTACGTATTTTATAAAGAAATGATTACGGCCCTGTTTTGAAATTAAATTGTATCTAAATCAGATTAGAGTAGCTTAATTTGAAATAAATCTTCCATCACGAAATCGATGAAGCCAAAATTTATTACTCTTTAAAATGTGTATCATTTGGTATCACGGACTTATTACGCCTTAAGTTTTAATGAAATGTCTACTTTAATTAAGGGATCTTTATTGCGCGTTTGAGAGAAAAATGGTCCTACAAGTTGCTATTATTAGCCTATTAAGTTACTATCTACTTTTTACAGAGGAAATCTGAAATGTTTCAACCTACTTTTTCAAGCGTTTCAAACAGAGCAGGTGATTAATGTTTAGTCACGTTGCCAGGTGACTACTTATTGGACTTTAGGGAAAAGTAGTTTTTCTACAACTGTCAGAAAATGTTAATATTTTAATTTTAATAAAAATACATAAAGTAGACATTTTTTTCACAGATGTTATGTTACCTTGACACCTGGAATAACGTTTTTTCACGCTTTTGGGTAACATTTTTTCACACTTTTGGGGAAACATTTCAAGATGATGGAAAACATATCTTCATTTAATTTATATAGATAAATAAAAATATTACAATGAATTATATTTTTTTGTTTTTCTTTTATTCGTTTTAATTTCTTTTTGACACATTTGAATAATAAATAGTATAGTTATGATACACACATTATTATTTTTCTCTTTATTAAGTTAATTTACATCTTTGTATGTATGTTTTCTTAATTCTAAGTCCAGTTATGTACTTTTCTTTTGAATTATGTATTTTCCATGTTATTTGTATATCTAGATGCATTCTAAGGTATTTGACACTGTCGTGTTTCAGAATAATATTGTTGTTTATTATGACGTTTGAGCATGTGGTTCTTTTACTAGTAAATGTACCGTGACTATATTTTGCTTAATTAATTTTAATAATAATAATTTTAATTAATAAGTTAAAACATAAACACGTTGCAAGTCCACGATCATTTAAACAAAGCAAACATGTCTGGTTGCTTTAAGGAAGAAATGAGAGCATTCAGAAAAAATAAATAAAAATGTAAATGTTATTTCGCATATTTAATAAATTAAATAATATAGTGAAAAATTATTAGATTTGGAGAATATTAAAAAACCTGGTGTGTCCTACACATTACCTCCCACCGCTATAGTAATGTATTCTATAATATTTTTTTTTCACTGCTAGCCTACGAAGATATCATTATTAACCTGTTACTGAGTTGTGAAATTGTTTTTCTCTACCGCTTCCTTAGCAACGCTTAACAACGGTCAATAATGGATTATTATTAACCATGGTCAATTATGCGAACTGTCACTTTTTAAAGAAATTCACGCTTCTGAATTTATTTAACTCACTGAACGCAAGGAAAATATTATATTTAAATTTGCCGCCTAATTTCAAGTTGGCAATAGTTAAATTTCAGATTAAAAATTAACTATCTTATTTTGTGATCTTATTTCTTGTCAAATTTTTCATGCGTTCACATTATATTCACAATGCAAAATGTTAATTTATGTATTTATTTATTTATTGCAATATTTGAAAAGGTAAGTGTTAATTGTTATATCATTTTAATTATCTTACTTTGTACATTTTTTTTAGGGTTATAATTACATTTCTATGTAAAAACACAAAACGGGTAACATTTATTTGTTATTTATAGTTGAAATTGATAGTGCAATTGTGACAAGTCAAATTTATTGCTGCAGAACCCGTATTCAATGAGGTTTGAGTGTTTCCTATATTTATTGTCGCATTTTAAATTTCTGGCATCATTCACTGATGTATGGGGCTTGTTGAAGGGTTCGTAGCTAGTAGTGAAAAAAATAGTATATAAACCACAGTTGAGAAGATCATTATTGACCAGGCGCCTTGTATCACTCGGGCTTCGCCCTCGTGTTACAATCCTGGCGCTGGGTCAATAATGATTATCTTCTCAACCTTGGCGTATAATATACTATTATCCAACACCGTGTAATTATAACGATATAAGTATGCTGTTTTTAGATAAATAAAGTAGGTCATAAGTCACTAGTGAGTTAAATATATTAGCTCACTGTTTTTTGGTTCGTATCATAGTAACTACGTTATAAAACCTTCCCTACTCTATTTTGTTTCTAAATGTCATTTCGAAATTCCATCGGTCAAAAATCTTATATGTATTTTATATCAATGATTAAAATGTGTTGGATAAAATGTTGTATGGCACACGTGTGTTAATTACCTAAGTCACTTGAAAAAATACTACACTCGGCCTAACGGCCTCGTGAGCTAAACTTTTTCCACGTGGCTTATCTGTAACGTAACAAACTTGTACCATAAATAACTATTAGTACATTTAAGATGAATATATAAAATTAGTTTGTTATGACAGTTGAGAATATTTGTAATTCATTTTAAACCTAAAAGTTCCTTCATCAAATTTATTTAACCGAAAAAACATCTATTTTTTGGCGTTACTAAAACCGGAACCGAACTTACTTTGATTCGCGCGTGCAAATATATTCCTTTTACATTTCTTCCACCTTTGTAAATTTCACAATAACACTACTTCACATTTTCTTATTTTTATATTACGTCAAATTTGAAAATAGCATATTTCAAACTTTGTGAATATAAGAATTGTTACTCAACTGTTTTATAGAAATTCTTGTCTCAACGATATGCAAAATTAATATTATTTAAATATATTTTCTTTTTAGGCAGAAGTTATATATAAAAATAATTATGCAGGTCGTAGAAAATTTAAAAAATCTTTACATTTAATAATAACATAATTTGTGATAATATGGTATTTAGAGGTATTTATTTATGAAAAACGATTTAAAGCTTCAAGTAAAGTATTACTTTCGGTTAACCAATTGTAGTTAAAATCTAATCAGTTCATCATATTTGAATATAACTCTTAAATACCAAATACTATATTTTTACATGTATCGTATTGGAGTTATCGTGGACGAAAAATCGTCACAGATACTGTTGCAAATAAATTAAATAATATGCATTTTATAATATAAATTATGTTAGTCATGAATTTCTTGTTTGAGAAATAATAGATTTTTTGATTGACAGTTTTTAGATTTATGTATTTGTGTTAAATGTCATAATATATTTTTTCTTCAAACGTCATAAAAGTGACATCTTCTTCGCCGCCGTATGTAGAATAAGAAGTAACTTGTACAATAGAAATCTGTAATATCGCCCTAAATGTCACTATAAAAACTAGATAACCTAAGAATAAAGTTACTAAAAATTATGAATAACTGACAGGTAACCTACATATTAAACGTCAAATAGTAATTTATTTTTTAAAATTTCTAAGTTTGAAGAAAAAATAGCATGTGTTATTCAGAGTAAAAGTGTCTTTGTGTGCCTCGCATGCAATTGTCCGACTCGCTTCGCTCGTCGTGCAAACTTCCATGCTCGCCACACAAAATATTACTTTTACTCTTAATAACACAATATACTATTTCGTTCTTGATAACTGTTGTGCTGATTCTTTTACAATATACCATATTCATAACAGATACACATACAAACATCAATATAAAAATAGTGAAATTTTACTCTAGAGACCCTACTCATACTCGAAAATTTTGACCAAAAACAATACCTTCGTTATCTGTATATTCATAGGCATAAAAGTACTGTCGTATTGCAGTATTTTAAAAAATACTAAATCTAATATGTGAATGGTGCTTTAAAGTTTAGTGGCCGTTAAAAACATTGAATGCATTTGTTTCTGAGTTGGAGATGAGGTCAAATAAATGAATAAATTAGCAAGTTAGTGGTTTAACTCTTAACTTTTAGTCCATTCATTACTGCAGTTAGTTAAAGTTTAAACACACATGTGGTTAAAGTTCTCTTCAACTGCAGTCTTCGCTGCTATTTCCAGATGCGTAAATAATACAAGATAACGTATCCCATCTCATCTCCTGTTCACAGATTGTTGCTATTCGCTGAGTGTTTGAACGCCTACACACACTTTCAATTTCACCCACACGTACTTCTAGGCCTATACACAGCTATTTTAATTATTTCTAGATACAGAAGCAACGTTTTCAATTATTTACCTTATTATTTATCAACAACTATAGTATATTATTATACAAGTATTATAATATGGTATATTGTTCCATGAATTGTTTGGGACTCGACAAGTGCAGCGATGAGTGCTCCAAAAACACGAATGGAACAATACGTCTTAATAAAAATCTTAATATTTTCATAAGTAATATAATAAGAGCCAAGAATTTATTGGAAAAATTTACGAATAGTTGTTGCGAAGTAACAGACAAACGAATGTCAAAAATGACATTTAGATCACGACAGCGAAGCTGGAGTGATTTAAGAGTCATTTTTGACCCGAGTTGTCGTTACTTCGCAGAAATGACGAGTATATTTTACCTATTAAATTCTTAGCTTTGCTTGATTATTTCACGAATGACAAAAAAAACAAGTCTCCGAATCTCATTCTCAATCAATTTATTCACGTATCACTTTATTTTTTGACATTTCAAACGTAAAAATTTTCATATCAACAAAATGTAATCATGACGACGCTAGTGTGATTTTATCAAATTTCTTCAGTAAAATACGGCCTCCCCCATCAAATAAAGCTTGCTGATTGGGTGAAAATGACATGTGTGAAATAATCAATTAAAAAAATAACAGATTGTAATCTAGGGATATATAATTGTAAAATATGGTAACCCTGTTGAATGAAATTGGGTACATTTATCTGTCAATATGCATTTAAATATTATGAAAATATTTATAAATCTATACATTATGAGATATGAAGTTTTAATATCATTTAAAGTAGTTTTTTTATTCGGTTTTACTGCACAGAAATAATATAAATTGTATGAAAAAACATTTTAAAATATTTGAGGTTATCAATTTGACCTTTAAAGTGGGGTGCAGTTGTTACAAGTACCAATTTTACAACAAAAAATATACCAACAACAATATTTTATATTATTAAATTGTTTTCGTTATAATAATAGGGCAATTGTTAACGCAAAGTATAAAAACTGTATTTCATAGCATATTATTATTTATTATTTAGCGAAACTTTACCGTGGTAGGTTAAGAGGGAAGATGCAGCTTTGATTAAAGCTTTTAATAGCACAGCAAAGGGGTTTCAGCTTGACCAACGACTATCAAATGGCCAGTGGTTGCTGAAGGTAGCTTATAAAGCTAGAGGTTGGGCTTTAAATCCCCGAACAAAAACATATCTCTCTCCACTCTCCAGATTATAAGTTGAATGTCCCATACTGGATATGCTGCAGAATATAAATTAACCACTAGATGTGATTTTCTTTCAAATAAGCAGAAAATGTATGACTCGAAACATGGAAATCTGAAATCTTAATCTTGAAATATGTACTTTGGAAATAGAAGTCATCAAAAGAAAAGCACAATTACTAAATGAAAAAGAGTTCTTTGTAAGGTATAGTTCTTTGTTTAAAACGGAGTGAATGACACAGAGTTTACTTTGAGTGTATTACAATTACATTTGTATGTTGTTATTATAGAATATTATAGAAAGATATTACTCAATAAAAATATATAATACTATATACAAAAAATCGCGTTCGACGCAGCATTGTTCACATAATTCACAACCGCTAATTTTGGAAAAGCGATAAATAATTCATGGTTATTGCATATTTTTACATATCTTCATAAAATAATATTGTACACGATATATTACAGTCCATAAATAAAATGTAAATTTTATATTTGTTTTACTTCTATAATTTGTTTTCAAAAATATATAAAAATAAAAACTAATGAGAATTAATTTCTTTTATAGAAATGAAATGTATTTAAAATTAACCTCAGATATATACTACAAAATGTAAGCGAAAATATTAACTTTCTAACGAAATTTTCATTTAGCCTCCCCCTTGAAAAAAATCTTGCGGGCGCCTATGAATACGTATTCGTACATATTATTTATTGTCAAATTTAATTTTTTTTTAAATATAATCTGGGGTCCAATTCTCAGCGTTGGTAGCTAATGACCAAATAAAACAGCATTATATTGGAGTGGTTCTAGTTTCTAATCACTAAATCACTAAAATCTGTAGTTACAAATGTAAGAATCACGAAACTAATACCTTAGATACTTTCATTATGTCCTTGAAAAGGTAAGGAGGGGGGCAGTATGAAATTGACGATGCCAAGAAAGTTACAAAATAGACATGAAAAAAGTTACATATTAGGCGGATAACATTAAGACTAAAATTATGTGATCAAACAGTTCAGACCACATTGTGGTCAGTCTTTCCTCTTATGTATTTGTTTGTCTTGCAAATAAGGTAATTCCAGGAAAAATATCACACATTTTTTTAAAGTATAATATCTCTTGCGTAAATAGCAGTAAAAATTTGTTATTGAGTATTCCAAACTAGTCAGATTTGAAAATCTTTAACAAAAAATAAACTTATATGAAAATGTGTAAAATGCCATCCCAATAACGCGATAATGCTGGGTTAGATGACACGATGTATTAGGGTGAGATTGTATTGGGATATTAATACAATTTTTTATCAGAAAATCATTGTATTTAGTAATAATTCTTACAATAACAATAAAATACCTATTTAAGAAAATATGTAGCAACATATATTTGTACTACTTTTTCTTCTGTTATTTATATTTCATAAGAATTACTTTTACGTTCATAATTAGTCGGTATATTTAAAAACAATCTAAAACATGATGATGTTAAAGATATTAAAATAAAACTGTCGTTTTTCCCGATTTACTAGATGAGAGAACACGGTTTCAAATTTCGTGGTTTTTCAAGTAAAATTTATAAACAGGTGTTAATCCTGAGACCTCGCCTAAGAAATAAATTATCGTCAAAATTTCAATAGAACGATCCACTTATCTATTCATTGTTTTATAGTACGATCTTAACAACTTCGAACAATTATTTTTTTAGGAAAACTAGTTTGTATCACTTCTCTCACCGTTGCATCTCTACCTGATTTACCCTAAAGCGGGTATCAGAATTATGCACATATCTGCAACTGATTTGACAGAAGTTTCTGCGACACGCAACCTGTGATATCAGACGTACGCAAAATTGCATGAAATACAGTAATTTTTTAATTTTGAAGTTGGTACTAATGGTTCTATTTGCTTTGCAATTATAGATTGTTAAATGGATTATATTAGTATTTTATCGAAATAATATTGTAAATTATTTTATTTGACATTTGCTTGATGTATTTTTTTCATCAATTTGTAGTAGGAATTCTTCGGCTGCCATAACACTTCTTCATTGCTCATTAAAATCATGATGTTATAAAATTCTTAATTTTCCATTTTTACTGCCATTTTAATACTTGCATTACTAACCACGTTTTCCAAACAAATGTCAAACAGTCTAGGGTATTTTGCCCCAAACAATTTCAGTACGCATGCGCATTTTACAAGTCGCAGGTATCTGCAACTGGTTTTCAAACAAAATGTAAAACTAGTTGTATGAAAGTAGTCGCACTATCACACGTCAAAAGTTGCCCAAAATGCTTGGGGTTGCAGATTATATGCGACAAGTTGCAGTTATGTGCATACGTGTGATAAGGCCTTAAGGTGTCCAGGGATAAGCCCCTTACCATATTTTGTAAAAACTAATCGGTTTTAGTCACTTTCTCACGAATCGTGAATGACAATTCAGCTACAAATTTTAATCTTTATTACCAACAACTAAACTCATGTCGATTCTAGATGCAAGGCCAAGTATTCAAACGCTCAGGCCTGAAATGACTTCCACATTGTTACAAAAATATAGTCAATTCCGTTAATTGAGATAAATAATTACTGCGATATTTATAAGAAAAAAGAGGAGAAGAAAAATAACGAAAAGATCAGATTGCTCCTTTATGGGCACTTCATTTTATGTTGAAATATGATGCTATATATAGAAAGACAAATACATTTCTGGCCAATTTATTATAAAAACCAATTGCCGGAGCATTATTTTCTTTGTGGCCAGCAATTCCTCCGTCAAAGAATGATGTTATCTCTATTGATTTTATTATGAATGGGCCGGCGCGTCAAGGCGGTGATTTGTAGCTTTGATGTCCCGGATTCGATTACAAACACCACTATGTCAAAAATTTGTTTTAACCCTTTCAGCAACACCCGCATAGCGGCTTGATTTATAGTCGATTAATAGGGTGCATGTTACTAAACATGTGGGCGGAGAACAAGGGTTAATTTAACCCGATATGTTCTATTACATAATGGCAATCAGTGTTTACAGAAAAGCTACAATAATTAGCTTTAGCAACGTTTCCAAACTGAATGTTACTATTTAATGCCAAATTATAAATTTATGCTGGCCTCATCCGGAAAATTTATAATAATAATGACATTTCCACTTATAATTTGTCAACTAATTAAATGACAGTATTTTCGTGAATTGATCCAATCAGATTAAGATCTTACTGACAAGTATGTCAGGTACTGGAAATTGCCACGGAATTTACACGAGTAAATAGGCGTTGCATAGATACAACGTCCGTCAAAATTATGACAAGTTATTAATTGAAAAAATATGTATATTTCGAGGAATTGTCAAGCCGAATACCATTCGTAACTAGAATTTAACTTGTAATTTTTGCCTAACTCACTCCTGCTTGTTGCTTTAGAAAATCCTTACTCGTCCTGCGGACTCGTTTGATTTTCGTTGCAACAATCAGTCGTGACCATAACAACAAAAATTTCAAGTAAAATTCGAGTTTCTAGTGTTATTACATATGATAATTTATTTAAGTGATTATTTTATTAACTTACTAGTCTTCGGCCGAAAAAAAAAAACAAAAAAATGAGAAATTGTTGAATATTTCCAATTTTTCTTACCTTTTTTCAGATTTTTTTCTTGCCTATTTTTATACATTTGTTGCCTAAAATTGATATAAAAGTGGCCTTATTGCCTACCTATTTTTAATATTTTTAGTGCCTAAAAATCCGATCCCTAAGTATTGGTACACTCATTCCTATATTATAAAAAGAAAATCAGATAAGAAAACTTATCTAATCGTATTAACGTGAGTTAAATTATGTCGCCGAATAGTAAAGTTTTTTCTTCAGATAAAATTATCTTCGTTAACTTAAGTGTTTACTGATCTGAACACTCACTCTGCGCGTCCCTTCATCTGGAGTATTCTGATAAATATATAGTATATTGCGTATCTACGAGGCCAGCTACACCAATAGTCCGGGAAATAACTTTTCCTACGTAGTACACACATTATTTTATTTTCGATCGGTTTATTTTCAATAATTATGAAATAAATGTGATTATATAACAATGGACTGTGTACTGCACGGGAATGCTGGAATAGTAATTTTTGTTATAAGTTCGGTAAATGAGTTTTTACGGTATGAACAAGACGTTACAGGAAAATGCGACGAGGGAGCCGAGCCAGGAATTTCGAAATAAGTACCGTGAAAATCATTAATGGACGAATAATGTACAATGTTTTATTTCACATTATCATATTTTTCAATTTAAATCAAAGGTTAGATTTTGTTCCTTTGAAAACAAAATAAAAATCTTAGTTGTCATTGAAAAATTTTAGAAGAAAAACGCTGTCATCCAGCACTTATGTGATTTCAATTATAAACTTGCAATGAAATTATTTTAAAATATGGTCAGATTTAACTTAAATTTAGTACTAGAAAATAGAAGAATGTATAAATATTTTAAAATCAATTAAAGGATGTATAATTTATGAAATTTATATATATAAATACTCATTTACCGGACTAAAATGTAATAATGGAAATGCTACACAGTATGAAAGAAAAATTTTTCCCAGACTGTTATTTATCATAGCCTAAGAATTACACTAAAATGTCAGAATAATGCACTTTTCGGTTCGGAAATATACCGGAAAAGTGTAAGTTCCGATCCAAAAAAAATCAATTTTTTCTGATATCAGACCGAAAGTACTATTTTCACTTCTAAAATGCACAACTGACATGTTAGTTTTTGTTCATTTACAATTTTTTTCTCTGTGACCTTACAAACGAAAGAAGTACACTATTAAATACTTATAGAAAATCTGATTTTCTTATTAATTTTAAAATTATTTCTTATTATAAAAAGGTTTTAAAAAAATGAATACATGATTCGTCAGAAAAATATCTGTACTTGACTCGGAGCCATAAAATATGGCTCCTCGATAGTAATGTATGATTTTCTTGGCTAGAATTTGCCACACCTATGAATGTGTAATAACAATAAGCTATGACTAATATATTTTTATATTTAGTTTTTATCTAAAACTACCAGGCATCTGATTTTGTCGAAAATAGAAAAAAAGCTTTTTTTCACTACTAGCCTAGGAAGATATCATTATTAACCTGTTACTGAGTTGTGAAATTGTTTTTCTCTACCGCATCTTTAGCAACGCTTAACAACGGTCAATAATGGATTATTATTGACCATGGTCAATTATGCGAACTGTCACTTTTTAAAGAAATTCACGCTTCTGAATTTATTTAACTCACTGAACGCAAGGAAAATATTATATTTAAATTTGCCGCCTAATTTCAAGTTGGCAATAGTTAAATTTCAGATTAAAAATTAACTATCTTATTCTGTGATCTTATTTCTTGTCAAATTTTTCGTGCGTTCACATTATATTCACAATGCAAAATGTTAATTTATGTATTTATTTATTTATTGCAATATTTATTGTTAAATCTTTGAAAAGGTAAGTGTTAATTGTTATATCATTTTAATTATCTTACTTTGTACATTTTTTTTAGGGTTATAATTACATTTCTATGTAAAAACACAAAACGGGTAACATTTATTTGTTATTTATAGTTGAAATTGATAGTGCAATTGTGACAAGTCAAATTTATTGCTGCAGAACCCGTATTCAATGAGGTTTGAGTGTTTCCAATATTTATTGTCGCATTTTGAATTTCTGGCATCATTGACTGAGGTATGGGGCTTGTTGAAGGGTTCGTAGCTAGTAGTAAAAAAAATAGTATATAAACCACGGCTGAGAAGATCATTATTAACCAGGCGAAGCCCTCGTGTTACAATCCTGGCGCTGGGTCAATAATGATTATCTTCTCAACCTTGGCGTATAATATACTATTAAATTATTTCAGTTAATAATGATCATTGGTATGCATATAAAGTAATACACTCCAACATCATTTGAATGATATAGTTCTCCTATACAATCCAAACTAATTTACTCAATATTAGAATCAGGTGGGCGAAATTTCATTTCCTTCCAATAACATAAAGCCGTCTAATTGCTCTATGCTCTATTACCTGGTGCATATTGGCAGATAAATGTCAGTACATATTCCTGCCTTCCGTGAATTGATCATTGTTTGCATTACGAATGAATCCAATATGGAGATTTCATTTATTAAAATTGGATCGCATCAACGGGGAGTGGAAATCAATTATAAAGAAGACTGATTACTGTTAAAATGTGTGTGAGTGAAGTTGATAAATGGGCGGATTATCAGTCTTCCTTTTTAAAATGGATTTTAATCTCGTAGGAATAATAGGATTTTTGTAGCACCTCTAAAACTTTACTCTTTGCCAGACCATTAGTATCAATTTTGAACTATTAAGTTAAACCTACCTCATTAAAAGATAATTAATTTTCAAATATTTTTGTATTTTATTGCCATCTCTTGTTCTCGTCACGATATTTTCTTTGACTTTGATATCCTTAACTTTGTTTTGATGCAAAAGGAGCAAGAGTACTTTTTACTACTTCTACATTTTTTATAAAAAAGCTATTATCCTAGATTAACACCTGAATAGTACTTTATACTCAATATATAAACACTACTTCTAAACTTTTATCGCTATAAAATGCCATTTGTTCAAAATTTTAATAGAACTTTTTTAAAGACTGTCGTGTAGTGAAGATCTACTGTTCTACTGTTCGTGCAAACCTTGCAATGAACATAGACGACATGATTCGAGAGCACCATGAAGATACCATAATAGTTATTTACATATCAAGTGTGGGAAAGTCATTTTCTCAGATGACTATGTAGAACGAATCTGGGAAAAAAGTTCACGCAAGAGGTTGGTACAATATTCATAAAATTAATAATTTGTTTTTATTTTTGTAAAAAAAAATTATAGCACGAGTTAAACACTATATTATACACGTGTTGCATACAACATTTTTCCTACAACGGAAATATTAATAAAAATTAATTTCAAAAAAAAAAAAAACAATTTATAAATATACCACCAGAGTGTGAAAAGTGTATACATTGTTTAGCAATGGTTACTTTTCAAGTATTAGAGAGTAAAAAGTACTTTCCAAGCACTAGTGCATGAAAAGTGACTCTTAACAAACTCTGAACGCTTGTAAGAAAATGTATTTAGCGGCTTTTTCTTTTTTGGTTATTTATAATTGGTTGGTGTTAAATATTTTGTCAGTTATGTTTGCCACAGTTTCAGCGCACAGGAAAGCGAGAGCTCTTTGTGCATCTTATAATAAGGGTGCCAGTTTATATTTACCCACCAAGCGAATTAAATTATTTTCCGTGCAATGTGCAGTTGTAACTATGGGATTCTCAACCGCCAGACCTACATGTTTGCGAGCATTAGTGTCTCTCCGTTCATTATCTAAATATATATGAATATGACTACGTGTAAAAGTTATTAAAGATCCTACTTTAATTTTTTATCTGTAGTTAATATATTAAAATTTGGTACTATAAAAATTTGCGCAGGTCTTAGTTTTTTCACAACAGACTAGTACATATTATACATAGCTGTATATTCAGTGGGAGCAACGAAATGCAGCACATAGAACTTTAACATGGGCTTTCAAAAATTGCGAATACTCTCTCTCCTGATAGATTTAGAGCAAAACTCCAAGAGTTGAGAATTTAATTCTACATTAAATAAGGTAATAACTAAAGCAACTGTACGTCTACAGTACGAGATATATTAAATATTAAATGTAACATTTTCGTTCAAAATCAGACAGTCATGGAAATAAATGAAAATATATGTGACAGTTTACTGTTGTTTTCATATTATTAGGTTAATGTAATTTGATTATAATTATTCATTTTCGTTATAATGGCAGTCTGAATTTGAACGAAAATGTTAAATTTTATATTTAATATATCGCGTACTGTAGACGTGCTATTGCATCAGATATGATCTTATCTGATGTAGAATTTAATTCTGAACAATTCTGTACTCTTGTAGTTTTGCTCTAAATCTATCTAACAAAATAACAAAATATAGCTAATAATTGTAGTAAATTTTTATTCTTCATCTTCTTAGATTATTATTAATTTTTTATTAATAATAATAATTAATATTTATTTAAATTTCAATTGCATTTTCTACAATATTTTTATTATAAAAGGATACAAAACTAATACTTGGTCGAAATCAGAAAAAAATATGCTATCGAATAGGTATAAATAATGTGTACAATTCCATTTGAAAAAAAAGTGTTGTGTTGTAACTTAAGAACCACTGATCTAAAAATATATTTTCTTCTCTGATAGGATGTTTCCCTTGGTCTGCTACAACTTTATTCTATAGTATTTCTTTTAACTATAATAACGAAGAAAATAATAACGGTGGTCGGTTTTGCTGTTACACCCAGGATGTATATATTTTAAAATTATTTTAATATTCCTTATTCCTGTGATATGTTTTTGATGATGTGATATTTGTTATTATGTTCTGGAAAAAGTGCTAATTTTTTGTTTACGAAAGTACTCAACAAGCTAGGCACGGCTCTGCATATAAGCATATCTGTCATACCTAGCAATGTCAAATAAGCCATGAACTTTTAAATTTTTAGTTTTCGGTGAGGAAAAATAAAACACTAGCATCAGTAATAATCCTTCAAAACTTAAGATCGTAAAATCAAAGCCATTAATTTATTGTAGGTTACAGCCTAAATTCCAGCATCTAAAGTAATTACGTGAATCGTGAACGATCCGAAATTGGTCTAAATTTGACACAGAACTAGTAAAGTAACCAGGTGCACCTTGAAAACAAACCGGTTTATTTATAGCTACATTAGCAAGCTGTGGCTATAACTTTGACTTCCTATTCGAATTCATCGAATACCTACGTTGAATGGCGCAGCCACTTTCTATAACAAGAGTTGGACCCGATCACTTAAAATAGAACAAAAGCATCAAATACGGTATTCAACTTTAGACTGCAATAGACGCAAGTTCTTTTCAAAGAAGACTTAGTTCAGTAAGTTCGTAATCCTAGAAACAATTGGGATATCTAAAAACAGGTGTCTATGTTTATTTTATAAAATTGGAACATCTGGCTTAATTAATAAGTGTAGTAATAAAATATAATAAAAAATATGTTACTTTTCATTTGTAATTAAATAAATTTTCTTAGTCCTACACATGAGTTAAATTCATGACTTTATAGACTTCACACCTATGCAAAGACATTTCTCTCTCACAAATATATATTTACGCTGCATATGATTTTCGTCTTTCCCTATTCTAAAATTGTGACAGCTGGGTAAACAAGAGAGAATATTATTTGTTTATACTGTAGAATGTAGGAGGTATGTAATGAATATAATATTCATAGAAGTAAATATCAAAAGTGACATTGAATATATTTTTAGTAAGAGTCTGTTTCGGTCTGTAAGGTTATGGCTGTAATTAGACCCCTGCTGAGGGTAACTGTGCAAAAGATTTGTGGAGAGAAAAATCGAAGGAAACTTTCTATTTTTATATATTTGTTTTATTACATAGTAAAAATACATTAATCTAAAATTTACATCAGAAATAAATAAGTATATAATATTATTTATTCAATTAGTTAATATAATTATAAAAGTATCTAACGCTGACTGCCAGGTACCGATCTACCCCGCTAAGTTGGGATATACTCAAAGATTAGAAAGTTAAAGCCATAACCTTAGAGAACCGAACAAATAATAATAAAATGTTTATGAACTATTGTGGCATGCAAGAGGAAAATTTATTTTTATAAAATCTGGTGTGTCCAACACAATACCTCCCGCCACTGTAGTAATATATTCTATATAACTTTTTAAATACATTTAGTTTGTAGTTTTAAAATAAGTTTTAATTCGTGCTCATATGTTGAAAACCCACACTCGAGAAATCTGACCAAAAACTATACCTCCCTTATCTATATATTGGTAGGCGGGAGGTAAAAACGGGTATATTTTTTAGGTATGTTATCATATAAGCCGAGTTCTCACGAATCATTTTTTATTATTCATTTCCAATGACTCATTTTTCATGATAATTAAATGAAAAGATTTGTTCACATGTATCATGTTTTAATGATCTTGTTAAGATTTATCATGTGCGACAACAGTGGCAGGAATTGAATTTTTGCAGGTGCTCAACATTGTAGACACAACATTCCTATAATTTATATTCTAAATATGTACCAGGCCCAAAAGAAAACAAACTTGAAAAAATTAAGTACTGGTACCATACAACAAACAATAAATAATTATTAAATAATTACAATAACTTTGGTTCCATAAAAAGCAAAAACACATTTTACGATCAAATGTCAAAAAAAACTTATGATTCAATAACAACTCAAAATACTATTTAAAAAGTAGCTTTAATAAATATAATGGCTATTATGCTAATTTATTAATTGAACAATCTGAGAATTAAGATTAGGCTTCTTTATACTCTATTTTAAGAATCGCCGATGAAAGGAAGTCATTTTTGTCCGGCAGGAATTCATTTTATTCATTTTTTGATAAAATATGTATCTAACTGTGACATTCGGAAAAGAACAAATTATATTTATTTTTCTGACTAGCACTTTTAATTTTGGTTACACAATGTGTTATATTTTTTTTAGTTTCCAAATTTTTCTCAACGGAATTTTGGGGACGCTCGCACCTGCAAAAAAGGTTTTAGGTACACCACTGATGTACTGTTTCATTTTACAAATAGCATTGGAAAAAGTTAATTTGTACTGCAATTCGGGAAATATCGCATCTATCACTTGAACTGCAAAATATATTACTTAATAACAGTGGAACAAAATATATTAGTTAACAACAGTCGAACATTTACGGAAATTGACAGGGTTCGGTTTATACTCATGTTAACATGAGCAAGTTTACATAATTTTATATTCAATTATTAATAATAATCATTAAACTCCTTCTCATTTTTCATGAAACCGTGAAATGATCATAAATTCTAAAGAATGAAGTGTTCTGACGTTCATTTTTAAAGAATCATTCAAAATTATTCTTGCAAAATATATCGTGAGAATCCGCTCTATTCGCATATAAAACTCAAAAATTGTTGACCTATCTCATTAAAACTTACTTAAAATTCAAAACTAAACTAAAGTGACGGCTGCTTTATCCGTGAAGTCGTGATATCAGCGTTCAAAGATTTAAAATTGAAGACAATTTTTAAAAAATCATTTCTCTTATTCTAATGAATTGTAAATTGTAAAGTATAAACACAAATATATTCCATTAGACCTGCACTTTCAAGAAAAAAATATAGGTATCGGAAAATGTAGGATGACCCTATAGAAAAGCAAAAGGAAAAACGACATATTCATTCAATTAAATTATTAATATTATTATAAATTTCTATTTTATTTCTAACTTTTTACTCGCATATAACAGAAAATGGAAAATGTTATTCTTTTGTGCATCAAGGTTAAATGTCTTATGAATTATATATTTACTAAATATTCTTACTTTTGTTATTCATATTGTTTGGAATACGAGAAAACTTTCAAAGATATTACTTTTCAATGTTAAATGTCTATCACAGCACACATCAAAATAAAAATATTAACTCTGGCAATGATTTCGTAAAATGTGCACCTAGGTACAGTAAAAAAAGTATTTTTTTATAAATTTTCTGCAAATATTGATAATTGTCAAATCTTTCAAAACTTTGTAGATCCTTTTTTTGAAGTG
Organism: Stenolophus ochropezus; assembly: GCA_035578165.1. NCBI lineage: Eukaryota > Metazoa > Arthropoda > Insecta > Coleoptera > Carabidae > Stenolophus > Stenolophus ochropezus. The sequence continues at coordinate 11,531,806 of JAQOWZ010000019.1, read as the reverse complement.
GATTGGTGCTCATTTGTCAACCCAATGGCTTACTCTTCTCTAGATTCGAATCATAGTTAAGTATTTACTTGAAAAAGTTTTTTTTTCGAATCCAAATAAAAGTTCGTAAGTCTGCAGATGAAATTTCTGTAGGCAGTGAAGGTATGATTGATTTTGCTGGCCTTTATCATCTCATCTTTATGAAAGAGGTGTTAGAAATACAAAATGTATAAGTGTGGACCTCAGTCGCTCAACCGAGGGAAAAAGATCTATGTGTTTTTTACCTTCTCGAAAATTACAATAACAGCTTTTGGCAAGTGGTAACCGTTAAAATCATGCTTTGTCAACTGAGCCTATTGTAAGAGTCCCCATGTTGCAATAAAAACGAAAATATTATAAGAATGATTCCGGACTCACTATTAAGTGAAGGATCCTAGTAGAATTTGTAGCATGTAAATCTTGAAAAGAATGCATGTAAAATAAACCTCAAGAAAAATTATTTGTTTGAGGCTGTGTTTTCTTTAAGAATATTATTAGCCAGATATTCATTTATTAATACCAAACACAGTATATTATACAATATTCCGATAATGTATTACGGGCAGCGGTAGCTCACTTGGTTAGTGTACTTTGATTCGGAGATAACGAGAAGTGAGAGATCTGGTGTTTGAATTCCAGTGACAACAAATCTTTAACCAAAAATGAATACCGTGTCCTAAAGTTCAGAAACCATTCCCACTAATAGGTAGCAGTCTTGTCTAGGTTTAGTTTATCAAGACTAGACTGTCAAATGTCTTTTCTTAAAGTTTAAGATAACCCAAAACTTTCTTATTCTAGAGCAGTAGTTCACAACGGAGGTGTTTTTAAAATATTTTGTTCAACTTTAAATCTAACATCTAATTCTAAATAGTTAATTTTAATTATAATTGTAATCTGCATTATATGGTATGCATTTGGTAAATAGACAAGCGGTTTGATTCAATGTCACGTGCTACTAAACCACTCTTCTCGACAGAATGCTCTAACCGCGCACTTAGTCTACATAATGTGCATTACTGCATGTAACTAAACGAGGAGATTTAAGGCTACTTTATCTAATATCGGTCCAGAAACAATAAAATAGCTATGAGCCATCATTAAATCACGTGCATTAAGCCTTTGTAAAATGATTACAAATTAAGCTTACGATTTAAGTCCTTCCAAGCAAATTGATTTGAGCTTGTGAATTGTGTTACAGATTAAAGTGCAACTTAATTCTTTTTTCTGGAGTTAATTCCTGTTTCGTGAGCTTAATTCGTTTTTCCTGCTCAGTGACTGCTAATGTCCCAACTTGGTCACAAACTTCTTGGCGATGTGTGATTTGAAACCTCCTAGTAACAATTTAGGAATAATACGTATGAAACAACCTACTTGTAACATCTAAACATGGTTGACAGTCTTTTCCGAAGCATAAAGGTATATAAAAGTATATTAATAAATAAAATGTTTAAATGATTTGAATTCATTAACAAATAAGAAAATATTTTTTTTTATGAGAATAATAAAGAGAAAAAATTTGTATGGCCAACATAACAGAAATGGGAATTACGAATTAATATTCCTTTCATGAGTGATTTTGCTCAGCTCTGACCAGAATACATTCTTGTAACTCCGAAGCAGAGAAATACATTTATCCTTCAAAATGGAATTGTAGATACCATGAGCAGAGTTTTAAGTAAAGTGTTTAAATTTGAAACTGTAGAAAGACGAAAGAGTAAACAGCGAAACGTATACCCTTGCAGGAGAAGACGGTGAGTGTTCCATGTAAACATTAACTGTATAAGGTGCGTATTAAAATGTGTATAAATAATGAATGCGAGCGGATAAAGTAATGGCATCAACTTTGTAATGAGCATTAAAGCGATATCACTTAGCGCTGCTGCCAAACTTGAACTTAATCTGTTCCTTTGGAGCAACTAATGGCGCTCGACTAAACGGATAAAGTCTCAATTATGTAAATCCATTCGTGATACCGTCTACCAATAAAACACGATTTAGAATCATCTGAAAACCCAATGCTGATCGCGCGAAATCACCGAATTCTTCTAATTAAATTCGCCGCGAAACGCAAATTGCGGAGACAATCCGCGATTAATTAATAACGCTATACGAAAAACTTTTCTTATTTACAAAATTTCCTCAAATTTTGTTAAGCAATTTAATTTATGCGAAGGTGTCATCGAACTTTACTCAATAAAACAAGACAATATGTAGTACATATTTAAGTTATAAGAAATGTTCAAGTACATTGTAACATTCAATGAGGTATATTACAGTATGATTAGCAAAACTTATATTCCAAGTTCAAATATAACGATATTTATAAATATTAAGAAGGGAAATTTGAAATTTAGTCGTGACGCAATCTTATAAATTTCTGTTGGATCTTCAGGATATAATCGAATAAAAATAAAATGTACTCTATTTCCCGCTGTTGATCCTCATATCACCTATTGCAACCATGTGATTCAAATCGTTGCAGGAAAAAGGAAATTGTTAACATCATCTTCGGGTGAAATCGTGTAATTTCCGAAGTAAATAAATTTATAATATTGTAATAATAAATAAAACGTAAAAAATAAATTATACAATAAATTAACGAAACTACCAACACACAATAAAGCATTTATATTGTCGACATGAATGACATATTCAATTTTTTTTAAATATTTGAAAATATACTACACTACTGTTTCTATTTCATTTTAGTCGTTGGTTATACGTAGATAGTATATACATGTACCCCTCTGTAATACAGACGGTAAAGAGATTGCAAATGAAAGTTTCATATACGCCAAGGATATACGACGATGCAAGATAAAAATTTAATAATTCTTCCAGCAGAAATTGATGATGTGAAGATCAACTGCGCAAGATATAGTGTATTTATATTAACTTATAATAATAACACTATTTTAGATAAAATGTATTAATCTATTTCTTTAAGAAAAAAATATTGTTGTGGTCTCGAACCTCGATTAAGCATTAGGTTTTTCTTTTATGAAGTTCAAAGAAGGGAAAAAAATGATGATTTACTCGGTTGTAGAAAACTTAAGCATCGATTTCTAAAATCGATATTTCCTTTAAAAAAAACTCGGCTGCGAATCATTTAGTTTGACAATTTTTAATTACATAAATATCAATGAGAACTGTCAAAATACAATTTTATTTATTCAATATTTCAATATGAAAACTTTTACAGTCATATTCAAAGTTAACTTAATTTCAAACTAGTTTAAAATTTTACGCTAAGCATACGTATTTATATGTAGTCATTTGCAACAAAATGTAGAGTCAGCGCAAACCAACTTTGAATTTCACTTGAACTCAAAGCTAGCAAGATCCAAGATCCAAGCTTGCACTTCTTCTTGTGTTTACGTTTGATGATAACATAAAAATAGCTTCTAAAAATGGAATAAACTTTGTTAAATTTAGTTTCTCTATACCTTTGTCTATATGACAAAGCAAGTACGAAGTATAGATCTTTATTAAAAAAGTAAGGGGCCTGGTCTAATATTGTTGTTGTGTTAAATACACCAGGTTATTCTATTATGAATTGAAATTATATTTTATTATTTCACCTCGAAGCCAATATTATAAAATACATAATCCGAACAGAAATATTTATAATATATAAATTACTTATTTATTAATTATTATAAAACATTGTTTAATAAAATATGTTATGTTTGTTAAAATAAAATATTTATTACCCTTGTTAATATAATTCTATTTTGATTAATTTTGTAATGTTATAGCAATATTATTCTTATTTTTATTTTCAAAACAGAAGAATTCTTTTGATCAGAATAATTATATTATACATTACGTTTTTAGATAAAAAAGGCTCCAAAGTTTATTTCGACCGAGGCGCTTGAAACTTTAGAATCGGCGCTGGCAAAGAACAAATCGATCATTAATAGATTTCAACAAATAATACAGATACATGAAGTAAGTGCAATTTTGAATTATTTTATTAAAAACTCCACCAGACATGAACCCCGAATTCTATAACAATTAAAATTTCTACTTGATCCATGTCGAATTAAAAGTTCATTCCGTCGAGTTCCTTGCTGTAATGTCTGCTATAAGTAGAAGTAATTATGTTACTACAAACGGTGTGACAGTTTGTTTAACTCGCACGTGTAGGATGATATATTAAATAGTGCAGCATAGTAGTAGTATGACAGGTACTTAAATAGGTTCAGAATGCAGCACAAAGGAAATGTTAGTGCTGACAACGACAAATCGATTTGGATCTGAGCTTTCACACTGACTTACGTAGGTAACATGCCAGAAACGTGCATTTAATAATGTGCCAGTTACATAAAATCTTATGATAACTGCAGGACTTCATAGAATTCAAAATTTATGTGATAAAACTCTTTCTTAGTACTTTTCATAAGGTCCGTTTTTTATTAACCTTTTATTTGTAAATAAAGATTTTCAATATTAATTAATCTGATAAATAGAAGTTTTCTTGACTGGCCGATGAAAAGGATAAGGCAATAATTTCTGAAATTCAGTCAGTATTTAAAAGGTTTTATTTCGGCTCCGAACGGTTTGGTCCCATGTGGGTCTTCAAAAATAAAATTCAAATGTACATATATTCGCGTTTTTATACAATATCAAATTATAAAAATTGATAAGAAGCCTACGTACAGGGACTCTCATTTCGTCAACCTTAAATTAAAATAATATAAATTTCGCCGACAGAAAACATCTCTTCCATAAACGCCGAGAGAACATTTCTTCCACAAATTTCGGCAAGCCAACTTCAATCATTCAAACTCTAAATAGCTGAAGAATAAAAAACCCCCTTAAATCAGTTATAGTATATCAATCCCTAAAAACAATAAAAATGTAAATGGTTTGGCAAGAGTTACACAGAAAACACCTGATCTAAACATAAAGATATAATAAAAATTAAAGGCAAGATCAAACTATACAAACACAAACATCGAAATATCATTCAACTTGTTTTATGTATGTACAATACCTTTGCTAAAACGGGACAGCAATTGATATGATATCTTTTTATTTAGATCGGTTGACTCTGCGTAACTCTTGCCAAACCATTTACAATTTTATTAACATTTCAACTGTATATTCAAACAATTTTAAAATGATCTATGAATATAAATGATACTACACTATGTTAATTAATTGCTTCCAAAATTAATAAGTAATTTAATGTCTAGTTGCATCAATAAGGCTTAAATTTTAAACAACACTTAAACAAAAACAATGCTAATCGAAATTTTGACAGCAAAGTTGAATATATCATTTAACATTTTATTCTGATGTAATAATGTCCATTTAAGGGAAACTTAAAATATTGATGCAACCGGCTGTAAGTGAAATAAGTTAATAACTAAAACGCAGTCAAATGAATTTTGCTATTGAGTTTAACTTAAACTTTAAGTGTATGCAGTGCAAACGGACATTAACTTAATTTTCCATAGTTATTAGAAACCATAAATGGACGTCACACGGCAAAAAAAGATATTTATTTTTTTTACCATATAGTTGTGTTCTAATTTTTTTGTATAACATAATAAACTTATTGCAGATAAAACTAATATATCTATTGTATCATGCTATAATAATAATTATATAATACTATACTATTATGGTTTACTAAGTATAATAATTATTACCATACATAGTGTACTCAAAAACAAAAATATAAGTAAAATATCCATGTTACTGTATGATACAGTTACAGTTACTATACTAATATAGTATTTAAAAAGTGCAATATAGTAGCCGTGTTTAAAACAAAAAATATTGTATATTTTACCATACTGTGTAGTAATTGTGACTGTACAGTGCAGTACACACTACAGTGACGCTTACGGCTTCCACGGGGGTTACATTAATCGTAGTTTTAAGTAACTTAATTCTTTGTATGCGCAGCCATGGAAACAATAAATATGGAAAATATATTAACACAGTGGGGTTTATCTCATTCATAACCAGAATTCGAACGTAAGTAAATAATATTTTGTTTATATTTAAATAATTGTAACTGTTTTTGTAAAAAAAAAATGCACTATAACCACAAAAAAAATTTTTCTTGAATATTTATTTTATAAATTATCAAGAAATAGAGAGAATTAAAATAAGAATTTCTTTTAGAACATGGCATTGATAAAATTGAAACATTGTTGTTAATCAACAATGCTCAATTAAAAGAGTTTTTATCTAAAATGTCAGACCAGATTAAATTCAAGAAAGGTAAAGAAAATTGTATAATAATGAATTCTATACTATTTACTGGAGAAAACTTTATTACACCTGTCGAACTGTCCCAAACAAGTGAAGATTTCTGTACAACGCCATCGTTGTCATCATCAACGACTATTTCTTTATAATCGTCGCTACCGTCGTCATATGATTCTCTCATGGAAGGTAAATACATTGTTTATTAATAATTTTTTTAAAAACTATTCAATATTACTTTCAATCATCTACAAAACGTAGCTCTTGTTACGATTACAAATAATTTAAAAAGGTTGTTAGAAGGAGATGTGGATTTTATACCTATGTAGATTAGGTACATCTATGTGTTTATTATATACAGGCTATAAATGATAAGTTGTAACACTTGAAAGTGACAATTAGAACTCATTGAAACAAAATTTTTGAATTGGAGCCTCAGTTCCTAGTTATTGGCCTTTTTTTGTTTTTCGAAAAATCGTCATTACTCCCTTATTTTAAGGAATATAGGTATAAAAAAATCTGCAACATTTGCTTTCGCTTCTCTAAAACATTTGTATTTAAAATTATTTTCTATTTTATCAAATAATACAATTTCAAAACAAGATATGTTAAAAACCACTTTGAAATTAAAATTTTTGATCGGTCGTCATTTTGTTATTTGACAAAATAAAAAATAATTATAAATACAAATGTTTTAGAGAGTCGAAAAAAAATGCTAAAAGTTTTTGTATTTTTTAAATATTCTCCGAAATAAGGGAATAATGACGTTTTTTTTATAAGAACATTCTTTTTGTGTTTAAAAGACTGATATATGTATTTTTTTATACAGACATAATATGTAAGTTTATAATATTTTTATATTAAAAAAAAGTACAAACTTAAATTTGTTTTACTTTTATTCCTCATTATTTAATACTATAATTATTGTAAAGATTACAGGTAGGTATATACGATCAGAATATTATGGTAATACAAAATAATACAATCTGGTAATTGGCAATTGATTAATAGCTACTTATACTATACTAAATAAAAAAAAACAATCATGTGGGATAATTAAAACAACAGTATACTGTATATAATACTATTAAAAACCATTGTAATAATACTATCCCAGTATGGTACATAGAACAATTTTCGTTCTGTATCTTTAACTATAATTTTTATTGAGAGAAATACTAAATATTTATGGTTACTATTACAATACTGATGATACTATATTAGTATGGTATTCCATACAATTAAATATGTTTGTCACGTATATGACATTACAGTATGGTATATTATAACAGAATTCTGTTATTATTAACAATACTTTTTTTCCCGTGCAGTTCTACTCATCTCTTGTCTTCAGATTGTCATCTCATCAATTATTATGTGATGTTTCTTATACTTTTTAATAATAAATAATATTTATAGTTAGAAATCTAAATTAGAAAGCAATTTTAAAACAAGTTTTCATTCGAACCCAAGAATATGTACAATGCAGACAGCAGAAATTTTAAAAATATAGACAAAAAATAGAAAGAACAAATATTTAGTAATAAAATTACCCATCTGTGACAAGGCCACATTTTGGTCAAACAGAATATTATACACTGAGGGACTGAAGTGCATGATTTAATCCTGAAAGTGTGTTTAATATCACAAGCCCTGGACGAGAGAAATAATCACTTGATGGATTAAGAGTATTTTAGACTTATGGTATAATACTATGTTTTGCAGTTCCGCATATATATTTTAAAATAATAATTATTTGGTTATATTTATATAATTATCAAATAAGTGACATCTTTGAAAACAAAACACCATTATTCACATTTTTCTGGTAAAGTAGGCTACCTACTTGTTTCCGTGGTAACATATTACTTGTTTGTTGATTTAATCAGGGATTAAATTCATATTTAATTAAATGCTAATAAAATACTTTTCATAAATATGATATTTTTAAGCCTTGTTAATAATTGTATATCTATGATTTTAATTTTGGTATATTATATTCAGAACTATTACCACAAAAACATATTAATTAAATATATTCAATTCGATTTATATTATAGTTAAACAGATGTTGTTTTAACAAAATTTGGTTTGAAAACATAATTTTTGGTTACCTCTTAATTTTAAAATTACTTCCATCCAAATTTGTAAATGAATAAAATTATTAGATTTTAGTATTAATATTTTTAATACAAACAACTTTTTAAATATAAGTAAATATATTTTCCACGAGCGGTAAGCGAATTATCCACATTTCAAAATTCTCAGAAGCTTTTCAGTTGTAGGAATAATTATAATACTTCAGTAAACGCGAAAGAACTCTCCTCGGAAACCTTCGATGATTCGTTCCCATTGGAAAACAACCACAATGCAAGAAATTCCTCTACTGCTCCGGTTCAAGAAGAAGTGAAATTCTAAGTCCATGCTAAAATATGGATTTTAAAATTTTCATTCTTAACGAAATGAGGTTAAACATTAGAATGACTTCGTTCGACAAATAGAGATGTTAAATTTGTACCAAACATGCATAAATGAATTTCAAAATGTTGAAATGTTGGAATGTAAAATTCAAGAATTATTTTTAAGCTTCCAAATTTTGTATTTTATCCAACGTATCAGAATTATAATACCTAGATACGCGAGAATCCAGTATTACAAAAAAGTATTAAAATGCATATTGAAACGTACATCTAGAATTTTAATGTCATATTGGTATTTCTGCCATATGAAATATTGACCTAGTATATTATTTTTATATCTTACAAACATTTATTTACCATTTTTATTGTTGTTTCCCTTAATATATACGCTCGTATATATGAATGAAGCGAATATCTACTTGTAAAAATATGTACATAAATAAATTATTTATAGACATATTGATATATATTTTTGTATTATCATTGTATTTAATTTTATTTCTCCATGTACATTACACAACATGTAATAATATATTAATAACATTATATAATATTATATATACATATAATATAGATCAGAAAACCCTGAATGATAATTATTTTTTTTTTTAATTTGTTTCTTATTTATTAAATATAGAATATAAGTTTACACAAACAATATGTCTATTATAAATATAATGTTGAATAAATATAATTTAATCACACAAATATAGTTTTTATATTCCTAAAGCTATGGAAAATATATTTTCATTTGTCGTATCCTCATTTTTATTAATGGCAGCATTTTAAGAAATAATTTTCCTAATAGATATTTAATGACAAATCAAGAACTTGTCATTAAGTATGTAAGTAAACATATTAGTACCAGGATATTAACAACAAATTCTTCACGAGCAAAAAACCTTGCAAAATATATTTCTTTAGCAACACGGATCTACACAGCGGCAATGTTGCTATACTAAACGACTTTCACCTACGTCATTCAGATTTCGTATTGAGCAGTGACTTCGAACAACGGTCTACAAAGATCCATCACTCGATAATGTTCTTCAGATGGCAACTTTCACAAATGTATGCTTCAATTAGCACTACAATGCATTATCGCGATCCTATCCCGAAAACCGGTTTTTCTTACAATATTTATTTGGTATTTTGATTTTAAAATAGTACAATTGATGATCTTGAATTTGAAGATAGTATACGATTATCATTGGTATTATAATCTTCTTCGGTTGCTAGTGTTTTTGTAAGTTTAGGCAAAATTTTTAACGCTGATAGAATATTATTCACCAAAGTTGAGAAGACTATCATTATTGACCCAGCGTCAAGTTGTGGCCCGAGGTGCGAAACAACCGAGGAACATAAGGCGCTGGTCAATAATAGTCATCGCAACCGTGGTACATGAATTTTTCTTAATATTCACAAAAATGCAGTAGGCTGTGATTTTTAATTTAATTTCATTTGATTTACTAATTTAATTTAGACAGCATTTTTAAACTGTGATCCATACTTTACACTTTTCCTGAGTTAAATGGTTCAAACAATATTTGGATTTGGAGACTTGAGTTTCTTTAAAAAGTGATAGTTTGTATTATCGATCATGGTTAATAATAACTTATTATTATTCTATGTCTCATTTCAAAAAAAGGGTAATAATAGTGGGTGTTTTTATTGTGTACCAAGAGTGCAAAATGCTACATTGCTACGCGCGCATAAAGATTGAAGCTTGAAGCGAAGTTGAGAGCTTTAATTATGCTAGAGCCGTAATGCTATTTTGCACTCATAGTACACACATTATTTTTCCTATAGTTGCTTTAAATACAAAATAAAAAGATATAATGATATAAGTAAAATATTCTAATATGATTTTTTGCTAACAATGATAGGATACTAAATGATATAAATAATCATCACATTTTAGGATATATTCAACTTTAATTTTGCAATAAATAAATAAACAATTAATATTTGATTACAATATTTAATATAAAATTGATTTTAGTTTCCAAATTTTATGACTTGAAACTAATTCATATATGAAGTAAATGGCTGTCATCCACACAAAGTATCAGTTGCAGTTGTGCGTTTGTGAGCAATTAATTTACAATAATATAACAAATTAACCATTGTTGTATCAAGTAAATTAAAGTGTTTGTAACCCTATGACGTAAAGTACTTTATCGCTCATTGCTCAGAAAACAATAATGTTGTTTAGAAAATACATGTTTTGCGCGTCGAAAACAATACAGAAATGTCAAGTTTATTTGATAGTTTTAGAAAATAGTTATTTACATGAGAGTCAGGGAAATGATACATTACGTTCGAGGAGCCATATTTTATGGCTCCGAGTCGAGTACAGATATTTTTCTAACGATTCATGTATTAATTTTTTTCTGAAACCTTTGTTTATAATAATAAATAATTTTACATTTAATAAGTAAATCAGAATGTCTGTAAGTATTTAGTGGTGTATTTTTTTCCTTTCTAAGGTGACAGAAAAAAAATTGTAAACAGACTGAAATTAAATTGTCAGTATTGCATTTTTGATGCGTGCGCTTATTGTGTAGCTACTTTGCAATATCTTGCGACACTAATCACAACGACGAGGTTCCTGTAGATATAAAAGAAGCAGTAGCAGAAGTTGTAGCAGATCTACTGCCCAAAAAATAAAAAATGAAGTACAACAAAAATGTTTCAATATTTTCAAGACTAATTAGGGAAATACAACTTTAACGCCGCATTTTAGGAGCGCAAATAGTACTTCAGAAATAGATATTTATTTTATAAGGGGTAAAAGTAACAGATTTTAGCGCAAGGTGTGACATTTGTATCCCGACGCGCAGCGGAGGGTTACAATCACACAGAGCGCTAAAATTTGTTATTTATCCTCTATATAATACAATATTTTTTTCTATAACCACTGTAAAATATTTAAGAAATTAAGTTTAGTAAGAAAAGCGAAACATATTTTTTAAATTAATTATAGAATAGTAGATTGTTACTTGTTCTAATGTTATCGCATTTGTCAACTTGTTGAGTTGGTGACAAAATATTTCTATCTCAAGGGATAGACACACTTCTGTCCCTTGAGATAAAATGTGATGTTTCTGCAACTGACAGGAAGTATGAAATGTCATCATTTCATACAGGTTATAGAAAAAAAAACTATTATTTTAACGAACCGCGATGTGTAACATCGAAACTACCGTAGACGTAAAGGACTTGTGATTATTGTTTCCACTTCAGGAAGCTACCATTTACCGTCGAATTTTCTGATAGTTTTTGTAAAGTTAATTTGTTTGACTTTAAAATCCGTAACATTGGAACTATAAAGAATGTATACTATTAGGATTAAAATTCATACAATGATGTAGAAGATTATCCATTATTAACGTAGTTTAATTTTTAACAAGTTAGTAACTTTAAACAAAGGTTACAACAAAGCAATTGTAACTTGATATAATTATCTGAACAAAACCAAGAAGTTTATAATGAAGTTTATGCTAGCATGTAACATCCGAGAAAATTCCATAGTATAAATCAAGGAATATTAAATTTTTCTCGTAAGCAACAAATTTTATTCAGAATCAAATATTGATACAGAGAAATGTAATTTAGATATCGATTTCTTTATCAATGCAATTTGAAATGTGATAAGCAAATATAAAGAAAATGTATCGAGTTTCCAAATAAAATATCATCTCTCCGAAATTATTACACGTGCCTTCAATTTTCTCTTAAGAATTTTAAATATTGGAGAATTTTTCGCTCTAGATTTTCTTTTATATTTTGGCAATCATGGGTGACGTTAAGCCGAGCGATAAAAATTTCTGCTTTTCTTTTCTAATTTGTCTCCAAATACCGCGAAAATTAAGAGATGGAATCGTGGACTTAATTAACCAATTCGGGAAAGGATAATTCTAACCCTCAGATAAATTTGAATAAAAATAATAAAGATTATTTTAATAATTTAATATTTTATTTGGCAATAATTTTAATGTAGGTATTTATAATGCGCCAGAATTATTTTTTCTTTTGTTTTAAAGTATAACAATTCTTTGCGGCACAACAGGGCGCCTCAAATATCTAAAATACTTTCAGCAATTAAGAAACTAATACTTTATATTTTAATAGTACAATTTCATAGTTGTAGAATTTCTAAATTGGATAAGTCGGAAATGGTTCTTGAAGCCGGAACAGTTCGGAAATTGATTTCTATTTGTGTTAGAAATAAAATACAATAAATGTCATCTCCTTCAAACATCATTTAGGACTTTAACATCGTAGCTTTTGTTTTATAAATTGGAGCAATATTCTTCCATTTCCTGTACTCTTAATAGCGCTTTTATTGTTTATTTGTTTAATTGAATTTGTACATCTTCGCCACAATATTTTAAATGAATTGATGGTATTCTATTGCAAGTAATTTAATAATTATTACAAAAGAAATTGTCGGAAAACACTACCAAAATTAGTTACTTTAGTATTAAGTGCGAGAAGTTTATATTTTTAGTGCGTGAGATGTTACTCCAATTCAATAGAACGCACTATAAAAATTTCGTGCACAAAATACAAACAATATTTTTTCTACAACTATTTTGCATCAGTAATTATAATATTTTTATTTATCTATATAAATTGAGTAAGGAAAAAAATATAAGATATTACCATGAAAAACGTTTCCCCGGGTACTTCCAATACGGTGCCAAGATAACCTAATAACTTTGACAAAACGCCTACTTTTTATTGTTATTAGATTAAAAGTGTTAACATTTTTATTACAGTTGTAGAAAATGGTATATTGTGTATCGAATGCAGAAAAGCATTCATATCCATATTAGTACAATTTTTGCGGCACGAGACGTAATCAAGAGTCGCAAGTTTATGAGAATGGATATAAGTTTTTTAACGAGTTGCACACTATATTTTTTAGGCCACCACATAAAAAAACTAATGTACTTGACATTTATTTCAATAATTTTCACACAAATAATAAAGAGAAAAGAGAACATCGGTTAATGGTTTGTTAATTGGCTTTAAACGGAATGGAAATAATTTTGCTTAAATATGATCGACCGGTCAAGACGGAAATACTTATTTTCGACAGATGATGACAAATGAAAATGAATAATTTTCTGTATAGGCTGCCTAAAAATGTTTCTTTTTCAATATTTTTACTTGATTAAATAAAATATTAATACTAAGTTTATTATATTTACCTACCTAATCCGTGAACCTTTCTACCTTTGGGTTTAAATTTAGTTTTATTTATGTGGTTTAGAAGTCTTCTTAAAGTTTGAAATTGATTTGCCCTACTAAAATTTACTTGCATTTTTTGATGGAGTATGTTGTCAGCCTAAAGCTTTTGCAAGAAACCTACAGTTTATGATGGGTTCCGAACCACTCGCGATGCTGGGAATCAAACCTCAGATCTCATACTTCGCGCAATTCGAGTCGGACGGCGCTAATCAAGTGAGCTACCTCTAACATTGATAAATACTAAAACTACGTAAAAATTGAAGTTCATTTTACATTATTTTGTCAATGTATTTAAGTTAAATTGTTAATTAATTCAACAAGTGTTGAGTTGAAAAATTGAATGAGGTAATGAGGTAAAATTGAAATCTATAAATGAGTAAATACAAATTAGTTAATTTACATTTAGAATAAATATGCTTTGCGCAAATTTCCAACATGCACGAATTGTTTGCTGAACGAATTTACGTCACGACTAGCAAAACGTGCTATTGCTATTATTCGAATCATTATTGATAAACTGATGTTAATATATTAAAATATACGCCTAATTTGTCTCTATTGATTTTCTACTTAGAGTTGTGTAATATTTATCCGGATAATTATGACGAATGTGCAGTTGATATGAATGCAGTTCAGATAATTAACAACGACTGCATTTGCTGTAAACACTTAGCGCAAACAGTTACAGAACTTGCATAATGAGAAAATGACGGTTAAATAGAATTAGCTAATGCAGAGGCATTAAATGATACAATGAACGAATCTAAAACTCGTGGGTGAATTAGACGGAAGAGAAAGAATGTGAACACAAAACGCATGGAATGTGGAATGTGAGTTCTCTACAACTCAAACTTTCTACAATGTATTGAAGCAGGAATTACATTCCTGAAATCTCAACAAGCAACAACATGTCAGGAAATATTTCGCTATTGTTTCATAATTAATAAATAATTATATTTAATTAAAAATTTTCAAAATAAATTTATATAGACGAATACCAAAAATTATAAATTTTCTAAAAATTAAAATTCTTTCTTACCAACATCAAAAATGTATTTTATGCATGATCGGTCATTAAAATAATATTTACTCGTTGTTATATCGGTTAAATCGATAAGTAAATATAAATGCACACATTCATTTAGTACTATTAAAATTAAAAGTGTACCTAGTTACTAATAATTCAATTATTGAAGAATAATGTACCTAACGAAATATTTTCGCCGTTAAAGCCGAATCTACATCAATAATTGTGTCGTGCGTTATATTTGACTGCAGTGACCATTCGTACTGATTTTGTCAGTACAGTACTGATTTTCAGACTCTTGTACTGATAAACAAATTATAACATTTTTGTACTGATTTTTTACATACTGTACAGAATGTACTGATTTTCGATATTTTATAATTATTTTTGATAGATGTTTAAACATTTTCATATAATTTAAGTATCAACTAAAATTTCTATCTCTCGACGTTGTTTGATTTTATTAGTAAGCTTGGTTAAAAGGTTTGATTTTGAGGGGAACTGTAAACTTTAGTAATAGCAATAAAAATATAGCAGTAATATCGCTATAATATTTCCATTTGTTTTTAAAGCTAATGTAGAAAAAGCAAAAACAATATATGAAAAGTTATATTTGGATTTATAAATATTTTGCCTGAGAATAATAAAAGCCTCGAAGAAATCAAATTTAAAATAACTAAAACAGTATTTGCTATAACACTGCTTAAACACAATAGAAGAAGTTTTAAACATTAATCATCGCATATGACATTAAATGTCATTTTACTTTTATCACTTTTTTTTTAAATATTATATTAAATGACTTACTATAAACATTTCAATGTAATATAGGCAATGTAATATAGAACATAGGTGTTGTACTGATTTTATTAAAAAATAAATGGTCACTCTATATTTGACACATATTTTTTCGTGTTTGTTGAAATTTTTGTTTGGTGTGGACTGTGAGCCGCATAAAAATCCACACAAATAATTTCGGGATGAACAACGCACGCGATCCCTTGTGCTGTCACGCTGTCAGTTTTCCGGAAAACTTCAAAGAAATTTTCGTCGCTCAAAAGTGTTACTGTGACCTTGCAAGAACAATCCAACACGTGGATTCCGGCCGTACAAAACACAAGATAAATATATAAGATGTAAAAAATCTAACTAGATTTAAATTTGCACAGAAAATATTTTTTCTGAATTCCAAATTCAATATAAAACATAAAAAAACAAAACCAAAAACACAAACACAAATGATAAGACTTTAAAAAATTACAAAATGGCACTAATCAGGGTCGTGTAACTTAAATGGGTGACATTTGAGTCGTTTTGTCCTGCATTCTTTTGGTTGCTCCTCAGAAGTTTAATAGAAATAATAATTTAGTTGGCTTCAATTTTTGTACAATATATTTGATTTCTTGTTAACAAATTGAATACTATTGACCTAATTGACAAAGTTAAAATATATTTCATGAGAAATATGTAGCAAATAGGTGAAAACTACAACTCTATATTTGCATGTTTTTGAGGGACTAAAATATTTTTTATAGTTTAAGCATAAGAATTTTAAGAAAATTTTGAGAAAAATGACCCATTTGGTAGGGAAGCTCGAAGATATGAAACAAATGGAAGTTGAAGTCATGAAACATTTCGCTAATAGTTATTTACATACCAAATGCGGGAACGACTGGTTTCCGGAGGAGTGTTTGGCGGCGCGAGCTCGCGAGCGCTGCCATAGAACGATTCCGGAAACCCAGTTCACGCAAGAGGTTTGTACAATATTTTTCGTACGAAAATCATAAAATCAATAATTAATTTTCTGTTTGTACAAATATTTTTATTTATTGTATACACAAAATAGTTTGTGGTTATGTGTTTTAGTACTAACAAGTGCTGTCAATCTGTCAACATGACAGCAGTTGTTGCCAACATTGTTTATCAAATGCACTAAATTTACTTTTTCTAAAATAAATTTCATTCAATAATCAACTATTCTCTTTTATTATTATTATGTAAAAGAATGTTTGAAACATTATACTATTTTATTGTAAAAATAGTTTTTTAATAAATGCTGTAGAAGTAGGAGTGTTTTTTCCAAAATTTCCTGGTCACCTATCTGGTGGAGACCTGGGAAATTGACGTTCCAGGCGTTGCTTAGGCAACGCGAAACAACACATTTCAATGCATGAGTACGAAAAAAAATTTACCACTACCCAATTTCAACGAAAATAATTGTATAATTACTTTGAGAGAACTATTGTAGTGACAAAGCAGTGACTTATAGACCCACATTATCACAAATCAAAATCGGTGAACTAGTTAAAACATTTAATATATAAATAAAAATTGTAATAATAACGTTTAAATAAATTATGTATTAGAAATTAAATATTTGTTTGTTTTTGAAATTATTTTTTATGATATAAATTGAACTAAGTAAAATTTAATTTGATCATGCAAAAAATAGTATAAACACTACGAACGGTAAGGATTTCCGATCTCAGACAATAATTCCAAGTATCCTTACCACTCGTAACACTTAATATACTATGATGATGTACTTATAATTCAGATACTTGAATTAATTACTATGTAAGCACATAGTAATCATCTCATCACTTTAGATATAATTGTTTACTCTTATCAAGCACAAGACAATTGATCTGAGATATAATTATGGTAAAAATTTTACATGTTACAACGTATTGCAAGAATCATTATTGTAGGAATATATAATCGTAAATGGGTGTTTCAATCTTTATAATTTTAAGGGTCTTACTAAAATTGCATTTGTAGTTACATGTATTTTTTTCTAATGTTAGTGATTAAAAGCCAAAGATATAAATAATTTATCGCATTTATTGAATTCAGCGGTATTATTGTTATTAATAATTCGCAACAAACAAACCTACTCATTTTTTCAAAGTAATTAAAATTGTTTACCATTTTTGTTTTCTGTTGTTATTAAACACGCATTTAATAATTGTTTTGATTTATATATTTTTGATTAGGTATATATGAATCATAATTGTTTAAAAACAGACAAGGGTCGTATTTTAAAATTGCTAAACAACATAATATGTTAACCATAACATATAATCTTAAAAATGTTTTTTCCAGCTGTACTTTCCGAAATAAGATACAAGTATAATAAAAATATGATACACGTTTATGTGCCTTTAAAGCACTAGTATCCAAATATACTATTATATTATAAATATAATTTTTAACGAACTGTCCTGCGAATCTAAGTTACTTAGCGGTCTGTTAGCATACATTAAGAAAATAATTAGCGTATGAAATAAGCGGTAGTTTTAGAAAGTCGTTTCGCATTATGGTTGTCCCAAATTCGTTCCAGTGCACTTTTACCGGATTCAGCTGTCAGCTTCGCTCACTAGGCAATCTGTTTCTAACCTCAGTGTGTCCGTGATTGTCGTTTGTTTTCACTTTGCATTTCTGCTATGACCACATCGAAGGATAAACATGAAAATATTGGCGTATAACAGCAAAATAAATACTGGAAAACTGAAAGCAAAAAGTCTGTCAATATTTTATCGTTTTACAAAAAAATCTTATGTTTTTTTTACATAAATGGAATCTGCTACTCTTATTACGCGAATTGCAATATAAAATATCGCAAAATATAATACTTTTCATTTATAATTTTCTTAAAAGATATTTCCGCTCCGAAATTTCGCAACGTCGTAATATAAAGGTCAAATTTTAAACCACAGAATAGTTACATACAGAAGCGACACTCCGTGTCGGTACCTTTCATATTCCCCTTTTCCGTTCTATGACCTTGAAGCATTGTGTAGACCTTTAAATTTGTGCTCTTCCCCTATCTCTCTCTAAGATGTGATGAAACTTTTCGATGTTAAACAATGAATCCTTTAAATTTGTGCACATTCTCCATCTCTCTCTAATTTTCGTTTTTCTGTCTT
Source organism: Stenolophus ochropezus (assembly GCA_035578165.1). Classification (NCBI taxonomy): domain Eukaryota; kingdom Metazoa; phylum Arthropoda; class Insecta; order Coleoptera; family Carabidae; genus Stenolophus; species Stenolophus ochropezus. The sequence continues at coordinate 11,512,928 of JAQOWZ010000019.1, read as the reverse complement.
ACTGTCGCTTCTGTATAAACCTATTCTGTGGTTAAACGTCAAATCTAAAATGATGTAGTCATAGAAAAAGTTCGTATGCAAAGTATTCTAATCGTTTTTATTTTGCGTAAATATTTTGTTGGTGTTTATACAGATTTGTACGCATGAAATATAATTGAAATTACATGTAAACAAGAAAATATAAACTACCTTTGTTATTTACGTTTGCAAGAGTAAACAATTGTGATTCGTGACAGTTGCGAAAATGACATTCTATTGAGAAAAATTGTACCTATATACACAAATGGCTAGCAAATATTATTTATTTGTTACTCATTTGTAAATCGTTATTTATTTGAACCAGTATTACTATTATGGTGATTTTGTCACGAATTCTAGTGTTTTTAAATGACAATTTCAGACAAAATTTGTTGATTTCAGACATGTCTGAATCTAATTTGTCATAGCCGGTCATTTTATTTTTTATTTAAAATTAAATCAACTAGTATCAACAATACACAATGGTTTATGATTGTTACTTATTTGTATTTATGAACACAATGTATTTAATTTATAATGATTGGTTTAGATAAATTATATTTAGGAATTATTCAAAGTATTTTTTTGTATTAATATTTTAAATATATATGTTCCCTGTTCCCTTTTCCATTTCTCTCCAAAAATTTTAAATCTGAAGTTAATAATTTCTAGTGAATTTTGCTATATCAAATTCAGATATTCGTCAATTTACTGTTGGCAACACTGATATAAACTGTTTATTTACGAGGGAGTAGCTATTAACATAACTAGGACAGTTATGAGTATCATAACCGCCGCAGATGTTAATTGAATTTTAGACCTCTCTAAGGCCTGGTAGGATTCATAACATCCGTGGTTTGTTCAATAGTTCATCGGTTTCACGTTATTAATAAATATTGTTTTATAAAATTCTCTTGTAAGTAACGTTTTCGTGATCAAGTCTGTATGTGTTGATATAATATAACAATTGTCTCTTTGTTATTTTGACAATTCTGCACGGTATATATTAATTACCATACTGACTTGCAAAATTACATGGTACACAGTTATGACTTAGTTACCCCACTTACTTTCGTCTACGTAAACAAAAGCTTAATATCCTGAAACCGGTAATTTATATTTACATTACTGACAGCTGAGGTTTGTTATTGTCATATAAATTTTTGACCCAACATAACGTAATTGTCAAAATTTTGTTTTAATTTTAAATTCATTTACAAGGAATAATAAATAGACTATTTTATACTTTGCATTAACAACTGTCCTATTGTTATATCGAAAAAGGTTTAATAATATTAGACATTGTTAAACTGTTTTTGGTATTTTTGTTGTGCACCCCACTTTAAATGTCAAATTGATAACCTCAAATATTTTTACATGTTTTTAATACAATTTATATTATTTCTGAGTTTGAAAACCGAATGAACAAAACTAATTTAAAAGGATATCAAAATTTCATGAGCCATAACCTACAGATTTATAAATATTTTCACAATATTTTAAATGCATTTTGACAGATAAATGTACCCAACTTCATTCAACAGAGCTACCATGTTTCATATACATACCTATGTATCCCTCGATTATAGTTTATTATTTTTTTAAATGAAATTTTTAATATTTTTATTAAATACGTGAAGCAAAGTACAAAAAATAATATATTATACTCGCTTTATACGACGTATTGTTCCATTCGTGTTTTTGGAAACAACTCATGGAACAATATACTGTCTTATAAAGTTATATAATAATAAACTATTGTATAATAGGTAAAAACTGTTTTGCCTTACTAATAATGAAAATACTATTATATGTATTGTAGCTGGTAAACTTTTAAGAAAAAATAAAACAGAAAATGTAAAATGAGCCCATTGCGACATTCTGTGTTGTATTTTTAAGTAAAACTCTAATTAAAATAATTATAATCTTGGTAAAATGATGAAGGACGTCCTACAAAGTTCAGACAGTATCGACAACGTCTGCAATGTTACTCGACAAAAACTTGATCTGGTCTTGACAATTTTGCATTTAGAACAAGTTAGTGTCACAATATTTATTTTACAAATAACAAACTACAGTAAAAACGAACTACATAAATTTGAACTTAACCTGATTTATTAATTTGTATTTACACTTTACATTATTCAACACGTTATACAAAAAATATTGTTTTCGTTCAAATTGTAAAGCTTATCATATAAAAATTTCATTAGATAAATTGGAATTCAAATAGCAAACAAAAATGTTTGTTTTCGTTATTTTTGTTTTTAATTTGGCAGGTTGTTTGAAAAATTATTGAACATAGTTTCGTGATTTGTTGCCAAATAAAATTTCATTGTTTTATTAAAAAGAAACAACAGATTGTTTGTTGGTTTAATATTGAAATTTGTTTATAGTTTCGTTTAATCCTCTTGTTTGCTAAACAAACAGAAGCTATTATCATTGGATATGCATGAGTTCGTACAGATTTGCTTGAATATGTAAGTATAGATTAGCATATTAAAATTACATTTTCACTGTCCAAAATAAAATATTGTTCAATATTTATAAGAAAACAAAAAAGTTACCAGTAAAATTAAAACAATCTCTGTTCTCTATTATTAGGTTTATTTAATTCAAATAAATTATATTCTAGTGCAGATATTGGTACCTATAGTTATCTGAATCAGGATTCAGGGCAAACATTTAAAAATATTCTGATTTTTCAGCACGAATTAGTTTGTTCTTTACTTCAATAGATCAAGATTTAGAATAAAATCTTAGGAACAAGGCCCGGAAGATTCGAACCGTAACGAAACCGTATAACCGAAAATCGCACTAATATAATATTCTCAAAAAACCGTTACCGGTAACCAAAACCGAATTTTTATTCAAGTAAATATCGTTAACCGTAACTGAACCACCAAAATTTTTCAGTTTCAGTCTATTTAAATCAGAACATATTTCTTATTGGCTCTCTAAAATTTGATACAGTGTTAATAATATTATGAGAAAATATAAACAATGTTTTGAAAGTAATACATAAATATCTGGTATGGATTGTGCTGATTTCAGCTGATCATGAATTACAGCAAACATTTAAGAATGATCTTAGGTACTCTTAGACTAATGAAAAAAGACCGGACCAGGAGAAGACTCACGTCATCAATGATGTCATCGATTTTTAAGCTTTACTATTGGTTTCGAAAGTTTGGTTACGTTACCTAAGTTTATATACACCTATCATAAAAACTTGTTATATTGTTACAATTTAATGAATTCCAAACGTAAAAATGAATAATAAAATAATCTTGATTTAGAAATAAATACGTTTTATATACATACATATGTTTTAGATATTTACAAAGAAAATTTTATAGGAAAACCCTGAAAATCTTCAAAAGTTGACAAGTCTCCAAGAACTATATTGTTGGAAGAAATATTTAACAATTTACTGTATAATAATTATTTGAAATTATGAGTATGGATTGTACTGTCTTAGGTATAATGTAGTTGCATTTTGAATTCATTATATAATTCATTCAATTTTAAATAATATTACTTCATTACAACAATGTTTGGGGTTAAAAATTTTGTAGGGTGTTTTAGAATGAAATAAAATGAGTTATTACATGAAAATCGTTAGAAAAAAAGTACACTATTTATTTATTCATTTATATTAGAAATATAAAATAAAGAATCCTTTTTAAAATGAAATATTGACAGAAATGAGTATTTTGACATTTCTTGTTTTCCGAGCGTATGACAATTTATATTTGAATCCTAATTTTACAAAGAAATAGAGAAACACAAGTCGATTGTATCACATTTAACATATTTACTTGAAAATATTTATACATAAATAGTACATTATTTACTATTTACCGATGTAACATGAGATGTTTGTAAGTCCCAGTATACCTAAACTAATGATATTTAAATTAATTGAAGCTATTTGAATAATGAATATTACTAGAGAAAGAGAAAATGTAATATACATATCCAATTAAAAAATTATTAATTAAAAACAATGTATTATTTATGTAATAAATCTGCATTTCAAAACCAGACTAAAATATATGTTCTTAAATTTTCGTTATATTGTTACAATAAATATATAAACTAATAAATAAATAAGTAAATTTATGTATGTACTTCACACAAAAATAAATATTTCGTTGCCTACATTATTAGAAAATTAGAAGTTTCATGTAAATATGTCGTGTACATGACGTCATAAAAAATGACTACGTATTTGATGACGTGTGTTTTCTTGTCAGGTTTGACTTTATATTCCGCATAGTGGATTTCAAATAAAAAATTCAAGCAATCTGAAATGTTTGAATTTAGGATATTTGTAACAATAATCTAATTTTTGTTTGTTCGAAAGTTGACCAATCGAAATTCATGCTTAATTGTCCCATGTAAATGTTTAAGTAAATTAAATTTTTGTCTCCTTTCCCCTTGCAAACTTTAATTGTTGGAACATAAAGCACTTAATTAAATTTGGTATCATATCTGCTTGTTTATTTTCCCTAAATTTTTAATTATCCGATGTTAGATTCTGAGCATTTAAATTAAAAGGAAATGTTCTTTCAAAGACCTGAGACCCTTTGGTGTCAGTTTTCAAATTTTATCTCAAGCAAGCAGCCCGCAAAAACTTTCAGGGCAAGATGTTGATTGACGCGGTTTTTCTCTTGTTTACGCCGGTTTCAACCTGTTTGTTTTTGATCACAATAGGCTTGCTAACGTTCCCTAGTAAGAAAACAACAGTAATTTTTGCGAATTTAATTTCGAAAGAGGAAATTTTTGCATGACGCTAATAGGGAAGAACGTTGCACGCAAAACTTTAATGATGAAGATACATGATACATAACGCTTAATACATTAAACTCCATTTTAGTTAAAACCTTTCACAATATGGCGCTAATAACACAGAGAGAAGTGTAATAAATATTTTCTTATGCACCTCTATTCTTGGAAGAATATGGAGAAATTGCTCTAGGGCAAAAAACGAGAAAAACTATAATAGCGTAATACACTCATATTATCATAAGTATTCGTTTGGAGAGCGATTCATGCTCTAAGAGTTTTTAATCTGCATTATATTTGAGATAAGATGATCATAAAAATATTTTTAATCACATATTTTCTTGTTTCATTTCATTGAATAAATTGTGAAAATAAACAATTTAGTTTTAAAATCATTATTACATTCAAATATGTCAATTCAAAGATAAATATTAATTATAAATAAGAGTGGACATTGTTATGTCAAAAATATATTTGCAATTTAAGAAAATTAAAATTTGGATTTATTTATAAAAAAATTTAAGAAGTATTCGTAAAAAATAGTAATGAAAGTAGTACTTCATTCTTTCTAGATAACGATTGTATAATTTAGAAACTACATATTAATGGAGAGTTCAAAAATTTGATTCGTCACATTCAAAAATAAAAATTACCTTAAAACTTACAATAGAGGTTTTTCAGTTACTTTATGCATTTAATTTTAGTGACTAAAAACAATTAATATTCACAAGTAATTCTAATGATTTATTATTCAAAATACTGTTAGTTTTAAAATATAACAACACTATTATTCATTAACGTAATTTAGATTATTTTCCCCAGAATGTCATTCACATATATTTGAATTAATACCTATAAAAAGCCGCTACTGTGAGATAACATGTCGTTGTCACACGTGATGGAAATGTCATTATATATTCGTGATAATTTATCAAACTCACAAATAATTACTTGTTTTACTCAATTATAATATAGTTAGGATAAAATTATTGGAAACTACAACTTTGTAATATTTTCTATATTTATTATATGACGTTTCGGTCTTTTTTGGGACCAAGTTCAGGTCTAAGCTTTGTTATTGTTAAGCCTCAATGTATTATTCACATAAATAAGATTTCAATAATATATGCCAATTGAATTAAACGGTATGAATTTATAAACATTAAAATATTAATATCCAACATGTTGACATATCGACATGCAATAATTCTATCCTAACTAAACACTATTCTCGGCTTAATAATGTCACCAAATCATTTGTAATATAATTTATTATTTTGCACGAATTTTGATAAAGAACATTAAAATATCGTTTTCTCCAAAAGTAAAAATAAGGCGTATGTTGAGATAAATTAAAGATGTCATCCCTCTTCAGTCTTCAAGGATTTATCAGATTCCTTTCGCCTGTGGAAAAGTGTATATCGGTCAGACTGGTAGAATTATTTCTACAAGATTAACTGAACATCAACGATCGATTAGATTGAATCAGTCTGAGAAATCGTCAATCGCAGAGCATGCCTTAGAGGTTTTCAAATCTCAATACAAGATTAATTAGAGAAGCCATTGGGATATTTAAAACTAAGAATATTAATCTCAATCACAACGATGGTTTGTAAATTAGTAAAGCATGGCTTCCTATATTAAATATGTTGTAATTCGTTTCTTAGTAACTATTTACTTGCTTTGTTGTAATTGTCATTACCCTGAAGAAGGCAGCAGTTTATGCTGGCGAAACGTTGGGTTTAATAAATAAATAATTATATAACTAAAACAAAAAAGTTGTTTTACTAAAGTTATACATTAGGAAAAATAATAAAAGATAAATTTGTGGATAGAAATGAATAAAACTTGATCACAAATATAAAGTTTTATTACAGCTCTAACTAGTTTCGATCTCTCCTAGGCCTTTTTCTATATTTGTGACTAAATCCAGACAATCTAATGGTGTTTTCTTTTCGCACAATTTATCTCATCACTGTAACTACTTCACTTATTGTGTCCCTTATTTTTGTCAAAATTAACTGTGATGTAGTGATGAAATCTCTTCCGCCCTTATGGAGCACTCACGACCTCAAGACAGTGGCGTAGCTAGTACATTAATAAATAGGCGCTAGAGATACATATATGTTTTAAAAAATATAGTTTTTATATTTTTATTTATCGCCACTAACGCTAACAGTGAGAATACTTTTATTCTCAGTAGTTTTTATTGCCCTATTTCCTTCTTCGATATATGTCCTGTAAAATGATGATGTTGCTACATTTTCATTGTGACTACTAAAAATTTTAGAAATTAATTGTTTTTTTTTTATTTTTTACACACAAATTATAATTGTATTTACCTACCTAAATTTGAACATCTCTCTTTCTTATTTAAAAATAAAGATTTTATATATTGAGAGTGCTCTTATGATTTCTCAATTTTTTTCATTTCCGGAAATTTAATTATTTCCAGACATGATACTTCCTTTTATTACTTATTTTATACTTCATAACCTCAAGCAAAAATGACACTTAAATAAATGGTATGTATTTATGATTATTTGCGATGAAAATTAATTTGAAATCATTACAAAAACAAGATCTGTATATAAAATTGTATAAAATACAAAATTATAAACACGATTACAGTAAATAAAATTGCTATACAATGTGAAATTAACACAGTAGCATACTTATTTGTTTATTTTTTATTTTAATGAATTATTGTTAGGAAATGATTTTGCCACTGCAGGCATATCGTCTGTATAGTATATTGTGTATAAAGTGCGAGAAAGTATTTATATCCATACGACTACGACTCGTGTCGCAATTTTATACGAGCATGGATATGAGCTTGACGAGTTACACACTATAATTTTAGGTGACCACATAAAAAACTGTGTTTGACACTTATTTAAATAATTTTCATAATTTCACACAAACAATCAGTTTGTTATAAAACAGTCAATAGTGTTGGAAATAATTTTGCTTAAATATGATTGGTTTTAGTTAAGACGAAATTAAGTAAGTAAGTCGTGAACAATTGTTCCTTTTGAGAGCTGGTGTATTAAAATGGAAATAAAAATTATAAGTAGAAGCAACATTCATACACGGTTTAAACAAAGATTTCCGAAACCGTGCAATAGAATCCGGAAGAAACTAATTTGCCGGAGTTTTGCGTTTTACAACTATGACCATTTAAATTTGTGATATTGGTTTACAAAAAAGTCGCTTTGTCGCTGCCAAATGCTACCGAGGGGCAAATTACTCCTTTGTAGCTACGCTACTGCTTCGAGAGGTTGTGCTTGCTTTTTTTTTAGTTGTCAATTGAAGAATTGGGTTATGTTTTGCTATCAGCCAAGAAGATTAGTATCGTTTATTAAATAAAGATGTAACTGATACCAATATTTTTTTATTTGCCTTGATTTTGTGGGAATAACACAAATTTTTAAAAATCTGATGTTGACAACAATTGACATTCTTTACACTTCTAGAAACTAACAGTTCCCATCACATAAGTTTAAATAAAGTGATCTGATAAATTGTACAAAAAAAACACTTTTATCTCTTCCATCACCATCTTACTTAAAATATATATGTTTAGATTATTTTATTGATTTCTTTCTCTTGCGTTTATTTGAGAAGTTTACTTGCACCGATTTACAAAAATTAAAAGGCTTGTTAACTGGAGAAGTGAAAAAGTTGATAAATCTCCAAGAACTATTTTGTTGAAATACTTAACAATTTACTGTACAATAATTATTTTAAATTATGAGTACTGTCTTATAAGTAGTTGCATTTTAAATTCATTATATAATTCAGTAAATTTTAAATAATATTACTTAATTACAACAATGTTTGGGGTTGAAAATTTTGTACGATGTGTTAGAACGAAATAAAATGAGTTACTACATGAAAATCTTTACAAAAACAAAGTATTTTATTTATTTATTTATATTAGAAATATAAAATAAGAAACCCTATTTAAAATAAAATATTGACAGAAATGAGTATATTTAGATTATTTTATTGATTTTTTATCTTGCGTTTATTTGCGGAGTTTCCTTACACCGATTTACAAAAATGAAAAGGCTTGTTAACTGGAGAAGTGAAAGATTTCCCCTCAAACAAATTCGCAAATTCGTTGTAATTAATGAGTGCTGATAAAGTTTAGTCCCTGCATACAAACTTGGGCTCGTAACGCAAGAAGGTATAATTTTTAATAATGAAGGTGTTCGTTATTGGTCCGTCGAGCGTCGGTTCCGAAGCTAATGGCTGCGTTTCCGCTCAAGCACAGCGCCGGCCAAGGAGCGGAAGGGCGGCCACTACAAGAATTAAAATTGCCTCTGAGATTCCCCGCAACTCATTACCCTTGACCGAGCCACTTCGCTTAACCCTTGAAGGTTTCACTTTTCATTTACACCGTGTTCAACTGTTCGGCGAATGCTTTTTGTTTGCAGGTTTTGAAAGGTGCTACGATGAATTCTTCATTTAAGGAAAATAAGACCTATACATTCTTTTCATTATTAAAAAACATTAAAAAGAGGTTTCTCTCAATATTATAAGCTAAGAATTGTATACTTTATTTAAAAAAATATTAAGAAAATGTTCCTTGCATTATTAAAAAATATTATAGGTAGTGTATAGGACTAACGCTGAGCATTCGCTAGGCCTCCGATGTTAGTGAATTATAATAGTCATTGTTTACTTTTAAAATGTATGCATACATAAATTAAATATATTTATTCAATTTGTACAGATACTTGCACCGTAACGTACCTTAAAAAACCGTATTTGATATAGTTCTAACAACTCTTATTAAAAAACAAACACCAAACGACATAATAAATTTTATTTTTGTGAAAATCAGAATTTACCTAGACTTTTCATATGATACTAAACATGATATATTTTTAACTACTCTTAATAAAAAAAACAGTAGCTGATCGACCTGTTAGGTTGTATCGCAAATTATGATAATATATAGAAATTATTTTAACTCTGTTTTAAAAGTACGAAAATTGGCTCAAGAATATAAAGTTATACGTAGAATCGAGTGACGTAATTAAAATTTTTATTTATCGACCCATTTTCGAGTAATTAAATTGAACACATAAATGCTGTAAGATATAGAAGTTTAACGACTTTAGAATAGAATTCCTCTGGTTAAAATACATAAGTACACAAATATTCGTTCAAAAATTTCTATTAGTTAATTCACAATCAAAGGAGGGTATTTTAGGTACTCGGGATGTATACGTAAGTCCTACGTCAGGACCTGGTGATCAGATTAGATCACTTTCCGGGGCATCCGTGGATGCTCTAATAGTAGACTAGTTCAGTAAGTCAGGAATTAAATCACGCTGTGCTGATGCTCTAATTCTTGCCCTACTGAGATTCTAGAATAGATGAATGCTCTGGAATATGCTCTGGTTTCACTAAGCAAGAACCAAAGTATTCTAAAGTATTTGCTCTATTTCTTGATCTGCTGAAATTAGATCACATTCTATAGCAGATTTCTGCTCTGGATTGTTCTCTGGTTGCAGTGGGTCAATAATCCGATCATTTTAAAGTGTTTGCTCTAATTCTTGATCTGGTTTCAGTGAGTCAAGGAATAGAGAAAGCATTGAAAAATTCTTTAATTCTGTGTGTTCTAGTTTCAGTAGATTAGGAATCAGACCATTCTTAACAGTTTGCTCTAATTTTTGACCTATTGCATTACAAGGACAATTCAGAGAAGATTTATATGACCTTTTGAAATATGATTGAATGAAGTACTAGATGCGAAGTAACCGAGGGACATAAGGCGCTTACTTAAAAAAATGATATTGACAATTCCACTCATAATTGACATCTAATTAAATTACAGTATTTTGTGAATTGAACCTATCAGATTCAAATCTCATTGTCAATTGTCATTTACTGGCGTTTCAAGGAATTGTCATTCCGAATACCATTTGCAACGAAAATTTTACTTGTAATTTTTGCATAAGTCACTTCTGTTTATTATTTTGGAAAATCATCACTAGTGCTACGTCGCAACAATCAGTCGTGACCATAACGATAAAAAAATTTAAGTCAAATTCTAATTACTAGTAATATAAATGATAATAACAAAGATTTTATCATGAATATTTACCTGTTTCTTATTATTCACAAAAAAAATAGCTTATCGTTGTTTTTATATTTGATGTTTCAGTTTGTCAACCTTATTTTTGATTTTTAATTTGGTTTAATTTAATTTACATATTTAAATTACATGGCCAATTTAAATTGTGACTCCATATTTTACACTTTTCTTGAGTTAAAGTATTCAAACAATATTTGCATTTGGAGATTTGAGTTTCTTTAAAAAATGACAGTTTTCATTATTGACCATAGTTAATAATAATTTATTATTGACCTAAGTAATCATTGTTACCAAGTAAGTGTTGGTGAAAAACAATTTTTCATGTCAAGTAAAAGTTAATAATAGTGGGTGTCTAGGCTAGTAGTAAAAAAATATTCAGGTTATGATCTAGAATTTGTTATTGCTGTAAAGAACAATAAAAAATACTATTCAATTATACCCTTTAAACAAGAATGTGAAAAATGTGCTATTACAAATATATAAGAGCGTGTCATTTGTTATCATGGCACATTAGATTAAATTCCTCTTTATAAAAAGTGATAGAAAAATCCGCTTTTAATGCAGTTTGTGGTGATATTCGTTTATTGAAAACAAAGCAAATATCCGGCGGAATTGGGAAAAGAAAACTAAAAGTCTTGCAAGAGAAAAGCTCTAGTTAATTGGAGGAAGACAAAACAATATTGCTGTTCCAGGAAAAGCCAAGTGGACCGAACGAAAGATAAACAACTTTTATTCTATCTCCGAGGTTGTAATCTAATTTTTAACTTTGTAATTACTGTTTGATTCGCGGAAATTTACATTTGAAAGCGATTAAAGTGAAATAAATAACACCGATTCTTTTTGTAGATTTTGCGAACTTAGTGAAAGTTGGATTTTACGTTCCAGTATTTTCTTCACAATAAAAAATTTACTACCGTCGCATATGTTACTTTATATATTTTCTCTAGACATTTCCAAATTTCAATTGAATTATCAACAAATATTTTATTCTTTTTGAATTTTAGATTTTAAAAAAGTTTGAAACGAGTTGTAAAGCTTGCTAAAATAATATGTCAAAAGCACCACGTTGCAATTTCTATTTTTATGTTTATTAAAAAGCGAAATATTTGATGCGTTGGTTGAAGAGAAAATTGGTGTATTGAAGCAAAAAAGAAATTACTTTTTATTCGGAGAAATTTATATTTTTTATTGCTCTCTGTATAGAGTTTTGAATATATTAAATGACAACTGCAACAAACAGAATCTTTTAATAAAAATACCTCTTTCTTTTTTGAGAGATAAACATATAAATGCTCTTAAACTAAAAGCTGGAATAAGTATTTTTTGTTCTTCTATTCTATGGCTTTGTAGAACAGTTACTTTTTATAGAGTCTGGATGTGAAAACATTTGAATGCGGCAAATGATATTAACAAAAGAACGGTTTACTTTTTCAAATGCAACCTTTTGAAAACGGAAAGATAATTAAAAATATTCTATAAAAATATTTTTTTATATTAATTTAAATCTGTCTGAATAAAATTCTTTGTCATTTACGAGTATTTCCCAAAAAAATCCTAACCACGCTAGCGAGAGTGCTTGAGAAGTGACGTCTACTAAATTCCCTGTACGGTATAAATAGTATAATTTAATGGGTAATAAGCTATGATATATTTATTTATAAAAGAAATTAAATTTATAGGTAGCAATCTGTTTTCATTTTCCAGGTAATATTTTCTAGTCACATATTTAGGGTAGCAGCGACAATACCTCCGAAAATTTACTTTAGAAAGAACGTGGAAACATTAACTTTTCGTACATGACCTGAATTTTAATCAGTTTGAAACAATTAATGTATAAATAAAATACCAAACATACACACCAAAGTTTTATAAAGATCAATACTGGGTAATGAATTATAATCGGTTTTAAGTACTATTTCCCAATTAGTTATCGTTAGGTATATCCTTATTTAAAGCTAATTAAATTTAATATTAATAATAACCATGCATATATTAGAGTAATTTAAGCTGTAAGACATGTAAGAAGATACATTATATCCTACCAGGATGTATGAAATGAGACGAAGCTTGTGGTGTCGAAATATTACCATAAGAAAATAATTGTATTAAGTACTTATATTATTTATTCGCGTGAGAATTTAACTTCAAAAATGTTAAAGTATCTGTAAAATAAGGACCAGTTGTCAGTTCTGATTTACTTATTTGCAACTTTTTATAATTAAATTTACCCGTTGCTAGACGATCAATAGTATATTAAGTATTAAGAACGGTAAGGACATTTTACCTATCAAACACAATTGTTATTCCTTACCGTTCGTCATGCTTATACTATTTTTGCACGATCAAAATTAAATATCCCTCAACATTAGCAAATACCCAAAATGATCTATATTAAAATTCATTCAAGGAAAAATAAACACCGTTTCCATGGTATTTTTCAAACATTCGTTTCATTTTGCAATATGTTAAAGTCCTATTCTTTGTGGTTGTTTTTGTGTAAAAAAAAACAAAATAACTAGACAAAACATTCCCTATCCTTCCGTATTGAATGTTTTGTTTTCGATAAGCCAGAAAGAGAAAATAGAGATAGATATATAATGAAAGTATTGTTCGAACATCGCTCGATAGAGGCATCAGTATAGTTGTCATTATTTTCTGTTATTTGTACTAATCATGAATCTTCTTACCGTTCTAGAACAATATGAAATTCTTATCGTTTTATTAGACGTAGATTTTTATAATTATCCTACGAGTAGGAAAGCTATTTTCTATAACATTCTGTTGACAATGATAACTAAATAATAAATGTTATTAGAAACTTACAGCTTATGTTGCTATGAAAGTAAGAAGTAAGTTATATTTACGTGAACAGTAGTACGAGAAAACTAAAAGTAAATAAGAAAAAATTAATTTCGATTACTTAATGTGTTAACTAGGGTCTGCCTGAACCCACCGAGGTGCCGAAATTTGGGTCCTTGCGCGAGACAATTTTTTTATAGTTGTATATATATATATATATATATATATATAATATATATATATATAGTGGTAAATAGCAAACGTGTGTAGAGATTGAAGAAAGAGTCGTGTAGCGCCGAGTGGTTTAATACACGAGCGTTGCTATGCACTTTCAAACGAGTTATGTACACTATTTTTCAGACGACCACAAAATATTATAATAAAAACAGGGATTATACAAATGTGTCAATGTTAAACACAACTCACGAAAGCATTGACGTTTGGGTTTGAAGTTAAGTATCACTAGTTAACCGGAAACTGATTTGGAAGTCTAGTACGTATTATTTGAACAATTAATAAAACTATCAGTACATTTTGACTCTTTATTTTTGTTATTAATTCACTATCAATTTTAAAATCATAGTTTTAAGCAAATTTTCATTAATTTTGTTACATTTCATTATCAAAGTTCCATCTATTGACCACTAATCGTCTTATCCGGTTATATAACACTCTAGTGTGTTATTATAACACACACCGTGTGCTATGTTACATTTTCTGGTGTTAATTACAGAGTAAATATGGCTACTTTCATATGTGGTCGTCTGAAAATTAAATTTTATAAGTATAAGTAAAGCCACCGTTTCATATAAAAAATAGATCTCTTAACTCTATTTTTCTCGTTGGATCTTTTTTCTTCAGTCCGACCCTGGTGTTAACCATAGAGTAAATAAATATTTCTTATATTATTAATATTTCTAAATTTGTATTAAAGTTTTATTTAGTTAGATCTACAGAACCTCAGAATGTATGAAGTATTTAAAATAATCCTTTCTGTACCTATTTTTAAGTTTATGGAGTTTAGATATTAGATTCGCGAATCAACGACAATAAGAGAAACAAAGTCAACGATGTCAAAGACTTCCCACCGCTGCAATCATAATTAATTTGAATCACACCCGAGTAAATACGCCTCCTGGCACCAGTGTTTGTAATTAACAGTTGTAGGGTTTGTTGTAGTTCAACTCAACAAGTAAATCATTATCCAACAGAGCCAAATGCTTGGCCCACACTTGTCGCAAATATAACTCGCAAATGAAATCCTTTTACTTAAAGATCTTCCCACATTTCCAGTTTAACAATCGTTTCGACATCACAAGATGAATATTTAAATATAAACGCCTCTTCCTCTTTTACTCTTTCTTGGGACAACTTTAACCTTTTCAAGAAAAAACGAATTAGAAAAACTCGATACTTTCAATTTAAAAGTTTTATATGTAGTATTCCCACATTTCATTGACAAACATAGGGCAGACGAAATCGAAATAAAAATTAAAATGTTTCTAGATATTTTACATGCGTTTTAGTGTTGCAGAAGTTCAGTTCACAGCCTTTGCTAGAGACCTACAGCTTATAGTATATTCCAAATCAATTTTATTTCTTAATAATTAGCGACGCAGGAATTTGAATCTAAAATCATATTTCTTAGTTAGAGCCGCAGTGCGTGAACCAAGTGACCCATGGGCGTCCACTATCGGGGCTTATGCTCTTAAAGAAATTTTTCTTTGGGGCTATGCCTCCTAGGAGATATTTTCCATAGGGTAGATTTGTTATTATTTTAAAAATTCCTAAATTGTTATTATTTTTAATATGAGCTAATAATTCAAAAAAACGCTATAAGCAAAGTGCTCTTTTAGCACTGCCGATTGCAATAAAAAAGGAATGTTTACAACTAGATGTTATAGCAGTCCCATATACAAAATTTCAACATTTTACGGCTAATCATTTTTGAGTTATACGAGATACATACGTAGGTACATACGTCTCGATGAAACTAGTCAAAATGATTTCGAATATCTCCGTTGAAATCTGAAAACCGAAATTTTCGCGTTTGCAATACTTCCTTTACTTCGTACAAGAAACTAAAAAGTATATTATTAAATAACTTAATTTTAAATTCCCAAAATATTCCATTCCATATATGAGCAATTCTCTAATTTGTTAGTCAAAATAGATTTGAATATCTCCAATGAAATCTGAAAACCGAAATTTTTCGCGATTGCAATACTTCCTTTACTTCGTACAAAGAATTAAAAAGTATATATATTATTAAATAACTTTATCCAACACCGTGTAATTATAACGATATAAGTATGCTGTTTTTAGATAAATAAAGTAGGTTATAAGTCACTAGTGAGCTAAATATATTAGCTCACTGTTTTTTGGTTCGTATCATAGTAACTACGTTATAAAACCTTCTCTACACTATTTTGTTCCTAAATGTCATTTCGAAATTCCATCTGTCAAAAATCTTGTATGTATTTTATATCAATGATTAAAATGTGTTGGATAAAATGTTGTATGGCACACGTGTGCTAAACTTTTCCCACATGACTTATCTGCAATGTAACACACTTGTACCATAAATAACTATAATTTTAAATATCTAAAATGTAATTTATGTGATCAATTCTCTAACTTGTATTTGTTCTTCTAGGACAATGTCAGCTAGCAGACAACAACCCTCCGGTGATGTGGCTGGACCGAAACTGGCGCATCGGAAGTTCCGAGCCGGTGGGCAGCGTCGTGACGCGCGTGAACGCCGAGGACAGCGAGCACGACGTCCTCACCTTCGACCTGGAACCGCTCACGTACCACCAGCCCGGAGTAAACAAGCCACCTGGCCCGCCGCTACCGTTCCGGATAGACAACCACACCGGGGTCGTGTATATTAATGAGTCACTTGCTAAAAGGGTAAGGGAAGATATAATAATAGTTACATTTGCAATGAAGATCGTTTGTCATAATTCAAAATGAAAAGATCGTTTAAATAGTAAATCTAAGAATTGTAGTGTACAATTTTTTTATTCTAATATTATTTTAATGAGACAACCAAATTAAACTACGGTAAGTGGAAATGAAAAAATTATTATTATTTTATGTGTAATATTAAATAATATTTTAAAAATATGATGTGTCCAACACATATACTACCGCCACTGTAATAATAAATTCTATTGAAAAAATATACATATGGACATACAGACATCACGGTAAAAATAGTAAAACCGTTTTCTAGGGACTATAATTCGTGTTCACACTCGAAAAATTTGACCAAAAACAATACCTGCCTTACCTATAGATTGATAGGCGGGAGGTAAAAATAAAATTTATTTCCGGCAACATATAATCTAGGTTTACTTATAAGAATAAGAGAAAAATTTAATCTACATTCTGAAAGCTACAAAGAAATATTTTAGTCGGGTTCACAAAAGTTCAACTATCTTCCTCTATATGGGTGAAACATATTGGTGTTATTTGTCATACGTGGTACACTCGTCGTGCAAACAACGATCACAATTTACACATTTTATCCGGTCATCCTTCTTTATAGTTTTTTAATCGCACATATTTGTTTTCTTTATCTTCATCTTCTTTATTACCATCACCCTCTGATTAACCATTTAACAACAATTCTTCAGAACTAGTGGAATAGAAACTAAATCCTTTACCTTTCTATGCGCCAATTATTTTTTTCCTGTTTACCGTTGAATTGATCTTTTTAACAATAAAAATCCTTATCATAAGGTGGTCCATATATCCTTAGAGCAGAAGAAGAGGTTATAAGGACTACTAAATTATATATGTTTGTGTACAGATAGAACCACATTTTTAAGTTACGTTCAGTCTTATGTAGTAATTAGTTTAAACCTAACGAAATAGTAAATAACTAAATAAGTATATAAAGTAATTTTTTGGACAATTTTTTAAGTAAATCTTGAGTTATACATTGTTGACTGCATTAATTTTCAAGCAGCTACGTACATTGTCTCTAAACAACAAAATTAATATTCCCTATGGAAGATATCACTCTAATATACTTTTAAAACCAAAAGACCATCTCTCTTACCAGTTCATTTCTCCCACACTTATACCCTTCGATGTAATTCTGTAGGGTGGCGAAAGAGTTTTTTTTACTTGTAACTTCAAAATCAGAGGCTGGACAACTTTTTAATAGCCGGTATTGGATTTTAAAATCTCTTTACATAAGTATATAAATTTTAAACGGTATTCGTAAAGTACATATTTTGCTATGAAGCGCCATATATACTTTTTTATATACTTTCACTTAATTTCATTTATTTTTGCTATAGAGAACGTTAAATATAATAAATTTTTCATCCCTTATTTAGGGACCTTTTGAGATAGATCAAAATCGTAGCCAGAATCGAACTCAACACCCTTCAATTATTCTATGTATTACACTAAATCTCATCAAATTGAAACTTATCTCATGGAAATTATAACAAAAGTATTTGATTATTTGTATATATTATATTTTTATATGTAGGATAAAATTTTAATTAAACCAATCAAAATTGTTTTGCAATAAATATATCATTTCAAATAATACGTGGTATCCCACAATTTGGAGATGTTAGTAATATGATCTTGTATTCAGTGATGCCAGTTAATGAAAATTGCTCTAGTGGTAATTCAGGCGACTGGATTCATAAGTTTAATATTCATGTAGAGAGATCTGCTTTAATATCCTCAAACACATTAGCTCAAAGTGCATTATAGGGGTTGCACTGCACTAAAAGATATCTGCCGGATTTCAGTGATACATAAAGTCTGCAGGGTTGGACTGAGGAACAATCAGATGGTCTACGTTTAAAACACAATTAGGGTCACTAGCTTGGGACTCGTAACTTTTGTTACCAGGGGTTCTGCATTCGGACTTTCCTCTAGAGTAATGTTTAATTTAAGTCTTATTTCTACATTCTACCCTTGTACAATAAATTAAATGCAGTTGCCTACGGTTTGGTGAAATAGAAATAAATAACCAAATATGCCATTATTTGACGTTAGTAGGATTAAAGTTTTATGACCAAATTACAATTTATGTTGCTTGTCATTCGCCAATGAAAATGAATTACCATTTACCCGAACAATTAACCTTCATACAATGGGGCACACAATTAGTATTTAATTCACTCACACATTGTACCACATTAGCCACAAAACTGAAAACTAACATATCGTAAATTATTTACCTTTGAGCCAAAAATGCAGCGACATTAATTACATTAAATAAAACAAAACTCAATGTATACATAATTATTATTTTTAAATATAATAGTTATTTTTATTTTTTTAGTCGAGTGAGGTTTTTAAAGCATGAATCGTATCTGAATGCGAAAATTATAAAACGAGATAAAAAACACTATATTTTACATTTCTTGCATAGAACATTTTTTCTAAAATAGAAATATTAACAAAAATTAATTTAAAAAATCTGATACGGACACCACATGACTTCCTTGTCCTTTAAATTATACAATTTTTTTCCTGGAATTCATTTAAACTTAATTCACTTGAAAGTGAAATCGCTATACGGCCCATCGTTCTTCAACTTCCATTCATTTTATATTTGGATCAATAGATCGTCTTTTGTAAAATTGTTTATCGCTATTCTTTATTGCATTACACAAAATTATTTTCATTTATTTCCTACATATTCCTCACGAAATATATTCTTACAGTTGTCAATGTTGTCAATCATATACAGTTTCAAATCAAATAAAAAGCTATCTAAATTATTACTTTTATTAAGATTCTGCCAAAAGTAAAGTTTCGTGTTTAAGAGGCCGATTGGAACAAAAAATGGAGGTGCATAACTAGATGTTATACTAATCCCATGAACAAAATTTCAGCATTTTACAGTTAATCGTTTTTGAGTTATGCGAAAAATTCAATTAAACACTACAAGCAAAATGCTCTTTTTCCACTGCCGATTGCAATAAAAATGGAAGTGCACAACCAGATGTTATAGCAATACCAAAAAAAAAATAACATTTTTCGGTTAAGCATTTTTGATTTATGCAAGATACGTTCGTACGTATAAACGTCACGCCGAAATTAGTCAGAATGGTATCTTCAGTCAGTGAAGAAGTGTGTAACATTTGTCCTTAAATATAATATATTTAGTCGTTCAGCTTCGCTATAAGCTATAATCTCAGCTTGTTTACGATAAACGCTACTGCAACGAAGTACATCAGATTTCATTATATTAATCGAATTGAAATAATAAAACAAAATAATATGTGGCAGTATATTTCAATATTTGTTGATTTCTCTGTTTTGAACAAATTATTTTAATAATAGAAAAACAAATCGTCTATAGGAAGACTAATCTTCATTTTAACTTTGAATCAAGTAACGATAATTAAAAGTAAGCAAACAACAAATCTTTTTCAGGTAAATTCGTTTCATATTATTTTCTTTTCCTTCATTAAATGAAAAAAAAATCTGATGTTAACATCACATGACTTCCTTATAGGTACGCTAAATTGTACTCATTTTTTGCTGCACTTCATTTAAACTTATTTCGCTTGAAATGAGATCATTCTACGGCTAATTTTCTTGAACTTTCATTCTGAAAATTTTATTAAAATGTTTATCACTATTTCTTATTGCACTACACAAAATTATTTTATCCATCACCGTGTAATTTTAACACTATGACAATGGTAACAATGACAATAAAGTAGGTCATAAAATACGTCGATTACAAATTATATCTCACTGTTTGTTCTCACTTGAGAAAAATATTCCACTCGGCCTAAGGGCCCCGTGAGCTAAACTTTTCTTACGTGACTTATTTGTAACGTAATACACTTGAACCGTAAATAACTATTAACCGCTCAAAACCATTTAAATACAGATATATTATTTTCATTTAATTTCCGGAATATATTGAGACAATTGACAATGTAAATTTACTAACAAGTAATCAAATCTCTCCTACAAATATTAAAAACCAACTAAATTTCGAAAACTTTGATGTTATTAATATTATTTGTGGAATTAATAAATGTATATGATAAATGTAATAAGTAAAGACAAAAATGTTGTCATAACATTTGTGTCAATCCTTGTGAACCAATAGTTGATTGGATACATTTCATACCTTTAAATTCACTATAAAATCATAATTTAAAATCTAAGTTTGTAAATCTAACTTTATAAATTAAATCCATCATAAATGAGCCATTACGCGAATAATTAAAAAAATCGCTATGAGTAAAGTGCCTTTTTAGCATTACAGATTGCAGCGAAGAAGAGAGGTGCATAACTAAATGTTATAGCAGTCCCAGACACAAAATTTAAAATTTTTACGGCTAATTATTTTTAAGTTATGCGAGATAAGTACCTACGTACATAAAGACGTCGTGCCGAAACTAGTCAAAATGGATTCTGGGATTGCCAAAATGGATATTTTCGTTGAAACCTGAAAACCGAATTTTTTCGCGATTTCAATATATGTACAATATGTGCAACGAACTGCGGAACATAGAACTTTAACATGGGATTTCAAAAAAATGCGAATACTCTCTCTCCTGATCGATTTAGAGCAAAACTGCAAGAGTACAAAATTGTTCAAAATTAAATTATACTTCAGATAAGATCATGATTGTTGCAACAGCATCTCTGCAGTACGAGTTATATTAAATATAATATGTAACATTTTTGTTCAAAATCAGACACCCATGGAAATAAAAGAAAATATCTGTGTCAATTGTGACAGTTAGTAACCTTACTTTGTGTTCAATATTTTTTAAAATTATATTTGTACTATTTTTTTAATATTAGCATATTGTTAACGAAATGAATATAAATTCATCTTAAATAATATTAAAATATAGACAATAAGTATTATAATTAGTGAAACTTCTCTAAACTGACAGATATTTTCTTTTATTTCCATGGTTATCTGATTTTTAATGAAAGTATTACATTTTATATTTGATATATCTCGTATTACAGTCTTGCTATTGAAACAATTATGATATTATCTGACGTAGAATTAAATTTTAAACAACTTTGTACTCTTGTAGTTTTGTTCTAAATTTATCAGGAGAGAGAGTATCCGCAATTGTTTGAAATCCCATGTTAAAGTCCTATGTTTCGCATTTCTTTGCACACCCTGTATATTACCTTATAAGATGTAAAGGTAGTATATATTGTAAAAACAGATGAATTGAACTTATTTTCAAATTAGTGTATAATTGCTTTTTATTCATTCATTAGTTTGCTTTTATTTAGTGCTTACCCTCCGCGCACTGCTGCAGTTCATAATTCCCGTGCGGGTATTATATATCCATTAATGTATCTCGCACTCATGTCATTCATAACAAAAACCAAAAGACAAAATATTTAGACAACTTGGTATGTGGTTTGTTAAATTCAGAGTCTAATGTACATTTCAAACAATCTAAAGTTTGATAATAATCTAGTTTGGGAATAGCTAGCAGGCATCTTATTGTCTAGGCTTGAGGTACATTCTACATTGTGAGTTATATAAAGACGCCTACACAGAATTCAAGCAATTTCTTACTTGAGCTCCAATTTGCTGACGTAAAAATGCAGCTTTGTACGATCCAATTAATGAACAAGAAACAATTAATGGAAAGATTTAAAACAAAACTAGTTTTGCCTTTCTGTCGGCTATACTAATTAGTTTTTGACATGACATCTTACGCAGATTTCATTCGTAGTTAATTTAATAAATAATTATACAATAGTTTGTTGTACAACAAACATGAAATGATACTCATTTCATACCAGTATGACAGCAAATCATACGATTATAAAATGAACATTCCAAGCAAGTTGTTCGCTATACTTTTTCTATGACCACGATATTATTTCCTAACTCATCTAGATTTTATTGTCTTCATTTTACTACTTCCTAGCAACTAGCTAAAAAACAAAATTAAACAATATTATTTTTGCCAGAACTCTGAAATGAATTCTTACCTTAACTTAACGTAGTCTCTGGTTATCGTGGTAAATGAAAATGTGTTTACAATATACTATGTATCCGTAGCAATAACAAACATACTGGTATTCGGGCTATTCGGTCATATTCTCACTATTCGGTATATTTTAATACCGAATATTCGATTACAAGAAATAAGTAAAGTACAACGCTGTTTTTTATGTTAAAATATATAAATATATAGATAATAATTTTTAAATAAAAGATATACATATGTTCAGTTATTATTAATGTTTCTACAATAATGCCCGGTATTATAAAGAAAATAATAAATTTACTTGAATAGTAAATTTATTTAAATAAACAAATTCTAATCAAAATAATCTGACTAATGACATAAATAACATTGGTGTCAAACTTTCGATTGTCAATTGAAGAAAAAAATATTATTTACTACGGAAGTAAATTTAACTGTGGTTTATAATACTGGACATAAGACTAAATAATTTATCTAGTTGTCTGGCGGTAAATTGATTGAAACTAAAATAATGAATTTTAATAATAATCAAACAAGAAATTACCTTAACAAAAAATAGGGCGAGCATTTTAGATTAAATAAACCCACTCTCCGTAACGAGGACCATCAATCACGCTTTCGGATTGTTTAAAAATATATTATTCGGTAATGCCGAATACACAGAAAAAATTTCGCCGAATATTCGTTATTCGGCTATTCAGCTGAACTGCTATTCGTCACATCACTAATACATATAATCTTTTTGTTTGTAAAATTTATTTAAATACAAATACACCAACACAATTTTATTTTTATATTTAAAAATAAAATTCATTGAAATATTTACTTCCGTGAAATATTTATCAATATAAATGTAAATATTTAAAATTTTTGTTAAAAATGTTTCATCAAAACTTTTACCGTTTCCGAGTTTTAGATTATGATTGGAAAAGTTTTTAATAGTTAAATTATAAAATTTACATAGACGAGTGTAAATATTTTAATATTTAACAACTAAGTATAGACATAAGTATTCTTGATGTAAGAAAAAAATTAAATTGTTATACAGATAGTTTTTCGATAATTATTTTTAACGTCAATTACTTTGACGTTAAGACTCTTAATGATGTGATAAGAATGTTGATATTCTTTGCATTTTTCATTAGACAAGATGTTTGTTTAGGAAGATTGATTACAGAAAATATTTTTGTAGCAAAGTTTTCTTTTCTAGAGTTTAGTAAAAACTTATTATTCTTCGTTTAACTGGATCTTTAATATTTCTTATGCATGAAAAATATTAGCTATAAAATTGCCAATCATCCTCTATTTGTGAGGACAGTTCTCCATTGCTTTGTTTTGTCTTCCGTCTTCACTTTAATGATAATGGACTTGTACAATTAAATTCTTTGAATACAAATATTTTTATATCCATGTTTATTTTTATTTATTTATTTACGACTACAAGGACTAACAAGCAAATTAGATATATTACAACACTAGCTCTGCCCGCGGCATCGCCCGTGTGAAATTCAGTTTGTGACTGTAAGAGCATCAGTAAAAAATCAATATACAAAACTATATCACTTTCCTCAATTAAGTATATTTATTCAAAAATCACATAAATTTTCATTGTTATTTTTTTTAATGTGTGGCTATCTATTTCGTAGACTTATACACCTTATCCCTCACACTCCTAAGCTCTCGCTGACACAAAAGCGTATTTTATTTTGTTTTTGCAAAAACACGATCGTAAAATCTGAACTTCTCGTCCAAACAATGTTGAGTAAAAGGTAATTTTTATCTATATAAAACTTCCTCGATGATAAACAAATTTATTTTGATAAGAATTTAACATTACCTTCTCAAATTATCCTTGATAGATTAAAATTAATTTTAATTTATGAAAATATACAGTGTGCAATGAAACACGGAACATAGACCTTTAACATGGAGATTTCAAAAAATTACGGATACTCTCTCTCCTGATAGATTTAGAGTAAAATTACTATAGTACAAAGTTAATCAAACTTTTGCATTTGTAATACTTTCGGTAAAAATCAGACAGTCATGGAAATAAAAGAAAATATTCATGTGACAATTTAGTATTTAGTGAAGTATCATTGAATATAATTCCTATTGTCTATATTTTAATATTATTATAGTTTAATTTAGATTCTTTACCTTAAATAATATACAAATATTACAAAAATATTAAATTATCTAAATGACATATCATTAACTGTCACAACTGATACATTGATATTTTCTTTTATTTCCATGGCTGTCTGATTTCTGACGAAAGTATAACATTTTATATTAAATAAATCTCTTACTGGAGGCATGATGTTTCATAAATTATGAACTGATCTCATGTAGAGTTTAATTTTGAATAACTTCGTATTTTTGTAGTTATGCTCTAAATCTGTCAGGAGAGAGAGTATCCTCAATTTTTTGAAATACCATGTTAAAGTTCTATGTTCCGCGTTTCGTTGCACACACTATATAGATTTTACCATATAGATATATGTCGTCGTGGATTGTTTTTAGAGAACTTTTTGATTTCTACAACTTTTCTATAAAAAGCATTTAAATATATCTTACCATTAACGCAGCGTTTGTAAAAAACGCATTCTCTTGACCGTTTTCTTAGTCGGCTTTAATTGCAAAATTGGTTGCCACGAAAAGCTTTTTTGTTTAACGGGATAATATATAGCCTATGTCTACACATAAAGTCTATTTTAAAGATTGGTGAAAGAGTTATTGAAATCGGATGAGTAGTTTCTGAGATTATCTCTTACATTCAAACTCACAAACTTTACCTCTTTTAATATTAATGTAGATAACATGCGTTAGGAAAGCGTCCATTGATGTTTCGTAGTAATTTGTGCTGTGATAAATATGAGGGTAATTAGTTCATGGTGACTTTATGTTTTTAAGGTCGGATGGCTTAGTTTTTTTGAGACGTCGCAAACTGTCCTCCTTTTTGTAGAGGTTAGTGATCAATTCATTGGGATGTCTGTCAGATTTATTTTCACATGATGACGCAAATACGAATTTGGTGGTGGACATATTTGATTTTTAAGTCCTTGTGGAGACTGTGATTGTTGACGTTCCACGGTGCATTGTTATCATATGCAGGATTTTATTTTGACTTTTCTGAATGATGTTGATGTTTGATTTTCTAGCACATCCCCATAATTGACTTCAATATGTCCTGATAGGAATGGGCATGGTTGTATAGATTCATATTTTGCTTTTGAGCGATAGTTAGGATTTTCTTTCTAGTAACCAGAACATTTTTTTAATTTTAATATCTATTTGTTTCCTTTTGGGTATTAGGTGCTTTCTCCACAATAATTCCTTGTCAAGATGTATGTCTAGGTATTTAACGCTGTCTTTTGTTAGATTTACCGGTATTTGAGATCGGTCGGCAGTTTATTTTTCTATTTGTAAACATGTCTTCGTTATTATAGAGGTTGGCGATCAATTCATTGGGATGTATATCAGGTTTATTTTCATGTGATGATGCAAATACGAATTTATTCGTGGACATATTTGATTTTTAAGTCCTTTTGCAGGGTGTGATTGTTGACGTTCCAGAGTGCGTTGGTAATTATACGCAGGATTTTATTCTGACTTTTCGGAATGATGTTGATGTTTGATTGTTTAACACCTCTCGATAATTGATTTCCATATGTCCAGATAGGAATTATCATAGTTTTGTAGAGTAATATTTTGTTTTCGACTAGAGTTAGGATTATCTTTATAGTAACCAGTATATTTTTTAAATTTAATATCTATTTGTTTCCTTTTAGCTTTTAAGTGTTTTCTCCACATTAATCCCTTGTTAAGATGCATGCCTAGGTATTTAACGCTGTCTTTTGGGTCAATAGTTTTACCGTTAATTGGGATCGGTGAACATGTTATTTTCCTATTTGTAAACATGTCTTCGTTATTATAGAGGTTGGCGATTAATTCATTGGGATATCTGTCAGATTTATTTTCATATGATGAATTTGTTCGTGGACATATTTGATTTTTAAGTCATTGTGGAGACTGTGATTGTTGACGTTCCAGAGTGCGTTGGTAATTATACGCAGGATTTTATTCTGACTTTTCGGAATGATGTTGATGTTTGATTTTCTAGCACATCCCCATAATTGATTTCCATATGTCCAGATAGGAATTATCATAGTTTTGTAGAGTAACATTTTGTTTTCGACGAGAGTTAGGATTATCTTTCTAGTAACCAGTATATTTTTTAAATTTTAATAAATATTTGTTTCCCTTTAGCTTTTAGGTGCTTTCTCCACAATAATCCCTTGTTCAGATGCATGCCTAAGTATTTAACGAGGTCTTTTATGTCAATAGTTTAATGTCAATTGATATCGGTGGGTAGCTTATTTTTCTATTTGTAAACACTACGTGCGTGGTTTTATTTTCATTCATTCTTCTCCACTTTTCTGCCCAGCTCTGTATTTCGTCAAGTGATCTTTGCAGTAAGGAGGGTGAAGTATTTAGACCTTTGTGTGTGTTAAGTATTGCTTTCAGTGCTGTAACTGAGACATGGCAAAGACGGCACACGCCCCGGGCGCAAAATTCTTAGGGGCGCAAAATTTTTATGGATTTAGATCAAATATTTCTAAAATATGTTTTTTAAATTTCGACAAACAATTATCTTCAAATGTCTGCAAAAGTTTTGCTAGTTACTATAGAATATTGTGAACGCTCTTTTAACAAAATGGAAATTGTTAAATCTTATTTTCGTTTATCTATTGGGTACGAAAGATTGATAAATATTACTTTAAAATCAATTGAAAAATATATAGCCAACAAATTAATTACGATGATGTTATTTTATTAATTTTACCGTTAGAATATAGCACATTGCCTTAATGAGAAAAATTTTAAGGGACGGTATTTGCAAAGGTTTTTTTTTACGATTTCGACTTTGTCCAGGTCTTCCAAAATAGTCATTAGCCTCTCTAGACCTTTGCATCATTTGAAGAAACGATGTATGGTGAATACCAAACTTCTGTCCTGCGGTAATTTCAACCTTCTTCCCTCAGTCCCTTCAAAATATGATAAAGTACCTGAAATATTAATGAAAATAATCGCGAATTTTAAATTAAAATAAATATTTATTATTCAGAAGTTGATTTTCTGTTTAATTTTCTTGATATGTAGGCGTAGGGGACGCAAATGAAAATATTGTACTCTGTTTCCGTATGGTACGCCAGCAGTAGTAAGATAACCCACTTTCTGCGTTTTGGAATGCAGACCAATATGGCGGCCGGTTTTGGAATGCAGACCAATATGGCGGCCCGAATATTATTATAGCTAGTGTTTGTGGTTATAAATAGAAGTTTTGTTTTCGAGAGTTTATTCTGTTAGAAGAGAAGTTGTCGAAAACACCTAGCTTATTCAGGTACGATTATTTCAAAATACTGTATGTATTTGTTAGTTTCTATAATTTGTTTTAATATTTATTTACAGAAATGGATTTTACGAAGTTGAATCAGAAAGGACAATTAACCGATGTAAAACCTCGAGTGAGAGTTATCGACTTGGAAAAGGGAAAGAAATACAAGCTAGTCGACATTAAAGCAGTTAAAACAAGCTATGGAAGAAAAATAATTGCGGAGTGTGAAGAATTTATAACGTATCTCCCTGCTAGATTCGATGATTTAACTGACGAAGACATTTCTGATTTGAAAAAATCTGTTGCAAGATGGTCTATTAAATATACCGGAATAAAAGCCTATGGCACAGGAAAACAAGCTAGGTTAATAGAATTTGTTGAACATAAAATGTAATTGTATAATTTACTATACTCAATAAAAATAAATAAATTATATTACATGTTTCATTATTTCCTTACATACCTTTTATCTTATAAATGAAACACTAAATAAAAATATGTTAGTGTTATTCTTAATTTCCAATTGTAAACATGTGTACAAAATTCAAACATCCTTTCTCGGCTATAATTGCTGGCCCCTCAGGCAGTGGAAAGTCGTATTTTGTAAACAGCTTTGTTTCTAATCTAAATAATACGAGTGATACTGAGTTTACTAAAATTTATTGGCATTATGGAACATGGCAAAATTTATATAATACTATAAAAGGTGTGGAATTTGTCGAAGGATTACCAGACATCGAAAATATTAACGGAAAAGATCCTCAACTTATGATAATCGATGATTTAATGAGAGAGGCAGACGAACGAGTTGTAGATATATTTACTAAATGGTCTCATCATAAAAATTTATCCGTATTTTTTCTTACGCAAAATTTATTTCATCAAGGAAAAGGCCAAAGAGATATATCTTTAAATGCAAATTATATAATTAATTTCAAAAATCCTCGAGACAAAGCGCAAATTTTACATTTATCAAGACAAATATGCCCAGAAAATGTTAAATTCGTGCAGGATGCATACAATGATGCAACATCTGAACCGCATGGGTACATAATTTTTGATCTCAAACAAAGCACTCCCGATTGGCTGCGATATCGCACATCACGTGATAATCTGACATACGTTTATTTGCCCAAAAAATCGCATAAATACGGGAGTACAAATTTACCAGAGATTATTTCATGAAAATGAGTAAAACTGTCATTAACAATGCAGAGCTCTTGCGTGCCCTGCACAGATTGAGACCGAAGGATAGATTAGCTCTGTTAAAAAACGCTGATTGTAATTCAGTTAGATGTATTTGTGAATGTATTTATAATATTTTACATGGTAAAATTCCTCTCAGTCGAAAGCAGCAAGCTTCAATAGGACGTCATAAAAACATTTTAAGAAAACTAATAAAACGCGGTGATAGCTGGAAAACTAAAAAGCGTGTGTTAGTTCAATCAGGTGGAGCATTCTTACCTTTTTTGTTAGCACCCCTTTTAACCGGTGTTCTAAGTAGTTTATTTAAAAATTAAAAATGGAACATGCTAAGAAAATGATTTTAATATCTCCTGAAAATTTGAATCGCTTACGTAGCAACGTTAAAGAAGAAGAAGATTCTATAACTAGCCAGCTGGATAAAGATATGAAAAATATTTTAAGTTCCAAAATATCGGAATATGAAAAATGGATCAAGTATCAAGAAATTTTACAAAGATATTTATATTTTCAAAAACAAAGTAGAGAGCCTATAAAACTAGCTATCGAGCACGAGATTTCTTCAGAAGCCCAAGTACCTGTAAAGAAGCAAGAAGATGATGATGATGATGGAAATATAATAAATATTATTCCTAAATCCCTTCAAGAAAAAGCTCGATTAATAGTACAAAAATTAAAACTAGATAGAACGGTTTCTTGGGATAAGAAGGGTGTTGTTTCAATTTATGAGAAACAAATTCCAAACTCAAACATATCAGACTTAGTTGCCGACATTGTTAGAAATAGAAAACGTAGTAATCCTACTGGCTGGGAAACATTTTTACATGCATTAAAAGAAATAAATTTTCCAACAGAATTAATAAATAATCCCCAAAGAAAAAAATATTTTCAGTCGAAGTCTGTTATTGACACTCCTAGAACAAAAAGTAAAAGAAGGCAATCTTTTTGGTACGACGACGCCGAAACCGACTACGAATCAGTGAAAGCCAAGTCTAGAAAAGAGTGGAAACGATATACATTTTAAAATGAATAAAATATTGTCTAATATTTATTTTGATACTTCTAATCCTGCCGGTTTTTCAGGAGTTCATAATCTTATAAATTCTGTAAAAAATAAATATAAACCAAAAGAAATACAAAAATGGATTAGTTCACAAGACGCATATACGTTACACAGACCTGTCCGAAAACATTTTATAAGAAATAAATATAAGGTTTCAAATATTAATGATATATTCCAGGCAGATCTTTGCGATATGCGCAAGCTAAGTCGCTTCAACGATAGTTACAAATACATTTTGACAGTCATTGATATATTCAGTAGATATGCGTGGACATTTCCTTTAAAAGATAAGAAACCTGAGTCAGTCATACAAGCATTTAAAATCTTGTTTAATGAAAGAAAACCAATTTTCTTACAAACTGACAAAGGCTCAGAATTTATTGCTAAATCAGTAAGATCATTTTTAAAACAAAACGATATTAAATTTTATGTGACTCAAAATTCAGATATTAAAGCCTGTTTTGTAGAAAGATTTAACAGAACATTGAAAACAAAAATGTATCGTTACTTTACATATAAAAATACATACAGATATGTGGATGTATTACAAAATCTGGTTACTGCTTACAATAAGACAAAACATCGTTCAATACAAATGGCTCCTTGTGAAGTAAATGAAAATAATGTATTGGAAGTATGGAGAAATCAAAATAAAGATAAACAAAACTTAACAAAGAAACAAGGAAAATATAAAATTGGAGATATTGTTAGAATATCTAAATACAAAAAAATTTTTGAAAAGGGTTATGAATCTAACTGGAGTGAAGAATTGTTCAAAATATATGCTATTAGCAACAGACTCCCAGTCGTTTATAAATTAAAAGATTTAAATAATGAAATTATAGAGGGCACTTTCTACGAGAATGAATTACAACGAGTGTATATTGAATCTGATACAACGTATAAAATAGATAAAATATTGGAGACCAAAGGCACTGGTAACAGAAAGAAATTGTACGTTAAGTGGAGAGGATATAGTGACAAGTTTAATTCCTGGATACCGGCAAATACTGTTCGTTTATTAAACAATGAATGATAAAGAATTTTTTATAACATTACCTAGTAATAGTTCAATGCAATATTTTCCTAATAACAAAACTACACGTTTTACGACTCAATTACCGCAAAACATTAAATTAGTCGGATCCTGGGAAGTAGCATTATCTGAAATTATATATCCTTGTTCTATTTACAATGTCAATGAACGCGAAAATACAGTAAATATTTCGATAAAAAATGATAAACAACAATCAGATGCATTTATTGGCAAAGTTCCTGCAAGAAATTATGAAAGCATTGATAGTGTATTACATGAAATGAATCACCACGCCGTGATAAATAAATATGTAGCATTTTCCTATGACACCAAAGAAAAACGAGTAGCAACAAGATTCAAAGTTGCAAACGTTTGTTGTATGAAATTATCTCACCGGCTAGCACTTCAACTAGGTTATCCACCGTTTACAGACATATATCAACAAAAAACTTCAATTAATATACCTAATTTAAAATTAGGTATACCATCTCAATTATATATTTACTGTGATATCATAGAACCTCAATTAGTAGGCGACGTTGTCACTCCATTGTTAAGAATTGTCCACGTTAAAAATGACACATATGTTTTTGGATCTAATGAAATGATTACATATCCTCAACCACATTTCATACCTGTTTTAAGAAGAGAATTTTCAAATATAGAAATTGATATAAGGACTCACGATGGATATGCAGCGCCATTTCAATTTGGGATTTTGAGTGTGAAACTTCATTTTCGACGAACATAATGAAAACTTGTCCGTATCAACAATATTATAATTTTCAAGCAGGTAGCGGTATAGGACCCGTATATAAAGGAAGTCAATTTCAACGTGGTCATGGAATAGGAAGTTTCTTCAGTGGATTGTTTAGAAATATTTTACCGTTAATACGGAAAGGTGTAGGAGCAATTGGTAAAGAAGCATTAAACACAGGAATTAATTTTTTGGGTGATTTGAGTGAGAATCAATCACCTAAAGAATCGTTTAAGAAACGCATTGGAGAGGCGGGGATTAATTTAAAACGAAAAGTTGATGATAAAATTGAAAAGCTAATGAGTGGCTCAGGTTATAAAAAGAAGCGTTTAATTAAGAAACCTATTCATTCTACAACTTCTCGCAGTACAGTAAAGAGCAAAAAACGTTCTAGACAAGCAGATATATTTGATTAAAATGGCATTTTTACATGCCCAATCATGTGAATGTGTGAAAACTGAATTAGATTTATTTACCGTACCTCCTACACAAACTAGTATTGAAAGTGGTCAATGGGTAAATTACAGACCTTTGTCGTCAATTACTGAAGACGGACCCATAGAATTTGTAATTCCTGGCCATGGAGAAGATTATCTTGATTTATCACAAACTATGATTTATCTAAATGCAAAAATTGTTAAAGCTGATAATACTGCTTTGTTGGAACCAGATAATGTTGCCCCCGTTAATAATTGGCTACATTCTATTTTTAGTCAAGTTGACGTATATTTAAATCAAAAACTTGTTTCTCCACCAAATAACACGTACGCATACAGATCATATATAGAAACTCTATTAAACTATGGGAAAGATGCGAAAAAATCTCACCTCACTTCAACGTTATGGTACTCTGATGACGCCGGAAAAATGAACAATACGGAGGCTGCTGGAAATTCCGGCTACAATAAGCGTAAAAAGTTTGTAGAAAAAAGTAAAAATGTTGATATGATTGGTCACCTTCATGTTGATATTTTCAATCAAGAAAAATTTTTACTACATGGTGTTGAAATGAAATTGAGGCTGGTGAGATCGAGAGACAGCTTCCACTTAATGTCACCAGATTCTAATTATAAAGTACAAATTAATGAAGCTACATTACTTGTGCGGCGTGTCAAATTAAATCCAAGTATATTATTGGCACACAATAAAGCATTGGAAATGTCTAATGCTAAGTACGCCATTACCAGATCTATTGTAAAAGCAGTTACTATTCCGACCGGTATTCAAGGAAAATCATTAGATAACATATTCTTAGGACAGCTTCCGAAGAGATGCATAATCGGATTTGTCTCAAACAAAGCATTTAATGGCGATTATAAGTCAAACCCTTTTAATTTTGAAAATTTTAAAATAAATTATTTGTCGTTATGTGTAAATGGGCAACAATTACCATCGAAACCATTACAACCGTCATTCAGTGGCAAAAAATCCTACATACAAATGTACAATACATTGTTTTCTGGCACAGGTATTCATTTTGGTAACAGTGGCAACGAAATCGACAGGGACAGTTACCCGAATGGTTACTGTTTATCTGCATTTGATCTCACGCCTGACTTGGCTGCAAATTCTATGTTACACTGCAATTTAACACGACATGGTTCTTTCAGAATTGAAGTTGGTTTTGAAACTGCCCTTACCGAAACAGTAAATTGTGTTATTTACGCAGAATTTGACAATATTATTGAAATTGATAAAAATAGAAATGTAATTGTTGATTATGGTAGTTAGTTTATAAAAATATATCAATTATAAAACTCGTATATATATCTTGTAAAATATAACCACAGAAATTAGTTTGGCTGTGACACTCATACAGACATGGATGCTACATTTATACGTACCGTACTTCAAAAATATTTTAAGAAAAACACAAGTCACTATGGAGTGTATGCTGCGAACAAATTGCCGCAGCATGTAAATTTTCCATGTACAATAATTATAAATACTGACCCTGATACGATGCCTGGTACTCATTGGGTAGCAGTATTTATTGATCGCTCAGGACATGGAACCTACTTTGACAGTTACGGACGACCACCTTTAGTAAAGGAACACAATGAATTTTTAGGAAGAAATACACGCACATGGACATACAATACAGCCTCATTGCAAGATTATTCAACTTCAGTTTGTGGTTATTATTGTTTAGTGTATTTGTTATTTAGAATTAATTGTTATACAAATAATGATTTTGTGAAATTATTTAATAAATATTGTAAATCTGAAAATGATGAATTTATAAGATATATGTTTAATTATTACTTTAATAAAAAATGATGAATTTATAATGTATACGTTTAACTATTACTTTAATAAAAAAAATATTTTTAATTATTTGTTTTATTTCATTCGTTTTTATTTTCTATCATACAGATATATATGTTCATTAGGTAGGTACTAGGTAGGTATACATACGTTGTAGAAAATATTATATTACAAACATTGAATTAAAATTTTCTAGTGATATTTTATTAAATTTACGCAATGAAATACATTTTTATTGAAATATATGATTATGTAATACATAAAAAGTACCTATATTTAAAATATTTATACACATTTAGTTTTCTTTAAATTATTTACATACATTTCATTATTATTATTATTACAAATTAATATAATTAAAAATAAACTAACAGGGCCGCCGCGAGGGTTGCGGCCGCCTGCGTGCAGAAATAAAAATGCCGCCCCTTTTTTTTTAAATAAAGCAAAAATAAATATAATCATTTAATCTAAAATTTTTACTTACCAAATTTTCTGCTTGTGTATACATTTTATGCTACAAATGCGAATATAAAACACATTTTAACTATATGGGGTTTTAAAGAAAACCATTAACTTACTACTAAATACGTTTATTTAAAATCAAAAATAAAATTAAAATACTTTCTTTCTTGCTTTTAGCGAAGCAAATTTCTTTATTAACAATTCTAAATCTAATGAGTCACTTATTTCATGTTCTATAGATATCATCGCCAGGGCTGAAAGTCTTTCTTGTGCCATAGTTGAGCGCAAATATGTTTTTATTAATTTTAACTTTGAAAACGAACGTTCGCCGCTAGCCACTGACACAGGAAGAGTTAAAAAAATACGGAGTACAATTAGGAGGTTGGAACAAGTTGATGATAAATTATTATCGTAAATATATTCCAATACGTCTGTGGGACTCATGTCGGGCTTTAAATAAATTTCAATTGCTCGTATTTCTTCATATAGCTCCTTTCCATTTATATCTGATTGTTCATCAGTTGGATCCGTCAGTTTTGATTGCAAATCTGTGCAATGTTTTCGTAATTCTTCGTTCTTAATATTTTTTATGCTGCCAATATTATATAAAATTTTAAACATGTCCGTATGTTCTTTTAACATCTCAAATCTATCCTGTAATGCGTTTATTGTAGTATCAATTATGGAAAAGAAAAAGTATATTTTAAAATTGTTTTCAGGATCTGGAATACTTTCATCAACATGTTCGTAATCAAACATACGTTTTCTTTTTCTAATCCTAGATGTATCTGTTTTAGGAAATTGTAGATCTGCATCAATAACAGAAGCCAGTTCTCTTGCTTCCAGAAGTATACTAGCAAAGCTTTCATCAGATCTAAATTCGACAAAATATTTTCGAACTTGTTCTAACGCTTCCAATGCAGACTGAATGTTCAATTTAGGCTTTTGTAACAATTTACTTACTATATTGATTCGGTTTAATATATTGTGCCATATAACGATGGAACATATAAATTTAAATGATTTTATTTTTGTACCAAGTGCATTCGCCATAGTTCTGGTATTCATGTCTTTCATTTCGTCTTCACTTATTTCTACCAATGCATCGTATATTTCACCAATTTGTGTTTTAAGAGGAATTATGGCCTCTATTCGACTTTCCCATCGTGTTTCTGATAAAGGTTTTAAGGTGAATTTTGGCAATTTATTTGTTAAAATGTTCCATCTGTAATTAGATGCTGAGAAAAACACATATAACTCCTGAACAAGATTAAAAAAAATTACGGTTTCAAAAGAAATTTTTGCAGCATCATTTACAACTAAATTGAGGCTGTGAGCTGAACACGGTACAAAAAAAGCTCTAGGATTTAAATCAATATTTTTTTTTGAAGGTTATTCCGTTTTCCTTTCCTATTTGCCCCATTGTCATAACCTTGTCCTCTTAAGTCTTTTATGTCAAGTTTTAGTTCTTCAAACTTTTTAAGCACAAAATTACAAAGTCCCTCCTGTTGTATCTGTTATGGGGCAAAACCCGAGAAAATGTTCATGTATTTGTACTGGAGCTGTACAAGAAACAAAACGAATAATAATTGTTATTTGTTCTGTGTGAGAAACGTCTGGCGTACAATCTAATATTATAGAAAAATATTTGGATTTCCCCACCATTTTAAGTATAGTACTTTCTATTTCAGTGGCTATTAATAAAATGATTTCATTTTGAATATCGGATCCAATGTAATGAGGCAAATTTTTATAATTAGAATGCTGAATTCGACGAAGGTGTTCTGCCATAATTGTATCAAATTTTGAAATTGTTTGAATTAATTGTAAAAAATTTCCATTGTTTTTTCAGTATCAAAGAGACGCTTCGAAGGTCCTCTAAAAGCAATTCATTGTCGGGACAGATATTTAATTACTAATATAATTCGTTCTATAACGGAATGCCAATGTTGTTTTTCACACTCATACAATCTTTGCTGTGTTGCATCTATTGTTGTTTTATTTTGAAGAGCCAGTAAAAGTTCAGACATTTTTTTAACATTCTTAATATGATCTGCATTATATTCGTGCCTTTTAAGAATTAATGAAATATGACGCCAATCATTTATTCCTTTTGTACCGGCAATATCGTCTCTATTTATTTTTTCTTCATATAATTTGCATGGCCCGCAAAAAATAGAATTTAGTGACTCCGAATACAGAAGCCATTGACGGTGTACTTTTTCACCGTTAGGTAATCGTCGATAATAATAAAATGGAGAGAATTTCCTACCATCTGCATTACGAGGAAATTTTATGTTGCTAATTTGTTGCGGGTAATTTTGAGCTAGGAACTGAATATCTTGATTACTTAATTTTTCCGGCCACTTACCAGGATCATTTGATTTCAACACGAATTGTACATTATCTAAGCTGTCAGCAGTATCAGTTTCGAATGATAAAACTTGGTCTTTTTCCTGAACATTTTTTTCTGCAGGAAGCACAATTTCATTGACTTTATTCCTTGCGATGTCGAAGGAACAGGCACATCAGCACTAAAAACTACACTAGCACTAGCATTAGCACAATCTGTAGATTCATTATTTTCAGTTATAAAAAATTTATCTAGTGATCCTTTTAATTGTTTTTGTTCTTCAATTTTTCGAAGTTTTTGTTGTCTATATTTGGCACCAGATAAATGTTTCGTTTTTCTGTCAGACATTTTTTGAAAATTATTTTGTATTAACTAACGGTGTATTATTTATATAGTAGTATATAGTGTAATTTAGTTGTTGTCACTCATCTGCATGTGAAGTTGACTAAGTGATGTAACGAAGATGAGTTTTGTTTTGATCGTGTATTTTCGTACATTACCGATGTTAAGACCACACACAAATTGCTTTGTTTATACAATTTTAATAACACGGGCGGCGGTGCGGCAACTGATAGTACCAGGGAGTGGCGGATCGTTGTGTCGGCAAAGATTTGTGGTGTCGTTACGTTACCAAAACATCATTTATGATTATTATTATAAATAAATAAAACTAACGAAGAAAAACGCTGGTTGATTAACAGGACAGTTCAGCTCAGCGACACACGTTTGGAACGTGCCATCATTCTTTTCATTTTCATCAAATAAAAATATATACATATATATATATATATATATATATATATATATATATATATATATATTTTAAACGTTTTTTTTTTAAATGAAAATTTGGCCGCCCCCAAAATTTGGCCGCCTGCGTGCAACGCACACATTGCACAATAGGTCGCGGCGCCCCTGTAAACTAATCTAATTTCATTCTTTTCACGTCATAGGAAATACTATTTACATCTTTAAATTATTTACATAGGTACATTTCATTATTATCATTATTACAAATTAATATAATTAAAAATAACCTAATCTAATTTCATTCTTTTCACGCCATAGGGGATACTATTTACATTATCTATTAGTCTACGTTTCATAAATTTTATACTAAATTTTTTTGTTTCATGTTTTGTGACAACATTGTGAGTAGATGTACATCGAATATTGTCAAAAGAAATTACTGGGCCTTTAATATTACTATTAAAAATCAAATTCTTCAAACATTCAAAATTAATGACTTGGGAATTTTTATAATTTAATGTGAAGCCTTTAACTTTACATACTTCTGTAATCTTTTCACTAGTTGGCGAATAAACTTTGTATGCATAATTCTTCGGTCCACCACACACAAATTCAGTTATATAGCTGCCTAACCCATAACAAGATAACTCATCAGTAAGATCACCCAAAAAGTTACCTGTCGGGGGCTCCCGCTGTCCTGGCGAGTGGCAGTATATAATGGAATCAGTGTCGTAGTATAATACCCTATTACCTAGCTCTTGTAAAAATTTATGGAGTTGTAAACGAGCTTGTGCCGTTGTGTAGGCTGCTATGACCACATTCACAGTTCGAAGTTGTTCGATGGCTTCATTTGCGTGAACCCAGTGTACGTACAGCATCTGGTCACCTGCTGGGATAATCCTCTGAACTTCAATTGCTGGATTCGACAATAATTCATAAAGTTCTTCAGCAGATGATACAGTTGATGTACAAGGTCTATTTTGTGTTTGTGCAAATTTACCTATTAACAAATTAAATGAATATTATAATAAAATTTATATTAATTTTTAAATAAGTTATTTATATTACCCCAGAAAGAATTCAGCATAAGTTTGGCAATTGATCTTTTTCCAGCGTTCTTCTCAATCTTATTTGGATCTAGATGAATTCCTTCATTGATGTAATAGTTCTGAATGTACTCATTCCTAGTTTCATTATCGGAACAGTCGTCGGGATAACCAGAAGCCTCTTGCTTCATTTTTAGAAATGTATTAATGTATTCGACGAATAATCCTCCTGTTTTAGTATCTTTATTGTAAACAGTAACATTGTATTGCCAAATTTCGTGCACTTGTAAAATTTTGTAGCCAAGAGAAACCGCATACTGGACCTCGTCAGAAATGTATGTCCCAATAAATTGTCTCTCATCATCACTGTGATTGCAGTCATTTTGCTCTAAATTATCACAACATGTACGACATAATACAAACATAAGTTTCCCATGGATTTTTCGTGGTAAGACAGGATGAAATAATTCACTGGGCGGTAAAACTGTGCATTTAATTAAGCCTTCAACATGGCTAATATCGTTATTAGGACATAACGATTCGCATTCTGTTCCGATAAAAATTTTTGGATGGCCTACTGGATATTTTCCATACTTACATACAAATGGATAAAGAGAACAGACATCTACATATTTTATTTTTTCATCATTTTTAATTTTTTTATATAAACTGGTATTGCCTGTTCTTCCGCCAAAAAATGCATCTCGCGGTTGTAATGGCATATTGTTTAAAATTTCATGCTTTTCAAGTTGACAATTTAAATTTTTATCTTCTTTTAATAATTTTCTGAATTCGCACTCCCAAATGCTAATTACTTTATATCCTAATTTTTTAATTTTATTTAATTTTGATATTGTTCGTTCGTATCTTTCATCTAAAGTTTCTTTTGAATTACTAAATATTTTTTCATTTCTTTTCGTTCTGTAACATAATGTACACCCATGCCAAAAACACCCCAAAAATTCAAAAACTAATTTATCTAGAGAATAATAACCATCTACCTTAAAACAATTTTCAATGACTGCTTCATTACTACGTCCTGCATGTTGAATTTGTATTCCGCGTACGTTTTCTTCATGTATCAACCATTTCAGCGCAATTTTTGATTGGTTGTCTTTCATGCGATAACCTTTTTGTGGTATAATACCAATTGTATTCGGCTTCAAAAACAAACGTCGGAACACACGATTACAGGCTGAAGCGATAGTAATCCCTTCACTGAAGGGACATACTTTACAATCTTCAATGAAATTATTTCTAAATTTTTCGCATGCTCGACGCAAAATTTCAACGTCAGACACGCAATACTCGATAATTTCTTTATTCATATCAAATATCACATTATTCTCTATTTGTATATTATACCATTCCAAAAACTTTTGTCGTACAGAATGATTCATGCTATCTACAGCATAATATTCAGGGGCTGGTAACGGTCCTATGTAATTTTGATTTTCTACTTTATTAAATAAATGTGGGAAATATCCTTTTTTTAAAGAAGGTGGTAAATCCATTGCTTTAGGTAGAGCTGATAACGGCATTTGTAAATAATTTAGAGAATCTATAAATTTAATATGATTAATTTGTAATAGCATAATTTTTGAGCCATTCAAAATTAATTTTGGTTTAAGGTAGCGTTCTTCTACAAGATATTTTAAAATAAACTGACAATCAAACGATTTTGCATTATGTGCGATACAAATAACAGAAGAAAATGAAGTGCGCGGAAGTAAAACATATGTTAAAAAGTTTTGCAACGGGTCCTTTTTAAATATTTGTTGACGAATGCCACAGGAGTTACATATTTGTTTCAAATCATCTATGTTGCAACAGGTAGAGCATGACTGCTGTATGACACATAAATTTATTTCGTGCTCTTTATCATTACCGAGCATTTTTTCTTGATATGTCTCGAAATCATAATAAATAAATAAAGTATTACCTTTTAATACGGTTTTGTCCTTAATAATATAGCACATATGTCCCGGCTTTTTATAAGATTCACAAAAACTACAGTAAACTTCACCACATACATGTAGCCTGCCTTTTTTACACTTGTATATTTTTAAACATTGTTCACATTTTTTAACTCTTTTACACTCAAAATTTAAATGATTGTCCAAGCACTGCTGTCCACGGAATTCTCTTTGGCAATGTTCACATTTAATTAATTGAATAGTTATACTACATGCAGGAGAATATTTGCAATAAGAACAAATATTTTTACAAGAATGACCACCCCTTACATTGTAAGCAACGTGACATTGTTCGCAAAAATATTTGCACGAAAATGCTGCAGGTAAACTTTTTATAACAGAGTAATGGTTTTGATAGTACAAAAGATTCAGTCTCTTAAGATTTTTCCCCTTTGCACCTTCAAATATTACTTTTCCACGGCTATTAAACTCATATACACATATGTTATAATTAGAATAATAACGTTGGAATTCAGTTAATTCTGGAATACCTGCGCCATTAGTACCTATATTAACTCTTGCATTTCTTAAAAGTTCATTTGTTCTTGTAGTTTGTATTCCATGTGTATTTTTAACAATATATTTTAAACATGGATCATTTTTCACTAATGATTCTGCAACTACAAGTGCACGAGGTAAACAGAAATTATCTGTATTTTCTATTTCCAATATACCATGTTTCCGTCGACAAAATTCCGAATACATTAAGCCATGTCCTTTTAATTTTCCTGAACCAGAAGGCATAGATACCCTGGTCATCTCGACTGTGAATTGCCCTTCGGAAAATACTTCTTTATTGCTTTGCAATATTTTGGTCAATGCTTCCCACAAAACATCAACGTGAAGTTGATCTGCACGCCTGAAGCTGAGCCAAGCTGGTCCATGTTCCAGACATGGAGTTTGAAATATAAATCCGACATAATCTTGAGGATTCACTGATTGCAACACAAAATCTATAACGTTTTTTATGCTATCGTAGAACCATATTATAGGATTTTCTTGTACAGGTGGATCATTCAAAGAAAATGTTATTTTTCTCCCAGTTAAATTAAACTGTTTTATGTGTTTTTCAATATCGGAAGTAATGTTGAAACGTTCCCGATTTACACCACCCACACCACCTCCACCAGTTTGTACACTTTCACTTATTAAGTTTCCACAAATTTCATAAAAAGCGTCATAATCTTCTTGTTGCATTTCTCCTTCTTCTTCTTCATTTAACGAAGAAATAATAATTTCCTTACAAATACGAAAAAAGTTATCGAAATTTATTTGATTTCCGCTGTCCATATTGACCCGAGTGATACTCAACGACTGAATTTTTTCCTTTGCTTTTTTTTGTTTATATGCAATCTTTTTACTACGTGATCAGGGTGGTATTAAAAAAATTTAACCAACCTGTATATTTTCAAGGGTACATTATCATAATGTTAGATTCGAACAAAATTTTTGTTACAACCCTGGGAAGAGTTTTATACCTGCGTTGAAGATGGGGATCTGAGATAAGATTTATAGCATTTAACAAATGCTTTTCTTTCTTTTAATTCCAATAGTTTAAATTTTTGTAATAACTAATGTTTGTTTGATGTTAATAAATAAATAAATAAAAGTATGCAATTTCTGCAGCGAATATTTGTAGGTACTCAGGCATCTATATAAAGTTATTTTATTATTTTATTTTATACCTTACCTTTTTACAAAATTAAACCCCCATTGGTTAACGACTCTACAAATTTTTCTCACTGGACTCTCTTATTGGAACAGGTGCAAACGGAAGGTAATTAAAAATACGAAACATGATTGTTCTTTATGTAATATATTTTTTTTCTTTTAAAATAAAAGTATTTACAGACTTTACATCCTTATATAATTTATTGTAATAATACGTATAATATTCTATAAATATTAATTTAAAATCTAAATTCTTAAAAAATAAATATTCATATAAACTATCTTTTATGTCTAACTGATTTCTTATACTAAATATTACTACATTTTGTAAAAAAATTTTATATACATAACAAAAATTTTTATATTTTACATTGTAACTATCTATTACGTTTACTATTATATTCTCTAACCTAATTAAATTCCTAACATGCTCCTTATTTAACACTATAAACTGATTCTTAAATCTACACTTCAATTGTTCCCGCGGTAATATACTGAAATCAGCCCAAACGAGACTGCATATTTTGTTCATATCTTTATCGCTACACTTACTTTTTAATTCAAGTTTTTTTAAATAATTCACTAATCTAACGTAATCTAAAATGTCTATATAAGTTTTTTTTATTACATTACCCACAAGCCTCACAATCACTCGCGGTACCGGATTTGGTTCTAAGCCGACCGTAATAAACACTTTCCGCGTACTATCTAGAGGAATCGGTGTTCCTCTCAGTAGACGGTCATTGTTGTCGGCTACATCTTTATTAGGCGGTAGAGTAAATCTTGCAGTTTCTGCATCTCCGGTGATGAGGTCCATATTCTCTATAACCCAGTCAGATACCAACGGGCAGTCTGGTATATCCGTGATGTCCGGGGTCTCATCATCTTCGCTGCACACTAGCTGCTGGGCGTACGGCTCTCCGATCTCCGATTCCGACGACGACGAGATCACTAGCGGCTCCAACTCCGGCGATGGTAATGAAAGGCGTTCCACACGCACCTTTTTACGAGGTACAATTTCTTCTTCATCACCAAAGTTCTCGTCGCACACTTCCTGAAGAGCCTTCTCGAAGTCTGCTGCCGTTACCGGTGATGGAGAAATACCGGAATCATAGTCACGATGCACCACATCAGCGTTCAACGAGTTTATATTTTTTATAAACTCATTAACGTTCGCCGTTGAAGTTGACGCGAATGGTTTTCTTAATACAATATTTTCAAGTATTCTAAATTTTTGTTTTGAAACAACTCCTGAAGGAGGTATAACAAAGTTATCAAAATTTTGTGAAGACATTTTCAAAATGAACCACACAGTCAGAAACTATAGGTATACTGAGAAAAAATATTTTCTAGCTCCTTATATAATAGAAAATAAGGTAAGAATAGGAATCAGATAAATATTTAGAAGTACCGTTAGGGCACCCTTATAGCATAAGCATATCCAGCCGCGATAAAATATTTCCTAACGACGGACTCTTTTTGTGTACCTGCACAAGGGTCAAATTTATTACCGTAGCCGCATGCAGGTGTTGTGTTAAGTACCATTTATATGCGGTCTATTATCTAGCCAGATTCAACCCCGTGCACATAGACGTACTCAAATAAATTTACCAAATTTTATTACATTTTTTCAAATTTCCAATGAAACAGCTTATTGTAATCCACATACTTCATTTTAAAATTATGTATCATTTATTTTACATCTAAATATGTACTTAAAATTCACATACCATTCAATTAAACCTATTAAAACTATTTATTAACCCCATTCACGAGTCGTTAATATTCCGGCCGCCATATTGGTCTGCATTCCAAAACGCAGAAAGTGGGTTATCTTACTACTGCCAGCTGTGTATAGACTGGTAATTACTACTGAAAAAAAAGTACAATAAAAATTTAGGACAACGTATATTTAAATATAACTCTTGTTGTAGTAATAATAAAAATATATATCAAAATAATTTTTATTTTACAAATGAATTGATTTACTAGTGACAATATTTAACCTGTATTACTGATTTATACATTTATAAACAATATACA
The DNA here is from genome assembly GCA_035578165.1 of Stenolophus ochropezus. NCBI lineage: Eukaryota > Metazoa > Arthropoda > Insecta > Coleoptera > Carabidae > Stenolophus > Stenolophus ochropezus. The sequence continues at coordinate 11,468,198 of JAQOWZ010000019.1, read as the reverse complement.
TATTTTAAATAATTTATACAGTTTACACTACAACATTGTTTTAACAGTTTTCATACATGACACTACTGTTATCGATTTTTGATGATCTAGTGAACGAATAATAAATAATATTGATTTTCTTATTTCTCAACAAATAAAAATTATTATAAATAAAAATTCGAGATGATATACATTCATATACGACTAATGTTTTAGTTTTCCTGGAGCTCCGCTGTCAATGCAAAAAACAAATGCCAATCGACATAAAAAAAAATTTCATATCTACACGTCAGCCCTCACCGAGACCTTTCATTAGTTAATAATAATAAACTTGTTTATGCGCCCTCAAATGCGGGCGTAATTTAGCTTTTATTGCCGGAGAGCATTTAAAGTTGCTAAGCAATACTTTCTCAAACAAATTAAAACTGCGGTTAATGAATAAATGTCAAACAATACAATAAATGAATTATTAAATAAGTATTTAGCATTCACAAAACTTTTTAAATCTCTTTTAATAAAAATCTTTTGAACTTTTAGAAACCAACTTAGTCTGTGCAGGCTCAAATTTCATTAATATTTCGGTAGAATAATCAGTACGTGACTTTTCACATATATTTCACAATGACAGTGATACTTCGATTATATTAAATTTGTTTAACAACAATCTAACAATGCCAACTATCTGTAAAGAAACCACTGTATGGAATATATACCTACAGTTTTTTTTTTTCATTTCAAGTACCAAAATGAAATAAAACATTATACGTATCACAACATTATCAAGTTTATAGTTCTGAGAGAATTTAAAAATATTATCTCGATATAATCTTTTAATTATGCCCTTAATATATACATAACTATTATTGGAATCGGTATTTACCGTTCAGTTTTCTTTTGTGTTAGCAACTAAGCAAAAAACTCGTGCAAAACAAAAGTTTATCTATAAAATCAGGATCTCTTGTGATATTACTTCCGAAGAAAATTGTAATGATCTCGTCTTGAATTTGCCAGTGAGAAATGCTTACAAAAAACATAGTTGCTAAGGATATATTGAAACAATTGAATTCCCGACTGAATCTCTATAAATGGAGAATAAAGTTTTAATTAAAATCTTGTATTTAATATCATGTTTGCTCTTTTTCCTGAGCTGTTAGTCTTTGTTGACTTCAGACCACTTTCACGGACATTCTAACTTTGCACCTACATTTAAACTTTAACAATTAAGTTTGAGTTACTCTTGTTCGACACACAATTTGCCAAGTGCTTTTTCATATCAGTACATCAAAGCCTCAGCTGTTTTCAGGATTTTGAGACAATGGAGAAGGAAGATAATTTGGCATGCTGTATTCAAAAGATTCTTCAGCATTTCCCGTGAAATTAATATTAAGAATAACTAGAACATTTTTTAAATTTCTAAATTAATATTAAGCATTAAAAGTATTTTAGAAAAAAAGTTCAAGTTCAAAACAAAGCTGATAATCAAAATTAAAAGCGGGATAAACCGAAATAAAAACTATGTTAAACTTTTAAAAAATTAATTATTTGTAAACATTATCAATTTAATAAAAATGGAATGCTAGTTAAAATATTAATAAAATAATTGAGTTTACAAGTCTTTTTATAAAAAAACATATAAATCTTTTTTCAGTAAAACCTTTATTTTGTTTTTGTAACTACTGCCCTTGATTTTAATTGGTTACCAATACTACCAGTACATACGATAGACTATTTTATTTCCTTTTGAATAAAGTAAATGTCAATTATTGTAATTACACATATCCTTGATGCACCGTTTTTTAAAAAGACAATATTACAAACTTAATTCTTTAAAAGCATTTTAATTAAAAATTAAGTATAAATGAATTAAATTATTTAAATTTAATAATTCAGAAAAAATGTTTGCATTTCGAGAATAAACTTTGTTAATTCTTCAGCTGAAAATGACCAAGGTGGAGTCGAGAGCATTAATTTCAGTGTCGGGAATAAAACCTTAGTTTGTTACTTCGTTTCATTAATACATAAATAACTATTGTATTCATAGGTGCTGACACGAAAATTTTTAATACCTACAAAAATTAATTCATTTTGAAATATTTTTAAATACTATTTTATAAAATTTTCAATTTACGATATCTTTACGAAGATTGAAATCTTATTTAAGATCAACTATGAGCCAAGAAAGATTGAAACAGCGTCGCAATTGTAAATATACATACCGATATTACTATTAATATTGAACATCATAGGCGTAGCTACGGAAAGGGTTTTGAGGATATGTGTCTGTGAAGATATTACAGAAGAATTTAATAAAAACGTACAGCGATTCGTCGAAATACTGTTGCTTTAAAACTATAAAAAAATATGATTTATTTTGGCTTTATTTATTTACAGTTATTTTTTTTATTTTAAGAAATAAAATTTTATTTTGTAAATTTTCTGTTGTCCCTTTTTAAGCCTCCACGCGAAAATCGAAAAGTCGACGTCTACGATTGTATTGTTTTATACACTACGAATTCTCGTACTATTCTTTTGTTCAGTAATAATGAGCCAATTGTTTAGAGTAGTTTTTAGGCAATTAATTTTATTTGTGTAGGTAAGTTATTAGAAGTTGATTAATGGATTCGTGTAGTTCCATTTTGTTAAGTTTATTGACATTGTTTCAATTATTTTGAAGAGTGAACGAGACAATAGTCCAAATTGATCGATTGGCTTTTAGCAAATAGAATAAAGAGGTATCCACCTTTCCTGATTCGTAACAAAACATCTAAATCGAATAAGAACACTCAATTTTATTTCTAGGGAGGAGAGAACATATTCCTTTACGTGACCGTCTCGGATGGAAAGCTCACATCGAAAACTGAAGTCTGGGCGAACATATTAAACGGTTCCGCTCAGTCGTTCACCCCTGGTGGAAGCAGCAGAATCCGCCCCCCTTACATACCTTTACCCCCCACGTTCCCCAACCGTCCCGCGTCCCTCCCGCCTCGCAGGGACGGGCCTCCCCCCGAACATCCTCTGGGAACAACCCTGCAACTTCCCTACAACAACACCTATCCCCACGTTGTCAACTATCCTGTCAACACGCCTAAAGACAACTCCCTGGATGACGTCACCGAGGAGTTCACCATGTCCTCCACGACCACCACTGTGCGCACCAGCACTACAGTTTTGAATGCACTGGATGACAACGTCACAGGGCTGTATCCAGCGGATTTGCCCGTGAAATCGCCCCCGGATTTGAGCGTGACTTTGATACCGGTTTTATCGGTTTGTGCTATCTTTTTGACAGTTGGATTGCTTGCCGTCATCTTCCGAAAGAAAATTCATCTCGGCAAGGCCAAAAACTCCAAGGAGGACATGGTAAATAAAAATGGAAATTCATATTATGAAAGAAAATATATGCCACTAAGTAAATTCACATCATTACCATTCTACGTATGATTGAAACTTAATGAATGTTTTAATATTTTTTGGAAATGTGTTGGTAGCTATATAATTTTCATATTTAAATTTGGGTTTTTTTTTAAGTAATATATAAAACTAACAAGCCAAAAAATCTAATTAGTATGTAATTAAAAAATATTTAGTGTTCATTTTAAATGGGCCACCATCCTATCTCGAGAACTATAAGATTCAAATTCAAAGAATAATATTTTTTCAACCAGTGGTGCTCAAAACACGGACACAACTTTTTTAACCACTGATCGAAATTTGTTTTTCTGTTTCGTAAACTTGTCTTGTATGATAGACATTGTTTGCCCATTTAAGTGTTTTTGTACCTCTTATAGTTCTCGAGGTAGCAATGGTGGCTCATTATGAACTATGACTTTTTACAGATGATGTAATATTTACTGGTATAGGGTATATTTACAATTTAAATTTTTTTTATTGTTATATTTTCTTAATAAAAAAGTCGAAAGAAAACATGTCTCAACAAAACTGCAATTTTATTTAAAAAAAAAAGCAAAAATTTTTTGGAAAGTCAGTTATAATATGGAAGAATATTTCATCTCTTTGTCCATCGTTGAAAGTCATTGTATATAATATATTGACGAAAAATAATAAAATGTATAGAAACATGCATAAATTCATGTAGTCTATAGAAAATTGTTTATTGTGAAAATCACGTTATTTATTGATTATATGATTTTATCCGTATTTCCACAATTTTTTTTTCATCATTTTATATTTCAACAAGATTTTAAGTACATTAACGTTCACTCTCTCGGGAAGACCTATGTGGAATCAAAACCTGTCATCATTCAGTTTTATTCTTTTCTATTTGTCATACTGAATTTCTTTAATTTGAAACTTGATATTATTTTGTAAATAACTTTATAATATAAATTAAATTGTTATTTGATTTATTTTTATTAATTTAAATTAATAAGTAATTATGGGGAAATGGAAATTAAATTAAATCTAAAAAATAATATTAAAAATTTATGAATATTTGGATTTTGGAAATAATAAAATATTATAACTTAAAAAGAAAATTAGGTTGTTTGCAGTAATTTAGAAAATTAATGAATATTTATTTTCCTGCTTGTATTCATCATTTCCCAATTGATTTGTAAAATAAGTGCATAACTGAACCGAATCAATTACCGTAAAACAGGACGTCGTAGGCATTTGTCCCGAAATTGAAAATAAATCGTATTATGTGAATTAAAGGCGAAGGAATCAAATGGGGGGATCGTCCTTCAAGAGGACCCGTCGCTCGCCATGCAGAACTGGCGCGGACCCCGGGCGTTCTCCAACCGGTACGAGCCGTGGGACCGGGACGCCAACCACACCTCGGTAAGGATAGACTCTCAATATTCATGCACAGGGGAACGAAATAATGTCATTACGAATTACATCTTACTAACAGGAATAGGACTTCTGCATAGCTAACTTACATGTATATGTGTTAATTTATTATATATAAATTAGATGTGTGTTGTCAGGGTAAGCAAAATATGCTCTGCTTATCATGGGTGGATATAAACTTTTTTGGATTCTAGGTAAAATCTGTATTTCGGGCCAAAAAAAATTGTTAAGCATGGTGATCTCGTAAACGGTAAAAGATACGAGGTTGGTTAAATTAGACCAAAATTGTCGCATTAATTTTCCGAAACAAATGCATAGGTTAGTAGATATGAAGGAAAATGCAAATTTTACGGTTTTCAATTTTTGCTCATAACTTCAAAAAATACAAGTTTGAGTCATTTTTGTGTGAACCTTCTTTAGACCCTTTTCTATTATAATAAATTTACGGGGGTTCTCAATTTTTTATATCGGCGTCAACTCTAACTTTTCATATGAAGCTTATAGTAGGTTGTGATCATTTTGAATAGAGCTTTTTGTGCTATTAAACAATATAAAAAATTCTTATTTTATTTATAATATAAAAAAAATAAGTAAAATATTTTTTGTGTAGCAATAAAAACAAAAATTAAAAGTAAAAAAAGTTTGTCTTAATTTGTTATATTATTTATTAAAATAAAGTAGGACTCTATGATTCAAAAAGTACTAAAAGTTAAAGTCAACAACGATAACTTGAAAAGGGTAGGTACGCGATAAAAAAAAATTTGGGCCCTAGGCTATTGCCTTTTTAGCCTAGGCCAAAGTTCGCCCATGCTACTTATCCATCTAGCAAACATTCTTTAATTTATCTTTTTTAATATAAACCAATAAATATAAAATTATTTTCTCCCGGATGAAATTTCTTTAATTTCTAATTTGTATTAAATTTAACAGAAATTGCAGTCAGGGTAATGAGTTCTGGCAAATACTTTTTAATTTAATCTATTTTAATATAAGCCAATAAATTTAATACATCTGCTGAATCAAATTTCTTCAATTTAATTCGTAGTAAATGTAACAGAAAGTAAAAATTAGATAACTCTGTTTCAACCAGTGGTAAAATCTATTATTTTTCTTACTTTCTTTGCTACGTGTCCTCGCGAAATTTTTATTACTCGACTGGAAAACTAGCATTTTTAGTCTTAATGAAACAAATAATAATTAGTTAGTGTCAAGGTTTATTAATAAAAAAAATATATTTTAATACTTGTTACCTTCTGCGGAAAACAAATTATAAAATTTAACCAGATTTCACGAAGTTGAAAAAACTGTCAGTTATTAAATTCCAATATTCTCTATTTTTCTTTTCATATTCGAGGAAAATTTATTATTATGTTAATGTGGTGATGAATTACAGCTAATTATAAAAAGCAAAATCAAAAGCAATAATCCAACTTTTGTGCAATAGAGCCGGAGCCGGATGCGTCGATATTTAATTTAAACCCGGATCCGTAATTTACGTAATAGAAGGAAAAAACCAGAGAAAGTTTGTCTGGGTATCAAATAAAAATTCATACGAAATTTCATAATTTAATCCCATGGGTAACAGACGTGTATCATATTCAGGCCAACGCCCCACAAATAAAGACGGTAGTGTAGCAAAAAGAACAATGAAACGATTAGCATTGAATGAATTACAGAACTTTCATTATTGCACACCCGTTGTAAGCGCATGTGAATTCATTTGCTCGCGATATTAAAAATTAAATTAAATTTTCACATTCGTTAATAAATTGAATTCGAAGTCTTGAATGAGTTTCAGTCCCACCAAGTCAATTTCTTTATTCTCTACATATTGAAAACAGCTTTCAAAACTCATAATGGGGGTTTTCAAGCCTACGGCAATCAATGTATAACTATAATATAATCTTTAGTTTTCTGATAAATGGTAAAAATTAGAAAAGCTTGGAAATCTTTATTATAAATAAAATAATATTTGTTTAAAAGTTCTGTAAATAGTGCTGTCTTCCTCAGATATAAAACACAACTTTTGAAATTCATATTAAAAAATATTGTCCCATCCTATTTACCCTGTATACCTATTACTTACTCTTCCGTATTATATTGTTTTGATTATAAATATATTCTTAAATATACAACAATCTTGAAGTTATGAATGATTTGAATACGATTCACATTCACATACCTATTTTTTTCTCGTCAAAAGAATTATGTTTATGTATAGTCCATTAAACGGACTTATCTTATTAAAAACTACATTCATATAAATATGGAATAAATATTAAAAGGTGAACCCAAACAAACTTCCCTCATTAAAATAACGACAAACAACTTTCAACGTTCATTAAAAACAAAATATTATCGTGGTGTTTTCACCTACACAAAAAGCTGAGGTTTGTTTAGAAAAGTCCTTTTTCCGATAAATTGAAAAAAGGGGTACGGTACATAAACAAACCATTAATTATTTAGTTTAACATACATTCAAAATAAAGTTATAATAATATATTTTCAACAAACTTTTGTATTATTACGAATTCATTAATAGTATTATTTTAATTTGAAGGCAAAGTTATATATTCGTAGACGACAGTAAAGAATAAATGAAAAATCAGTGTGGTTAACAAATTGAAACGTCGTAAAGTCAGTCTAGTTAATTTTTATGAAAATTAAAAAACAAGCAGATATTAACGTCAAAATCTTTGTTTTTATAATAAGTAATATAATCGGAGCTATGAATTCATCTGTAAACTTTATGAATAGTTGTTGCATAGTAACAGACAAACTAGAGTTAAAATTGATATTTAGATCACAACAGCAAAGCTGGAATGATTTAAATATGATTTTTGACCCGAGTTGTCGTTACTTCGCAGGAATTATGAGTCAAGTTTACCGATTAAATTCATACCTCGAATTATATTTGCTTGATTATTTCACGAATGACAATAGTTCAAACATTTGCTATTTATGAAACCAGTTAGAAAATGCCTCATTTTATGTAATGGTAGGATATTTGCGGAGCGAGCGAAAAACAAAATAACAAAAATTACACAAAAGTGTATTTTCTACTGTGTTCACAGAATATTTTTTTAAATTTTCATAAAATTCTTTGAATTTTAACTTTTTCTTCTAATTTTGACATTAAAACTGTTACTTTTAAAAATTGAATGACGTTTGGAAACGGCACTTTTTTCATAACCCATCTAAAAAAAAACTTCACATCTTATCACTCGATGAAGAATTTTTTTTATTTCTTAACAGGTTATGTTTGGCGTTTCTAAACCTCAATCAGTTTTGAAAAGTGACATTTTATATATCAAAATTAGAAAAAAAATCAACAAAATGTACCTACTCATGGTTATGATATTATGGATTTATCATTTTTTCACTAAAACCTGCATATTTCCTTTAAATGAAGCATTCTGATCGGGTGAAATAACATGTGTGAAATAATTAATATATTTTTTAAGATTGAGATTTAAGTGCTAATAGTGAAAAATATAGTATATATATAATGGTTTAAAAGACTATCATTGACGAACACATTATATCCCTTGGTTGCTTCGCACGTTAATTTACAATCTTAGTGCTACATCAATAAAAACAGTCTTCGTAATCTTGGAATATGATATACAATTTACTTTAATTTAAATGCGTTTTGAGAATTAGAAGAAAAAACAAATAAAAGTCTAGGGATGTTTTTTATTTAATTTGTATTTTGTTTTTCCGTTTAATTAGAGAAGATAGTTTGTCAGCTAATTAATAAATGGGTTTACAGGCCGAGGAGCAACAGATTGCTGTTAAGAGCGGAGATCGGTGGGAGTTCCCCAGACACCGGCTTAAAATTTTCAATATCCTCGGGGAAGGAGCCTTCGGACAGGTCTGGAAATGCGAGGCCTTGGATATTGCTGGTAAGACGTCCTGTCATCAAACATACACAACAAACACACTTATTTATTTATTTAACATACACTGCTACAGATAAATCCAATTACAGAGCAGTATGATAAACATCATATAAAAATTACAATATAAAGAAAATAAAACAATTAAATACAATGACAAAATGTAGAACAAACATACAAAATAAACTGACATCACATTACAGAAAATAAATAAGAATTAAATGGCTAGAGAGTTCTTAAACAAAGATGAATGAAATTTATTAGGAGAATATTGAAAAATCTACATCTTTATATTTGACTGGATAAATTCAGTAGCGAAGTGTCCATGGAAGCAAAGGAAGTACTGCTTCCCTTGAGACTTGAGAACAAATATAAAATTCAAATTATTTAATTAAATTTTTTTAAATATTCACAAATATTATAATTATTATACAATATTAGAATATTGTTAACAATGTTGCATTATAAAATTATGCGTTATATTTTTTTTGTGCGATTTCGCGTCGCATTCAATGATATTTTAAAACAGAAACGCACCCCTAGCTTCGGCGTCTCAGAACTTATAATCAAGCGGAGTTTGTAAACTATAGTCTGTAGGTGCTTTTATTTAGCTTTAAGTCAAGAAACATAATGAAATAGTTAAAAATAATTGTTAGCAAAACAAGATATTTAATTAATATTGGAACAATTAAAAACATAATTATTCTGCCTTAGATTTATTATATTAATATATTCATTTTAATTACTATTGTTATGTTATGGTGCTTATTCTAAATATATTAATTTAATTCTTTTTTTTTATTGGAGAGAAAGATAAAAAATAATATTAACATTTTGTAAATACCAACTATTTTTAATTGATGCACAATTTTACTTCATTGTACTTCCCTTATTCAAAATATCAAGCTTTTCCACTGGATAAATTAAACAAACCTGCAAATTAGTAAATTTATAAAAAGAAAACGTTATTACGAACTGAAGACAAGTAAAATGTTTAAGAATGTTTCTTATTAACAGAGAAAGAATATAAAAATTAATAAATGATCATCCACTGTCCTGTGAATTAAAGCGTCAATTTTCTGGTGGCTTCAACGGCGTGGATTCGGCACGTCAACCAATAGGAGTGCATGAATTATTAAACTCTTGCCACAACATGGTTTCATTAGCTCGAAGAGATCTTGCTGTCTCAACTTTTTAATCCATGCACACGAACGCGCATGCATACGATGCGTTGTTTTATCATTCTTTAAAGTTTTATAAGCACGTTATTTTAAGATCTATTACGAAAAATGAATTTTGACGAAAAATTAATTAGGGCTTTAGATTACATACATATTTCATATATGACACATGTAAATTTTGATTAAGATTGTTTCGTTTAAGTTTTGCTTAAAATTTAAGCCTTGGTGAACTTGGCATGAAAACAGTTTATAAACAGTTTATTAATAATAAATATTAAATTTCAAAGTTTTTAGTTGATCTCTATCAGAAACGAAAAGTATACGCCATAGATAAACCGAGAAAATTAAAAAAGGAAACAACTGAGAGGTTTAGGTGTCATTAAAAGAAAGAAATGACATCTATTTCTTCAAATAAATTTGTATAATGACTTTGTTCTAATCGGTTTGTAAAATTTACACGAACTCTCTCTCCTCACAAAATGAAAATTTTTTAAACATAAAATAACAATTAACAATTTCTCCTTCTTTACCTTTGTATTTCAAAAAAATGTATTTTTAGAAAATATAGCTAATGTGTTAATTAACAATTTAAGTAGAAATAGTGCAACAGCGCAAACACAGCCATTCTAGTTACGAAGCGGCACGCAAGACAAAATTAAACAAAACCGCCAATTCCACGCCAATAATTTCCTCGAACCCATATAACTTGTCTACGATGTAAAATTAATAATAGTAGCGGATTTGAGGGGAAGGGGCGAAAGGGTTAAATGAACCAAGTTATTTTTAATTTTGAAAATAATAATTAATAAATCTGGATGAACGGAAATGTTAAGAACAATAGTAATTTACGTTATAAGTCCGGTAAATGAATTTTTACGGTACGAATAAGATGTTTCCGGACGAGGCAACGAAAGAGTCGAGTCTGGAATTTCGAAATGAGTACCGTGAAAATTATTTAACGGACGTATAACGTACAATATTTTATTTCATATCTGTGTTGCATTGTTGGATGAAATTTTGCTTACCTTTAATATTTTGCTTTAAAAACAATCAGGTCGTCCGGGTTATAATAAAAATAAAATAGTCATGATAGCATAGCAATCAATTTTGTTTTTTTTGACATTTCTAACAACGTTTTTCAAAAATGAATGCGATACTTCCTTAAAAAAATAATTAAATATAATTATTTCTTTAAATATTACTAATTAATTTGGTTTTTTTATTTGTTTTCTTGTTTGAAAGATTACAAATTATTATAAATTTGTTTAATTAGAAACGAATATTATGACAGAATGTTCTAGTCGTAGCTTAGCAACGATACAGTACCGTAAAGTATAATAGTACCGTAAAGTCCCATTTACCGGACTGAAATCACAATTGTAAAAACGAAAATGCGACACAGTATGAAATAAAAATTATTTGCCGCAATATTGTTGAGAAACCACTGCCTAACTTTTAATGAATCTGATATTTCCGTCAGTGCAAATGAAGTTCTGAAACTATTTGATGCTGATATTTATTTATTAGAAAATATATTACTAACAATGCGGCCTTCAACTACGGCTAAATGAGCTTTTCTATATTAAAGAAATTAAAACTCTTTAAAGGAGTTGAATCTGAAGAAAGTTTTGACCCGATTCGCTACGACGAAAAAAAATATATTGATTATAAGTTTTGATATTTTTTTCTAATTTAATGATTTTGTGTTAATTAATAAATTTGTGATTAACATTATTATATATTTTATTGTTTATGATTACCTAAAAAAAACTATAATTCGCCTCTCCCTAAGAAAGTTTTTGGATCCGCCATTTGCATAATAAATTGGATTCCTCTTTAATCCCCTTTTATATATTTGTGCCAAAACAAGAAGAAATAAATCTTCATACATCATATTCAATTTAATGGCGCCGTTTATAACTATTATATAATATAACAAATACGTTGACATTTGTTTATGTAACATGATCAGGGGTAACAAATGCATTGCTACCACTATCACATAGCATAGGCGTACACTTCTATAAACCATTCCAGGGGCATTGGTCAAATAATCAAATAAAATTCATATAAACGTTGATTAGTAACTTTAACAGAAATTTACAAAAACTCATGTCAAAAATATATCTCCTATACACTATTTTGTCGGACATTTATTAATTTCATTTTTGGCTTTGATTGTCACTATTTTCTGTATCTGAGTAAACTGTCGTTTACTGATAGTTTTCAATATTTTAAAAGTCTCTGACTGCACCAATTTTATTTAACATATTTTGAACAATCAAAGTTACGCTAGACATTAAACATATTGTACCATCATTCTTCTATTTTTCGTTGTCGCGAACATTTTTATAAGTTGGTCCCCTACAGAATAATTCAATGGGTTTATATCCCCCGTGCTCTCTACAACTCTACGCCTTTCTCATGTCGCGATAGACGGAGACAAAGTATACGAATGAAGATAACATTCTGTTTATTTTAATACTTACGTCTTATAATACTTTCGCAATTAGGATAAGAGTTAATATAAGTTGAGAAAGATTTAAACACGATACTCCCATAATAACTTCATAAATTTTAATAATCTATGATCAAAAATATTTATATATTTTTCAGGCCACTGTTGACGTAAGCATAACTTACTTCCATAGCAACATAAGGCGTAATTGGCTGATAACATTTATTATTTGGTTACCATTGCCAACGGAGTGTTATATTAAAAACTGTCCACCTTGTAAGGTAATTTCGTATACATTTCATCGCCTAACAACTATAAAAAGTTGCAAATAAATAAATTTGAACTGTCAACTGCCAACATTCTACGAATACTTTAACATTGTTTGAAAATAGTTGCTGCCGGTGATGCGAAATAGTATATTGTTTATCTAGTAGGAAAAGTGATACATTCACATAGGCGAGGCCAGTAATACCAGGACCCCAGGAAGTCACTTTTCCTACGTGGTACATATACATTTTTTTTTAAATCGATTTATATTCAATAATTATGAAATAAATATTATTTCACTTTTATTTACGGAAAACAATGAAACGTGTACTTTACGGGAATACTTTGTCACAGGCCAAGAAATTCCATCCCAAGAGTGGATATGAAAAACACCTGACGAGTTATCATTGCCACAATATATTTTTTGCTCTTCCGGGACTAAAATCCTTCTTTACTTGTTCATTTTTAATCCTCAGAGATTCATAAAGTAGCATTATGTTACCCCAGAAGCAAGTAGGTATACATCCTATTTTTTTTAAATATATTTTTTATTAAATTCCTGTTACATGGAACAGAAACGTCAAAGTTAATCTTTTTTAGTTTATAATGTAGTATTTTTTTCTGATTTTTAACGTTCATATCGATCTTCCACTTGACAATCAAATCATTTCGAACTGAAATAAAGAAATAAATATATTTAATCATGTCCACAATTACTTATCGTTGTATCCAATAGATTTTGTAATATGACAAGTTTGACAAATATTTCCTATGTGTACTCATAAAATAAACGCTTCAGTACATTGCTGTCATTCTGTAACTATGGTAGTGAAACTACTCTATGTTTACTGATAAAATAAACTCCCAGTATAACCTAGCCTAACAAAAATGTACATAATGAGGTTTTGTTTTAAAAGCTGCCATGTATTTGACAGTTATATAAATATAACCAAATAATTATTATTTGAAAATTTATATGCGGAAGTGCAAAAAATAGCGTATATATAACAGGTCTAAGGGCCGGTTTTTCAATCTCTGGTTAAAGTGCCGGTTACTTAACCATCGGTTAACAGAAAAATATCGCATCGAAAATCTGATGTAAGTTGTCAAAAATACACATTATTTACTATTTCGATGCGATATTTTTCTGTTAACCGATGGTTAAGGTAACCGGCACTTTAACTAGAGATTGAAAAACCGGCCCTAAAGTGAATTTAATCCCGCAGGTGACTATAACTTTCGCCATGGGCTCATAAAATGAACTTCACTTTCAGGATTAAATCATGCACTTTAGTCCCTCAATGATTAATATACTATTATTCTTTCGAAAATGAAAAAAATCTAAAATACCTAATCAAATCTAATTCCTAATGTGTAAAATTATTATCTAAACTCGTATAACACCTCACAATATTTATTTAATGTAATTATTTCATAAAATATAATATTTCTAGAAGAGAAGACATTTATTTAATTATGAAATTTTCGCTTAACTTATTTCTCCGTTGTACATGAAGGAAAAGGATGAATTATCTTTCGCTTCAGTGGCAATCTGAAGATGATATATTTATTCCTTAAGACAACATGTAGGAATTCGCCGCCTAGCAAGTTCGGTGGAAGAGTGATAATGGGAGAAATCGATATAGACTTGACGCTCAGGGCTTTGCTTTAGCTTGAGAAGCTTGGAGCTTAGTTTGTCATATCTGCAAACTGTCATCTTTATCCCTATACTCTGTAGATTAAATTAATAAGTTTATACAATCTACCCCTTGTAATAGATTGCTTTATACATCATGTTTATAAATTGGCACATACATCACTTGTTGCTTATTGCCTCAACATTATTATTTTCTCACCACGGGATCTAATTTGTAAAAAATGTAAATGTCGAATATGTTTAGGTTTTTGCTGAGTCGAAAAAAGAGACACCGGACAAATTGCCTAAACAATTCATGAATTGTAAACCTACTGGAAAAGGATACAGGAAACCAAGAACGAACCTTTAAAATATACAACTTTTATGTTTATGCCAGTGGCGGATCCAGAAACTTTCCTATAGGGAGGGGCGAATTATTGTTTTTTTTAGGAAATCATAAACAATAATAGTTATTTATGGTACAAGTGTCTTACATCACAAATAAGTCACGTGAGAAATGTTTAGCTCACGAGACCGTTGTGGGGTATTTTTTTCAAGTGACTTAGGTTGTTAACACACTTGCATAACACAACATTTTATCCAATACATTTAATTGTTGATGTAATATATATATATTTTTTTTTGATAGTTGACATTTTAAAATAACATTTAATAAAAATAAAGTAGAGAAGATTTTATAGCATAGTTACTAAGATACGAACCAATAAACAGTGAGTTTTAACTTCTAACCCACATTTGTTTTATAACCTACATTATTTATTTAAAAACACCATAGTTTTGTAATAATTACACGGTGTTGGATAAAATATATAATAATATTAACCACAAAATTTATTAATTAATACCAAATCATTGGATTATATATATACAAAAAATAACTAAATTTAGAGTCAAAATATTCGTGTACGCGAAACTCATGTAGGCAGTTTTAATTTTCATAATATAGAAAAGCTACGTTCAGCCGTAGTTATACTTGCATGTAGCGTTATTAATATTGGTAATAATTCATTTACTAATATATAAATATCAGCACCAAATTGTTTCAGAACTTCATTTGCATCGATGGGAATATCAAATTCATTATAAATCATTCATTAATGTTTCCACAATATTATTTCGGCCGAGGGGTTATCCACCAACTAAAATGCCGATTTTGGCATAATTTTCTTCAAAAATGCTTAAAATGTTAAAAATGCTGCTGACATTATTATTGATTTTTTACCTTCAATGAAATAATTAGAGATTTGAATCTATTTTATTGATTCATTATAAAAAATTGGGTACAAAATGTACACATAAGATACAGTGCAAAACAAACCTAATTTGTTAATCACTTATTTTATTATTTATGACTTTTTAATTGTTTGCCTGTCGTGTCTTTTTAAGAAAATTAGATACTTACATAATAGTTTATAAAAATAAAACATTTCTTAATTGTTTGTAGATATTTTTTTTTTGGTTCATAAGAATTTTTAAAGAACAGCTATTAAAAATTACAAATGTAACTTGACGCTTTCAAAATTAAATGAATATAACAAAAAATAATATCAACAATTTTAGTATTGACGGCTCAAAACAAACTACTCTGTATTCGGACGTCAATTTCAGTTCGTAATAAACAAATATTTCGTGTACTTTATTCTTATTAATGTTATTGTATGTATATTTGGACAATGATGTAAAAATAAAAAGAGGCTAGTTTAATAAAAAAATGTTTGTCGCCACACAGACTTTGAAAAAAAATGTACAACTGCACTAGATAATGGCCTTATTTCTCCCATGCTTTCAACTAATAATAAGTATACGAGACAATCATCACTGATTTGTACATACATTAGTAAGAGTTAAAGTTAGTTTTATCTAATTGACCCTTTTAAAAGTAAAGTACCTAAATCGAAATACAACTGTCATTTCCTGAAAATAAACTGATAAATCTAAATTTAAATGACATTGAAATAAAATTGAGAAAAGGCGTAAATGGTACAAATCCTTACAATCCTTACATTTGATTCGATATTGTTTTCTTAGCTTGCTTTGTTTTGTTTCTTATTTACAAATAATTTGTTGCGATCGTTACATTTCTTTCTCGTTATTTATTGAGGAACATATTTTTTACACAGTCTTTATAGTCAATTCATTCGAAAGTAGATTTTATTTTATATATAGCATTTGTAATAAATATTTAATTTGAAATCGTTTTTATATATGCGTATCTAAAATAGCAATAGCATATATTTACAATGCACAATCGGTGGTTTATTAAATCTAAAAATAAATATAGTATTATTAATAATTTTACTAAAACAGTAAAATTAATTTATTATTTACAATAGTTTAAAAATCAAATTTGTAGTAATTACATTCGAAATGAATTTGATTGACTCCCTGTAGCAATCAAATTGTAGGTGCTATAAAATGAATTACATTCGAACTGAATTTTATAGACTTCCTGCAGCAAAATCTACTTTTAAAAAATGCTTATTGGATATCAATGTTCATCATGTATAAGTAATATTAAGGTGAAAATATTTTTTAATTTTCTGATTTTACTCTAATAACAAAATGAAACTTTAATGTATTTAAATCGAGTGCGTAAAATTCAGTATCAGCCATGTTTGTGGCGTGACAAGCACTGGCTATTGGCTGTTCGAACACGCATTTTTGCGCTAATTGGCTTAGCTGTGTACCTGACATTATAGGCACCGTTGATTTTGTGCAATTTATTGAAACTTTAATAATTTTTTTCTAATGTGCTAGATTTTCTGCGAAAAAAAATACGGGTATCGAAATATTAAAAAAAAAAATGAAAAAACATGGAATACTCTATTATCCTTCAGACGTCATTATTTTGATTCATCACTAATTTCGTAGAAATCCCTGAAGCATACTGATGTAGCGATACATGTAAACAGTCTGAATAATTGTGTTAACAATTTCAATATACTATGAGCTAGGGTTATACATGTATTGAATGTACATAGTACATAACAACGGGTTAGATGGATAAATACAAATAACATAATTCGGGGAAATAATATTGCATTAATATCATAATATAATATTTACTTACAATTATTATATCTTCAATAGTTCTATTCTATCTAGATTTATATTTATCAAAACTTATATTTTAATAAATATTCTGTATTTTTTCATAGCGTTGAATAGTATTTTATTCACAACTAAATTATCTGAAATATATTATACACCAAGGCTGAGATCATCATTATTGATCCAGCACCGATATTGTATTCCGAGGTGCGCAGCAACCGAGGGATACAAGGCTCTTGTCAATTATTATACAGTGTGTCCACTGATTTGTTGGTAATTATTTGTTACTTCTTCAGTTTCCGGCTGTTTTTACGCTGGCTTGAATTATTGAGAAATTGTTTTGAGTCATTGTAAAAATTTTGGGTATATATCTAAAATGGGTAGAGATACAATCTCAACGATTATACCAATTAATTCTAAGGGCAAAGTTACATAGATAAATATTTTTTCTGCATATTTGGTGAAAATTGAGAAATACATAAAAACTGTAATTTCAGTTTTTCGCACAAAAACTTTTTTCTCCAAAATTTTCTGGATAAATATTGATGCACTGATTCTAAATTTCCGAATGAAACTTAATTATCTCTTACCGTTTTCGAGATATTTCAGTTAAAAAATAATACCAAAGAAGAGGTTTTTCAAGCATAGTCCTCTAGAGGTCCGAAATACGATGCGGCGAAAAAGTAAAATTCGTTAAAAATCGAGAAAAATTTAAGGAATCGATAGGTGGGCTATACTTAAAAAACCTTTTTTTTAATTTAGGTACTACTATTAAAAAATCTTCATATGCCTTTTCATATATTTTTTTCGATTTTATCGGTAACAATTTTTTGCTGCTTTCATTTCAGCAGCGCATGTTCGCAATCAACTTCCATTTTCATAAAAAAAAATTCAATATTTAAATGAAAGAAGTTAAAAAAAAATCGTGGCTTAATTAACAAATCCCCTTGACTACAGAGTTTCATTTAGAAAAAAATATATTAAAACCTGATTCTTTGAGCGAATGTGAAATAAAAATTAAGCATAAATAAATTAAATAATTTAAGAGAGAAAAGTAAATAACTATTTCATCCCGCCCTACATTATAATTAATTGAAAAAAATTCAAATCGCTCAACAGACAACGTCTGTTACTTCCCCCTCCCCCTGTAAGGGGTTATACCCGGGACACACGACGAAAGTTAATGATCATTAACAGTTAATACTTATTTAGTAGCCATGTGTCATATGATCATTTAGGTAAACTTCATAACGTAGAAAGTGCCAATGAAGTTTAAAAACCAATGATCGGAAGCGTTCGGTTGTTATCGCAACTCGAATGACAGTTGGGATTGTTGATGTTGAGGTTAATGTTGATATCTAGTTAAATTATTCATATTTGGGTTGACGATTGTCAATGAAATATAGTGGCACGGATAATACTCTAAATTTAAAAACAACTTTGGTGTCTTTAATGACTCTCTATCTTCTTTTTTGTCAAGGGTACATTGCATTTGCGAATGTGCAAGAAATTTCAAGTAATGTCCGTGTGTCTGCATATTTTTCTAATGAACATTAACTTCAATTGAGAATTTACTTAATGATCATTATTTATACCGTGTGTCCCCGGCATTAGCGATCAAAAAATGCACGAACTTTTTTTCTATAATAGTATTCTATGCTGTACAGCATGATACTTGCAACGTTGCGACACAGAATGGAATTATATAGGGCGTAATTCGAACAGGAATTGTTTTCATGTCACTGGTGTATATTTCATTCTTTTCTTGAAGTCATATTACAGCCGAATGAACAAATATGGGATATTTGTTACATTTTGTCTTTGTACAGTTTCTATTTACAGTAACAGTTGTGCTATTTTCTATGTTCACTCCTACGACGTTTACATTGCAGACGTTTATTATTCTCTAAGATTTAAATATAAGATGGTGAAATAGTACAGTAAAAAGTTTCATTAAATGTAAATTCTGAAAATATATTTATTTTTCTACAAATGAGTTTTGCTTTAAATCTTTAAAACCTATTTATGTAAATTAGAATTTTCTCTGGAAGAATAAATTTATTATTTCATTGGAAATTACGTTTAAATTTTGCTTGAATTTCAGAATTCCGTGAAGAATTGAAATATTAAATTAACTTCGAAAATTTAATCACATTCTAATGGTAACCTAATAAATGTGACAATTTATTTAATTTTTTATTTACATGATTATTTTTAGTGACGAATACAATTGAAAATAAAATCCTTTTTCTATTTGTATACAGTAGTATCTGATTTCTTGTGTTACAATGTATACAGAAATATGCTTTCCCTTTGTGTGTTTCCCAACAATGTTGGTTGTTAGTGTTCCACAATACAAAATGCAAAGAAATTGAATTTCCTGATTTTATACTCCACTTACGGAAAATACAGTTATTTCAAATATAATAACTATTTTTATAGAGCTTATATCTTAAATTTATTCTTATTATAGCTGTAAAAATAACATTTACTAGCAGAAAATATAAACTTAAACGTTTCAACAAAAACAAAATTAATTCTCATGATTCTTTCTTATTATTAAGATACAAGATAAAATACATATTTTTTAAATGTGCTTCTTGTTATTTATTTTATTTAAGAAACAAAAGAATGAAACAGAATATATCATAGACTAAAACCAGGAAAAATATTCAACACACGTACTTACCCTAAACATAACCATTCTTGTAATGGTTATATTTGTTTTGGAAATAAACATTACCCAAAAATCTCTTGCCATTAATA
The DNA here is from genome assembly GCA_035578165.1 of Stenolophus ochropezus. Taxonomy (NCBI): domain Eukaryota; kingdom Metazoa; phylum Arthropoda; class Insecta; order Coleoptera; family Carabidae; genus Stenolophus; species Stenolophus ochropezus. Next base: position 11,448,128 of record JAQOWZ010000019.1, on the reverse strand, counting down.
TATTTCATCCTCAGTAATAAATTGTTACGGATTGCGAAAGGCACAAAGAAAAGTTATTACAATGGTTTCTATTTTTCTTTTACTATGTTTGGTATTCCCACTATTGAAATCCTTGCTATTTGTTTGTATTATACATATTTTTAGTTTTTACACCTTTTTGTCAAAAAGTCAGTTATAGGTACAATCGTTGTCCTAAAAATAAATTCATAATTTCAATATTTTTTTTTACATTATTTGCATTATTTAATTATTAATAATCATAATACCGTGACAATAGTTTAAAAACAAACAAAATGCAAGGTCTTTGGTATGAATTAATTTTATAATAATTCGGATTTACGTTCATTGGTTTTCGCGGCAGTCTCGTATAACGTCTGAATTTATGCGCATTTTAGCGTTAAGGTCATATATCCGCGACTAAATCCACCGGTGATTAGTCAAAATTTTGTTTCGCACAATTTTTTTTTTCCAAAGCACATTTGACCGAAATGAATAAAATCAAAAATTTTCTAATTTCTTAGTTTATTTTCATTTAATATACATGTGTTTTATATCATTGGAAAGGGAATAAATCTCTATTTAACAGTCAACTTTGAGCTCCATATAAAAATTGAATTTTGAGGACTGCTACCAATTTCTTGTAAAAACGTGTTCATAGAATGTGCAAACTAGTAACTTGTAAGAATTGAAACAAGGAGAAGGAAGTTATAAACCAGAAAGTAAATTGGTCGAAATCAGTTTTTTTTTTCATATCTATCTATTTCTAGTAATACGACAACTTTGCTCCAATTTAACTTATTTTATATCTCTTACGGTTCTCGAGATCCCAATGGTTAACTTCTTAAAATTGACACATGTATGTACAGGGGCATGAGGGTACGGAATACGTAATATACATGAAAAAATAATTGATTAAAATTCAGAAACGTTACAAAAATCAATTTGTGTACAAATATCAATTGTTATAATCTAGTTATTATAAAAATGATATACTTTAAAAAATGTAAATGTAATTACTTTGAGAGGCGTGATATGTTTATTAAGTTTCTTTCACTACAGGTTTTACTGCAGTCCTTATATCTGCAGACATTTTCTAGAAAGATAAATATTTCTTTTCTTTTAGTCACATCATGCAAATAACAAAATTAAAAGCGAAACTCGAGGTTTGCCTTTTATAACAATTTTAGTGCTGGCAGTGTAGGTACTGTTCTTGGTTAGCCGGATTAGACTATTATAATACCATATACTTATGGTACAGTACCTACATCTACATTTGCCATAAAAAAAGAAATTCATGTATAAATGAAAACAACCTACTAAAATTAAATTTTGATGGAGGTATCGGATTTTCTTCTATCTACAAAAATAAAAGTTTAATCACTAAATGAGAACCTCATTGTACCAGATTTAGTAGAAATTGTACTAAATTGGCGATACAGGACTGCTGTACCCTGAATTTACTGTACCTATATATGCATAATATATTATTATTATTATTGTATAAATAAATGTTTTATTTATTTTTCTTATATTTTTGTTTATTATACATATTCACTACAATAAGTATTATTAAAAGTATTATTAAATAGATATTTTGATACTTGAAATCATTTCTAAAACTGTGTTAATTAATTTAATTTATTCCTATTTGTAGGTCAAGAAGGGACAACAGTAGTAGCAGTAAAAACCCTGAAAGAAAACGCAAGCGATCGCGAACGTTCTGACCTTCTTTCTGAGCTAAACGTCATGAAATCCTTGGGCCCGCATCCGAATGTAGTCCGCCTGCTCGGTTGCTGCACAGAACGGGAGCCAGTGTTCGTCATTATGGAGTTTGTTGGGCGAGGTCGTCTTCAAACCTATCTTCGGGATAGTCGAGCGGAGAGGCATCATTATGGAAACACTCACGGAAAGAGTGGAACCCTTACAGGCAGGGACTTGACTAGTTTTGTGCACCAGGTGGCTCGGGGGATGAACTATCTCGTCGATAAGGGGGTAAGAATAGTTGTTTATGTAGTAAGAATTTAATCATAGTTAAAGTTAGTCGTTCACTTAACCATGTCGCGCAAACTAAATTCGTCTGTAAATTTGATCATTGTATGAAAGCGAACCACGATCTTAAATGAGGTATAACATAGAGATATGCCACACTCCTATAGCTACGTACTACTGAGCAAGCAAAAGATGTATGGTCGAGAATCGCCTAACAGTGCACACTTACAGTTAGACGAATGAAATATTGGTCATAGTGTTTTGTCACCTATCATCATTATTTGCTTGGTTGAGTTTTCCATATAACTACTCCACTGGTCCACTGTTCTCAAACAGCTGGCTGCAAGCGATTTTAAACCTTAGATCTTTCGACAATATATTTGGGCAATACCATATCTCTATGTTATACCTCATTTAAGGCCACGATAGATAGAAATAACTCTGCTTCAGCCAGTGGTGAAGTGAAATTCATCTCAATGCAAAGATGATATATACGGCACGTAAATTATATACATGGACACCATTCGTTAAGCTTTGCTATAAGCAGAAAATCTCTGCTTGCGAAGAACAAACGTATCTGCAACAAAACGCATTTGCTATTAGACTTAAGGGTTTACAATTGCCGAAGGTCTGATGGTATAAACATCACGTACTGCGCTGGAGACATACAATATCAGATTATCATTTATTTATATGTAACATATCAATTTAACAGTATATAAATGTGATTGCTTCTTTTCTACACTTTATCCAAGTATCAATTTCACTTTGTCTTATCAAAGTAACTTGTAATAATGATGTGCGCCGACTTTTCAAAATTTCCTTGGGAGCAAATTTCTTATAATGACTAAAGTCAAAACATAGAATTACAAGAAAAAAGAAATTCTAGAACAAACAATTGCTTTAATTCCTGACCCACTGAAACCAGGGCACAATCTCGAACAGCCAAAACTGCTCCAAAATATGCTCTAGTTTTAGTAAACCACGAAGTAGAGTAAACTTTTCAAAATTCTATAATTCCTGACCCACTAAAACCAGAGCAAAATCCAGAGCAGTCAAAACTGCTCCAGAATGTGCTCTTGTTTTAGTAGGCCACGAATTAGAGCAAGCTGTAAAAAATTCTCTAATTCCTGACCCACTGAAATCAGAGCACAATCCAGAGAAGCTAAATCTGCTACAGAATGTACTCTGGTTTCAACAGGCCAAGAATTAGAGAACTTTTGAGTGCTCTATTCTTGACCTACTGAAACCAGAGCACAATCCAGACCAGCCAAATCTACTCCAGAATGTGGTCTGGTTTCAGCAGGCCAAGAATGAGAGCACACACTGAAGCGGTTGGCTAGATCACCTTCAAGGCATGAGATGTCTTGGAAGGCGGTCTAGAGACCATCAGGCGGGATAGAGGCCCGAAGGCACACTACCGCCCCGGCGCCCCGTAGAGCAGAAGTGAGTACTAGCGTCTCAGGATCCCTTGTATATCCTGAGACGCGCATTATTACCAGTCATATGGATTCCTATTGAATGATATTCAATCTGTAATTGTAGTTGTACAAATGGGAATTTTTAAATGAAAATTTGTATATATAAGTCCTGTGATGCAAGGGTGTAACACATTTATTTTAGGGTACAAGTCAGTTACATAAAAAAGGAAGGAGGTAAAATAATTCTTTTAAATTTAATTTTATGAACAGTTTAATTTTTACAAAACAGTAATTACAAGCTAAATGAGATGTTTGAAATATCTTCCTTTCATTTCAACGCAACCTGCACATCTCCGGAAAAATGAACAACGAGCTCTTTTTAGAAGTTCCGGCATTTGTCGAATTGTTTCGCTACTTTGTGCGTTGATACTGTCGTCTTTGACATTTACATACCTGGCCGTTTCTACGCAACAACTAATCAAAATTTCAAATAAATTCATGGCTATTGGTATTTACATAGGATTACATCTAAATTAAAACTCCCACATCTCTGAAACGGTTCATTTTTGGATTCATATTGTATAATACTTTTCGATTTAATTTGACTAGTTCTCCTTGCCCTATAAATTTTGAACACTTATTTTTTAACACTGTGTATGAATACAATTATGATCAAAATTGACCTATCGTTCTTAAATGTGTAGTTATGTTTTCAGATTTGCAGACGCCGGTATTTTGACTAACAAAAATATAAAAATGTTCAATAAATTAAAAAAAAAAAATTATGTCTCCCTATGTCTCTACGTGCACCAGAGACTAGCAGGCACTTTCATATATCGTTGATAACGATTTCTGCAAACAGTCAGAAAAGTGGAACAAAGTTCTTAAAAAAAGGCAAAACAGACACTGTTGTCTGAATTGGCAGCATTAGACAGACCTAGAAACAGACACACTACAAAAACTGCTATAAGTAAAATATAGATATATACTAGTAGCAAAAGTATATTTATGATGGAAATAGATTTCAGTTTTCTTTCTGAGCATGCACAAACGTTAATTGTGACGTTAATAGTGCTTGTACATTCAAATCAGTGTTTTCTGCATAGTTTGTTTTACCATATACATATATAAATCACAATGTTAATTACAAATAAAATAATAATTGACAAATGTTGTTCAATTTATCATACTCGTAATCAAATTTTGATAATTCATTGCTGTAAATACTGCAAATCTAAAACGCGGAAATCCATTAAATGAAAATTGGAAAATAAACAGTTTTATCTCATAAAATTGTACAAAAAACATTTTAATTATTTTCTGAACAATAAAGTAATTAAATTTTTTACAGATTTTAATTCAGAATTTCAATAGATGTGGGAAGTAAAAAAACATTTTAATAAAGAAATTAATTTCCATTTTTCTATCTTTATTTTGAAAGGGACATTAACTCCGAAGCCATATTGATTTTAATTTTTTTCCTAGATTGTCCACCGAGACCTAGCAGCACGTAACATTCTAATAACAGAAGACCACACTTGCAAAGTTGCCGATTTCGGGTTTGCCAGAGACGTAACCGGTAATTCAGAAAGAGTGTACGAACGAAAAAGCGAAGGACGCCTTCCTATAAGGTGGATGGCTCCAGAATCGTTATACGACAACGTCTTCACTAGCAAATCCGACGTCTGGAGTTTCGGCGTCCTTATGTGGGAAGTTGTGACGCTGGGGTCGACGCCTTATCCTGGACTCAGTGCTGCTGACGTCATGAGGAAGGTAAGGATAATGATTTAATAGGAGCAAAGTTTATGAAAAGATGAATGTGTTATTAAGAGTAAAATTGATACTTTGTGTGGTGAGCATCGAAGTTTGCACGACGAGCAAAGCGAGTCGGACATTTGCATGCGAGGCACACAAACACACTTTTACTCTGAATAACACATGCTATTTTTTCTTCAAATGTAGAAATTTTAAAAATTAATTACTATTTGACGTTTAATATGTAGGTTACCTGTCTAGTTATTCATAATTTTTAGTAACTTTATTCTTAGGTTATCTAGTTTTTATAGTGACATTTAGGGCGATATTACAGATTTCTATTGTACAAGTTACTTCTTATTGGCTGATTCTACATACGGCGGCGAATAAATTATACGGCGGCTAGAATAAAAAATTATATTACGGAGGCATAGAAATTAAACTTCAACCTTGTCAATCACGTCACAGAAGATGTCACTTTTATGACGTTTGAAGAAAATAGTTATTTGTATATCAAGTGCTGAAAGTCTATCTTTGTCGAACCAAAACGAAAGTTGCAGCCTGAGCGAAGCGAAGGTTGCAATCGTTTGTGTTCGACAAAGGACTTTCAACACGTGTTATACACACTATTTTTTCTACTCCTGCAAGATAAAAAATATGGAAATAAAAAATTATTTTTTAAACATAATTTGACATTTATAGCAAATTTTGTATTTGTGATGCGTATCCATGGCAGCAACAATGCAATAAACATTTATTAGTGCTGCAAAGTTTTGCAGCACTGCGTGCTGCAAAGAGTCACTTTCAGTATGAAAAACAAACCAGAAAATTGTATTTTCAAAGCAGGAGTTGAAAAAAAATATTATAAGCACGAAAAAATAAGTATAGCAAATTTGTTATAGTTAATTTTTCATGTGGTAGGCTTCACGTCATCACATCATATTTGTATGAATCAAATTAGTAGTAGGGGAAAAAATTTGTTGCCTTCATATAATGACATGGATAATTCGAAATGGTTCTGAAACAGTCACGACAGTGATAGATACGTTCGATTTGCATAAAGCTTCATCAATTTTAATCATTGATTAATTTTTTGATAGCAATGTAACAACGTCATATTAATCAGTTGATTTTTTTATTACCGTTCTGAAACCGGACAATAATGTTTGTTTCAACTAGATATTCCTAAAGGTTTGTGATTAGTTAATGTATGTTCATGAACCGTGGTTTACGCATGCGCGGACTATGAATAGTTCTGGACCATATTTTTGTTGGAACGAATTGCGGAGAAATTCTGAACTATCAATGGCATTAGACAATTAAATTAGGATAGTTTTACTTTTACTTGAAAATAAATCTATAAATATGGAAGATAAATAAAAAAATCACTGACTCCTTTACAAATACCTCATTTTTAAACTTAAATACAATTAGGAGGTTAATTAAATTAAATTATTAGAAGTTCTGACAAACAGTAGTTACAATACATGCTCCGATCTATACCGGGAGCAGGGGAGTTTACTTTATGAGTAAACATAGATTATATCATTACTATAGTAACGGTGTAAACTGATTGACAGCAATATATTAAAGCGTTTATTTTATGAGTAAACATAGGGATAATTTACATAGACTAAATAATATGAAAAATATCCTGAAATGTCAAACAACTCCAATCCCAATTCATAAAAAGGATTTGGTATATTATTTAGGTCCAATTAGTATGGTGAAGTTAGCAATATTTATTGACGATTATCAACATTTCTAAATAATACAGAGGTAGATTTGTGGTGATATTTGGCAACCTAAGAGTAAAATACCTTGATTACATGCTTGAACAAAGCATGCATTCATGTATGGTTATAATCAATTTTTAAAAATATTTTTTATTAAATTCGTATTACATGGAACAGAAACGTTAAAGTTATTATTTTTTATTTTGTAATGTAATATTTTTTTTCTGATTTTGAACGTTCTTCTTGAACTTCCACTGGTCATTGTAAAACTGAAATCAATTCGAAGTAAAATAAATAAATCCATTTATTTAATCATGCCCTCATTTACTTTTTGAAATCGTTGTGTAAGAATTATTAAGAAAGACATGCACTGATTAGACAAACGCATAACCGTATAATAGAGTGACGTGAAGCATATCACACGAAAAATGAACTATAGTGACTTTATTTTTGAATACAATGTGTGTAATTTGAAAAGTTTGTTGTCTTCTTTGAGATATCTTGTTAAATTCGTCAGATAAAAATTTTGGAAATATTATCTGACAATAATTATAATATAATACTATCCCAAATATAATTAAACAATGTTAAACGTATAAATGCCAACGTGTAGGCAGAGTTTATAATTAAATTTATGTAAATAATAATTAATATTAACCCGCATGAAGAAAAAATTATTATATTTATACCCCATATAAAGTGACGCTATTTTGCATTATGGAACATAAAGTTGCAACGTGAGAAAGTTCAGTACACGATAATTCACTTTTGGGGAGAACCAGTTTAAATACAAATGTATTTTCGATGCATATAAATTGGGTATGCAACCAAAATATTAAATAGAATAAATACGGGAAAATATACTATGATAAAAATTAAAATTAGCTAATGAAAAACACAACTGTCATAAATTATTTTGTTGAAATAATATTCAGTTGTATTACATTAATTCTTTATCTATAAAAACATTGAATAATAACAACTGAATAAAATGGATTTTGTAGGTTTAACAATATGGGATTAATAAAATGAGTTTATTCAATTATAAAAACAAATTCATTATATTTTATTTATTTATTATTATTTTATTTTATGAAATCATTTCTTTTTAATTAAAATAAAATAGCTCTTGTGGTGCAGTCTCCACAGTAGCCACAGTGTACAGAAGGTGTGGTCTGGTATAAAAAAATAATAAACTTTTCCTACTCATTCAAATTGAAATTTAACCTATTATGAATATGTTTTCATGAATTTGCTATAAATTATTGTTACAAATATTATAATTTCATTTAAAAGGTATATAAATTATGAATACTAATTCATAATGCCTACGTGATTTTTACCGCTATTTATATGTGACGAATGTTTCGATCGTCTCCAAGCACCCATACCACAGAATAGGTTTATATAGAAGCGACAGTAAGACAGAGAAACGAAAATTAGAGAGAGATGGGGAAAGGCACAAATTTAAAGGGCTCATTGTTTAAAATCGGAAAGTTTCATCACATCTTAGGGAGAGATAGGGAAAGGTAACAAATTGAAAGGTCTGCACAATGCTCCAAGGTCATAGAACTGAATAGGGTAACATGTAAGGTACCGACACGGAGTGTCGCTTTTGTATGTAACTATTCTGTGCCCATACCAACTTGTAATGAGTACGGAGGACCCATACAAAATATCTAGTTATTGATTTTTTTTTATTCAAAATTACAATTTAAACGCAATTTCCAAGTTACCGAGTTAAAGATAAAAAAACTCAAATGCCAGTTGTTATTTTTAAACCTTACAATCACAATGTGCATTATTTCTTACAAATTTTCAATAAACCCCTATTTAATCGCAACTGTGCCTATTCCAATTTTCTTTAACCACCAAATAAGAAGCGAGGAACAAAACAAACTAAAATTACCGATATGCGCAAAAGAGTTGCCAATCGTCACTCATTTCTGAATAAACTTTAAAGCGTTGGTTAAATTAGCGCTGTTGCGGAAAAGTGTAAAAAGTAAAAAGCGAGTAGAACTCATTAGAATAATAATTATTATAGATACGTATTTTATAGGTTCCTGTTCAAATACCTACGTATCAGTAGTAGTTTCTACCCGATCCAAAACTGTGAATTATCATTTATTTATACATTTATAGGTTTTTTTTTTGTTATTTGGAGTTTTATGTAATTATTTTGTTTTCATTGTCTAAGTTTTCAATAAAATAATTCTTGATTTATGATATTTTAGTATTAATATATGTAAATAAATATTGCAAAAAAATTATAATTTTTTTTCGATGAAAGTTGGAATTAGAAATTATTTGTCTGCGACTCTTGTTCACTTGCCCTTAGGCGGTTTTCTTCTAACCCCCACCCCTAAGCATTATTGCATAATTATTTTTATATAATTATTTACGCTCTTGACCCATACATATTTTCAAAAACCGGCGCCTATGTCCATTCTCCATTTATTTTATGTTAAAATTAGATGAATAAACCAATATTATCGAACCAATTAATTAGTAATGTCTCTGAACACTATCAATACACTTTAATTCTCATTATTTCATATCATATTTTAATTGTAATTATGACAGGGACCTGTAATGTGATTGTAATTAAACAATGTTCATTATTCGGTGCACATGAGTAACAAACGAAGTATTCTGGAAATTGAGTTCGCGGAAATGAGTCCGATATCACATCAATCAGCGCCGATATTGCGTGGGATTACGCCAATCAACTTGTAGTTTCGACGTCAGCACTCCAACCTGTCATGCGCGATGGATGGGGAATTGAACCCAGGACAGACGGACAGGGGTGGCTCGAACTCGTTAGGTACATAAAGCTCCGATAAAAGTTGGACATAATATTTACGAAAATAGAAATTATCTATTGTGATTAATACCAGTTATTTATATATATTTGTTTTATTTTCCATAATAGTACTATATTTTTTTAAAATAATAAGATTTCTGAAGTTTAAGAGAAGAATAAAAATGTTAACCGGTGTCGCAAAGCAATTGAAATTTTAAATAAATACATCTAAAGTCGGCTTCCCTCAGTTGATCCTCACGTCATCAATTTCTGCTGCAAGAATTATGAAACTTTTAACCTGCATCTTTATTGTATTATTATCTGTAACAACACAGGAATATGCTAAATCTGTAAATTAAGGCTGTAATGTAGCAATCCCAAACCATCTAAGGTTTTGCAAGTGTAAGGGGTGAGGTAGCTAGGGGGTTGGACCGTAACTATTCCCCCACTCAAAGTGTAAAAGCGAAATGAGAGAGATAACATGTTTCGTGAACGAATGAAAATATTTTTATACTTTTTAATGATTCATTCACTTTTCTAATTCTTCGAAATTAATACCCCTACTCGGTGTACGAATATAAAGGGGTGGCGATGCAGGCATCGACTGCGTCTAGCGGCATCTCTTATGAAAAAGTAGAACTAAATTTATTAATTTAATATTTCGAATTATTAGTTTACTGAAGTAAGGTAATAAATTTTCTTTGGGGCAAACGATTCTTTACTTCATTCATCACACTGTAACAGAGAGAAAATTCTTAAAATGTTTAGTCAATTCAATATAACATACGTATAATATAAGGCAAATTTGGCACTTTTACCATTTAATTATTCAAATTCTATTAACAATTTTACATTTATCTCTGTGTAGCAGTGTTGAAGTACTATCCAACAATTTATTTTTAAAATATCAATATACAAGCTTAAATAATAGAGGCAAGAAACGAAATATTGTAACACCGTTTTTCGCGCTGAATGGGACACCTACAGTAGCGCCTTAAGTAGCGTTCGATCTGGGAACACTTGGGACGCGGGACTTGGAGGAAAGGCAGGTGAACATGTTATATGCCTTCAGTATGAGTTTGAACACGCTATGCATTTGGTTGTCCGTACCGAATTTTTCATAAAACAGTTTTTTCTAGTGCGTTCTAAAAATAAGTACCGCCAATTTCAAATCAATGTTTACTATCAGATTTTGCTTTAGACTTGAGCACAGTGCAATGCAAACTTTTACAAAATTTAAGCAGACCTACGGAGAGAGTGTTATTTCAAAGGGCTGGGTTTTTCGGTGGTTTTAGGCATTTTCAGAAGGAAAAGAGTCGATTGAAGATGAAACATACAGTGGAAGGCTTCCTTTTTCAAGAACTAATGAAAATGTCGACCGAATCTGCGATCTTATGCGTTCAGAACGTCGGTTCACAGTACTGAATGATTGGAGAAGAGTTAAATTTGACTCACACCACTGTTCATCTGATCTTTACTAATTCATTGGAGATGAGAAAAAATTACGTTAAAATTATTTTAAAAAATGAGATTTTGGGGAGTAAAAACATTTTTGCAGTTTCATCAACTCAATGGAACTTATTTTGGGACACTCCAAAACATTTCAAAGGTTGTAACTGACCACTTGAAGGTGATTCCAGTATCTAAGTTCCAACACTGCCATGAGGGTAGGAAAAATCGCCTCCAGCACTGTGTGACTTCCCAAGGAAGTTATTTTGAGGGAGACAATATTGAATTGTATACCTACATGAACATTTTTTTTTGGAAGCAATTTTATTACTTAATTCACACATCTCGTATATGCTAATTTGCTACCCGCGTCCAACCAACGACAAAAATGATATAAAAACAGTGTATTAGCCACGGTAATAATCATTTTCAAATATTTAAAAATTTTGGTATGTCAACAATTGGTGCTTCATTATATGTTGGTAATCTCGTTAGTTTAATTTCTTTTTGTATATTTCATCTCCCTTTTCCTCTTTTCAATTTGAATTATATTTTTACTATTGATATCATGAGGATCAACTCAAGGAAACCGACTCTAGATATTTTTCAAAGAGTGCATTTTAAAAAACAGTTTACCTATATGCGCCATATTATTTTTACGCCAAGAAAATATATTTAATTTGCTTCAAGACGAGTTTTAAAATATGCCTTTCGAAGTTATGACATTTGAGTTAAGCGAACATCAAAAGGGTCCGTTAAAAATCATATTTTTGTCATTTTATGTTGAATCCGACCCTGAGTTCAGCAGCACTTTAATTACTTGCTCAAACGCTTTCCATTTTTATTTATTATTGATTCCCGATCACGTACTCCTTGCCGTTTCCGTTTGTCAAGTGAAAGAAAACAACGAATAAAAGAAATGGAATGACATTTGTAACATTTCACACTCGATTTTAACTCAACGCTTCCTGTAAATCTGATTGTCTGTCGAATCGTCAGCGAAATCCTGTCAACGAAACGTGCAACCTGTTTGAAATATCGCCTCAGGAATCGTCTTTTCTCGAAAAATGTTTACATTATAGATCCAATTTGTTTATTTCACAGGACAGTAAATATATGCGCAAGGTGCTTTCTCTATTATTTACACTACATAAATTTTCTCCTTTTTAAAAGGTTGCGCAGAAATTATTTACGAAAATTTATTATCGTATTTTACGAAGTTAATAAAGAATAACCTTATATTTTTATAGTAAAGTTACGCTGATCATTATTTCTAGACAAAAATATAATACATACAAAAATAATTGCAAGACAAATCATCCCTGTTTTTTATAAGAATGGGTAGGAACACAAAAAAGGAAATATATTATGTTTTCTAAGGAAAATTGTTAGGAATTTTTTTTTTATCATAAGACGATTTTTCGTGACGGACTAAAATTTTCCATGTACGAAGCTCATCAAAAGTCATTGTAGTGATGTCATATAGTATATCCCGAAAATTTGCTTTGATTAAACCTGTCAAGGCTGTCAAATTAATCAGCGATCAATTTGAATCTAATATTTACCGTTATTTAGTATTTTAGCAGTATATGTGTTATTTGTTCCATTTTTTTGAAATTAATTATAATTTTTGTGTAATTTATCTTAAAAACTGTCAAGTATCACGTTTGTAAATAATGAAATATATGTTTTTATTTATAGTTTTAATTAATTTTTTTATATAATTGCTATATATTTTATTAAACTGGATTCTATGATACTGCTTGAATTTAATTTTCCCATTCATTAATTTCTTATTTGTTCAAAAGCTGAAAATTCCTATAATTAGTTTCGGCGACAATATGACGAGTTGAAAACAAAACAAATGCTGTTTGTTCCTTTGGTAAATTACGTCCTCTGTGATAAAAACTTCTAGAAGATTTCTGCAACTTTTTTGGCAAAATAGTTTGGCGCCGGAAAAACTCGTTTACCAACCAACACACTAATTAGTAGCAGTTATTCGTGAGCTTTGGTTACTGACATAAAAGTTTTTCCGCCCGAAAACATCGAGGGTGCAGTTTTTTAAAAATATCTTATTAGTGTAGATGCTACACTGGTTTCATAATCACTAACTCAACTTCAAAACTCCGCTTATGATCTCTTAAGTTTCTAGACCATAAATAATTATCTTCAACGTTTCATTTTAATTCACACCGTTGGATTTTTGTACATCATCAAAACTCAATTATAAATCTTGTATTCATGTTCATTTACTATTTAGTTACCTGTCACAATTTAATTATTAGACAAAAATATTTGTCTTGCTTTTCTTCCAATATTTATTCAACTATAAATTTTCATTTGCACCCTATTCATTCCAATTTTCACTGTGGAAAGCAAATTTGCGAGTAAGAAAACGTGTTCTCTATGTAGATAAGATACGTGTGGTAGGATAAAATGGATCCTCCAAAACAACCCTTACAAAATTGACCCTGACCTCATTCAAACCATTACAGTTCTTCAAAATTAATGTACGATTGTCCTTACGAAAATTGACTTGAATTTCATCGGTTAGTAGTAAAACATAAAAGGTTTTTAGAGAATTAAGTCAATTTATTAAATACAAACACTCAATAACGTTTCGATTTCGAATAAATCTTCTTCAGGGAGATAACTGTTAAAATTTAAAGTACAGAAAATGTCATGTTATCAAATTTATTGCAGAAACAAATTATAATACATCCACATCATTCAATTATTTCTGATCTTTTACTTTCTTGTACCAAGTAAAGAAAATGTTGTAATCGCAAAAAAATCGGTTTTCACATTTCAAAGGAAATATATAAATTAAAACAATAACTTTATAGACGCAAGTTTTTGAGCGATTAAAATAATTTTGCTTAATGAAACAAGAAATATTGATAAATATTTTAATAAAATTTTACAACAGATGATCCACTTCGAATCGAAGAACGATTAAACGTATAATGATCTCACTGTGTGTATAATATACAATATAATATACAAGGATGTGATGATTTTTTATTTATAGTATTCGTTTATAACTTTTTAAACAATTTCATTTATTCCATATGATGTTAGGGGTAGCCAAGATCTAAATGACTTTCGTTTTTTTTTTCTCGTGACATGATTTTTCGTTGTGTATATTATTTAAATCGAAAAACCCTAGATTAATATCATTCCACACGGATACAGATATTTTGTTATTGAATAATAAACCTGGTCAACAATATTATTTTACCAATGTTTCGCTGCAACATAGCCTAGTAATGTTTCTCATACAAATGAATATTAAAACGTCTTGTTATATTTTTAACTGTGATTGTCAACCACTTCATAATTGAAACTGCTATAAGATAACGTACCTTGTCTTATCATAATTTATGGTATGTATTTGTACTACTACTAATAAATTTTCTACATGGAAGCATTGTAATAACTGTTTGTGGTAGAAGATATACGGCGAAATATTTCCGGTATAAGAGGTTACATGTTTGACAATACTCGGCATATTGTAGGTCTCGCTGTAGGTACAGGCGATGAATGCAGTCAATGTTCTGCTTACCGGCGCGGTTTGTTTACTGTATTGTAAAACAGGGTAAGATCGTAACAGTTCGTATATCAGGAATGAAATCGATTAGCCTTGTGGAGCAGTAGGCAACAGCAAATACGTTTGTGCATTTCTTTATCACTTTGATATACTAAATAAAAAAATATATAAATAAATATCTCAATAGCTTGCCTTGCTTACATGGAGAAAACACTACAGTCAATTATTTGATTCTTTTAGTAACTTTCACTATTAAATTTTGAAGCAAGTGGTATTTGAAACACTGTCCCTTTTGTTGGAGGTAGACTGAAAATGGCGTGCGGTGTTATTTTGAGATGGGTGTGCACTCAGTTTAGAATAGCTGTGTATAATGTATTAAAATATTTTTTCCCTCATAAATTTATCATATTTTTTGAAAACAATTACTCTTATAAAATTAAGAAAAAAACAAATTACTTTTATTTTATTTATCATTATAACTATATAGAAACCAAATATTCTTAGCTTTGTCAATTTAACAAAAGATAAAAAAGGCCAATAAAACACAGCAATTCAAATTTTTCATATATAAAACTTTGAAAATGACGCACAAATTCTTGTTTTTTATTTCTTATTTTTTGTGTCAAATTAATCTTAGATGTTGGCCTCGTAGCTTTAATAATTTAATTGTAAAAGAAATAACGCATCTACAAAATAAAAATTGAATAAGTAATAATCAAATACTCACTGATAAATGAATTGTATGAAATACAAATTGAAAGTCTTGTTATCACAAGTATGTTGACCTAAAACTTGTAATGAAGTGTAAATATAAAGTAGAATATGCAAGCCAGAATCATTCAACTCTACGAAAGTGCATAATTTCCAATGCACGCGAGGGACAGCTTATGTTATGCAATTAGATTTCTGAAGTTTCTGTAGTATTCGATCCCTCTCTGCGTAATATGACTGTGATGAAACCTTGCATATGTACCAATGAACTGCGCTAACCGGGCACAAGGGATGAGTGCACTTTTCCTACACGCTCGTGTTCTGCATATTCAAAGCACGAATATTTCTACCGCCATAAAATAATCATATTTTTAAGACAAAATTAAGTTTAAATAATATAAACAAGAGTAAAGCTGGATTTATAATGACGCAATGCAAGAGGTAGGTAATGCAATTCTAGTAAAGTATGAAGTAAAGCAAAACGGGCTAGGCCATTTATATTAAAGGTATATATTCTTACTGCCAACCAATGAGGTGGAATACCACAATTTTGACAATTGTCCTTTAACATTGACTATTTGTTTCGATTTGACATAGTTTATAAAAAATTTATTATTACTATTTCATTAATTTCAATTAATTGAATTAAATTTCTATGAATTTTAATATTTTATTTAACAACAATCTCCAAAGTACTAAATCCTGATTGGCCTGCAATAAAAAATTCTAAGTTATACAGAAAGGTGGAAGTTAGCCAACTCTTGCATTACGTCCCTTACATTACTGTTTACTTTACTTCAATATAAATCATCTGTAGCTCCAACATTACTTTGAACTTTTTGCGTTACCTATTGCGTTCGCGTTTCCTCTTGCATTGCGTCATTATAAATCCAGCTTAAGCCGGATCCACGTCAATAAAAATTGATGCATGTTGTAATTTGAAATTTAGAAAAAAAAAATTCGTTGCAAATTGAATCTAGTTAAGTATTTTACCTCTTAAATATTTATCTTGTTTGTTGTACGGCTAAATCCACACGTGCAGGTTGTTTCTTACAAGTCCACTTAAAACAAAAATACATCACGCGTTGATCAAATTCCTAGCTTCTTGTTCAAAGACTGCGTGTATGCTTTCGTTGAACCACTTTCAGTGATTTACAATATGTCCCTATGTCACTTACAAGTGGAACATTTCCAGAATTGTGGAAAGAGTCTAAGGTTTGCCAACTTCTAAAATCCGGTGATCCTTCAGACATACGTAATTATAGGCCTATATCAATTATTACAACCTTTTCCAAGCTTTTTGAATTACTTCTTTACGGTCATATATATCCTCATTTTATAGTCTAATATCTCCACATCAACATGGATTCATTTCTAAAATTTGTGTCGAATACAACGCACAACGCAAATTTTTATTAATGTGGCTCTGGCTTAAATATTATAATTTTTATTTTGTCACTTTTCCAGGGTGTGCACTGCACAACTTGCACATATGAACTACATGCTACTGTATGTATGTTATGGTTATGGGCGGACTGAAATTTTGAGTTGACCCTATAGATTTTTGTTGAAAGGGTAATGGCTAATGACATTCTGGCTAGGTAGTATAAACAAGGTTTGGATTGAGTGTTTACCCTAGAACTCCGGCTAAACGCGCACGTGGTTAGACTGAAAGTGCGGAGTCGGGTGTATCAGGTTCGTTTGATGATTCGCTCGGTTCACTGGCGTGTGAGTACAGATCACGACATTCGAGTTCGAATTGCTGTGTGATGTGTCTATCAGACGCCAGCGCGGTAACAAGGTTACCACGCCACCCCAGCACAGAATGCTCCTGATGAAAAACTCACGTCCACGACGGATACTTCCTTACAACTTCTAATTCATTGCTATACAATCAGCCAACAGAAATCAGTATCTGTTGGTGTTGTCTGGTATCTCAAAATCTATACAAACAAATGTCATTAATTGACTCTTATACTAAGATTGATCATAGTAAGAATAGTATATTAAAACATAAGTTATAGAAGGCAACCTTTTCAAGCACGAACGAGTGCTTGAATTGCCTTCTATAACGAATGTTTTATACTATTTTCTCTGTTTCGGCTTTTATTTACATTATTTTTTATAATAATATTTGACAATTTCCATTAAGGGATTTTTTTGATAGAATAGTTAGGTTGGTGACAGTGATTTCTGTTTCTTTTATACTATACTCTGTTTTTAAACTATAGACAGTAACTAGGAATCCTAGTGAGAAAATCAAAGTCTGTGATTGGCTGTTGTGCCATTTCTTGAAGCCGCATTTAACCAGACGAAATTTCAGGCTAACCTTCTCAAACGTAATTGAAACGTCAAACTCTCGGAAGTTGTCAAATCAATTGTTGAATTTGCACGTGTTTTTCATTTCATTGCTCTTTTTGTGACATTTCACGAATAAAACCAGTTCTTTTCAGAACTATTAGTATTTCACTAACGCTGTCTAAGTAGTTTATCTATCATAGTTTTGGATGATGAAAATATAGCCTAGGAAATATAAATTCTGACGTGACCTTCATTTTGACACTTCATTTCTCCCGCTAAATAAATCTAGTGATTTTTTTGGTAACTTCTAGCGGTGTAAATGTGACTTCGTCTAGTGCTGTCTATAGTTTAAATACGAAGTATAGTACCACAAGCAATTTGTTTCATGGCCTCCCAAATAAATTAGAATTACTTTGTCAGTTGCCTAGATATTTTGTGTATTTAATGCAGTCATGCCAATCTCAAATAACAAAATATAACCAAAAATCGTTTAAGAATGAAGTTCCTTTTAACATCAATAAGCGTGCTGGAATGTGATATTCTAATTCCGAAACAGAGAAAATAACTTATGATTTATAAAATTGTATAACCATTAAATTGAAACTAATATCCATTGTTAGGGTTGATTAGTAAGAAAATGCAGTTTCGTGTTACCGCCTAGACCAATAAATAATCATATTAACCGCTATAACCTTTCTGCATAACTTTCATTTGTATCGAGTTATTTTATTATAATAATGCGTAAGATCTGGAATTCAAACCCTTGCATCAGCAACTTTAATAACATAAAAATACTATCTTGTTCGTGTTGTTGAGAATCCAAATAAGTTTAAGGATGTGATCTGACAACCCGCAGTACTTAATGTCCTGTTCCTGGAAGTAAATAAATACCTTACATATTTGAAACCCTGTTCCATCTTGACATTACTCGCGTAACTCAAATAGGATTTGTGTTTCACGAGTCTTGTATTTTTCTTGGTGTTGCTTAAGTTATTATAAAGTTATAATTAAAAATGCAAGACAAGAACGAAACAAGAGCTACTAATTTCAAAACAAGATCAGGCAAGAAATTCTCTCGCCCTAAGCCATTTAGGACGCCAAATTCTAGGGGACGCCATTTTTTTTTAATTTAAGAAAAAATTGTAAACAATATTCGAATAATTATTAGTTGTATGTTCCATGTTTACTACACTTGAAAACCCCAAATATTAAATGCAAATGATTTAAGTAAAAAGATAAGTGTAATGAAATAGTGAAATACATAGTTCAGTAAACAAATGCTTTTTATCATCTAAAATTATTAACTGACATCTTATTTTTGCAAATTCATTAGTTTCTTTACAATAAGTAAATAAAAAACTGTTTCAAACAAAATAAATTTCTAAGTAATTGGATTGTAAAAACCTTCCTCCTTACATAATGCAGATTTTTTACTGTTTTTCAGCACAACAAAAATTACAGACCAATTTAATCATTCAAACCGACGTGGTTACTTTTTTTTCATTCTCAAAATGTAAACAATGCAGCGCTTCTTTCAGCGAGGCTCCCTGGCTGTCTTTTTGTGTATCGTGTCTTAAATGGGCTCTATAATGACGAAGTAAAAATAACGCAAATATGTAATAATTCTAATTTATAACCAACGCATAAAAGTAACTGCTACCAAATCAGAAAATGTCTTATCGTTTGTAAATTTTGTAATGACAATGTTTTCATTAGTGATGAACGATATTTCACGAATTGTGATTTAGTCACTGTTATTGAAAAATCAAAGGTCGTGATTGCTACCTAATATTTTTTAAACCTGTGATTTGTGAACACAATCACCATTCGTTTTGTATATGTTAAACGTTTTACGAAGTAACAGTTCCAATTAATAAGAACAATTCCCCAAATTAATCAGACAATAACGGTTTAAAATCATGGATTTGAAAGTAACAATCACAAAGCACAATGTGTCATAAAAGTAGCAGTTCGGCTTTTTAATCTCAGTAAATAATTCCGATTAATAACGAAAATTTCCGACTTTAACTTCACTAATCACAAATTATACTGTGATTCAGAGTAGCAGTTTCACCCGTCACTAAACAATTCCGATTAGTAACGAAGATTTCCGACTTTAACCACAGAATGAACAGTAATCACAATCACACTTTAAAATAACAGTTACTGGAAAATAGGAATTATAAATAATACTGTGATTCAAAAGTAGCTGTTTCGCTCATCATGAGTTTTGATTATACATTTAATTAAAGGGCTAAAAAAGGGGGAGAGGGGTAACGGCCACAATTTTGATACTGGATTTGAGGCGCTGAATATGGTAATCCGGCTCTGGAAATATGTAGACATAAAAATATACCATTACTCTTTTACACAAAGATTGATTGATAGTAAGAAAATTACCTATCATATACATAAATTTTCAATAATTTAACCTAAAATTGAATTTTCAAACAATAATATGGTATTAAGTTATAAAAACAGCAGTGCTTCACTTGTGTTCTGACGCAAATGAAACAGAACGTGAAATCTGGGGTTCATATCCCAATGTTGTTAACTATTACCCATATGAAGCCAGAAAAATTGTCTAAAATCAGATAATTTTTTATCGCTCCTCTATAAATGTGCGAATACTAGATATTTATAGTTGCCTCAACATTTATATTTATTTAATATCTCCGACGATAAAAGTATTAAAGATAAATTAGCAAACACTATTAAAAGTAGATTAAGAGTAATAAATTGTGATAAACATGCGTTATTAATAGTAATTAATAAAAGCATCGCATGACTTATAAATAACTGTCAGTCAAACAAGATATTGTAAAAAGTTGGGCGTTTATTATGATAGTCTTATTCATAAAACGTTCATTATAGTTATAACTCTTTTTGACAAATTATATAAAACAGCAGACAAACTCAAATTGTTTTATTGGAGAAATTATTTATTGAAGTGTTATAACATAACTATATCTAACGTTTTATGAATATGGGCATTACTCTTCAGTGATTGATAAAATGGCACGTTGAACTTTTGAAAATGAAAGTTTGGATTCAGTCCAAATAAAAAGGTCTCACAGAAAAATGTTCCCTGCGATGTACTTTCATTCCAGCTGCAGTGCCCCGAAAATAACATTGGTAAACGTCCTGCACAGAATAAATAAATCATTAATAAAATATGAGGTTTTGGTACAGCGAATAATAGGAATAAAAAAATAAACCCAAATTAGAAAAATCTTATGTGGACACCACTTGACTTTATTGTACGCTGAATTATCAACATTTTTTGCTGCACTTCATTTAAACTTATTTCATTTAAAACTAAGATCTTTCTACGACTAATCATTCTTTAACTTCATATATTCGAACTTTTCTTTAAAGTGACTCTTCGTTTGAAAATTTCTTTAATATGATTATCAGTATTTCACATATTTATTTTAATCGCTCAAAAACTTGCAATGAAAGGGATATCGTTTTCATTTATTTTGTATATATTTCTCACGAAATATATTCTGACAGTTGTAAATGTTGTCAATGTCAATTTATTATCAAATGTTTCCTACAAAAATGAAAAAAACAACTAAATTATTATTTTTTTCTATAGCAGATGTTAAAGTGTAATTTTATTAACTCAAAATAGTGGATAAAGTAGCACTTTAACCGCAAGAATAGATAAAGTAACACTTTAACAGCAAGGGTAGATAAAGTAGTTTAACTTTTGTTTATTAGAACTACATTTCCATAACAACGCAGACTATTGACATTTTAAAATTGTTCTTAAATATTAATTTAATTTTTCTAATTCTTTTCTCTTCAAAACCTGCTATAGAAAAAAATAGAATTTAAACACGACGATAAAATTAAATTATCGACTCGCGAAAAATAATTCATTCGCGATTATATCGCTCGTGAATTAACACTTTTTATCGTCTTGTATAAAAAATAACTATTTATCAACTTTCTAGCAAAAGTAAACAGTACTTTGAAAAGGCCGATTGGAACCAAAAATGGAGGTGCATAACGAGATGTTATAGTAACTATATAAATGAAATTTAACATTCTACGGCTAATCGTATTTAAGTTATGCGAAAAATTAATAAAACACTACGAGCATAGTGCCCTTTTGGCAATGCCGATTGCAATTAAAAATGGAAGTGAACATCTAGGAGTTTTAGTGATATATATATAAAAAATTTCAAAATTTTACAGTTAATCATTTTAGAGATACGTTTATACAAACGTCACGCAAAAAACTAGCGCAAAATGGATATTTCCGTTGAAACATGAAAACGGAAATTTTTCGCGATTGCAATACTTCCTTTACTTTATACAAGGAAATAGAAATCTGACTGAAATTGAAACAGGTAATAGTGATATTAACGATTTTCCATATTATAGAAATACTTAATTGGAGATTGTCTACAATCGTTTTTCTAAAGATACGATTGTAAATATTTTCCACTTTTAGTAACTCTCCTATAAGATTTTTAATTTTCAATACAAGACAAGATGCTTGTTATAAATGTTGTAAAAAATATTTCTTTCATTTGAAATCACTTCCGGGCATTCTATTAAGTATCCATTAAGCCTCGCTTGGATTCACTTCGTATTTAAATTCTAATCGAACTCTGAGGCCTCCCGAATCCATATTCATTCTTTTCTTTCTTTGTTATTCAAATTATTGTGAGATTTGTAATTCCGCACAAATTTTCAATTTCGACAAATTAATTAATTTCCCAACTTTAAAGTGCTTCTAGAATTAAATTTACTTAAGTAGTTTATTAATTTGTCAGCGTAACATTCGGAAACAATTTGCACGCACTTCATTATCAAATTGGGAAGTAAGGACACTAATTTAATGAATAGGGATGAAAGTAAATTCATGCTTGAATCTCCTCAAAATGGTCTATTTAGATCAGGTCCAGGAATTTCATTATTCAAATCACATTATGTCTCGCCCACAATCCTCTAGGATTCTGCTTTTATTTAATCTTTAACTCCTTCGGCAATGGTACTTGTACGAAAATAGAATACACTACGTTAACCTGTACATCATTGTCCTTCAGTAGCGGGATTCAAAGAGGATAGTAGGCGTCCAGATGCGAAGTATATTGTTGGCGTCTCTTGTATGAAATACGAGCATCTTCATAAGTAATAATTATTTTCAAAGTAATTTAGGCTTCGCTCAGTCTAAAAAAAGTGGCACCGGTGAAATTGCCTAAACAAATCATGAATTATAAATGTGCTGAAAAAAGAAATAGATTAAGAACGAATCTTAAAAAATTCAACTCTTAGATTTTTAACGCAAAATTATGTTATGTTTGTGAATAGTCCATATTATTAGAAATTGACGCGCTGATTCCAAATTTACAAATAGAAATTAATTATCTCTTTTCATTCCTGATATTCCACAGCATATACACATTCTTTGGAACAACTTGGACAAAAATAAGAAAAACGAAAAATACTTCTACTTGGGAACTTTTTTCTCTAAAATATGTCATTTGATTTCAAATTTTCAAACAGAATTCAATTATCTCTTACCGTTCTCGAGATATTCACGTTGTTTCGTTCTCAATTTTTACCGAGTCGTTTTTCATAGAACGTAGGTATATTCCCGTAGAATCGAATGGTGTAACCGTTGAGTTGTATTTTTACCTATTTTAGAGGTATACGCAAAAAATACCCTTTTCTAAGGTGCAACTGTGAGATAAAAAATCTCAGGAACGAGAACTTTTCATGTTTAATTGTATTCGTAAATTACTTCTAGTTGTAAAAATATTTTAAATTTTATTTGCAAATGAGGATTTTTTTTTACTGACTGAGTTAACAGGCAATGATTGTCTACCCTAAACCCATCTTGTTAAATTATAAAGAAAATGTTAATTCTTAAGCCTTTATACAGTAAAAAAAAAATTGTTAAATACAATGATTTTTTTGCGAATTTAAATTTAGTTATTTGTGTATCAAGGTTCTAAAAGTAATATTTTTTGGCCGAATCCGAAGTTTGCAAATCAGATGAGGCCGAAAATTAACTGTTAGCCGAGGTGCACACAACATTTTTTTAGGTGATTACAACAAAAAATTATGAATTTTCATTCAAATCAATTTTTGACATCCGTCAAAATTTACTTTACGGCCGCATTTACTTTACGACCGCATTTATTTTACGGCCGCTATTTTTACTCGAAAATTCATTACTTTTTCATTAATATTTGTAAAGGAATAGTTAAAATTTTACTTACACTTGTTATTATATTCTCAAATAATTATTTACATTAACATTAACTATGTAAATCAATAATGAACAAACAAGGAGCAAAAATTTTGACTTTGACAGATACGAAAAACAACCATTTATGTACCAGCCGCCTAAAAAAATTCTTTTTGTTCTGTGATAAGTATGTCGTGTAATATACACTCATAATTTTTTTCCCCAGGTATAGAAACACCCTGTATACTAAAATTTATCGTTCAAAACAAATGTAGAGACTGCACCCATGTACATATAGTAAATTCATTTTTATCGCCGTCAGAGTTAATACTCTACATTTATGCGTTGAGATTTTATTTAGATAAGTACGGTTTGGTTTTTAAAAAATGAAAATAAATATTCAATCGATAATATACGACGTACACAAAAACTCTATTATTCGTATTGGCTAATATTTACATAAAAAATAAACAAACAAAAGAATGTTGTATATAAACAATTTTTGTTTCAGGTAAGAGATGGCCTCCGCTTAGACAAGCCTGAACATTGCCGCAGAGAACTATACAACATCATGTACTACTGCTGGGATAAGGACCCTGAAGCCCGGCCCTCTTTCTCCGAATGTGGGGAACTCCTGGAAAAGCTCCTTCTGACTGAAACAGACTATATCGAACTAGAAAGGTTCCCAGACCATTCCTACTACAATATGGTTAGTTTAAGTGGAGAGAAACTATAAATAAAATTATAGATAAGTAATCACTCGCTCACTTGCAGTTGTGTTTTCGTAGCGTAGAAATTCACTGAAGTTGGTGAGTGGTCATTCATTCGTCAGCTTCGTTGAATTGTGTTTGACTTGTATTAGTACTTGATTATTAATTAAATTGTTAATCAAAGTTAGTATTAGTATTGTAATAGTTTATTTTAATACCAAAAATATGCCGTTTGTATATATGTTATTGTAATTGTTAATTGTTACTTTTAATGTAAAAATAATGTATTATAATAATTTTGTCTAATAAATTTAAATTTGTATACATATTATGTGCATCCTGTTTGTCATATCACTTCATTTATGTTTAAACTGAAGTGAACTGATCTAATATTTATAAAAAAAAATGACAAGTGTTATCAACTGAAAATATGTATTAAATATAAATAAGAAAAAATGTCCCTAGCATTTAAATCTTCATTTAGTGGCGACTCATCAGGGGAGGCAGGTGAGGAAATCCTCACCCTACATATTGTGGAGAGGAGAATTGTGCATTGTATTTTAAATTTCAGTTTTCTAGAAATTTTTAATTGAGCGTGCAATTTGTATATAAATCTAGTTTTCAAATTTCCACTATTTTACTATCCTACACTGTCAAATAAAGCATACATACGCCCAGCGCAATTTCTCCTTTCTGAAACTTCTTCAATGTGTACAGCGTTTACCGATTTTTCTTTCGCTGCACTATCTATCATACGTATATATGTATATTATAGAATATTTCACACATGTCATTTTCACCCAATCAGAATGCTTCATTTGATTCTTCCATCATTTTTTTAGAGAAAAGTTTTTATAAAACCACACTCATGGTGAAATAATCAAGCAAATATAATTGTAGCTTTGAATTTAATCGGGAATATTTACTCATAATTCCTACGAAGTAACGACAACTCAGGTCAAAAATGATTCTTGAATCATTCCAGCTTCGCTGTCATGATCTAAATGTAATTTTTAATACACGTTTGTTTGTTACTACGCAATAACTATTCGTATTTTTTTTCTAATATATTCATGGCTTTTTGTTATTATATTACTTATGATAATATTAAAATTTACCAACACAATATCTTCAACTATATTGGCATTTTGTATATTATTACAAATAAAGTGTGAGACGCAGATTCTGGCTTAGTCTAATTTATTTAGAATCACTGATACAAACCACTTAAAAAAAACCAAAGGCGCCTGTAAACATAAACATTCGCTGGCCCGGGGGTTAGTTAGCCAGTGCATGCCAAATAGTGCGATTGTTATGCAGTGATAAGTAAACTCAAGACTGTGCCTTGTGACCTGATGTCAATGTCTAAAGAAGTAATTAAAGGTGAGTGGTAACTCACGGTTATTCTATTTATAAGTATTGTTGATGCTCGTGGATGAATTACTGAATGGACGACATATTATTCACTGTTTGTATATTTATTGTGCATGGTTAAATGTATCAACTATTTTTTTACCTTCTCCTTCCTGGTGGGTGTCCAGGACGCCCCCGAAGCTATTAACAGAATGGGTGTTGAACCCATGGCGAGAGGCTTACGGTGAGAGAGAAACTCACATGAGCGTCTGCAGCGCTGGTTTAGGAATCGAGGATTCATTAGTAGATCTGGGATCTACGTGTGTTGGGAAGTCTAGGACTGCCGTGGTTGTAAGTCTCTCCGACAGAATGGTATTCTGCAGTTGTTACAGTACTCATGTGTGCAAATAGTGGGTATTGGTAATCATGAGGTGCTAGGCTGCAATCCCTCCTCTCGCGGATCTAGGCTTGACTAACCCATTCTGCTGTGATGATATAGTAATGAGGGTAGATACAATTAGTGTTCATTATTCGCGGAGTACCTCCCCAAGTCTAGGACTTGGGAGTCACCTGTCCAACCTCCTTTCTATATCATGAGTTCATGTGCATACTTGTGACAGTTGTCTTTTATAACACTTAAGGGAACGTGTCCTAATCCGACGCTGATGGATAGAAAACAAGAGGACGTCGCTGTCAGGTCAAGGAATGTGAAATGTTTATTATCATATCTTTATAATGCATGTATCAACGCCCTGGATTGTTATTCATAAATAGTAATACTGTAATACATTTTCTTTAAATGGATTAGTCCCATCCTAAACATAGCCATAAAAGAAAAATTAATATATGTAACATATTATTCCTGAGGGTAAAATTTATAATTTGATTCTATTCCATATGAAATTTCAAAACGATTTTTTTAAAACAAATGCATTACACTTTCATATTCAAAACGAAATAGTTTCCATTGTTTTCGTGTAAAACTTTTGTTATATTGTTGTTGGAAGTTATATTAGATTAGTTTAGTCTTGAAACTGAAACTAGTTATGTTCGTATCTTTAGAGAACTTGGAGACATGACAAACTTGAATAGAATGTCGGGACATAAGAAAAATGTTACATCTGTCTTAGGAGATAGGGTAAGTAAGGATAATTTTAAAAATTTGAATATATTTATAAAGTACAAAAATTGTGAATATATTACAAACACGTACAGAGTATAAATGTTAATATAAGTTTAGGGTGAAAGAAGAAGGATACAATATATAAGTTACAAGGTTGTCCTTTTATGAACATAAGTTTATGACAAAGCCCTCTTGTACCCAGGATTCGACATCACAGAGAATATTATTAATTTATAGTAATATGTACATACATAATTATTTAACTTTAAAATGAATTTCAAAATAAATTTCTATACAAGTTGTTTTCTCGAAACCACAATTTCTTTATAAATCGTATCTTTAAAATACCTCATTAAAAGATATACCTATATATTTATATGAGAAAATGAACAATACTGACATCATTAGATGTCGTTTGGCAGCAGAAAAAAGTGCTTTCAAGCTCTTTCAAAACAAATCATCTAGCTCCCATTACTGAATTAGCTAAAAAATCTTCTAAATCAAATCCTGTAGCATTGACATCATACTTCTCCAATTCATTTTCTCTTAACAACGACCTG
The DNA here is from genome assembly GCA_035578165.1 of Stenolophus ochropezus. NCBI lineage: Eukaryota > Metazoa > Arthropoda > Insecta > Coleoptera > Carabidae > Stenolophus > Stenolophus ochropezus. Next base: position 11,420,456 of record JAQOWZ010000019.1, on the reverse strand, counting down.
ACCGAACACATATTGTTCTTAAGAAAATTCCACTGATGCGACGTGTAGAATTCTAGCAATTTCATCCTACTCCATATCTGTTTCTGGATGTTAATCAACCTGGAAAACAAATCTTAAGGAGACATTTCCTGGAGAGAGAAACATGAAACACCTACACAGGTTTTTGCCCTAAACAAAGGAGCAACGCGTCGATGAAAATCGCTGGAATAATTTGGAAGAGAACAACTGCGATGTAGTGAGCGATTTTGGAATTCTTGAGGCCTCTGCCTGAGTACAACGGGACGTAGTTGAACGGCACTTTGGTAGTTACGATCTTTTTACCTTCGGTGATTACGTATTGCCAGGAGTAATGGATTTTGTCTGATGAGGTGAAGTTCAATATGTCTGAAACAACAAAATCGAATCTTGTAAAGTTCTATAGCGACGCGTTTAACCGATTAAAAATTCGATTAAATAATAATATTTAAACCCATAAGGATAATGAGATCTTGCACGATTAATCAATAGAATAATGAAAAATATTAGAATCGTATTTTTTATTTTTTTTCAAATTGACTTTTAATAATGGAAAAACTGCTATTAAAAATGATACCATACAAAATGCAGCTGAATTACCCCACTTCAACAAGGTTCTTACCCAACTTCACTTCATTTCAAACATCAAATATAATATGTTAACTTCCAAACTGACAAATTAAATAATCTTCTGCAAATATAGTGGTCCACAAAAGCATTTAAAATCTGTGTTTTAAAGCATTGTAAGGTTTTTGTGTACCACTATATTTTCCTTTTTATCAACTTTCAAACGCGCCAAACCACAAAATTTGGAATCTGGCATCCACACGTGGATAACTTCACACCAGAATCTATAAACGCCACAATTTTTACGACTTTTTTGACATGACACTTCAAAACAATATTATATAATATAAAATGTAAGTAAAAAAGAATTATATCATACAGAGCAACAAAATGGACATTGTAGTTTCTATTTAAACAAAAAAGGTTCACTTTTTGCAAGACCTCATTATTTAGAAAGGTGTAATAGATCCTAGTTACTTTTGATGATGTTAAGAAAAAATCATTATTATATTTATAAAATCGGATCTACTAAAAACTACTTACTTCTTATATATCAAGGACATTATGGAGATATTTATGACCGAGTGAATAAACATCAAATAATAATTTGTGTACCAAGGGAATAAACTAAAGTTTTATTCCCGAGACTGCAATTAATGCAAGCCGTAGAGTTGAGAGCATTTTCAGTTTAGAGATTAACGATGTTTATAGGTTGTGGAATGGCAAATGCAGTAGAAATTGATGACTTTAGGTATTAAGTGTTTTAAGTAGATTTTACAACTTTTTCTTATTGGTGAGATAACCCTACGTAGAAAGGCAAATATCATTGACAGCATGCTATATTGCAATATTCACTTGGACCGTACCACCCCTTTTCCTTCCCCAATGAAGTGCCCCATCGGACGGTTGATGTTATCTGCCCATCCAGGGATTGATTCCTTCCGCACCGGAATCACTGGGGGGAAATAAATATATCATCACGTCCTCTCACGGTTTAAACAAATCTCCTTGGATGATGTATATCTGCTTTTAGCGTTTTTAAGCCGTTCATGTATGATTTTTTTTCGGTGATTTATTAGACCCAGCTATTTTCTATTTGTAACCAAACAATTTTTTTGACAGAAAAATGTGTAAAATACTTAAAAAAAAGTTTTTTTAAAAGTTGCTAAACAGGATATTTACAGGTTTTTTTGGTAAGGTTAGAGAAAGAAATTAAAGTGCTATACGAATGTGATGATATAATTATTCTATATTACTTATTACCTTTGATGCAGTAATACCTGCATGTATAATTTTGTTGTTAATAATGTGATGTGTTAAATATTTTAAGAACAAATTATTTTACATAGAATATCTAATGTAGTTTTGTGTAACTTTTAGTGCAGGTCAAAACAGGAACGCATCAGGTAGAGTGACCATTTATTTTTTTAATGAAATCAGTACAAAACCTATTCTATATTTATATTTAAAAAAAGTGATAAAAGTAAAATGAAATTTGATGCCATATACGATGATTAATGTTAAAAATTCTTCTATTGTGTTAAAGCAGTGTTTTATTTAATACTGTTTTAGTTTCTTTAAATTTGATTTCTTCTAGGCTTTTATTATTCTCAGGCAAAACATTTATAAATCCGAATATAACTTTTAAAATATTATTTTTGCTTCTTCTACATTAGCTTTAAAAACAAATGGAAAATTATAGCAATATTACAGCTGTAATTTTATTGCTAGTACTAAAGTTTACAATTCCTCTCAAAATCAAGCCTTTTAACCAAGTCACTTACTAACAGGGCATGTAACCGAAAAAAATACTGGTTAACTGTTAACCCATATTGAGAACATTATAAAAATAACGGTTTTAGTTCGAAAACCGGTTTTAAAAAATTGAAAACCGGTTTAAACCGGTTAATAAATCGGTTAATAAAAAAAATAATAGAAAACTTAATTAAAAAAATAATAATATTAGGAACAAATGAAAAGCGATTATGTTTCATGCTGCATGCAAAATCAAACTGGAAATTCACAAAAATTCCGATAACACATTCAGAGAAATGTAAGTAATTTTTTTCAATTTTAAACTTGATGCCTAAAGCTTACAAAGGGACTACCTATTTTTGTGACTCCAATAAAATCGAAATTGTCATGACTCATATAGTCTTATTCAAATACAAATATAACAGATATGAAAAATTCAATTTTTTTCGCACTAAATAGTATTATTAAAATGAAGGTTAATGTTCGCTAAAACCAGTTTATTTTTTATGATGAACGGTTACCGGTATTTTCGGCCTTAAAAATATCGGTTAAAATTACGGTAAAAGTTCACAAATTTTAAACAAAATTCAAAAAAAGTCAATACATTATTTTATTTATTAATACAGTATGTTATAATATAAAATTTATTTCGTGTATATAAATAATCAATAAAAAACCTTAAAATAATAGAAAACTTTTTTCCTTTATTATGGTGTACGGGGACTAGTTGGTTTGAGTGTACAACTGTTATAATAAAATAAAATAAAAGGGCCTTTCCACATTTTCAATCACACTGTATATTTTTTTACTATATGGTAGAACAAAAGAAATATGTAACAATTATAATTAAATTAATTAGAAACATATATTTCACTTATGTCTTCTTACCCATTGTTCGGTGTGCCAATTTCGTACGTCCTAGACATCGGTAACACTACAATTCTATTTACATATACATATTTATTTTTTATTGAAAATATATTTTATACTTGATAGTGTTAGCTAATACCCTACTATTAATTTAATATAATAATTTTAATATAACGTTGAATAACTGTTAGTTATTTCATAATCCCCCTACCTTTATTCATTTATTAAAATGATAATTAACGACACAGAAATTTTCAGTGTCTTTTCAGCAGTCATCAGGTGAGCACAATTTATAATTTTATTTTTGAATTTTAATATATTTATTGCGATTTACTACTACTATATTATTATTTAAACTAGTGTGCAGTACAAATATTTTTTTTTATAATTATTAAAAACAAATTTTGTTATAAATAAACTAATTCATATTTTTTATTGTTTCAGGTTCCAGCTACTTGCTAGATATAAGATATAGATATAAGATATAGACGTAAGGGGGAAGCAGGTACTTCTCAGTTTTTTTTCTCACCACTGAAATAGTAATTTCAATTTTGATATTTAAGAATAATATCCTTCCTGAATATTTTACGACTTCATTAAATTTAATTCCCATAAGCTCATTTTTAATTTGAATTATTTCCGTGATACATTGTTGACATTGTTTAATCTTAACTTTAACTGATACCGTATCATGCAAATATATTGCATTAAATTTATTCCTAAAGAATTTAATAAGACTTGGCACATTAGGTATGAAATGAGATCTAGGTATAAAGTGTGGAGTGAACATGTGCAGTATGATGGTTAGGTGTGATGTTTAAATATAAGGTATGATGGTTAGATATAAGGTGTGCTGATTAAATATAAGGTATGTTGAATGCAAGGTATGATGGTTAAATTTAAAATGTGATGCTTAGAGATAAGGTGTGATGATTAGATATAAAGTGTGCTTCTTAGATATAAAGTGTGATGCTTAAATGTAACGAACGGTATGATGAATAAATATAAGGTGTGATGAATACATATAAGGTGTGATGATTAAATATAAGGTGTAATGATTAATATAAGGTGTGCTATTAAATTTAAGGTGTTCTGATTAAATTTAAGGTGTGTTGATTAAATTTAAGGTGTGTTGATTAAATTTAAGGTGTGCTGATTAAATTTAAGGAATGATGATTAAATATAAGGTATGATGATTAATATAAGGTGTGATGATTACATATGAGGTGAGATGATTAAATATAAGGTGTGATGATTAAATTTAAGGTGTGATGATTAAATTTAAGGTGTGATGATTAAATTTAAGGTGTGATGATTAAATTTAAGGTGTGATGATTAAATTTTAGGTGTGATGTTTAAATTTAAGGTGTGATGATTAAATTTAAGGAATGATGATTAAATATAAGGTATGATGATTAATATAAGGTGTGATGATTACATATAAGGTGTGATGATTAAATATAATGTGTGATGATTAAATTTAAGGTGTGATGATTAAATTTAAGGTGTGATGATTAAATATAAGGTGTGATGAATTAATTTAAGGTGTGCTGATTAAATTTAAGGTGTGATGATTAAATTTAAGGTGTGATGATTAAATTTAAGGTGTGATGATTAAATTTAAGATGTGATGATTAAATTTAAGGTGTGATGATTAATATAACGTGTGATAATTACATATAAGGTGTGATGATTAAATATAAGGTGTGATGATTAAATTTAAGGTGTGATGATTAAATTTAAGGTGTGATGGTAAATTTAACGTGTGATGTTTAAATATATGGTGTGATAATTGAATATATGGTGTGATGATTGAATATATTGTGTGATGATTAAATATAAGGTGTGATGATTAAATATAATGTATGAAAATGTATATATAGTGTGATGGTTAGATCTGAGATGCGATGTGTAGATATAAGGTATGATGTATGAATGGAAGCAAATGCTTACTGCAAAACTACCCGGGAAGTTTTCAGTAAAGACGAGCTTTTAGATACAACTTAATTTAGGTTTATAATGTGCCTTGTTTTATTAATTGTTTTGCTTTTGTTTATTTATGAGTACATTATTTAATTCACTATAAACCAAAGAAATGTAAATATTACACAACTTTTACTATGCCATTTTTGTGTAAATATTGCTAGATTTAATTTTTGATTTACTCCTATACTAATTTCAACCATTAATTTTTCCCTAAAAAAATAATTTTTGATTTTAAAGTCCTCCAATTATAATATTTGAATTTTGAATGTGCAATACCCCGTAGTATATTATAAGTCGAGGCACTCCTTTCTCTGCTTACAGCATTCTGGTCGTTGGTATGGATTGCACGGAAGGGTTGTGATACCGCCCTCGTATTAGCGTGTCTATAAGTTAGAGTTACGGATGTGCTTGGTGCATCTTGCTGCCCTTTTACCATTTTGGGCGTTAGTACTGGAGGGCCGGAAGGGTGTCTGACCGCTAGCGTGTTGAAATGTCTAATTGTGGAGTGAGTTTGTACATAGACTATAATAATTAATATTATATTTTCATTTTCTACTTCTTTCTTGGTTTTCATGCCAATACCCCTGACCCTTTTCGCTGGAAGTACACTGCATTAATTTAAGTCGCGCCGAATAACTTTTAGGTTAGATTTAAGTCGCAATAGTTTTAAGTCTTCCTCCTTTCCTTTAACCCAAAACCATCCCTTCCCCCCTTGCCGTCGTGGAGGGACCTTGTCGTGGTGGCAGGGCTTAACCATCCTCTAAACATCAAATGTAAAATAATAGAGGATGGGACCAACATCTCCACTTTAATATTATATTGATATAATTTACAGATGAAGCAATTTTTATAAATTTCTTTCTTCAGATATTTTTAGGGAATAATAGATAGAAATGAAGCAGAACCTATTTCAAATGGTATAATTTCTTATAGAAGCAGCAATTTATATTGGTGAGTGCAAAATATTTTTTTATAAATAATAGTGCAGCAAATATTGTAAAATATGTTCATATATTTTAATAATTGTAAAAATAACTAATAGTTTTTTTTATTAATGAGTAGTTTAGAAAATATAAAATATTTTTTAATTTGCTAGAGCTAAAGAAATTATAATATAATTTTCAATTCTTAATTCTTATGTGTTATTTAAAAATGTATAGTAGTAGATATTAAAATATAACCTATCCAAAAGTTATACTTAAAACATTATATTTTTATAGACTGACAGTTTCAGGTGTGTTTCTATAATGACAGAAATGCAGAAAGAAGAAATATTTAAACCGCGAAAGAACTATGGTTGAAAACATTTCTAGAAAACTGGATGGATCAGAACCTCGAAAATCGTAAGTGCTTTTTCTTAAATTTATAATTTATATTTCCACTAATTGCCTAATCATTAATTGTTATTTATCCTTATTTGACATGAGAAATTGTTTTTCACAACGATTTTACTTTGTAATCATGGTAACTGTAACATGTTTTATGACGAATTTTTCAGAATAAATCAAATCAGAAAGTTATCATTTTCTTACGATCAAAGAAAATTTTTTTAATGAAAATTATATTTGTAAAGTAAATTACTTTATATATTATTATAATTATTTTTCAATGCAGGTCGAAATCATTGTTAAATATTTATATGTTTCATAATACCTAATTCCGATGTAATTTTTATTAATTTTTTTTCCAAATACCACACTACAGAAACTATTTAAATACAGGGTGACCCATAGTATGTGATAGGCACGTAGTTCTTCGATTTTATTCGTAATAATAAGAATGGTTTTAGTTCTAAAACCGGTTTTTATAAATTGGAAACCGGTTTAAACCGTTTAATATATCGGTAAAAAAATTAATTAAAAAAAAAACAAAAATATAATAAAAAATAATTACAAAAAATATAATAAAAAATAATTAAAAAAAAATTAAAATATTACCATTTGAAAAAATATAACGAATAAAACAATGAAACTTATTTAACGAATATTCACAAAAATTCCCGTAATACCATCAGAAAAACCCAGGTCACTTATCAATAAATTGTAAACTTGACTAATAGTGACAAAAGGACTACCTACTTTTATGACACTCCAATAAATTATAAATTGTAAAAACTGTCATGACTTAAATTCAAATACAAATAGGTAAATAACACAGATATAAAAAAATTAAAATGTTCGCGTTAAATGATAGTAAAATAAAGGTTTTTAACCGGTTTACTTTATTGTTGGTTAACGGTTACCGGTATTTTCGGTCTTAAAATTATCGGTTAAAATTACGGTTAAAGTTAGCAATTTTCGTTCAAAATATCGGTTACCGGTTTATATTAACCGGTTTTTTTAACCGGTTACATGCCCTACTTACTAATAAAATCAAACCATGTCGAGAGGTAGAAATTTTAGTTAATAATTAAATTATATGAAAATGTTTAAACATCTATCAAAAATAATTATAAATATCGAAAATCAGTACATTCAGTACAGTATGTAAAAAATCAGTACAAAATATGTTACAATTTATTTATCAATACAAGGGTCTGAAAATCAGTACTGTACTGACAAAATCAGTGCGAATGGTCACTCTAGCATCAGGGTATCGCAAAATCACTAGAAAAACGACACTTCCTAGACGGCACTCCACACACAAAGAAGATATCGTATCGCTAAGTGAGATGGAATATTTGAAATATTCTAGAAGTTGCTACGATCACACGCTCGATCGTGGACTATCCCTGAAACATCTTAGTTCTGAAAGAATGAAGAGGAATATTTTTATATATAACCCAAAGCAAAATCTGTGTTCTTAAAGTGGAATCCATAATTTCTCTTATGCTGGGCTTGTCCGAGGTAAGTCCTCCCGGTCTTCTCAACTCCCCTACCACCAGCTAAACTCTCTACCCTCCGAAACTGCTGCTCTTTCAACAAATATTAATTATAGCTGTCACAATAATATCTTATGAGTAATTTAATTATGTATTATCCAACTTGTAGAGATTTGCGAACAATTGTGAATCTAATATAAACAATACACAACCGTGGTACGTATGGTATGTATCTACGGAGGCGGGAGCACACTCAGTAGCAAACGCAATAGACTCGGTTGCTCAGCTGGGTGTCTGCCTTAAATCTATAAAATTATTATTTCTGATCGCTTTGACTGTGTGCTCTTGGGGCCGGTAGAACCGTGTGCTCAAGGGCTGGTCATTGTGAGTCTAAATAAAATAAAAACCGTGGCCCTCTGTTAAAACAGAGCGCTCTACAAACAAAATGTAACAAAGCAACGGCATGCCGACTCGGAAATAACCCATAAAACTCCAGGCAAAAGATTTTATTTTTATTTTCGTAGTAGTGATTTATAATTATACCATTTAAGTGCTAATTACTTTAAAATAAACAATGAAAGTAAAGATTACCTACGGATGTCCGTTTGTTTCATAGCTAAAGCTTCGCTTAAATATTTTGCAAAGGCGTAGGCGTTTGGCAATTTTCTTAAAATCCTGCAATGTTGACATTAGTCATAATTATTAAGCACTTTTTATTCCATTTCCAAGAAATAAAAATTAAATTTTAAAGCTTGGTTTAGAACTCAAATATAGAGATTGAAACATTTTTAGAATATTGTCCTTTTACCTTGTACAACTACTATTTTATTTTAAAAATAAATCAGATAAATTTCCAATATCCCGTAAGAAATCATTTTTATTGTCCTGTTTTTTTACAAGGTAGACATGGAACCAGATTATAATTATTTTCTGTATACTTAAGGTACTTTTGAATCTTTATCTTTATTATTAATGTTGCTATTACAGAAAAAAATCAAAAATTTGATAGAATAGCTAGTTTATAAAAAATGTATAAATTTAAAGAAACGAATAATAAAAATAGATTAAATCTTAATTAATATTTTCAAATATTCAAAACATTGCATCAACATAGTAATGTAAACAACAAATGTCAACGAATCTGAATGTAAATATAATCAAACGCACATATATTTTAAATAAATCAAAATTAAAATGTTGCTTGCCCCTTACCAGCATTATTTTTCTGAAAATAGTTTGTGACTCTTATGTATAAGTATTTTTTACTACAAGGTCAATAACAAAAACTCTCACTTTTTAAAGAAATTCAAGCATTCAAATCGAAATATTATTAGACTCATTAAACTCAAGAAATGTGTAAACAATGGATTCACAATTTAAATTTGTCGTCTAATTTAAATAAGTACAAATAAAAACAAATCAAGAAACAAAGGTGAGGTTATAAATAAATGCAGCCTACTTCATTTATATATAAATTATTTTCGTGGTTCTGGTTTATGAAATTTTAAAAAATAATTATGTTATTCACAAATAATAAATTTAATGTTTTCAAAGCAAGTTACATATCCAGACTAACTATATTATGTTTCTTACAATCTTTTACATATGTTTCTGATACTATGTAATACAATATGATAACATGATAATAGGACTTTGGGAACTGCTTATGGCTGCAACTTCTGTGTAGGTAACACCTTCCTCCTTAAGAAGAAACTCTAGGGGGAGATTGACAGCATCTGAAGGAAAGACCCCTAAAGACTGAATAATTTGGTTATCCCGGCCCTAACCTGCAAGTTGTCGCATTCTTTGGCCAATTGGAGCATGAACTTGGTCCCTGGAGTTTTCATTAGTAGTGCACTTTTCAAAGGAGCGTTGAACCGAACCGTTGCGGCTAAGTGATAAATATGATAAATTATTTCGGACACATCCCCTTCAATCACGCGACACTTTTTTACACCGAAATCTACCCCGTGCATTGATTTAATTATGTCGAAGAGCTGAAATCAAAATTTATTCATTTTTAACAGCTACACATGTAAAATATGATTGAATATTTAAATAAATTACACATGTATACATAAATATTATTAATTTATAGTGGCGTAATAAACAACTAAAAATATTGATATGTACAACACATAGGTACATTTTAAGTAAACTAAGAAAAATCTTGTTCATCACATTTTTAAGCCTTTCTTTAAATTGTAAGCATAAATTGATTAATTCTTCAGTTTCCCATCAAGGAAAATATTTAGTGGTTAATTGATGGAAGGATAAAATATTTGGAATTTTCCGTCTCTTAGGCCTTCATCAGATAGTAATAGGAAGGTCTAAAAAATGCAAAAATCGGTTGGAGTGGAAATAAAAAAAATTAAACATTGACTGATTTTCCAATCAAGAAGGACGATTTCCTTTAATGATTAAATCTTATTAAAATTGAATTAAATTGAAATGCGCTTTTTCTGTAGTAAGTGTGAACATAATGCAAGTTTAAATTGTAACGAAAGCATTTGTCATACGACTATATGTAATTACTATATTCTAATTGTGGGAAAACGAGTAAATAAAATAAACAAGTAAAATATGGTTTTTCCTGTTTTGCGATTGTATTTTACTTACTGGGTTGGCCATGAGTTCTTTGATGAGTGTTTGTGGATCTTTTCCTTTTTCGGACGAATTAAATGATAAATACAACCAACATCCAAACAACAAAGTCGTAGAATTTTTCCCATTAATACTTTTCCTATAAACCCAGTTCCACCAGTTACAAAAATATTTTTGCCGATAAATTTTCTGTCACTCGGTTTACTTCCTCCATCTTAAAAGTTGCTGAAACTGAAAACTAAATTCATAAACAAAATAGTTATCCCAAAAAATAAAGCCACGCTTTTATTTAAACGAAAATAACTATTTAATTGTCCCTTTGGTTCAATATTGTTAAGTTATTTGAATAACTACTAAAAAATTTTATTTGTGTTTTATCCGTATTCATTTTCATTATTATGATCGACCATTTATCAAGAGATGAAAGAGAATTTCAACTTTATCAATTCCGATTCATTTTCAGATTTGCATAAAAATGCAGTATTCAGGGCAATCCAATTTTTTAAAAATTATATATACACTAAAATAAAAAATGTTTGTTTTTATATTTAATGTGGCACGCGTCTTCCATAAAAGATGTTAACGTTCGACGCAGTTATTTTATGTGGGCCAATTCGGTTACAATTCGTTTGAAGTCTTCAGTGGTTAGGACAGCTGATAGCTGATAAATTCGAACCTCCATGATAAATGACAGGCTCAACGTTTTGGCTTTGCTCGGCAAAGAAAATGATACTTTAAGACAAATAAGTTATAAAGATATTATCATTATCTTTATTAGTATTAAGTGTATAAGAAAACCAATAAACCACTAAGATTATTTCTCAGTCTGATTATTTAATACTGTATTCCTCATTACCATATTAAAGATTTCAACGGAAATATACGTTTTGAACATCACTGAATCCATTTTCACTAGTTTCGGCGTGACATTTGTACATATCTCGCATACCTCACAAATTATCCGTAAAAATTTTCATATCTCTTTTATTTCAATCAGCAGTGACAAAAGAGCACATTACTCGAAAAAATTTTTGAATTTTTCGCATTCCTCAAAAACGATTATCTGTAAAATGTTGGAATTTTGTATTTGGGATTGCTTTAACATCTCATTGTGTACCTCTCTTTTTTATTCTAATCGAAAATGCCAAAAAGATACTTTAGTCAAAGGGTTTTTTTTTAAATTTTTTTTTAAAGTCAAAAACGCTTAGTCGAAGAATATTGAAATTTTGATTGTGGGGCTGCTATAATACAAGTATGTAATGCATCCCTCTTTTTTATTGCAATAGGCAGTGCTAAAATGCACTATATTATTATATTATAATTTTTATTTCCCGCCTATCAATATATAGATAAGGGAGATATTGTTTTTCGTCAAATTTCTCGATTGTGAGTTTTCAACATATGAGCACGAATTATTGTCCCTAGAATACGATTTTACTATGTTTACCGTGGTGTCTGCATGGCCATGTGTGTGTCTGACTTGGTGACAATTTTTCGTTCACGATAACTTCAATCGGATACCTGTAAAAAATGTAATTGGTATTTAAGAGTTATATTCAAATATGATGAACTGATTAGATTTTGACTACAATTGATTAACATAAGTAGTACTTTACTTGAAGCTTTAAACCATTTTTCCTAAAGATACCTCTAAATACCATTTTTTGCAAATTATGTTATTATTAAATATAAATATTTTTTAATTTGCTACCAATCTACATAATTATGTTTATATATAACTTCTAGTTAAACATAAAAAAATATATAAATTATAATTTTACATATCGTTTAGGCTGAGGAATTTTTATGTTTGGTTCCGGTTTTTATAATGCCAAAAAATAGCTGTTTCGTTTTTTTTTGTCATACAAATTTTTTGAACGAAATTTTAAGTATGAAATGAATTAAAAATATTCTGAACTGCAATAACAAACTAATTATAAAACTACAAATAGAATGTAATGAAAAATTTATATAGAATATATTGGACACATCAGATTTTTAAATATTGATTTTAGTTCGAAATTTTGATAGTGCCCCAATCTTCAATATTGTTGAAATTAGCCGGGAAGGAAGGAAGTGGAAGTGGTTTATAACAAAGTAAATTCATGTTGACTCTGCGGTCCACCCACAACTTACGATATAGTCAACAAACATTGTTATAAAAATATTTTCGGTCATGTGTTACACATGCAATTTTGTTCTTTTGTATCATCATTATATTATACCATATTATAAAAATTGGAAGATCAAAACACTCTGAAGATGATTTTAAATAAATCGAAACGTTAGCGACACAATTTTTTTCTGGTACATTCTGTCCACTTCCCGGCTAATTTCAATAATGTTGATTTTAGTGTTGTTAATTTAACATATTTTCGCTCCACATAAGACATTTTTGTTCAGCTATTGTTATTTTGTTTTAATCAGCTGAAGTAAATATTTATCCATGAATAAAGAAATTTGTTTTTATGTATGAAATAGTATCTTTTATTCATGCTTTCAAGTAATATACGTAGAATTCAATCGTTTTTTATCAATTATCGACCTTCGTTACTTTTGCTAATTGAATAATATTAACATTTCGAGGGAATATTATTATTTAATCGTTATGTCAAATTGAAATCTTTATCTGGCAAATTACTTTTAAGTAAGTTTTCTGTATAAACAACCAAAGTAATTTTGTTTTGTTCATTTTAATACTTGTCTTTTCTTGTTAAGATTAAAGGTACGTTCACAGCTCTTAACGTAGTCGTAGTTTTAGTTTCTCGACGTAAGCGTAAATATATGTCGAACGTGAATACGGCTGAGCATTCACATCTCTTAACTTTGTTTCTCGACGTAGACGTAGTCGGTGCGCACAAGCGTAATGTTTGCAAACTTCATATACTCGACGTAGTATCTCGACGTATTTCGGTTGGACAGAGAAGAGGCTATCCTTTTTCAAGAGCAGTAAATTTGTGTGTCATCAAATATCTGACATTTGTATTTTGCTTTTGTGAAAAAATGAATGCTAGACCAAAAATAATAGTAGGTTCTATTGTAAAAAGAAGGAGAATAGCTGAAATAGCTGCTCTGTCAATAGAACCACATGTCAAAAAAATTATTATTTAATTTTAAATAAATATCATTTTATTTTATACATATCAAATGTGAAACGTAGCTACATTTTATTAATATAAATAAATATTTTGAAATTTAAATTGCTATATTAAAAATATTATGGTTTGTTCACCTCTATTTCTTAACATAATTTTTTGATATTATTTTGCATTTATATAGATTAAATAAATTATAACGTTATTATATTAGTAATATCATTATTAATCCAAGAACATATTATATCTAAACGTATTTATTACATTTTATTTTTATTTAATGTGAACAAACATTCACAGCGACGAATGCTTGTGTTAAGAGCTGTGAATGATAATATTTTTTATGCTTACGTCGAAAACAAAAGTTCAATTACAACGACCAAAAACAGTGTTTATGTTAGAGCTGTGAACCTAGCTTAAGTTTAAACTGTAGCTAAATAACACTACAAATAATTACCTTGTGTTAGTATGCTTTGATACAGTGATGCGAGCTATGGTTATTTATGTCAAAGTGTGATGACATATTTGGTTATAATAAACATATATTTTTCATGTTATAGTAGTGGATAAACCATAGTTTTCTATTCGCTTGTAATGGCTATTACTCATTCGATAATTGGATAAAATATTATTCAATGAAAATTTATAAGTTTTTGTTATAATCGCCTAAAAAATATTGTGTGCGGCTAAAAGTTCTTTTTTAGTCTATCTGATTTGCTAGCCTTGGCCTTGCCTCGGCTATAAAATTCAGGTTCAACCAAAAAAAAAACACACATTTATGTTATTATTCGTGGAATATTTATAGGACTACTTTCACTTAATTAAATACATGTTTTACAGTATGTAAAAACATTTGTATCCTACAAATTATGCGTTTCAAAATAATTAATTCTTTACAACATAATAATAACGCTTAATTATCTTATATACTTTTTTTAAATTTTATATTCCATCGTTAACATTTTCCTTTATGTAGTGCTAATACGTTTTACTTTTATTTTATTTTTAATTATATATTATTATAAAATCTTTAATCTACAATTCTACTCATAATTTGTTATTCAATTTAAATCACTATATTTTGTAGAATTGACCCAATCAGATTCAAATGTCACTAACAATCTCCAGTTCCTGGTAATTGCCGCGGAATTTACACGAATAAATAAACCTTACTTCGATACGTACAAGTACTTAATTCAGAATAATATATATTTCCAGGAATTGTCATGCCGAATACCATTCGTAACTAGAATTTTACTTCTAAATTTTGCTACGCACTCGTTTCAATTTTCGTCGCAACTATCAGTCGTGACCCTGACAATCATGGCGACAAAAAATTACTGTAAAATTCTAGTTAATAATATTATATATGAAAACAACTCTATAAATTAAGCATTTATTAAAATTAATTTCTCAAAATTATTTAGATTTGCGCACAATTACATATACATACCCAGCCCAGGGGCCTCCACCTAGTTAACAATTTTGTCAACAATTTACATTACTGGAAAATAAGAAAGAGCCAACCTGGAAAACGCCAAAATACGAGAGTAATTTTTGTATAATTTAATAATAGAAAAAAAAATGCAGTCATCTGATAAGAATTTATCTTGTTTTCTTGATAACAAATAGCACCATAGAAAGATCATTCTCAAAATTAACAATATTAAAAAATACGCTGAGAATTGTTATGATCGAACAACGCCTAAAACATCATCTAATAATTCTGAGCATCAACAATGATATTTTAACAGCATTATCACATTAAGATATTATAAAATATTTTACAAAGAAGAAAGTAAGAAAAGTGCTAAAAGTAAAATTTATGGTTATCAGTACAAAATTTGTTTTATTCTCCTAGTTAATTAGTAATTACGAAAAAACTTTTAGAGTCGCACTCATTTTATAAAATCTACTAATACACCAACGTTTTGACTATAAATCAGTCTTCATCAGGATGATAAATGGCACTAGAAATTATTCAAATACTTGTTAAATTAACAATTTATTAGAAAAAATATATAAAATTTAGATTTCTATACCATGTTGAAAAAGGGCCCTCCCCCAAATTTCTGCCTAGAGGCCCCCACCCACATAAATCCGGCCCTATACATATCTATATATTATAACAATTAAGCTACAGCTATTTTGTGTAAGTAATTGAAGATAAACATAATAATTTATTCTAAGACAAAATATTTATGTTGATATTGAAAATACATAAATTAGAGTGTGTAATGCTATACAAGTGTATGTTATCGGCACAATGTGTACACCAAGCGGCTTCACGCAATAGATAACAATATTATTCGCGTGCGTTTTCATCGCTGTAACTCGAAAATGGTAATTATTGTTAAAAAAATTTAAACTTAAAAAACATCAAATTTGACACAGTATATCTCTTCAGACGGAAAATTTTAAGCTTAATGAAAATTGCATTGAAAAGTGCAAAATTGGCTTGTTTTACAATAGTTTTATTTTATTTTTTTTTTCATTATATATTTAACAGAGCTATAATATTTTCATATGATGAATATATCCAAAATACATATTGACAAAATCCTGCAAAAAACCATGAAAATATTCCAAGGAACTTCGGAGAAAACAAGTTAAAGTTAAAAAATATAAATATAAAGAAAAAGTTATTATTTTTTGGCAAAAATTTTTCTACAGGAAAAAGTCCGCGACATAGGCGTAGATAGACTTTAAAATTGAGGGGTGCTTAAAACCTTATTTTAAAATAAAACAATATTTTCTTTTATTTCCAAAGCTGTCTGATTTTTAACGAAAATTTTACATTTTAAATTTAATTAAACTCGTACTATAGTAATGCTGTTACATAAATTGATATTTTACCTTATGTAGAATTTAATTTTGTACTCTTATAGTTTTAATCTAAAGATATCAGGAGAGAGAATATCCACATTATTTTAAATCCCATTATATAGTCCTATGTTCTGCATTTCGTTGCAAATCCTGTTTTATAAGGTAATAAAATTTAGTTTTTTTGCTCACAAGCAAAAACTGATTAGTATCAAGCAAAAACCATGTAGGGTAACTATTATTTGTGCCTTTAGAAAAGCTGTAAAAAAGTTAAATGTACCTTAAAATAATGCCAATAGCAATAATTAATGTTATTTGTTTCTATTAATGAATTTTCGAATATAATCTGATATGTTTAGTCCGAGACAGTAGTTCAGATGGTACCGATAACTTGCCTTCGCATTGTCTTTCAGGATACGCGAGTTTGATTCCAGCTTTCGTCGTTTCCTTTGTACTTCCATAGATAAAGTTAAGTAAATATTACATTTAAAAAACTCGTCCTCTCCACTTCACATAGACAGAAACCAGATAGAGATAGTAAAATAAATATAAATTTAATTAAGAAGGTTTTATATACTTAAAACACAAGATTTATACGAAGAATTTGCTGCATTGCTGCTTTAGTAACAAAATTACAATAAATTTTAAAGAATAAAATAAAACATAATTTGGAAATACCTGCACGGATGCTTTAATTATATGTTCAATTCAGTAATTAAGTTTGCTATAATATTATTTTCAAGCACAGCATTCATTTAAGTACATTGTTATTAATGAAAATATTAATTATTAGTTAATTATGGTACAAGTGTGTTACATTACAGATAAGTCACGTGGGAAAAGTTTAGTTCACGAGGGCGTTAAGCCGAGTGTGGTATTTTTTCAAGTGACAACACACGTGTGCCATACAACATTTTATCCAACACATTTTAATCATTGATATCAAACACATATAAGATTTTTGACAGATGGAATTTCGAAATGACATTTAGGAACAAAATAGTGTAGAGAAGGTTTTATAACGTAGTTACTATGATACGAACCAAAAAACAGTGAGCTAATATATTTGGCTCACTAGTGACTTATAACCTACTTTATTTATCTAAAAACAGAATACTTATATCGTTATAATTACACGGTGTTGGATAAATAATATTAATAAAAAAATCATTTGTCTTTGTGGCAGAATTTGTTTTCGTCAAAAATTTTCTAATATGAATATAATAATGTTGCATGTAATTCTTCAAGTTCGTTAACAAATTCTTCAGAAAATTATTTTAATGTATATTTAACCTTTCTTCTTATTAGAAAACAAATTTTCCAAATACACACAGTTAAAGAAAAAACAGGTATAGCGGTAAAGGAATAATATAAGCAACAATAATTAAGAATTTATGTTGTATCAAATATGAGGTTAACCTTGAAAAGACTGTTTTTTTAATATTGTTAATAAAAACACAGTAATACATATAAAGAAAATACACAAAAATTACTAGTACACCTGGATCAATTGACACCTACTTTATTCAACTAAAAAAAATCTTCTAGCATATTAAAATTCAACATATTTTGATTATGTTTTCAATAAATTGCTACAAAAAATATTAACAAATATATAATTTCACTTAAAAAGTATATAGTTTAAATATAATTAATTATACAGTTTTACTACTATTTTCCCATGACGTATCAGAGTCTCTACAATACATATTTTTTATATTAAATTTTAAAATTAAATCCAATTAATCAGATTTTGTTTTTAGGATCTTTCGCATTTCTCAATATATTTATACCTTTTTTATATAACAAAAATTTAATTTTACATAATGTTATTTTTGTTTACGTGTTTTTTTTTGTGTTGAGCAAAATAAATAAAAACTGGTTTTAAAACATAATTTATTTAAAAATGACGACTTTGTAATTAATATGGAATGCAAAATATTGGAAATCGTATACCAAACCTGAACCAAAAGAAAAAACAAGTTTCGAGATTTTCCTTAAAAAACTGGCTGCTGATAACTAAAGAAAAGATGTTGCCTAAACACTTGAAATATTCTTGCCTTTTGATGACTTTAGTACGGATGAGATTGTAAGCTTCTGAACTCAAAAAGAAAATAAACAAAGAAACCAATGCAAATTACCGGGATTCTCTCTTCAGTAAAAATTATTGACCTCAATGTCTGATAAGATGTCGACGAATAAAAATGCTACGAAGAATCTGAAAATTGATATATTTATTTAATTTTTCTGCAAATTTATCGACATCGGTTAAAGATAACTAAATTCTGTATTTTTGTATAACTTCGTCTGTATATGAAAAATAAAAATTGTAATTTTTCATGTTTAACTTTGTTTGGAAATATCTTGGATACGTAAAATCATAGTAATTTCTAATTATAAATATAAATTTTTAATTATTATTGATTATTATTATTAATAGAAAAACAATAAATGATTGTGTACCCTGAACACATTTTTAAATCAGAAAGTGAAATATTTTGTAAAACTATATATGTTGTAATGAAAACGTTAATTTTTTATTATTTATATACCTATTATAATTTATAATCTTTAATAATGATGTTTTTATGGATATTCAAAGCAGTGGCGTAGCTAGACTTTTCTTTTATAGGGAAGAGGTCCTACCAATGGATTATTTTAGACATATTTTTTTTGTCTTATAAAAAATAGATATATAGCTTACTATAGTTTGTACCGATAAAATATTTTTAATAAATAATAGTTCTTTAGTACAAAGTAATAAATAAAAAAAAAATCGCATGATTCATTTCTACCTCATAATAAAGTTTTCTCTTATTTTTTCGGAAGTAAAAATTCCCATTTTCTCCGAAATTCTTTGCTCCTTGTATAGTTATACATCATGTCAAGCTTTACAATCAAATTGAAGGTCGTCCAATCAATGGGATCGTTAACATAGTTGGCTTTTTTAAAAATTAATATTGTGTAACTATCATTATGCTATAAAAGTAATAGAAATAATAATAGTTAAAACATGAAAATTAAATATTTGCGTGACGTATACAGCACCACGTTTTTAAACACTGAAATCTAGTATTTTTTTTGCCTTTTAAGTTATTATTCGGTTATTGAATTAAATAAAAGATTTAAATTTATTAAAAAAAAACACATTATTTTTGTGAGATACTATCACAAATAATCACAATCAAATAAGTAGTTCCTTCAAGAAATATTTGTTACTAGCCAATTTCTGGCCGAAACCAGCATTTTTGGTCGAAACCGAAAACGAAACCAAAACTTCTGTCCGACACTACATACCCCATCCCGTTGACTCTCTTATTCGTACTGGATAATATTTACATAAAATGTAAATAAACACATGAATATCGAATATAAACAATTGTTGTTTCTGGTAAGGGACGACCTCTGCATGGAAAAGCCCGAACATTCCCTCGTTCTAAGAAAGTGCGGAAATCCTGGAAAAACTCCTTCTGACTGAAACCACAGACTAGTATATTTAATAATAAGCTGTGAGTGACATTTAAATCTTATATTATAATTTCGTTTTCATTTTGAGTTAAATATTTTAATTTAGCATAGACTATTGTTCAAATAAATTAACAGATAATATAAGAGAATAATATAATGGGTATATTAGGTTTATTTATAATTTTGTTATTATTATTATAAACTTTACAAAACAAATGAATTGTATTTTATTTCATGTTAGAAACGAAAAAATTTCAATTGTTTTCGTATAAAATTTTTATTATATTGTTGTTGAAGTTTGATTAGTATTGTTTTGAAAGTGAAACTAATTATGTATGTTTATATAAAATTTGCAGACATCAGACATGGCGAACTTGTATAGAATATCAAGATACCTGCAAAATGATACATTTCTCATAGGAATAATTAAGAATAATTTAAAAAAGTCAAATAAATTTATTTAATAGAAAAATAAAGTACTTATGAGTTACAAATATGCAGGTCCTTACCAATATAATTATGTATAAAATGTATCATAACACCCTTTGAAACAATAATATACAACTGTACCAACTATTAACACTTTGAAGAGAATATCAATAAACCACATCCTGAAAAAAATCATTTCAGTAAAAAAAAGGTTATTAGTTTATGTTTTTGTAAGCAAATGAACAATACTTACATCAAAAGACAATACTTGGGTTTAAAGTTCTGTAATTGAAATAATTTCGAAAACACGAAGATTCTTACAAGAGAAAATCACTGGATAAGAAGACATATTAGAGAAGTAATCAAAATCAAGAAGTCTCCTAATAATTTTAATTTAAATACAGGCTTTGAACTAAATAAGTCGTGGTTACCTGTCACCCGTTTTTAATTTTATATCAATGTCATTTGTATGTTTTCATTTATTACCAATTTTACATGTTGTCTTCACTACTAATTTAGATTTATTTTTGTTATTTACCTGACGAAGGCAGCACTGAGCTGTTGAAACGTTGTAAATTAATAAAAAATTTACAAAACTTTAAACCCAAATGCAAAATTGATGTTAAGCGACTAGAGGGATGATGGAGTGAAGAAATAAGCAGGATTGCAGTCAACTAATAAATTTTATTAGTCTAAGGCCGACGTTTCGCTACCAATGGGGTATTCCAAGTTTTTTTCATTTTTTAATATGTTATTCTATTATTTTTTCTTTTCGCCGAAAGGTTTCAAACACGCCAGAAATAAATTTTTAAAGTTTCAATAAATTACACCCTAGAAAATCGGCCGTACGTGTGACGTCACAGGCACTGAGAACCAGCTGAGAACATGATTCGTAGGTCTGAGTCAGAGGCGTGGCGCGTTCGAACAAGAGCCAATAGGCTGACGCGAGTGCCTTCTTCATCACAACATGGGCTGATACTGAATTTTACGTACTCGATTCAAATGCATTACAATTTCATTTTGATATTATGGTATTAAAAATCAGAAAAATAATGATTATATTCACTTTAATATTACTTATATATGGTAAACAATGATATCCAATAAGAATTTCTTTAAAAGCCGTAGGCTTGGAATACCCCATTGTAGCATCATCAGGGCAAAAGACTATTTTAAAATATTGTCATCATATATAAATCAAATTTGATGACAATATTTTAAAATAGTCTTTTGCCCTGATGATGCTACAATTGGTAGCGAAACGTCGGCCTTAGACTAAAAAAAATTATCAGTTGACTGCAATCCTGCTCATTTCTTCAATCCTTTAAACCCAAATATTGTCTTTTGATTAATTATGAGATCTGAAAGCTTCTTTCATAGAGTGACCATTCGTACTGATTTTGTCAGTACAGTACTGATTTTCAGACCCTTGTACTGATAAACAATTTAAAATAAATTTTGTACTGATTTTTTGCCTACCGTACTGAATGTACTGATTTTCCATATTTTGTAAATATTTAATGATTGGCATTCATACATTTTTATACAATTTAAATAATAACTTAAAATTCTGCCACTGCTACTAATGACTTGAAAACTGAACTGTTAATTGTAGCAATAGCAATAGCAATAAAAAAAAATACTATACAGAACAAAGGTCTTGTACTGATTTCATATAAGAAATAAATAGTCACTCTATTTTTTCAATATTTAATACTTACATCATTAGATGTCGCTTGGCAGCAGGTAAAGTATTATCAGGTTCTTTCAAAACAAATCGTCTAGCTCCCAATATTGCTTTAGCTACAAAATCTTCTAAATCAAATCCTGTAGTGTAAACATAATAGGTCTCCCATTCCTTTTCCGTTAACATCGACCTGATCGTACACAGGTTGTTCTTAACAAAAGTCCACTGATGCGACGTGTAGAACTCCAGCAATTTTGAGCCGTTCCATATCCGTTTCTGGATGTTAATCAACCTGGAAAACAAATCTAAAGAAGATATTTCATGGAGAGAGAAGCATGAAACACCTACAGAGGTTTTTGTCCTAAACAGAAGAGCAACGCGTCGATGAAAATCGCTGGAATCATTTGGAACAGAAGAACTGCGATGTAGTGAACGATTTTGGAAGTCCTAAGGCCCCCGCCGGGGTACCACAGCATGTAGTTGAACGGCACTGTGGTAGTTGCGATCTTTTTACCAGCGTTGATTAAGCGTTGCCAAGATATTTGCACTTCGTCTGATGAGGTGAAGTTGAATATGCGACGGTCTCTGAAACAATGAAGTCGAAGCCACCCGGGTGAAACTAGTGTAGAGAAATTTGCAAAATAAAGTAGGCTGGCAGTAACTCTACCCCGAAAAGTTTAGATGGTATTATTAGTACTTTCATTTCTGGAGGAAAAATTAGTAGTTTAATTGCAGTAAGTAAATTGGGCAAATAATGTTTAACATAATTGACATCGTGTCAATAGTAATACGAATAAAAAATAAATCACAAAAATCAAATAATACGCTCAGAATTTAAGAAAGCAGATATCGTAAGCATTTTATAAAATACGCCAACTACACGAACAAAAGATGTATGAATGTCCGCGGCACACAAAACAAACTTTTTTTTAGTTTGCTAATAAAATATTATTACGAGATGCGATGTTTGGAAAAATTCCATGTGAAAAAGTATATTCTTTTCTTTATGAAAATCATTTAGATATTAATTCTTAATTGTTGGGGTGTTAGTAAGGTAAGGTATTATATAAAGTAGGGCGAGCATCTCTCTTATTCTAGTCTTGTACCATTTTGGAATTATAATACTACAAATTTCACAACAAGAAAACATCTCTTCTACAAATTTCGCCGAAAGAACATGTGTTCCATGGATAGCACCAAGAGAACATCTTACAAATTTCATCAATAGAACATCTTTTGGAGTTGCAGTCATTTAATAAAATCCTCTAATATATACCAACGTTTCAATTGTAAATCAGTCTTCATTATGGTGATAAATAGTAATAAAAATTATTCAAGTAAATTAACAATTTATTAAAAAAAATCTTAAAATATAGATTTTCAATTTTTATTCCATGTTGGAACCAAACTTTTGCCCAGAGGCCTCCACCAACATAAATCCGGCCCTAATAGAATTATTCACTTATTATTATTTCTTTATATAACAAGAGTACTAAGAAGCTATTTTTGACAGAGTGTATAAACCTCAAATAATGATTTGTGTATTTAAGGGAATAAACTAAGTTTTTATATTACTGTCAAAATTGACAAACATATAAATATAATAATGGATGAAACATACAAAAAAAGTTGTAGATTAAACTAACGAAACTACCAATACACATTACATAATGAAACACAAATTATCGAAACTAAAATCACCTTTGACATGAAAGACATATTCAATTTTTTTTAAATATTTGAAAATATCTGTTACCGCAGTTATACTATTGTTTCTATTTCATTTTTGTCTTTGGTTGGACGCAGATAGCTTAGGTAAATTAAACAACTTACTTATTCTTATGGGTGAGATAATCCCACGTAGTGAGACAAATGCCATTGACAGCGACATCCACGGGCATGAAATCAGCGTAGTAGTTGGCATGGCAGTACATGGACCGCACTACCCCTTTTCCTGCCCCAATGAGGAGCCCCATCGGACCGTTGATGTTCTCCCCCCATCCAGGGATCGGTTCCTTCCACATCGGAACCACTGGGGGGAATAAATATATCATCACATCGTCTCAGACATGGTTTAGACAAATATCCTTTGGTGATAGATACATAAAGATGCATTCACATAAGTGTTTAGTTTTAAGATTTACAATTATGTTTTAAGTTTAGAAATAGCCTCACAGCATATCATTCACATAATAAGATATTTATTAGGTTTAGTAAGTGGTGCCATCTAACCGCAACTTTGCAAAAAGTGGTTGCCTTCTAATTGTTTGTTTTTTAATTAGGAGCCCAACTAGCCCTAATAAAACATCAAATTGGGCTACTGTTAGCCTGGTATAATCAAAAAAAGATTCAGTGTCCTGTAATCTCATCTCTTGAACTAAATTGTACCAGTCTCCCTGGGAATAACGTCTTTGTAATATTGGTCGCTTAGTTTTTTTTTATTCGTTTATTATGAAGATATAAAGTTAAATTAGTTGCCAAAATTAAGTTTGCTTTGCGAATCATTTTAAATTTGTGGTTATATTTGAAGTGACAGCTTACAAAGAGAAAAAACTATATGACGCATACTACCTGCTTTGCTATTGGTCCATTCCTACACATAAACGTAAACCTAAACATAGAGTTTGGAGTTTGCATACTTTACGTTTAACGCATTCACTACGATGCGCAGTGTGAACGTTTTCATTTTAATACACAGCGTCAAACTTTCCTAATCTTAAACGCAATTGTAAACCTTAAAACTAAACACTTATGTGAATGCACCTTAACTGTTGTTGGGGTTTTTAAGCCGTTCATGAATAAAGGTGCATTCAGATAAGTGTTTAGTTTCAAGGTTTACAATTGCGTTTAAGTTTAGGAAAGTTTGACGCCATGTATCAAAATGAAAACATTCACACTGCGCATCGTAGTGCATGCGTTAAACGTAAAGTATGAAAACTCCAAACTTATGTTTAGGTTTACGTTTATGTTTACGAATGGACCAATAGCAAAGCAGGTAGTATGCAATAGCGTCATGTACTTTTCTCTCTTTGCAAGCTGTCACTTCAAATATAACCACAAATTTTACTATTGACTTGAAATGAATCACGAAGAACAATTAATTTTGGCAACTACCTTAAATGTAAACAAAATATTTTGACAATATAATATTATCAAAGAAATCTATATTATTAATTCATTAAATTTTTGCTAAATTGCACACCTATTGAAAATATTATTATGTGAATGATATTCTGTGTGACTATTTCTAAACTTAAAACGTAATTGTAAATCTTAAAACCAAATGTTTATCTGAATGAACCTTAAGATAAAATAATTATTTTGGGATTTTTTTTTGGAGATTTATCTTTATCTTACAAATCTATATAATTTAAAATTCCTGGATTCGAATAAAATGTATTTTGATATATTCCTTATTTTTTGCATAATATATTCAATATTTTAGCCTTTAAAAATTTCAAATAAAATTTGTTTTCAATTTTGTTAATCGATGATGCATTCGCTATTTATAAAAGCTAATGTAATGTAGGCAATTGAGAATTGAAGAAACAATAATAAAAAATTAAAATAAAGCTCACCTACTGATGGCCGGACAATAATAACAGGAAGACTGTCCATTTGTTCTACAACTAAAGCTTCGCTTAAAGATTTGGTTAAAGTATAGGTGTTTGGCAAATTTCCCAAAATCCTGCAATGTTTAAGTTATTCATAATTTATTAAGCAGTATGTATTCCATTATGAAGAAAAAGAAATAAATTGTATAACTTGATTTAGAACTGAAATGTAGAGATTGAATTTTTTTTTTCGAAAGTTGTCTTTTCATTCTTTAAACTACTATTTTATTTTAACATCGCATAACATAAATTTCCAATAACCTGTAAGAAATATTTTTATTATAAGTTTTTTTTTCATAAGTCAGACACGGAACCACCGAATGGCTCGTTTATAAAAAAATGTATAAATTTACATAAACGAATAATAAAAATGGATTAAATCTAAATTAATATTTTCAAATATCCATTGTACAACAACGAATAGATATAGTAACGTAAATAATAAATGTCAACGTATCTCTATGTCAACAATAATCAAACGCACAAAAGTTTTAAATAAATAAAAATTATAATGCTGCCTGCCAGCTTTGTTTTCCTGGAAATATTTGTAACACACGTGGTTAAATGTTTGTTTTTCGCAACTAGGTCAATAATAAAAACTGTCACTTTTAAAGAAATTTAAGTCTCCATTTCCAAATTTTATTAGATTCATTAAACTATGGATTCACAATTTAAATTTGTCATCTAATTTAAATTAGTAAATTAAATAAATGAAATTTCCAAAATAAATTACAATTTTCATATTTTTATTGCTTTCTACACACAACGTTGACACCTGGCAAATCGTGATTATAAGGTTAAAGTAAAGGACTACAGAAAGAAAGGTTCACAGTTAGATTCCTACTTAGGATTTTTATGCTTTTTGTTTTTTTATGTTAATTTTTTTAGTTTAGTTAATTATTCTATTAATTGTAGAAACTATTAAGATAATTAAAGTGATTGTTTACTTGTACTGGTCATATATTTAGTTTATTTATTCTGCTGATATTTGTTTATTTGTTAATAAGTTTATTTACTGCATGATATTTTATTTTTTTAAACTATATTAATTTTAATTATTTCTTATTAAGCATCGTTTACAAAACATAAGAATAATAAGTTTATAGGTGTTAACATAAAAAAGAAAGCAAAAAATAAGTCCTAAGTAAGAATCAAACTGAGAACCGTGCGTATATATAAAGGTATTCATTTTAAGTGGTACACTATTGCTATCTAGGGAACTATAAGAGGTACAAGGTCAATTAAATTAGCAAATAATTTCTATTTTATAAGACTACTTTAATGAAACAAAAAACCAGTGGTTCTCAAATACAAGGTACAACTTTCTTATTTTAAATAGGAACCTACTTTTTTTATTTGCTTATTCGATTCAGTATTTTTTCTGAATACAACGATATCCATATGTAATACCCATACATAATAAAAATTTTGAGAAAAATGCAAAATTATGTATGTATCATTTTTATTTAAATATGACTATCCAAAGAGTGATATGGAAGAAACAGAAAATAAATTAGTAAAACAATTGTTAATATTGTTGCTGTCAAATATTTCAAGTGTACTTTTGTTTATTAAAATTTTTGCTATTATTTCTGCATTTGATTTACTTGATTCTTCCATTGCACTCTTTGAATAGTCATATTTAAATAAAAATGATACATACATAATTTTGCATTTTTCTCAAAAATTTTGTTATGTAAAGGTTGTTACATAAGGATAACGTTGAATACAGAAAAAATACTGAATCGAATAAGCAAACAAAAAAGTAGGTTCCCATTTAAAATAAGAAGGTTGTACCTCTTATTTTGAGAACTACTGGTCGAAAAAAAATTTTCCCTCATTAAAGTAGTCTTATAAAATAGAAATTGTTTGCTAATTTAACCGACCTTGTAGCTCTCATAGTTCCCGACATAGGAATAGTGTACCACTTAAAATGAACATGCTGTATATATATTATTGACTCGTATTACTCGGTTGTTTCGCACCTCTGGACATAATCTCGATGCTAGGTCCATAATGTCTTCTCAACATTATTAAACTTATTAAACTAGTATGGTAATATAGTATTGGTTCTTACGTTGGGGTAATGAGATCGACAGCATCTGAAGGAAGGGCCTCTACAGACTGAATAGTTTGGTGTGGATCAACTGAAGGTGGATAAGCTTTCTCTTCCACAACTTTTACATTAGGATTCACATAAGCCGTTGACACGTAGCAAAATAACTGCAAAAATAAGGTATATGAAAAAATTGAATAATGTTTTTTTTAACTCAGTTTTCTAAATTGCCTGACTTTTCCTGTTTTTGAATTTATGCTAGTCGGTGGCTATGCACGTAAAAGACATGTACAGACCGGTACTAACCTCCAAGTTGTTGCACTCCTTGGCCAGTTGGAGCATGAACTTGGTCCCCCGAGTATTCATGAGTAGTGCACCTTTCAGAGGCGCATCGAACCGAACCGTTGCGGCTATGTGATAAATATAATTAACATTCTCTATCAACAGTTTGCGATCTTCATCTTTGATGCCCAAATTTATTTCGGCCACATCCCCTTCAATCACGCGACACTTCTTCACTCCGAAATCTGCACCGTGCATTGATTTCATTTTGTCGAACAGCTGAAATCAAAACTTATTCATTTCTAACAGCCAGACGTGATCGAAGTTAGACATGTATACATAAATATTATCCACTCCTTATAGCAAAATAGGCAACTAAAAAAATTAACATATACAGCACACATATTTTAAGTAAACTAAGAAAAAACTTGTTCATTGCATTTTTAAATTGATGCATTAATTACCAAAATTTTATTTGCATACCTATAAAAACTTTTCTATTATTATTGTTTAGAAAAAGAAGAATGCACAAAAAAAAATATATGCCCAATAGTGAAATATGGAGGATGATCTGTGCTTGTATGGGGCTGTATAAATGCAGAAAGGGTGGGATACTTAATTGATGGAAAAGTGGGTTATTTGAATATATTAAAAGAAAATTTGGAAACATGTACCGAAAAAGTAGATTTTAGAAATTCTTATAGCATTCAGCCAGATAATGACCCCAAACGTACTACACGTAAACTGCTAGAATAGCTTCCACAGTCTCTAGATATGAATCCCGTAGAAAATCTGTGATTTATTTTTAAAAATGTGTAAAACAAGACGTCCAAAGAATATAAAAAATACTACATTTATGGTAGAAACACAGCATAAGGATATACTT
The DNA here is from genome assembly GCA_035578165.1 of Stenolophus ochropezus. Classification (NCBI taxonomy): domain Eukaryota; kingdom Metazoa; phylum Arthropoda; class Insecta; order Coleoptera; family Carabidae; genus Stenolophus; species Stenolophus ochropezus. The sequence continues at coordinate 11,391,498 of JAQOWZ010000019.1, read as the reverse complement.
ATGCTGTGGTGGAAGAATAGAGTGAAATTGACTCCCAAACTCCAAGAAAATTAATGGGAAGGGTAACAAACCGTTGAAGGGAAGTAATTCTAATGAATGGCAGATCAAAATATCATTTATTCTATATAATTTACAGGTGTAAGGAGACTAAATTGACTTACTTAATTGCTATAATTTTTTTTTCTAGATTTCATTACGAAAAAATTAGGAAGTCAATATATTATTTTATTTATTAGTATAATAAGCGTAATATAAAATTCATTGGTAGATATATATTTCCATTGTAGGCTCAATTCCTTTGATTCTTTATGGCATACGCACATGAGGTGTTATTTCATTTATTAAATACATTATAAGATCTTTATTAATTGTAATAAATCAATAAATCTTTCATTGGTGCGGATGTCACGTAAATCATTTCACCTATATTTATTCGAATTAATCTATGTCGTTCTTCTTCAATTTGCAATGTCCTTAAAGATAAATTTGTCTAATTTTTTTTTTGTATTAATTTGCTATTCGTCAAAGATATTTTTTACAGATATAAAATGAAGTTACCAAGAAGTTACGGAAAAAGTCAAATTATTTAGTAAATGAGTTACAGAGTACAATTGTTGATAAATTTATATGCTATCACTAGCTAGCTAAATATTTAACAAAATTTTATAGTGTTCCACCACAGGTGCGGTAGCCAATACACCAATTCGCTTCTTGTACTATCTGCTACTTGAAACCGCTGGCCTTCATCTTGACCTTCATCAAAATTTAATTAAACACTTAATACTACGCACTATCTATTTACACGATATTTATATCACTAAATTATTAATGAATGTCACAATTATTTCTAAGTCAATCCTTATTCTTTTTCTTATTCGGCAAGCCTCGTCAAAAAAATTCAATCGAACGCACTAAAAACATTTCGCGTACAAAATACAAAGAACATTTTATCTACAACTAATTTGTAGCATTAATTATAATCAGGGCATGTAACCGAAAAAAATACTGGTTAACGGTTAACCCGTATTGAGAACATTATAAAAATAACGGTTTTAGTTCGAAAACCGGTTTTTAAAAATTAAAAACCGGTTTAAACCGGTTAATAAATCGGTTAATAAAAAAAATAATAGAAAACTTAATTAAAAAAATTATAATATTAGGAACAAAGGAAAAGCGATTATGTTTCATGCTGCATGCAAAATCAAACTAGAAATTCACAAAAATTCCGATAACACATTCAGAGAAATGTAAATAAAATCGAAATTGTCATGATTCATATAGTCTTATTCAAATACAAATATAACAGATATGAAAAATTCAATTTTTTTCGTACTAAATAGTATTATTAAAATGAAGGTTAATGTTCGCTAAAACCAGTTTATTTTTTATGATGAACGGTTACCGGTATTTTCGGCCTTAGAAATATCGGTTAAAATTACGGTAAAAGTTCACAAATTTTAAAAAAAGTCAATACATTATTTTATTTATTAATATAGTATGTTATAATATAAAATTTATTTCGTGTATATAAATATTCAATAAAAAACATTAAAATAATAGAAAACTTTTTCCTTTATTATGGTGTACGGGGACTAGTTGGTTGTACATCTGTTATAATAAAATAAAATGGCCTTTCCACATTTTCAAACACACTGTATATTTTTTTACTATATGGCAGAACAAAAGAAATATGTAACAATTATAATTAAATTAATTAGAAACATATATTTCACTTATGTCTTCTTACCCATTGTTGGGTGTGCCAATTTCGTACGTCCTAGACATCGGTAACACTACAATTCTATTTACATATATATATTTATTTTCTATTTAAATTATATTTTATATTTGATAGTGTTAGCTAATACCCTACTATTAATTTAATATAATAATTTTAATATAACGTTGAATAACTGTTAGCTATTTCGTAATCCCCCTACCTTTATTCATTTATTAAAATGATAATTAACGACATAGAAATCTTCAGTGTCTTTTCAGCAGTCATCAGGTGAGCACAATTTATAATTTTATTTTTTAATTTGAATTTTAATAATTTATTGCGATTTACTACTACTATATTATTATTGAAACTAGTGTGCAGTACAAATATTTTTTTTTATAATTATTAAAAACAAATTTTGTTATAAATAAACTAATTCATATTTTTTATTGTTTCAGGTTCCAGCTACTTTCTAGATATAAGATATAGATATAAGATATAGACGTAAGGGGGGAAGCAGGTACTTCTCAGTTTTTTTCTCACCACTGAAATAGTAAGTTCAATTTTGATATTTAAGAATAATATCCTCCCTGAATATTTTACGACTTCATTAAATTTAATTCCCATAAGCTCATTTTTAATTTAAATTATTTCCGTGATACATTGTTGACATTGTTTAATCTTAACTTTAACTGATACCATGCAAATATATTGCATTAAATTTATTCCTAAACAAATTAATAAGACTTGGCACATTAGGTATGAAATGAGATCTAGGTATAAAGTGTGGAGTGAACATGTGAAGTATGATGGTTAGATGTAATTTTTAAATATAAGATATGATGGTTAGATATAAGGTGTGCTGATTAAATATAAGGTATGTTGAATGCAAGGTATGATGGTTAAATTTAAAATGTGATGCTTAGATATAAGGTGTGATGATTAGATATAAAGTGTGCTTCTTAGATATAAAGTGTGATGCTTAGATGTAAGGAACAGTATGATGATTAAATACAGGGGCGGATCTAGGGGTGTGCTGGGTGTGCAATAGCACACCTGTAATTTTTCAGGGGCGGCATTTTAGAAATGCAATTTGTAAAAATTAAAACTTTAATTAATTATTCATCTTTGTTTACACTTATTTACAAACTTTTGAAGCATTTATGAGATCATATCTAGCATTATTATTTTTTATTATAATTGTTTGACGTATGTAGGACCATACACATATTGGCTTGGTTCCACAATTTTATATTACATGCAGCAAGCGGCAATAGCAATTAGCGGCGGGTTGTTTGTATCGGCATAGATCTGTAGTGTCGGTAGAGTACGTTATCAAAACACCATTTTTGTTCAATTAGTAAATAACTCGGAACATTTACATGTACATTTATTTTCTGATTTTCTGACTGTGAAGTTCAATTTGAAAGTGTGCTCAACATTCAATTAATAATTTGTGCAATAGGTATGTTTTCATTTAAAACTTTACCATTAAGCTTGAAACCTTTAAAGTATAAGTAGGTAGTTGTAGATATATGTAAATTACTATAAAAAAATAAAATTTACAAAATTTGGAACCTATTCTGTTTTTATTCTTATATTATGTCAATATTTACATACTTATATAAATATTGTTATAACATATTTACCACATCTTACAATTTACTAATCATTTTAGCTTCCAAACTATAATCATATAAATTTATCTGCTCTTTAATTTTATAGCATAATATTTTAAACAGAATTAATATTGTTAGTACTCAACTCCAGCTGAAAAATATTGACTTGCCAGATGCTGTGAACAACATAAAAAGTATCACAGAATTTCTAGAAAACTATAGACTAGAGGGGTTTCACAGTGTTTTAGAAGAGGCAAAGTTTTCTGTTCGAAGAAGAAAGAAAATGTTCAATTTCGAGCAGTCAGACGAACCAATTTCTAGTGAAAAAGATAAATTTAAAATATCAGTCTTTTATACGTAGTTAGATGCAGCAATTAATTCATTAAAAGAACAATTTATCCCGCTAAAACGACACACCGATTCATTTTCCTTTTTATTTAACATTAAAAATATTGGTCGTTGTTTACTGATAAAGATACCAAAGAACGTAATTTTAATGCAGATGAGCTTTTTACGGAACTCAAATCTTTAACTACAATTGTAAAAGACGATATAACTCCTAAAGAAATATTAAATTATATTTATAAACAAAACTTTACTAGTCTTTTTCCAAATGTCCTAATAGTTAATTAATTAATTTATTACTAACATTACCTATTAGTGTTGCTGAAAGATCATTTTCAAAGTTAAAATTGATCAAAAATTATTTATGATCTACACTATCTCCAGAAAAACTTGTAGCGTTTTCAATACTTTCCATAGAACATGAAATTACCGAAAAATAAATCATAACATTATAGTAAAGCGTTTTGCTCAAGCAAAGGCAAGAAAAGTACCTGTATAGTAGGCAATTTACATGGGCTGTGAATTGCGTTACATACTTCTACGTTATTGTATTTTTTTTAGAGTTTTATTTCTTTTTGAGTATGTATGTTTTCTTCTTTCTTTGTTCATCATAATTATTCGTAACATCTATCAGTATTTGTTTTTGCCGTTCGATGAGACTTACATATTTTTCCAGTTTATTGGAAACAAAATAAAATAAAGAGGGATGGGATTTTTTCGACTGTGGTGAAGTGTAGATAAAAAACAATTAATCGAAATTTCAGTCATACAGCATTTATTCCTACAAAACCGACGTTTCGGTATACACTTATACCTTCATCAGGGTAAGTAGATTCTACTTACCCTGATGAAGGTATAAGTGTATACCGAAACGTCGGTTTTGTAGGAATAAATGCTGTATGACTGAAATTTCGATTAATTGTTTTTTATCTAAAATAAAATAAAGTTTTATGGTCAGACAAGTTCACTGTTAGGTGAGGAGGGGGGTTGGTTCAGTAAGCGGAGGGCGGCAATTTGAGGTTTCGCACACCTTATCTTTCCACCTAGATCCGCCCCTGATTAAATACCTATAAGGTGTGATGAATACATATAAGGTGTGATGATTAAATATAAGGTGTAATGATTAATATAACGTGTGCTATTAAATTTAAGGTGTGCTGATTAAATTTAAGGTGTGTTGATTAAATTTAAGGTGTGCTGATTAAATTTAAGGTGTGATGATTAAATTTAAGGTGTGATGATTAATATAAGGTGTGATAATTACATATAAGGTGTGATGATTACATATAAGGTGTGATGATTACATATAAGGTGTGATGATTAAATTTAAGGTGTGATGATTAAATTTGAGGTGTGATGATTAAATTTAAGGTGTGATGATTAATATAAGGTGTGATAATTACATATAAGGTGTTATGATTACATATAAGGTGTGATGATTAAATATAAGGTGTGATGATTAAATTTAAGGTGTGATGATTAAATTTAAGGTGTGATGGTAAAATTTAACGTGTTATGATTAAATATATGGTGTGATAATTGAATATATGGTGTTATGATTGAATATATTGTGTGATGATTAAATATAAGGTGTGATGATTAAATACAATGTATGAAAAAGTATATATAGTGTCATGGTTAGGTCTGAGATGTGATGTGTAGATATAAGGTATGATGTATGAATGGAAGCAAATCCTTACTGCAAAACTACCAGGGAAGTTTTCAGTAAAGACGAGCTTTTAGGTACAACTTATTTTAGGTTTATAATGTGCTTGTTTTATTAATTGTTTTGCTTTTGTTTATTTATGAGTACATTATTTAATTCACTATAAATGTAAATATTATACAACTTTTACTATACCATTTTTGTACAAATATTGCTAGATTTAATTTTTTAATTTACTCCTATTACTAATTTCAACCATTAATTTTTTCCTAAAAAAATAATTTTTGATTTTAAAGTCCCCTAATTATAATATTTGAATTTTGAATGTGCAATACCCCGTAGTATATTATAAGTCGAGGCACTCCTTTCTCTGCTTACAGCATTCTGGTCGTTGGTATGGGTTGCACGGAAGGGTTGTGATACCGCCCTCGTATTAGCGTGTCTATAAGTTAGAGTTACAGATGTGCTTGGTGCATCTTGCTGCCCTTTTACCATTTTGGGCGTTAGTACTGGAGGGCCGGAAGGGTGTCTGACCGCTAGCGTGTTGAAATGTCTAATTGTGGAGTGAGTTTGTACATAGACTATAGTAATTAATATTATATTTTCATTTTCTACTTCTTTCTTGGTTTTCATGCCAATGCCTCTGACCAGTGCCGTTCCTGGCTATGTTATCACCTCCGTGCCATTTATTTTTTGGCGCCCGTTTTTTTTTCACCGTTTAGATTTTATTAACAGGGATGATAAACTTCATTTACTTGATACTTCAATACTTGATTTATTTTCTTTCTGTTAATAAAATTTTGCATGTCGCTCTATATATTGTGCTTATATTATTATTTTTTACTAGGTGCATTTTATACGTCTCTCTTCTATTCAGGCAATTATACTCTTTTAATGAAACAGGAAAATAAAAGCAATTTATCAGCAACATAATTTATTTATTCTTGAAATAAAATTTTATACATGAATTAAATATGTACCCTCCTAGCCTTTAGTTCCACAAATTTGTCAGCAATATCAGAGTGTTAATTTTATTAATTAACTCATGTTCAATGCTTAATACGGCCAAATTAGTTAGTCTTTCTTGACTCATGGTTGACCGTAGATAGTGTAGTCAGATGGCCGCGATAAAAAGTCGACATATCAAACTTAAATTATCGCCAAAAATCGCCAAGATCTATATGCTGAAATTGTCTTTTAAATAGAATTTATCCTATAAATAAAAATACTTCTGAAAAATATATATCTTGTAAACAAAATTTTAATAACAAAAAATTCAATCTTTTATAAAACCCCATTTTCCTAATAAACTAAAGATATTTGAAAGCCTAGGTTTTTTTTCTATACTATCTCTATCTTAAAGCATCTGATGTTGTTTTCTTTACAATATTAATACCTAAATAAACAGGTACAATTTTCTTTTGTCTGTTGCTTTAATATTTTATTACACCATATATCGCTAATAATTAGTGGCTTTAATCGCCTGTCGCCAAATAATTTTTTTGCCCCAGAACATCGTAAAAAAAAAATCGCCCAAATGACGGAAAATCACCATAACTGGCATCACTGAGTAGAAAGTAGAATCCTAGGCTAGGCGCGCACTACGACTTTTTGCCGTGCGGCTAAATCGCCGCGCGGCATTTCGCCGCGCCGCATTTTTATAACACAGGCTTTTATATTAGGGAGCGCGCACTTGCGTCTTGATCGCCGCAGCGGCAAAAAAATGCAGCATGTCCCATTTTTAATGCGGTGCGGCGACGCAAGTTTTTTTTGGGACATGTAGAATTATATAGAACAGCGCGCACTACGACAATTCACCGCAGTGGAAACTTGTTTTTAAAGAAAGATGTCCTCTGGTGTCACAGCTTTTCTTAATTTAGTGTCGTTATATGTTATATACGGACCAACTATTTTCAGAAGTTCATCGAAAGATTCAATGCTCATTCTATAATATTTAAAAAACTTTTCAGGATAATCTCGTAATTCCCTAAATATTTTAGAAAATTGTCCTTTGTTCAGTCTTTCACTTGTAAGGGGGTGTACCCAAAAACGGTTAGTTCTTTTTCGTTTCTTTTCGCGATTTCTCATTATTAAAATACTTATACACGCTGTTTTCACAAGATCCATATTTAAAAACTTCTGAAAAACAGCTGTAGTCCGCGCGGTTCAATTTCTCTGCGTTTTTCTGTCGTACGACAATTCACCGCACGGCATTTTGCCGCGCGGCGAAACAACGTAGTGCGCGCCTAGCCTTAACGCCGGTACGCGTACGCCATTCGTCTGGAGAATTGCGCTGCGCAGAAGGCAATATTCGTCCGGATGAGTTAAATTCATCAAAGTAGGGGTGTTACGAAGTACTTTTGTTTAATTCTTTTTTCTTATTAAATATTTTTTATTAAATAAATGTTATGAAGAGATTATTTATGTTTATTGTGTTTAGTTAGTTTCACTCACAAAATAACAACTTTAACCTTCAGAAATTTAGGTACATTTAGTAATTCAAGAGCAATTTTTTTTTAATTATAATGAGGCGCCTTCCGGCGCCCTCTCCGTCTGGCGCCTCCGTGCAGGCACGGCTTGCACGCCCGTCAGGAACGGCACTGCCTCTGACCCTTTTCGCTGGAAGTACACTGCATTAGTTTAAGTCGCGCCGAATAACTTTTAAGTCGCGGTTAGATTTAAGTCGTAATAGTTTTAAGTCTTCCTCCTTTCCTTAAACCCAAAACCATCCCTTCCCCCCTTGCCGTCGTGGAGAGACCTTGTCGTGGTGGCAGGGCTTAACCATTCTCTAAACATCAAATGTAAAATAATAGAGGATGGGACCAACATCTCCACTTTAATATTATATTGATATAATTTACAGATGAAGCAATTTTTATAAATTTCTTCCTTCAGATATTTTTAGGGAATAATAGATAGAAATGAAGCAGAACCTATTTCAAATGGTATAATTTCTTATAGAAGCAGCAATTTATATTGGTGAGTGCAAAATATTTTTTTATAACTAATAGTGCAGCAAATATTGTAAAATATGTTCATATATTTTAATAATTGTAAAAATAACTAATAGTTTTTTTTATTAATGAGTAGTTTAGAAAAATATAAAATATTTTTTATTTTGCTAGAGCTAAAGAAATTATAATATAATTTTCAATTCTTAATCCTTATGTGTTATTTAAAAATGTATAGTAGTAGATATTAAAATATAACCTATCCAAAAGTTATATTTAAAACATTATATTTTTATAGACTGACAGTTTCAGGTATGTTTCTATAATGACAGAAATGCAGAAAGAAGAAATATTTAAACCGCGAAAGAACTATGGTTGAAAACATTTCTAGAAAACTGGATGGATCAGAACCTCGAAAATCGTAAGTGCTTTTTCTTAAATTTATTATTTATATTTCCACTAATTGCCTAATCATTAATTGTTATTTATCCTTATTTGACATGAGAAATTGTTTTTCACAACGATTTTACTTTGTAATCATGGTAACTGTAACATGTTTTATGACGAATTTTTCAGAATAAATCAAATCAGAAAGTTATCATTTTCTTACGATCAGAGAAAATTTTTTAATGAAAATAATATTTTTAAAGTAAATTTCTTTATATATTATTATAATTTTTTTTCAATGCAGGTCGAAAACATTGTTAAATATTTATATGTTTCATAATTCCAATATAATTTTTATTATTTTTTTTTCCAAATACCACAGTACAGAAACTATTTAAATACAGGGTGACCCATAGTATGTGATAGGCACGTAGTTCTTCGATTTTATTCCCCGGAAATGTGTATTAACCAGGGCATGTAACTGTAAAAAAATATAAATTGGAAACCGGTTTAAACCGGTTAATATATCGGTAAAAAAATTAATTAAAAAAAAACAAAAATATAATAAAAAATAATTACAAAAAATATAATAAAATAAATTTAAAAAAAATTTAAAAAATTACCATCTGAAAAAATATAACGAATAAAACAATGCAATTTATTTAACGAATATTCACAAAAATTCCCGTAATACCATCAGAAAAACCCAGGTCACTTATCAATTGTAAACTTGCCTAATAGTGACAAAGGGACTACTTACTTTTATGACAGTCCAATAAATTATAAATTGTAAAAACTGTCATGATTTATATTCAAATACAAATAGGTAAATAACACAGATATAAAAAAATTAAAATGTTCGCGTTAAATGATAGTAAAAGAAAGGTTTTTAACCGGTTTACTTTTTTATTGGTTAACGGTTACCGGAATTTTTGGTCTTAAAATTATCGGTTAAAATTACGGTTAAAGTTCGCAATTTTCGTTCAAAATATCGGTTACCGGTTTATATTAACCGGTTTTTTTAACCGGTTACATGCCCTGATTATAATATTTTTTATCTATATAATTTGAGTGAAAAAATGTTCTCCATCACCGTGTAAACAACTGTAAAAAATGTCTTTACTTTCTGCATTGTTGTTAGAATACCGGTCATATAGATTCCTATTGATTGATCTGTTATTGTAGCTGTACTAGTAAGAATTTTAAAATGAAAATTTGTATACATATGTTCTTGATGCGAGAATTTCACTGGTAATATTTTAAAAGGTGTAACTAACACCCATTTCAGGGTAACAGTCAATTGTGCTTTCTTTCCTTTATAAATCAACTCTGATGAAGTGAAAAAATCTCTTCCCCACCTTACGGATTCTACGCGACTCCGAGAGATTGTGCTTACTTATGTGTGAATTATCACTTGACGAATTGGGTTAAAAGAAGTTAGGCGATAAGCATTGCATTTTCATTCTAAAATAAATCCTGCATCACTTGTAAACGTAGTAGTACATGATGTTATTACTTCTGTAGATAATATTTGATTATGTGAGTCTTCTTCTTATTCGATTTGACTATATTAATAAATAATGTTACTGATTATAAAACATCGTGAGAAAAATAATACATACACTTAAAGAGAGAATATTGCTTTTCCCTCATTGTGTTTTTTAATTTACAACAAATCACACGTTCTCGGTCGCTGGGACATCAACACACGATCTCAAGGTCGAATGACGGCAGAACTAGTTAGAGATTTGCGCAAGCCATCCAACTGATGTATAATAGCTAACTAATTTTTTTCAATTATAATAATAGTGATCAGATTGTTTTGTTTAATTTTTGCTTAAAATTTAAGCCTTATTGACGCAACTGGACATGAGAATTAAAATTTAATTAAATTGAAGCGCACTGTTCTCTTTAAAGAGTAAATAAATGCAAGTTAGAGATACTGAAAACAAATATCTTGCTTTCAACATTAAGCATAAATTGATTAATTGAAGAGAAATATTTGATGATGAAATTTTTCGCTTTTCAAGTCTTCACTATATTGTGAAAGCAAGGTCTAAGAAAAGCATAAAGGTTGAATTGGAATTAAAAAATTTTAAACATTGACTGACTTCCAAGAACAACCAATTCTCGTGTCAAGAAGAATGACTTTTAATGGCGCGTTTTTTTCGTAATAAGTGTAATATAAAGTGTTCTTGTATAGTAAGCATTTGTCATACGAGTACATGTAATTACAATATTCTAATTGGGAGAAAACGAGAAAATAATAAACAAGTAAAACAAGATTTTTCCTATTTTACGATTGTAGTTTACTTACTGGATTGGCCATGAGTTCCTTGATGCGTGTTTGCGGGTCTTTTCCTTTTTTCGGACGAATTAAAACATAAATGCTACCAACGTCTGGACAAAGTCGTAGAATTTTTTCAATTAATACCTTTCCGATAAATCCACTTCCTCCAGTTATGAAAATATTTTTTCCTACAAATGTTTCTGTTACTCGATCTATATCCGCCATCTTGTTGCTGAAATTAAAAATTAAATTCATAAAAAAATGGTTATCATATTAATACTTTATTTTTGTTGAAATATTAATTAAATAAATATTTTCGTACCAAATAGCAATATATATTCATATATAGTCTTTTTTAAAATTTTATTTTTCTTGACCAAAGATGAATGAAACATGAAATGTGCAAAACCTTTGAAATAGACGATTGTCAATTTTTCACTACCAAAATATAAGTAAAATTTATCGCGTATCAAATACAGTGATGTGGATAGCCAAATTTATTTGGGTGGGCTCAGGCCGGTCCTCCATTTTTAGTATGGGCACCCAAAGAATTAAAAACACATATTTTTGAGAATAAATAAAATGTTATTTAACAAAATATAAAACAACTCTGAGGGCTTGTTTCCTTAACCATCGATTAATAGAAAAATATCACATCTACAAACTGTCATAAGTTGTAAAAAAATATACGTTATTTACTATTACGATGCGATATTTTTCTTAACCGATGTCAAAGACAAGATACATAAACAAAATGGTTATTATAATTTCTTTAAAATGAGGTCTATATGAAAAGTTGGTGTCAATTTCTCGAAAACTGTATGAGAAATAAAAATTTTGAGTACTGCAGTGAACTCGTCGTTAAAAAGTGCCTCAATTATGTGTAAGCTAAAATATTTTTTCTATTGAAATCAAAAAGTTATAAGCAAAAAAATGAAAAATTTTCATTATTGTCATCTAGTCATCTATGTATTTTTTGGGAAAAACAAAAACAGTCCTTCAATGAATGAAGTTAAAATATTTTTTGTGTTGAACCAAAAAACGAAAATAAAAAATAAAAACATGAATTACATGATTTCATTAGGTTACCTATCGTAATAAAATCAAGTAGATTTATTGTTGCATTTAATTTATACAATATTACAGAAACATAATTTGCAAACTATTTGTAAACAAAATTGGTTAATACAAATTGGTAAATTGGAAAATGTACCAACATTATAAGTTTTAAGATCATTATATTTCCGTTAATATATAACATTTAATGATCACTTAATTATTGTTAAATTTATTTTTAACCTGTTTTTACTGTTTTCTTCGTCATAAATAATTGTAATCAAAACCTAACTGAACCTAACACAAGTATAATATAGATTAGATATACTAGAGATTATCTTGGTTCTTAAATTTTTTTAAATCGTGTAATTTTCGGGGATAAAATTTTCTCAGAAAATTGTTAACAGCTAAAGATTTGATCCCAGAAACGACCTTTAAAATTAAGCATGTAATTGTTTAAAAACTTTTTATTCGCAATCACTGGATCTCCAAGGCCGAAAATTACTTAATTTAAACTAACATAAATTCCTAATCTTGTACTTTATGTTGAACAAGCTGTTATATCTTTTCTATTTTTTTTTACTTCAATTATATATTATATAACTTTGATATATAAAATTTTATGTACTGATAATATTCCAATCTTTTTAGTTTTTTACCTCTCGCCTATCAATATATAAATAAGGGAGGTATAGTTTTCGAGTATGAGTTTTTAACATATGAGCAAATTAGTGTCCGTAGAACACGATTTTACTATTTTTATAGTAATGTATGTGTGTATATCTGTCTGTGTGTGTTTCGTCCACGATATCTTCAATATGGTAGGTACATGTAAAAAATATTATATTTGGTATTTACGACTTATATTCAAATATGATGAACTGATTAGATTTTGACTACAATTGGTTAACTGTTTTTCCTTAAAATACCTCAAAATATCATTTTTTCGCAAAGTACGTTATTATTAAATTAAATATTTTTTCATTTTCTATCAATCTTTATAATTACGTTTATATATATAACTTCTATAGCTAAACATAAAAAGATATAAATTATAATAATTATACATATTAACGTTTAGACTGAGGAATTTCTATAAATCAGATGAGTTACTAATATATTCACAAAATTTGACATATATGAAGAAATATATAAAGAATATATTTGCATGCGTGAATCAAGGTAAGTTCGGTTCCGGCTTCAGTAACGCCAAAAAAATTTGTTTTTCGGTCATACAAATTTTATAAAACAAATTTTAGGTATGAAATGTATTAAAAATATTCTGAACTGCAATAACAAACTAATTTTAAAACTACAAATTAAATGTACTGAAAATTTATATAGAATATATTTCTACAGTAACGGGAGGTAATTTTTGGACACATCAGATTTTTTTCATTTTTTAATGTGTATCGATAATATAATCGTCAGACGCAAAGCAAGCTTTGGTGGATTTTCATGTAATAAAACGAAAATGATTTCAAGATCTTCACCTCTTAATACAAGATAATATAATATTATAATTCATTTCTTAGGTACTTGTTTATTTGCTTACCTGGTTATCCAATTAAAGAAGTATTTAACACCTGGAAGATATAAGAACACAGGAACACACTACTTCATTAAAAACTATTGTAATGGTAATAATTAATAACTATTCACTATTTCAATTTAAAACTCTTATTTAATTTTTTCCTAATGTGATTTTAAAAACACCACCAAAACTTCGATTAAAGTAGTATTTAACAGCTAGAAGGAAATAGAAGAACTGAAGAAATATTACTAATGACAAACTGAAAGCCGAATTACCATGAGCTATTTATATTAATGTTTAAAAACGTAGGTGGGGAGTTGATCCATCCGGTTTACCAAACGTTCGCCGATTAGATACCTGCTAATGAAAACCCCAAGGTTAATGTCATTGCCAGCAGTACCACAGACGCAAAATTCATAAGAGTGCAAAATTTTAAACATTTATATATGGTTTTAATTTGGCAAGTAATTATCTACAGATAGCTGCAACAATTTTTCCTGGTACTACAACTTCTAGTGAACGCTCTTTTAGCAAATTGAAAATTATTAAATCTTACCTTCGCTCATCTATTGCACAGAAAGACTGACAAATATTGCCATAACATCAAATGAAAGGAATATAGCCAAAGGATTAATATACAATAATGTTATTGAAGTTTTTGTAGTAAGAGAACTTGTAGTGTAGCCTGTTATACGTTTTATATATTATAATATAATATAATGACACTCCATGATGCATTCACGATATTGCACATTTCCGATTTTTTTTTTAGAATCCATAATAGCAAAGGGTTTATTGTGTATGGAATATAATAATAATTTTAATTATGCACACTTATATAGGTATATTTATTAACAGGAAAAATACAGATGTCAGTTTTTGACACATATAATATTGATTCTATATAATCATGGTAACAATTGACCATAACAGGGTTCTTACGCGATTTCATTTTTTGAAGGTCTTCTGGTATAACCTTTTTATATCCAGAGCTGGATAGTTAATTACAACAGTAATTAAATTACTAATTCTATTACTTTTACAAAAAAAAATAATTGTGTTTGAATTACTTTTAAAACAAAATAACTGTAATTGAAATAAGAAGTAATGTTTTCTAACAATTACTGATATTTCAATTACTTTCAGAATTTAATGTCTTAAGTAATATAATTATAAGTTAAATTATTTTTTAATAGTATTGATTTTGCAAGTAACACGTGGTTTTCTAACTATTATTATTATTGTATTCTGTAAGGAGTTGCAGTGTTCTATTAGAGTCAGTGTCAGTTTTACAATAAACTATATACGAATATTTGATGTCTTACGAAGTATATACAAATGTTTTTAATCGAACTGTTGATAGGGTGTAAGTTTAAATTTTACTTACTAAGATATGTTAACAAGTAATGAAAAAGAGCTATCCTTGGCAGTAGTAACAATATACACGTTTTATCAATTTTTTTAACGATAAATATATTAACATAAAATTATGATTATTACTTTTCTTTGAAATATTATATTTTATGTATTTTAGAAATATTATAATAACTAAAATGTAATTGTTTTTACATTTTTGTAACTATTATAAGCAGGGAAATGTAAAGGTATAACCTTAACCTTAAACACACTTTTCTAGAAACTTTATTGAGAGACCGGTTTCGACCATTTAATAGTCATCATTAGACCGAGAGAACTAAAATCCAGATCTTATATAATACCAACACAATTTGGTTTCTTTCCTTTCCACGATTATTATTATTATTATTAGTGATTAATTCAAGTAGTTTGTAAACAATAATTAGTAATGAATTATTATTTTTGAGTAATTTGCCTAGCTATGTCAATATCTTTGCATCATTCGAGAAACCGATGTAAGAGACAAGCCAAACCTGTCCTACGATAATTTTTTTTTCACCAATACTGCTGCTGGGAGTTATTGAAATATTCATATTCATATTCAATAAAAAAGATAAGACGACAAAATATTTTAGTGCGCAATCAACACATTAAATCAGAACTTCAACTAGGTAAATCATTTTACTGTGGACTAAATTTTTCATTTTTTTTGTAAAAATGACCAATGCAAATAAGATTTCATATAGGTGTATAATAATAAGGTCAAAATAAAATTAAGCACCTGAAACATCAATTAAAATAATAGAGAATTTAAAATTTTAATATTTCGTGCGTTTATTCCATGGAAGCGTATACGAGAATAGTCAGAATAAAATATTTATTTATCAGAAGTTGATTTTCTTGTTATACAGGGGCGCAAATTAAATTTTTGCCGTAGGCGTTGAAAACCCTAATTATGACTGCAGAATTTACGTTACAATTTTCAGAAAAAATCTGATGTGTCCAATATATTACCTCCCGCCACTTTAGTAATATATTATACTCGTATATAAGTTTTTCAGTACCTACATGCAATTTGTAGTTTTTAAATTAGTTTGTTATGTTATTGCAATTCAGAATATTTTTAATTAATTTAATTAAAAAATGGTATTTAGAGGTATTTTTAAAAAAAAAACGGTTTAAAGCTTCAAGTCAAATTCTACTTCCAGTTAACCAATTGTAGTCAAAATCTAATCAGTTCATCATATGTATTTGAATATAATTCTCAAATACCAGATATTATATTTTTACGTTTATCGTATTGAAGTTTTCGTGGACGAAATATCGTCACACACACACAGACAGCCACACGGACATACAGACATCACGGTAAAAATAGTAAAATCGTATTCTAGGGACCTTAATGCTCATATGTTGAAAACTCACACTCGAGAAATTTGACTAAAAACTATATTTCCCTTATTTATATATTGATAGGCAGAAGGTAAAAACAGATCAATCAAATACATTTTTTTTTATTTGTAGGTCTCTTCAACACTACCGGTTTTTCAGCCGTCTTGACATTTTGCCGGCCGGTGAAACAATCGGTTAAACCTTCCACACGGGGCCGGCAGTCGAGCATCAAATTTTAGTACCGTATTAATTTTATATAGATTATGTTTACCCATGCACAGTATCAAAGTAATTTGTTTATCAAATACTATGATCCTACATGTCTATACCCGGTGAATTTGCTGTCAGTTTGCTAACCTACATAGACTTGTGTGTTGTGTGTTACACAACTATAATGACGGTTTTTTAGCCGGCCGGTGACCTTGGGTCCACTGGCCCAAAAAAAACATAGCCCGTCGCCGGCCGGTAAAATCACCGCTGCCGGCGTAGTGAGAAAAGTTATATTTTAAATAAATTTCGTCGGCTGGCGTTAGAAATATGCAAAAGGCTTTAGATAAAGTATATTTTTATAATAATTCTTTTGAAATGTTTATCCTATCTGTATTTAATGTTCCTATATACTTATAAAAATAAAAAAATAGGAGTTGTCAATTCTAAAAATTATTTTTAAAATATTAATATAATTTCAAATACTCACATACTAGTATAAGAACTTGTAAATTTATTATTAGGGATTAAGGAAATTTGTGACCGATGTTTGATCTCTATTTTTGATCGATCTTTATTGACTGATCTAATCAATCCTTATTCTTAATCGATCAGAAAAAGTTTATCATGTTTAATCAGATCGATCTTTATTAATTAATAAAACTGAAATTCTACCCCCTGTCTAAATGCAGACTAGGCTTACTAACACATAACTGCATCCTGCGTGATCGCGATCGATCTGATCATTTAACACCAATTTGATCAATGAAGATCTATCTGATCAATCGAGATCAATGTGATCGATCAAACGATCGAATGAATCCATAGATAAGACCGATCCAACAATATTATAGATCAAACAATCATATCTATCAAATGATCAGATTGATGAAACATTCAGATCGATCAAAACAATATTTTTTTTACTAAGATCATTTGTATGATCTTTCAAACAAATCGATCTGATTGACTATATTTCGCAGCCCTATCATACAGTGTAAATTTGATATATTACCAAAATTTTTAATAAAAATGGTTCAAAAAAATAATTCTAAATGAACAAACAGATACCTATTTTTGGGATGGTCATTTTATCTTGGTATTATGTATATATGGTTATTTTCCACAGTATTTTCAGCTTTATGAAACTGTTCGTACATATTTCTTATATTGTTTCAAAACTGAGTCTAATTCATCATGATTGCGTTTTTAAGAACTTCGCACTATATTCATACTTTTTTAAATAACAAAAATTTAGTATTGTACAAAAAATCTTACTTTTTTGTTTACGTGTAATAGAACATTAGACGAAAGCGTAAACAAGTTCTATGTTTTTGTTTATGTAATTTTTAAGGTAGACCAAAATGACGACTTTTAATAAAAAGTAATTCAAATGCGGATGACGCAATAATATTAAACCTGAAGCAAAAGAAAAAACTAGTTTAGAAAATGTCCATGAAAATAATAATGACTAGACAAAAAATGTTTTATGAATACTAGAAATATTTGTGTCTTTGATAACGAATACAAGTTATCGGGATTCCCTCTTCAGTACAATTTAATTATTGGCTCCGACCTCAATGTTAGATAAGATATCGACAAATAAAAATAAATGCCAGCAAGACCAACATTTCAGACTGGATTTTAATATCTCTAACATATTCGCACACAAATAGTTTCTCAGAAAATTTTAGAATTTGTCTTGCTTACGTCAAAAAAGTTCTGTAGAAATAATTGAAGATTTGCTTTTGTTTATAATTTGTTTCAGGGTCATAATAAAGCAAATTGAATTATAAGCGACATAAAAAACTGAAAATGGCCAAAATTGAAAATATCCCTAGATGCACCCCTCATGATTTTTTTCGAGTTTTTTCCGATTTTCATTTTTCCTTTCTAAAACTCAGAATTGTCTGTACAATCGATTGGAGGTCGCCGAGATAATATCTGAACCCTTTAGAAGGCTATTCTTGAAAAACCTATATTGTTGGATTTAATTTTAAATGCAAATATATCGAAAACAGTAAGAATTGAATTCTGTTTGAGAATTTGAATTCAGCGCATCCATAGTTACTTTAGTTTAGAAAATAAAAAATATTGGCGAAAGAAACGGAATATTGTTACTTTTTATGTTTAATTGTGATTGGAAATAAATTGTATAGATATAAAAACATAGTTATTCCTAGTTAGAAATAAGAACTCACTAAATCAGACAATGATTGTGAACCGTAAACACATTTTTAACTCAAAAGGTGAAAGATTTTGTAAAACTACAGTTGTTTAATTATATACAAAGAAAATGTTTATTCTTAATTCTTTAATAATTATAATTAACCATTTTTAAAAATGATGGCTTTATTGACATTCAAAGCAAATGTAGAGACTGCACCCATGTATAGTAAATTCATTTTTATCGCCATCAGTAAACATTAATGTTTTATGATTTATGATTTATGATTTATGATTTATGATTTGATTTATGATTTATGATTTATGATTTATGATTTGATTTATGATTTATGATTTATGATTCATGATTCATGATTCATGATTCATGATTCATGATTCATGATTCATGATTCATGATTCATGATTCATATCCCTAGATGCACCCCTCATGATTTTTTTCGAGTTTTTTCCGATTTTCATTTTTTTTTTCTAAAACTCAGAATTGTCTGTACAATCGATTGGAGGTCGCCGAGATAATATCTGAACCCTTTAGAGGGCTATTCTTGAAAAACCTATATTGTTGGATTTAATTTTAAATGCAAATATATCGAAAACGGTAAGAATTGAATTCTGTTTGAGAATTTGAATTCAGCGCATCCATAGTTACTTTAGTTTAGAAAATAAAAAATATTGGCGAAAGAAACGGAATGTTGTTACTTTTTATGTTTAATTGTGATTGGAAATAAATTGTATAGATATAAAAACATAGTTATTCCTAGTTAGAAATAAGAACTCACTAAATCAGACAATGATTGTGAACCGTAAACACATTTTTAACTCAAAAAGTGAAAGATTTTGTAAAACTACAGTTGTTTAATTATATGATTTAATTAATGAAATAGAATTTTTCATGTGTAGTCGCGAGTAGACGTGTTTTGCGCAGCTCCGTCTTAACCTAAGTAAAGTGTCGAAAATACTACTCACGTGTTCAAATTATTCCTTTCTGTGGCCCAAATTTTGTTTTTTTTTTGATATACAATGGGTGGATCTACTCGTAGCCAGACGACATCGGCAATTAAAGAAACGATTGATACACTCTTGAGCAATGATACCTTCCTCAGCAGTCTAGTTAGCAGAGTTATTGCTCGGCTAGATGAAAAGCTCGAGGAACAGCGAGTGTATTATGAGGGCATCATTTCGAAGTTGACCGACGACAACCGCGTCCTGGAAGAGAAGCTGGACCAGCAGGAGCAGTACTCACGGCGTAACTGCATCCGCGTCTTTGGCGTTCCAGAAACTCCCAGCGAAAACACCGAATCAACCGTGAGTGAAGTGTTTAATAATATCTGTGGTGTGAGTGTAGTACCTGGCCTCATTGATCGGTGTCACAGAATTGGCAGAAAAGACCCTTCCGGCACTAAAATACAACCCATTATTGTTAAGTTTGTCTCTTACAAATCTCGTGAACTTGTAATGAATCAACGTAAAAAACTAAAAGGCACGAAAATGTCCATTAAAGAAGATCTAACTAAAAAGAGACTACATTTACTTACAAGTTCATCTGCTAAGTATGGCTTTAAGAACGTTTGGTCTAGAGATGGTTATATTTATGCCAAAGTCAACAACACTATCAAAAAAATAAATAATTTAAATGACTTACATTAGACACCGATAACGATGTATGTTATTTTGTTAATGCTTGGAGCTGTTAAAAGCCATCATTTTGAAATTGTTATTCTTTATTTCTTTCCTATTTGTTGTTACATTATTTAGTTTTAAGCGTAAATTTCCTAAAACTCTTATCTTCTGTGAATACATTTATTTTTGTACATCTCAATACTTCTACGCAAGATCTTACAAGAAATTAAAGGTCTACCGTTTTACTTAATTTTATCTTATTTCATTGTAAATCTCTTTAATCGCCTACCGTTTCACCAAATTATTTACATACAATAATATTTTAAATCTATACATATATTAATAAAAACTTAAGTTCTTGTTATTTTGCATTTATTTGTTTCTCTCTATTTTGACTAATATTAGTCACTCTATCATCTTAGATCATCAACCGAATTTATTACATTCCACATCTGTTTATTTTTATTTATATACTTTTATCTCTCTTCTTATTTTTTTTTAAATTGTAATGTCAGTTACTCATATTTACTACCAAAACGTTAGGGGTCTGTGTACTAAAGTAAATACTTTCTACAATAATCTTGCCTCTTTAGATCTTGATATAATTTGCCTAACGGAAACATGGCTTAACAACAGTGTTCACACTTCCGAATTGTTTTTGCCCCATTACGATGTTTATAGATGTGACAGGGACACACTCAGTAGTGGTAAATCTCGTGGTGGTGGTGTCCTATGTGCTGTCAATAATAACAAATACAAATCTATGCCTATCAACATTGCTTTACATCCTTCCTCTCATTCTGATCTTGTCTGCACCAAACTGTTTTTAACATCCACTATTTTTGTCTATATCATTGTTGTCTATCTTCCTCCTCCCATTTCCCTTGATCAACAGAATTATATTTTTGAATCTCTTGAATCCTTCATATCCATTGCTGATTGTAACTTCATAATTGTTGGTGACTTTAATATAGCGAAACTAATTGACAGTTATCAAGGTTTTTGCACTGATAATTTTACGTCTAATTTTGAGAATTTTGCTGCTTTTATAAATGCAACACAGTTTAATCAGATAAGAAATTCCTATGGTAGGTTGTTGGATGTAGTTGTTTCCAATCTATCCTGTTCTGTTCTTGAAAACAATGATCCAGTTGTTGATGAAGATCCGCACCATCCAGCTCTTTCAATATCATTTAAATTTGACTCTAACCCTAATATTTCTAACTCTTCCTTTAATCAAAACTATTGTTCTTACAACTTTCGTTCTGCAGATTATAATCTACTTTATAACTTACTTTCAGAGGTTAATTGGGACTTACTGAAAAATTATGATGATGTTGACTTTGCCTTTAATATCTTTTACACTATTATTTATAATATATTTGATAGGTGTATTCCTGTTAGTATAAAACGACCATCTAAATATCCACCTTGGTTTAATTCTCATCAAATTAATAAAACTTAAAAACAGATTCAATAATTTATTTAAAATTCATAAAACCGAATATTATCAGTCTGAATTCAAACGTCTCCGTGCACTTATTAAAAAAGAAATTAAAATTGCCCATAAAGTATATTTAAATAACGTCGAGGATACTTTGAGTGCTGATCCAAATAAATTTTGGTCCTATATAAATAGTAAAAAACGTACTTCTCGCATCCCAGGGCATATGCATTTTAACAATCAAGAATTTACCACTACTCCTGATATAGTGCACGGGTTCTCAGAATTCTTTGCTAGCGTTTACATTCCTTCAGATAGCTCCGATTACTCTACTACTCCCATTCACAATAATAATTGCCTGTCAAACGTTGTCAATATTTCTAATATTTCAGATGATGATATTTTAACCGCAATTAAACGTCTGAAAGTAACTAGAAATCCAGGTCCAGATAATCTTCCATCTTACATCATTAAAGCATGCAGTCATATTTTTCTTGAACCTCTATCATATTTGTTTAATCTATCTTTAAAAAATAACACTTTCCCTTCTATTCTCAAATCTTGTACCATATGTCCAATTTTTAAATCTGGTGATGTAACTGATATTTCCAACTATCGTCCTATTGCTATCCTTTCAAATATTTCAAAAATCTTTGAATCTATTCTCTACAAGCATATTTACGGTAATGTTCAGAATCTTATATCTAATCAACAGCATGGATTTGTAAATGGCAAATCTACAGCTACCAATCTTATCAACTTTACGGAATATACTCTTAACTCTCTTCATGATAACTCACAAGTAGACGTCATCTATACCGATTTTAAAAAAGCCTTTGATACTGTCGATCACTATATTCTTCTCCGCAAACTAAATTCTAATTTCAATTTCTCTCCAAATTTACTATGTTTTATTAAATCCTATTTAGAAAATCGTAAACTATCAGTTCAAATTAATAATGTTAGCTCTGCTCCATTTGTTGCCACTTCTGGTGTGCCACAAGGTTCGAATTTAGGACCCTTGTTGTTCATTTTATTCATTAATGACATTGCTGATGCGGTCAAGAATTCTGAAGTTTTGATCTACGCTGATGATTTGAAAGTTTTTAGAACCATAAATTCTATAGATGATTGTAAACTTTTGCAAGATGATATAGACAGTATTCTAGCTTGGTCTCAGAACTCTAAATTATTCTTTAATTATAGTAAATGTAAAATAATGAGTTATCTGGTAAAAAAAATTGTTTACACCTATTCTTACGCTATGGAGAATTTCTGTCTTAAACGCGTACACCAATTTAAAGACCTCGGAGTGATCTTTGATGATAAATTGACTTTTAATTTGCACATTGACAATATTACTAAGTCATCTATTCGAATGTTAGGATTTATTATTCGTACTTGTAAACCTTTTCATAGTGTGTCAACTTTAAAAAACTTATATTGTTCGTTGGTTAGGTCAAAATTAGAGTATTGTTTCCAAATTTGGAATCCGATTTACAACAAATACATTTCCATTATAGAATCAGTTCAAAAACGTTTTGTTAAATATTGCTATTTTAAAAAATTTAATCAGTATCCAAATTATGACATTAACTATAATAAACTTTTGCTTGAAGTGAATTTGTTCTCATTAAAATATCGTAGGGAAATGCAATCTTGTTTGTTTTTATACAAAGTTTTAAACAATATTGTTACTGATTGTTATATTCTCGCCCACCTTCCTCTTAGTGTTCCACGTATCACTTCTAGGAACAAATTCACTTTTCGCTGTAGTAAAGTCAGGACAAACTATGAAAGTAAGTCGCCTATTAGACACATGTGTAATATTTACAATTCTATTCCCTCGAATATTGCCGTTTTTGCAGACCCTTACAGTTTGTTCAAAAGATCTTTGATAAATTATTATTTATCTGTTGATAACAATGTTATTGTATAATTGTCTGTTTATTATTTAAGTTTTGTTATTTTTTCAAATTCGTTTATGTATATATTTTTGTTGCGTATTTACAATGTTATGTATTAGTATGTATTATATTATTCACACATCATCCTGTAATTGGGACTTATGTCCTGTTGGATTGATAGATTATAAATAAATAAATAAATAAATATACAAAGAAAATGTTTATTCTTAATTCTTTAATAATTATAATTAACCATTTTTAAAAATGATGGCTTTATTGACATTCAAAGCAAACGTAGAGACTGCACCCATGTATAGTAAATTCATTTTTATCGCCATCAGTAAACATTAATGTTTTATGATTTATGATTCATGATTCATGATTCATGATTCATGATTCATGATTCATGATTCATGATTCATGACTCATGACTCATGACTCATGACTCATGATTTATGATTCATGATTCATGATTCATGATTCATGATTCATGATTCATGATTCATGATTCATGATTCATGATTCATGATTCATGATTCATGATTCATGATTTGATTTATGATTTATGATTTATGATTTATGATTTATGATTCATGATTCATGATTCATGATTTATGATTTATGATTCATGATTCATGATTCATGATTCATGATTCATGATTCATGATTCATGATTCATGATTCATGATTCATGATTCACGATTTATGATTCAGAGGGCTATTCTTGAAAAACCTATATTGTTGGATTTAATTTTAAATGCAAATATATCGAAAACGGTAAGAATTGAATTCTGTTTGAGAATTTGAATTCAGCGCATCCATAGTTACTTTAAGCTGGGTTCTCACTAGTCATTTTTTTGTGAATCATTTCTAATGATTCATTTGTCATGACAATTAAATGAAAAAGTTTTGTTCACATCTATCATGTTTTAAATATCATGTTGTGACTGATCATGTACTGTTTTATTTTATAAATGGCATCGGAAAAAGTTAATTCGTGCTGCAATTCGAGAAATATGTATGCTCTTGTCTCTTGAAATACATACTGTTTTATTTAACAACAGTCTAACACAGTATATTACCTAAAATAGTCGAACAGTTAACAAAACTAATAGGTTTTAGTTTTAGGTTATGATCATGTTGATATTTGCTATTTTAAATCATGACGCGTGTTCTTACGATTCATTTTACTTTCATTTATTAATAATGATCATTAAAGTAGAACTTTTAATGAAACTAGGAAATGATCATAAATTCTAATGAAAGAAGTGTTCTGACGTTCATTTTTCATGAATCATTAAAAATGATTCATAAAACATGAATGGTGAGAACCCGCCTTTAGATTAGAAAATAAGAAAATAAATGAATGAAAATTAATGAATAAAAATTAATGAATGAAAATTAATGAAAGGAAATTAACGAATGAAAATTAATGAAAGGAAATTAATAAATGAAAAATTATGAATGAAAATTAATGAATAAAAATAATGAAAGGAAATTAATAAATGAAAAATAATGAATGAAAATTAATGAATGAAAATTAATGTAAGGAAATTAATGAATGAAAATTAATGAAAGGAAATTAATAAACTAAAGTAACTATAAATGCGCTGAATTCAAATTCTCAAACAGAATTCAATTCTTACCGTTTTCGATATATTTGCATTTAAAATTAAATCCAACAATATAGGTTTTTCAAGAATAGCCCTCTAAAGGGTTAAGATATTATCTCGGCGACCTCCAATCGATTGTACAGACAATTCTGAGTTTTAGAAAGGAAAAATGAAAATCGGAAAAAACTCGAAAAAAATCATGAGGGGTGCATCTAGGGATATGAATCATGAATCATGAATAATGAATCATGAATCATGAATCATGAATCATAAATCATAAATCATAAAACATTAATGTTTACTGATGGCGATAAAAATGAATTTACTATACATGGGTGCAGTCTCTTACCGAAAATACTTGCTGAAACTACCGAAAATACTCGCTGAAAATACTAAAAATACCCTCTGAAAATACCAAAAATACCCGCTGAAAATAACCGCTGAAACTACCGAAATACCCTCTGAAAATACCGAAAATACCCGCTGAAAATACCGAAAATACCCGCTGAAAATACCGATAATACCCGCTGAAAATAACAAAAATACCCGCTGTGAATAATAAAATACCGGAAATAACCGCTGAAACTACCGATTTTTTTTAAACTATATTTCTCGCCAAAACTATTTTTCTCGCCGAAACTTTACTTTTCACCGAAACTATATTTCTCGCCGAAACTATATTTCTCGCCGAAGCTGTATTTCTATATTTTAAACTATATTTTTCTCGCCGAAAGTATTTTTGTCCCGTTGAAAAATACCCGCTGAAAATAGCAAAAATACTCGCTGAAAGTAGCGAAAACTAATTAATTAATTTCCTTCCATTAATTTTCATTCATTAAATTTCATTCATTAATTTTCATTCATTAATTTCCTTTCATTAATTTTCATTCATTAATTTTCTTTCATTAATTTTCATTCATTAATTTCCTTTCATTAATTTTCATTCATTAAATTTCATTTATTAATTTTCATTCATTAATTTTCATTCATTAATTTCCTTTCATTAATTTTCATTCGTTAATTTTCATTCATTAATTTTCATTCATTAATTTCCTTTCATTAATTTTCATTCATAAATTTTCATTTATTAATTTCCTTTCATTAATTTTCATTCGTTAATTTTCATTCATTAATTTTCATTCATTAAATACCGAATTTTGTCATGCCGTTTTACCGTTTTGTCATGCCGTTTTGTCATGCCGTTTTGCCATGCCGTTTTGCCGTTTTGTAATGCCGTTTTGCCGTTTTTGTCATGCCGTTTGGCGTATTGTCATGCCGTTTTGCCGTTTTGTCATGCCGTTTTGCCGTTTTGTCATGCTGTTTTCATTAATTTTCATTCATTAATTTCCTTTCATTAATTTTCATTCATTAATTTTCTTTCATTAATTTTCATTCATTAATTTCCTTTCATTAATTTTCATTCATTAAATTTCATTCAATAATTTTTATTCATTAATTTCCTTTCATTAATCTTCATTCATTAATTTCCTTTCATTAATTTTCATTCATTAATTTCCTTTCATTAATTTTCATTCATTAAATTTCATTCATTAATTTTCATGCGTTAATTTTCATTCATTAATTTTCATTCATTAAATACCGAATTTTGTCATGCCGTTTTACCGTTTTGTCATGCCGTTTTGCCGTTTTGTCATGCCGTTTTGCCATGCCGTTTTGCCGTTTTGTAATGCCGTTTTGCCGTTTTTGTCATGCCGTTTGCCGTATTGTCATGCCGTTTTGCAGTTTTGTCATGCCGTTTTGCCGTTTTGTCATGCCGTTTTGCCGTTTTGTCATGCTGTTTTCATTAATTTTCATTCATTAATTTCCTTTCATTAATTTTCATTCATTAATTTTCTTTCATTAATTTTCATTCATTAAATTTCATTCATTAATTTTCATTCATTAATTTCCTTTCATTAATCTTCATTCATTAATTTCCTTTCATTAATTTTCTTTCATTAATTTCCTTTCATTAATTTTCATTCATTAAATTTCATTCATTAATTTTCATTCATTAATTTTCATTCATTAATTTCCTTTCATTAATTTTCATTCATTAATTTTCTTTCATTAATTTTCATTCATTAATTTCCTTTCATTAATATCCTTTCATTAATTTTCATTCATGAATTTTCATTCATTCATTTCCTTTCATTAATTTTCATTCATTAATTTCTTTTCATTAATTTTTATTCATAAATTTTCATTCATTAATTTCCTTTCATTAATTTTCAATCATTAATTTCCTTTCATTAATTTTCATTCATTAATTTTCATTCATTATTTTTCATTTATTAATTTCCTTTGTCATGCCGTTTTTTTTTCATTTTCATTCATTATTTTTCATTTATTAATTTCCTTTCATTAATTTTATTCATTATATTTCATTTATAATTTTTCATATATTAATTTCCTTTCATTCATTAATTTTCATTCATTTATTTTCTTTCATTAATTTTCATTCATTAATTTCCTTTCATTAATTTTCATTCATTAATTTCCTTTCATTAAATTTCATTCATTAATTTTCATTCATGAATTTTCATTTATTAATTTCCTTTCATTAATTTTCATTTGTTAATTTTCATTCATTAATTTCCTTTCATTAATTTTCATTCATTAATTTCCTTTCATTAATTTTCATTCATTATTTTTCATTTATTAATTTCCTTTGTCATGCCGTTTTGCCGTTTTGTCATGCCGTTTTGCCGTTTTTGTCATGCCGTTTGCCGTATTGTCATGCGCCGTTTTGCCGTTTTGTAATGCCGTTTTGCCGTTTTGTAATGCCGTTTGCCGTATTGTCATGCCGTTTTGCCGTTTTGTCATGCCGTTTTGCCGTTTTGTCATGCCGTTTTGACGTTTTGTCATGCTGTTTTCATTAATTTTTATTCATTAATTTCCTTTCATTAATTTTCATTCATTAATTTTCTTTCATTAATTTTCATTCGTTAATTTCCTTTCATTAATTTTCATTCATTAAATTTCATTCATTAATTTTCATTCATTAATTTTCATTCATTAATTTCCTTTCATTAATATTCATTCATTAATTTCCTTTCATTAATTTTCATTCATTAATTTCCTTTCATTAATTTTCATTCATTAAATTTCATTCATTTATTTTCATTCGTTAATTTTCATTCATTAATTTTCATTCATTAAATACCGAATTTTGTCATGCCGTTTTACCGTTTTGTCATGCCGTTTTGCCGTTTTGTCATGCCGTTTTGCCGTTTTGTAATGCCGTTTTGCCGTTTTTGTCATGCCGTTTGCCGTATTGTCATGCCGTTTTGCCGTTTTGTCATGCCGTTTTGCCGTTTTGTCATGCTGTTTTCATTAATTTTCATTCATTAATTTCCTTTCATTAAATTTCATTCATTAATTTTCATTCATTAATTTCCTTTTATTAATCTTCATTCATTAATTTCCTTTCATTAATTTTCATTCATTAATTTCCTTTCATTAATTTTCATTCATTAATTTCCTTTCATTAATTTTCATTCATTAATTTTCTTTCATTAATTTCCTTTCATTAATTTCCTTTCATTAATTTTTATTCATAATTTTTCATTCATTAATTTCCTTTCATTAATTTTCATTCATTAATTTCCTTTCATTAATTTTTATTCATTAATTTTCATACATTAATTTCCTTTCATTAATTCGTTAATATTCATTCATTAATTTCCTTTCATTAATTTTCATTCATTAATTTTCTTTCATTAATTTTCATTCATTAATTTCCTTTCATTAATTTTCATTCAATAAATTTCATTCATTAATTTTCATTCATTAATTTCCTTTCATTAATTTTCATTCATTAATTTTCTTTCATTAATTTTCATTCATTAATTTCCTTTCATTAATTTTCATTCATTAAATTTCTTCATTAATTTTCATTCATTAATTTTCATTCATTAATTTTCATTCATTAATTTCCTTTGAATAATTTTCATTCGTTAATTTTCATTCATTAATTTTCATTCATTAATTTCCTTTCATTAATTTTCATTCATTAATTTCCTTTCAATAATTTTCATACATTAATTTCCTTACATTAATTTTCATTCATTATTTTTCATTCATTATTTTTCATTTATTAATTTCCTTTCATTAATTTTATTCATTATATTTCATTTATAATTTTTCATATATTAATTTCCTTCCATTCATTAATTTTCATTCATTTATTTTCTTTCATTAATTTTCATTCATTAATTTCCTTTCATTAATTTTCATTCATTAATTTCCTTTCATTAAATTTCATTCATTAATTTTCATTCATGAATTTTCATTTATTAATTTCCTTTCATTAATTTTCATTTGTTAATTTTCATTCATTAATTTCCTTTCATTAATTTTCATTCATTAATTTCCTTTCATTAATTTTCATTCATTATTTTTCATTTATTAATTTCCTTTGTCATGCCGTTTTGCCGTTTTGTCATGCCGTTTTGCCGTTTTTGTCATGCCGTTTGCCGTATTGTCATGCCGTTTTGCCGTTTTGTCATGCCGTTTTGCCGTTTTGTCATGCCGTTTTGCCGTTTTGTCATGCTGTTTTCATTAATTTTCATTCATTAATTTCCTTTCATTAATTTTCATTCATTAATTTTCTTTCATTAATTTTTATTCATTAAATTTCATTCATTAATTTTCATTCATTAATTTCCTTTCATTAATCTTCATTCATTAATTTCCTTTCATTAATTTTCATTCATTAATTTCCTTTCATTAATTTTCATTCATTAAATTTCATTCATTAATTTTCATTCATTAATTTTCATTCATTAATTTCCTTTCATTAATTTTTATTCATAAATTTTCATTCGTTAATGTTCATTCATTAATTTCTTTTCATTAATTTTCATTCATAAATTTTCATTTATTAATTTCCTTTCATTAATTTTCATTCGTTAATTTTCATTCATTAATTAATTAATGCCGTTTGGCGTATTGTCATGCCGTTTTGCCGTTTTGTCATGCCGTTTTGCCGTTTTGTCATGCCGTTTTGCCGTTTTGTCATGCTGTTTTCATTAATTTTTATTCATTAATTTCCTTTCATTAATTTTCATTCATTAATTTTCTTTCATTAATTTTCATTCATTAATTTCCTTTCATTAATTTTCATTCATTAAATTTCATTCATTAATTTTCATTCATTTATTTTCTTTCATTAATTTTCATTCATTAATTTCCTTTCATTAATTTTCATTCATTAATTTCCTTTCATTAAATTTCATTCATTAATTTTCATTCATGAATTTTCATTTATTAATTTCCTTTCATTAATTTTCATTTGTTAATTTTCATTCAATAATTTCCTTTCATTAATTTTCATTCATTAATTTCCTTTCATTAATTTTCATTCATTATTTTTCATTTATTAATTTCCTTTGTCATGCCGTTTTGCCGTTTTGTCATGCCGTTTTGCCGTTTTTGTCATGCCGTTTGCCGTATTGTCATGCGCCGTTTTGCCGTTTTGTAATGCCGTTTTGCCGTTTTTGTCATGCCGTTTGCCGTATTGTCATGCCGTTTTGCCGTTTTGTCATGCCGTTTTGCCGTTTTGTCATGCCGTTTTGACGTTTTGTCATGCTGTTTTCATTAATTTCCTTTCATTAATTTTCATTCATTAATTTTCTTTCATTAATTTTCATTCGTTAATTTCCTTTCATTAATTTCCATTCATTAAATTTCATTCATTAATTTTCATTCATTAATTTTCATTCATTAATTTCCTTTCATTAATATTCATTCATTAATTTCCTTTCATTAATTTTCATTCATTAATTTCCTTTCATTAATTTTCATTCATTAAATTTCATTCATTAATTTTCATTCGTTAATTTTCATTCATTAATTTTCATTCATTAAATACCGAATTTTGTCATGCCGTTTTACCGTTTTGTCATGCCGTTTTGCCGTTTTGTCATGCGGTTTGCCGTATTGTCATGCCGTTTTGCCGTTTTGTCATGCCGTTTTGCCGTTTTGTCATGCTGTTTTCATTAATTTTCATTCATTAATTTCCTTTCATTAAATTTCATTCATTAATTTTCATTCATTAATTTCCTTTTATTAATCTTCATTCATTAATTTCCTTTCATTAATTTTCATTCATTAATTTCCTTTCATTAATTTTCATTCATTAATTTCCTTTCATTAATTTTCATTCATTAATATTCTTTCATTAATTTCCTTTCATTAATTTCCTTTCATTAATTTTTATTCATAAATTTTCATTCATTAATTTCCTTTCATTAATTTTCATTCATTAATTTCCTTTCATTAATTTTTATTCATTAATTTTCATACATTAATTTTCTTTCATTAATTTTCATTCGTTAATATTCATTCATTAATTTCCTTCCATTAATTTTCATTCATTAATTTCCTTTTATTAAATTTCATTCATTAATTTTCATTCATGAATTTTCATTTATTAATTTCCTTTCATTAATTTTCATTTGTTAATTTTCATTCATTAATTTCCTTTCATTAATTTTCATTCATTAATTTCCTTTCATTAATTTTCATTCGTTATTTTTCATCTATTAATTTCCTTTGTCATGCCGTTTTGCCGTTTTGTCATGCCGTTTTGCCGTTTTTGTCATGCCGTTTGCCGTATTGTCATGCCGTTTTGCCGTTTTGTCATGCCGTTTTGCCGTTTTGTCATGCCGTTTTGCCGTTTTGTCATGCTGTTTTCATTAATTTTCATTCATTAATTTCCTTTCATTAATTTTCATTCATTAATTTTCTTTCATTAATTTTCATTCATTAAATTTCATTCATTAATTTTCATTCATTAATTTCCTTTCATTAATCTTCATTCATTAATTTCCTTTCATTAATTTTCATTCATTAATTTCCTTTCATTAATTTTCATTCATTAAATTTCATTCATTAATTTTCATTCATTAATTTTCATTCATTAATTTCCTTTCATTAATTTTTATTCATAAATTTTCATTCGTTAATGTTCATTCATTAATTTTTATTCATTAATTTCCTTTCATTAATTTTCATTCATAAATTTTCATTCATTAATTTCCTTTCATTAATTTTCATTCGTTAATTTTCATTCATTAATTAATTAATGCCGTTTGGCGTATTGTCATGCCGTTTTGCCGTTTTGTCATGCCGTTTTGCCGTTTTGTCATGCTGTTTTGCCGTTTTGTCACGCTGTTTTCATTAATTTTTATTCATTAATTTCCTTTCATTAATTTTCATTCATTAATTTTCTTTCATTAATTTTTATTCATTAATTTCCTTTCATTAATTTTCATTCATTAAATTTCATTCATTAATTTTCATTCATTTATTTTCATTCATTAATTTCCTTTCATTAATATTCATTCATTAATTTCCTTTCATTAATTTTCATTCATTAATTTCCTTTCATTAATTTTTATTCATTAAATTTCATTCATTAATTTTCATTCGTTAATTTTCATTCATTAATTTTCATTCATTAAATACCGAATTTTGTCATGCCGTTTTACCGTTTTGTCATGCCGTTTTGCCGTTTTGTCATGCCGTTTTGCCGTTTTGTAATGCCGTTTTGCCGTTTTTGTCATGCCGTTTGCCGTATTGTCTTGCCGTTTTGCCGTTTTGTCATGCCGTTTTGCCGTTTTGTCATGCTGTTTTCATTAATTTTCATTCATTAATTTCCTTTCATTAAATTTCATTCATTAATTTTCATTCATTAATTTCCTTTTATTAATCTTCATTCATTAATTTCCTTTCATTAATTTTCATTCATTAATTTCCTTTCATTAATTTTCATTCATTAATTTCCTTTCATTAATTTTCATTCATTAATTTTCTTTCATTAATTTTCATTCATTAATTTCCTTTCATTAATTTCCTTTCATTAATTTTTATTCATAAATTTTCATTCATTAATTTCCTTTCATTAATTTTCATTCATTAATTTCCTTTCATTAATTTTTATTCATTAATTTTCATACATTAATTTCCTTTTATTAATTTTCATTCGTTAATATTCATTCATTAATTTTCATTCATTAATTTTCATTCATTAATTTCTTTTCATTAATTTTCATTCATTAATTTCCTTCCATTGATTTTCATTCATTATTTTTCATTTATTAATTTCCTTTGTCATGCCGTTTTGCCGTTTTGTCATGCCGTTTTGCCGTTTTGTAATGCCGTTTTGCCGTTTTTGTCATGCCGTTTGCCGTATTGTCATGGCGTTTTGTCATGCTGTTTTTATTAATTTTCATTCATTAATTTCCTTTCATTAATTTTCATTCATTAAATTTCATTCATTAATTTTCATTCATTAATTTCCTTTCATTAATTTTCATTCATTAATTTCCTTCCATTAATTTTCATTCATTATTTTTCATTTATTAATTTTCTTTGTCATGCCGTTTTGCCGTTTTGTCATGCCGTTTTGCCGTTTTGTAATGCCGTTTTGCCGTTTTTGTCATGCCGTTTGCCGTATTGTCATGCCGTTTTGCCGTTTTGTCATGCTGTTTTCATTAATTTTCATTAATTAATTTCCTTTCATTAATTTTCATTCGTTAATTTTCATTCATTAATTTTCATTCATTAATTTCCTTTCATTAATTTTCATTCATAAATTTTCATTCATTAATTTCCTTTCATTAATTTTCATTCGTTAATTTTCATTCATTAATTTCCTTTCATTAATTTTCAAAAAAATATTGGCGAAAGAAACGGAATGTTGTTACTTTTTATGTTTAATTGTGATTGGAAATAAATTGTATAGATATAAAAACATAGTTATTCCTAGTTAGAAATAAGAACTCACTAAATCAGACAATGATTGTGAACCGTAAACACATTTTTAACTCAAAAAGTGAAAGATTTTGTAAAACTACAGTTGTTTAATTATATACAAAGAAAATGTTTATTCTTAATTCTTTAATAATTATAATTAACCATTTTTAAAAATGATGGCTTTATTGACATTCAAAGCAAATGTAGAGACTGCACCCATGTATAGTAAATTCATTTTTATCGCCATCAGTAAACATGAATCATGAATCATGAATCATGAATCATGAATCATGAATCATGAAAATTAATGAATGAAAATTAATAAATGAAAATTAATGAAAGGAAATTAATGAATGAAAATTAATGAATGAAAATTAATAAATGAAAATTAATGTAAGGAAATTAATGAATGAAAATTAATGAAAGGAAATTAATGAATGAAAATTAATGAAAACAGCATGACAAAACGGCAAAACGGCATGACAATACGGCAAACGGCATGACAAAAACGGCAAAACGGCATTACAAAACGGCAAAACGGCATGACAAAACGGCAAAACGGCATGACAAAACGGCAAAACGGCATGACAAAGGAAATTAATAAATGAAAAATAATGAATGAAAATTAATGGAAGGAAATTAATGAATGAAAATTAATGAAAGGAAATTAATGAATGAAAATTAATGAATGAAAATTAATGAATGAATATTAACGAATGAAAATTAATAAAAGGAAATTAATGTATGAAAATTAATGAATAAAAATTAATGAAAGGAAATTAATGAATGAAAATTAATGAAAGGAAATTAATAAATGAAAATTTATGAATAAAAATTAATGAAAGGAAATTAATGAAAGGAAATTAATGAATGAAAATTAATGAAAGAAAATTAATGAATGAAAATTAATGAAAGGAAATTAATGAATGAAAATTAATGAAAGGAAATTAATGAATGAAAATTAATGAAAGGAAATTAATGAATGAAGATTAATAAAAGGAAATTAATGAATGAAAATTAATGAATGAAATTTAATGAAAGGAAATTAATGAATGAAAATTAATGAAAACAGCATGACAAAACGGCAAAACGGCATGACAAAACGGCAAAACGGCATGACAATACGGCAAACGGCATGACAAAAACGGCAAAACGGCATTACAAAACGGCAAAACGGCATGACAAAACGGCAAAACGGCATGACAAAACGGTAAAACGGCATGACAAAATTCGGTATTTAATGAATGAAAATTAATGAATGAAAATTAACGAATGAAAATAAATGAATGAAATTTAATGAATGAAAATTAATGAAAGGAAATTAATGAATGAAAATTAATGAAAGGAAATTAATGAATGAATATTAATGAAAGGAAATTAATGAATGAAAATAAATGAATGAAAATTAATGAATGAAATTTAATGAATGAAAATTAATGAAAGGAAATTAATGAATGAAAATTAATGAAAGAAAATTAATGAATGAAAATTAATGAAAGGAAATTAATGAATAAAAATTAATGAAAACAGCATGACAAAACGGCAAAACGGCATGACAAAACGGCAAAACGGCATGACAATACGCCAAACGGCATTAATTAATTAATGAATGAAAATTAACGAATGAAAATTAATGAAAGGAAATTAATGAATGAAAATTTATGAATGAAAATTAATGAAAGGAAATTAATGAATAAAAATTAATGAATGAACATTAACGAATGAAAATTTATGAATAAAAATTAATGAAAGGAAATTAATGAATGAAAATTAATGAATGAAAATTAATGAATGAAATTTAATGAATGAAAATTAATGAAAGGAAATTAATGAATGAAAATAATGAAAGGAAATTAATGAATGAAGATTAATGAAAGGAAATTAATGAATGAAAATTAATGAATGAAATTTAATGAATGAAAATTAATGAAAGAAAATTAATGAATGAAAATTAATGAAAGGAAATTAATGAATGAAAATTAATGAAAACAGCATGACAAAACGGCAAAACGGCATGACAAAACGGCAAAACGGCATGACAAAACGGCAAAACGGCATGACAATACGGCAAACGGCATAACAAAAACGGCAAAACGGCATGACAAAACGGCAAAACGGCATGACAAAGGAAATTAATAGATGAAAAATAACGAATGAAAATTAATGAAAGG
This sequence comes from Stenolophus ochropezus, assembly GCA_035578165.1. NCBI lineage: Eukaryota > Metazoa > Arthropoda > Insecta > Coleoptera > Carabidae > Stenolophus > Stenolophus ochropezus. The sequence continues at coordinate 11,355,273 of JAQOWZ010000019.1, read as the reverse complement.
AAATTAATGAATGAAAATTAATGAAAGGAAATTAATGAATGAAAATTAACAAATGAAAATTAATGAAAGGAAATTAATAAATGAAAATTCATGAATGAAAATTAATGAATGAAATTTAATGAAAGGAAATTAATGAATGAAAATTAATGAAAGGAAATTAATGAATGAAAATTAATGAAAGAAAATAAATGAATGAAAATTAATGAATGGAAGGAAATTAATATATGAAAAATTATAAATGAAATATAATGAATAAAATTAATGAAAGGAAATTAATAAATGAAAAATAATGAATGAAAAATAATGAATGAAAATTAATGTAAGGAAATTAATGTATGAAAATTAATGAAAGGAAATTAATGAATGAAAATTAATGAAAGGAAATTAATGAATGAAAATTAATGAATGAAAATTAACGAATGAAAATTATTCAAAGGAAATTAATGAATGAAAATTAATGAATGAAAATTAATGAATGAAAATTAATGAAGAAATTTAATGAATGAAAATTAATGAAAGGAAATTAATGAATGAAAATTAATGAAAGAAAATTAATGAATGAAAATTAATGAAAGGAAATTAATGAATGAAAATTAATGAATGAAATTTATTGAATGAAAATTAATGAAAGGAAATTAATGAATGAAAATTAATGAAAGAAAATTAATGAATGAAAATTAATGAAAGGAAATTAATGAATGAATATTAACGAATGAAAATTAATGAAAGGAAATTAATGTATGAAAATTAATGAATAAAAATTAATGAAAGGAAATTAATGAATGAAAATTAATGAAAGGAAATTAATGAATGAAAATTTATGAATAAAAATTAATGAAAGGAAATTAATGAAAGGAAATTAATGAAAGAAAATTAATGAAAGGAAATTAATGAATGAAGATTAATAAAAGGAAATTAATGAATGAAAATTAATAAATGAAATTTAATGAAAGGAAATTAATGAATGAAAATTAATGAAAACAGCATGACAAAACGGCAAAACGGCATGACAAAACGGCAAAACGGCATGACAATACGGCAAACCGCATGACAAAAACGGCAAAACGGCATTACAAAACGGCAAAACGGCATGACAAAACGGCAAAACGGCATGACAAAACGGTAAAACGGCATGACAAAATTCGGTATTTAATGAATGAAAATTAATGAATGAAAATTAACGAATGAAAATTAATGAATGAAATTTAATGAATGAAAATTAATGAAAGGAAATTAATGAATGAAAATTAATCAAAGGAAATTAATGAATGAATATTAATGAAAGGAAATTAATGAATGAAAATTAATGAATGAAAAATAATGAATGAAATTTAATGAATGAAAATTAATGAAAGGAAATTAACGAATGAAAATTAATGAAAGAAAATTAATGAATGAAAATTAATGAAAGGAAATTAATGAATAAAAATTAATGAAAACAGCATGACAAAACGTCAAAACGGCATGACAAAACGGCAAAACGGCATGACAAAACGGCAAAACGGCATGACAATACGGCAAACGGCATGACAAAAACGGCAAAACGGCATTACAAAACGGCAAAACGGCGCATGACAATACGGCAAACGGCATGACAAAAACGGCAAAACGGCATGACAAAACGGCAAAACGGCATGACAAAGGAAATTAATAAATGAAAAATAATGAATGAAAATTAATGAAAGGAAATTAATGAATGAAAATTAATGAAAGGAAATTAATGAATGAAAATTAACAAATGAAAATTAATGAAAGGAAATTAATAAATGAAAATTCATGAATGAAAATTAATGAATGAAATTTAATGAAAGGAAATTAATGAATGAAAATTAATGAAAGGAAATTAATGAATGAAAATTAATGAAAGAAAATAAATGAATGAAAATTAATGAATGAAATTTAATAAATGAAAATTAATGAAAGGAAATTAATGAATGAAAATTAATGAAAGAAAATTAATGAATGAAAATTAATGAAAGGAAATTAATGAATAAAAATTAATGAAAACAGCATGACAAAACGGCAAAACGGCATGACAAAACGGCAAAACGGCATGACAAAACGGCAAAACGGCATGACAATACGCCAAACGGCATTAATTAATTAATGAATCATGAATCATGAATCATGAATCATGAATCATGAATCATGAATCATGAATCATGAATCATGAATCATGAATCATGAATCATGAATCATGAATCATGAATCATGAATCATAAAACATTAATGTTTACTGATGGCGATAAAAATGAATTTACTATACATGGGTGCAGTCTCTACATTTGCTTTGAATGTCAATAAAGCCATCATTTTTAAAAATGGTTAATTATAATTATTAAAGAATTAAGAATAAACATTTTCTTTGTATATAATTAAACAACTGTAGTTTTACAAAATCTTTCACTTTTTGAGTTAAAAATGTGTTTACGGTTCACAATCATTGTCTGATTTAGTGAGTTCTTATTTCTAGCTAGGAATAACTATGTTTTTATATCTATACAATTTATTTCCAATCACAATTAAACATAAAAAGTAACAACATTCCGTTTCTTTCGCCAATATTTTTTTGAAAATTAATGAAAGGAAATTAATGAATGAAAATTAACGAATGAAAATTAATGAAAGGAAATTAATGAATGAAAATTTATGAATGAAAATTAATGAAAGGAAATTAATGAATGAAAATTAATGAATGAAAATTAACGAATGAAAATTAATGAAAGGAAATTAATGAATGAAAATTAATGAATGAAAATTAATGAATGAAATTTAATGAATGAAAATTAATGAAAGGAAATTAATGAATGAAAATTAATGAAAACAGCATGACAAAACGGCAAAACGGCATGACAAAACGGCAAAACGGCATGACAAAACGGAAAAACGGCATGACAATACGGCAAACGGCATGACAAAAACGGCAAAACGGCATTACAAAACGGCAAAACGGCATGACAAAACGGCAAAACGGCATGACAAAAACGGTAAAACGGCATTACAAAACGGCAAAACGGCATGACAAAACGGCATGACACAGGAAATTAATAAATGAAAAATAATGAATGAAAATTAAAGAATGAAAATTAATGTAAGGAAATTAATGAATGAAAATTAATGAAAGGAAATTAATGAATGAAAATTAATGAAAACAGCATGACAAAACGGCAAAACGGCATGACAAAACGGCAAAACGGCATGACAAAACGGCAAAACGGCATGACAAAACGGAAAAACGGCATGACAATACGGCAAACGTCCTGACAAAAACGGCAAAACGGCAAAACGGCATGACAAAACGGCAAAACGGCATGACAAAAACGGTAAAACGGCATTACAAAACGGCAAAACGGCATGACAAAGGAAATTAATAAATGAAAAATAATGAATGAAAATTAATGAAAATAAATTAGTGAATGAAAATTAATGAAAGGAAATTAATGAATGAAAATTAACGTATGAAAATTAATGAAAGGAAATTAATAAATGAAAATTAATGAATGAAAATTAATGAATGAAATTTAATGAAAGGAAATTAATGAATGAAAATTAATGAAAGGAAAATAATGAATAAAAATTAATGAAAGAAAATAAATGAATGAAAATTAATGAATGAAAATTATGAATGAAAGGAAATTAATATATGAAAAATTATAAATGAAAATTAATGAATAAAATTAATGAAAGGAAATTAATAAATGAAAAATAATGAATGAAAATTAATGAATGAAAATTAATGTAAGGAAATTAATGAATGAAAATTAATGAAAGGAAATTAATGAATGAAAATTAATGAAAACAGCATGACAAAACGGCAAAACGGCATAACAAAACGGCAAAACGGCATGACAAAACGGAAAAACGGCATGACAATACGGCAAACGGCATGACAAAAACGGCAAAACGGCATTACAAAACGGCAAAACGGCATGACAAAACGGCAAAACGGCATGACAAAAACGGTAAAACGGCATTACAAAACGGCAAAACGGCATGACAAAACGGCATGACAAAGGAAATTATTAAATGAAATATAATAAATGAAAATTAATGAATGAAAATTAATGAAAGGAAATTAATGAATGAAAATTAATGAAAGGAAATTAATGAATGAAAATTAACGAATGAAAATTAATGAAAGGAAATTAATGAATGAAAATTAATGAAGAAATTTAATGAATGAAAATTAATGAAAGGATATTAATGAATGAAAATTAATGAAAGAAAATTAATGAATGAAAATTAATGAAAGGAAATTAATGAATGAAAATTAATGAATAAAATATATTAAATGAAAATTAATGAAAGGAAATTAATGAATGAAAATTAATGAATAAAATTAATGAAAGGAAATTAATAAATGAAAAATAATGAACGAAAATGAAAAAAAAAAACGGCATGACAAAGGAAATTAATAAATGAAAAATAATGAATAAAAATTAATGAATGAAAATTAATGAAAGGAAATTAATGAATGAAAATTAATGAAAGGAAATTAATAAATGAAAATTTATGAATAAAAATTAATGAAAGGAAATTAATGAAAGGAAATTAATGAATGAAAATTAATGAAAGGAAATTAATGAATAAAAATTAATGAAAGGAAGTTTATGAATGAAAATTAATGAATAAAATTTAATGAATGAAAATTAATGAAAGGAAATTAATGAATGAAATTTAATGAAAGAAAATTAATGAATGAAAATTATTGAAAGGAAATTAATGAATGAAAATTAATGAAAACAGCATGACAAAACGGCAAAACGGCATGACAAAACGGCAAAACGGCATGACAAAACGGCAAAACGGCATGACAATACGGCAAACGGCATGACAAAAACGGCAAAACGGCATTACAAAACGGCAAAACGGCATGACAAAACGGCAAAACGGCATGACAAAACGGCAAAACGGCATTACAAAACGGCAAAACGGCATGACAAAATTCGGTATTTAATGAATGAAAATTAATGAATGAAAATTAATGAATGAAAATTAATGAATGAAAATTAACGAATGAAAATTAATGAAAGGAAATTAATGAATGAAAATTTATGAATGAAAATTAATGAAAGGAAATTAATGAATAAAAATAATGAAAGGAAATTAATGAATGAAAATTAATGAAAGGAAATTAATAAATGATAATTTATGAATGAAAATTAATGAATGAAAATTAATGAATGAAATTAAATGAATGAAAATTAATGAAAGGAAATTTATTAAATGAAAATTCATGATTCATGATTCATGATTCATGATTCATGATTCATGATTCATGATTCATGATTCATATCCCTAGATGCACCCCTCATGATTTTTTTCGAGTTTTTTCCGATTTTCATTTTTCTTTTCTAAAACTCAGAATTGTCTGTACAATCGATTGGAGGTCGCCGAGATAATATCTTAACCCTTTAGAGGGCTATTCTTGAAAAACCTATTGTTGGATTTAATTTTAAATGCAAATATATCGAAAACGGTAAGAATTGAATTCTGTTTGAGAATTTGAATTCAGCGCATCCATAGTTACTTTAGTTTAGAAAATAAAAAATATTGGCGAAAGAAACGGAATGTTGTTACTTTTTATGTTTAATTGTGATTGGAAATAAATTGTATAGATATAAATACATAGTTATTCCTAGTTAGAAATAAGAACTCACTAAATCAGACAATGATTGTGAACCGTAAACACATTTTTAACTCAAAAAGTGAAAGATTTTGTAAAACTACAGTTGTTTAATTATATACAAAGAAAATGTTTATTCTTAATTCTTTAATAATTATAATTAACCATTTTTAAAAATGATGGCTTTATTGACATTCAAAGCAAATGTAGAGACTGCACCTATGTATAGTAAATTCATTTTTATCGCCATCAGTAAACATTAATGTTTTATGATTTATGATTTATGATTCATGATTCATGATTCATGATTCATGATTCATGATTCATGATTCATGATTCATGATTCATGATTCATGATTCATGATTCATATCCCTAGATGCACCCCTCATGATTTTTTTCGAGTTTTTTCCGATTTTCATTTTTCCTTTCTAAAACTCAGAATTGTCTGTACAATCGATTGGAGGTCGCCGAGATAATATCTGAACCCTTTAGAGGGCTATTCTTGAAAAACCTATATTGTTGGATTTAATTTTAAATGCAAATATATCGAAAACGGTAAGAATTGAATTCTGTTTGAGAATTTGAATTCAGCGCATTTATAGTTACTTTAGTTTAGAAAATAAAAAATATTGGCGAAAGAAACGGAATGTTGTTACTTTTTATGTTTAATTGTGATTGGAAATTAATTGTATAGATATAAAAACATAGTTATTCCTAGTTAGAAATAAGTACTCACTAAATCAGACAATGATTGTGAACCGTAAACACATTTTTAACTCAAAAAGTGAAAGATTTTGTAAAACTACAGTTTTTTAATTATATACAAAGAAAATGTTTATTCTTAATTCTTTAATAATTATAATTAACCATTTTTAAAAATGATGGCTTTATTGACATTTAAAGCAAATGTAGAGACTGCACCCATGTATAGTAAATTCATTTTTATCGCCATCAGTAAACATTAATGTTTTATGATTTATGATTTATGATTCATGATTCATGATTCATGATTTATGATTCATGATTCATGATTCATGATTCATGATTCATGATTCATGATTTATGATTCATGATTCATGATTCATGATTCATATCCCTAGATGCACCCCTCATGATTTTTTTCGAGTTTTTTCCGATTTTCATTTCCCTTTCTAAAACTCAAAATTGTCTGTACAATCGATTGGAGGTCGCCGAGATAATATCTGAACCCTTTAGAGGGCTATTCTTGAAAAACCTATATTGTTGGATTTAATTTTAAATGCAAATATATCGAAAACGGTAAGAATTGAATTCTGTTTGAGAATTTGAATTCAGCGCATTTATAGTTACTTTAGTTTAGAAAATAAAAAATATTGGCGAAAGAAACGGAATGTTGTTACTTTTTATGTTTAATTGTGATTGGAAATTAATTGTATAGATATAAAAACATAGTTATTCCTAGTTAGAAATAAGTACTCACTAAATCAGACAATGATTGTGAACCGTAAACACATTTTTAACTCAAAAAGTGAAAGATTTTGTAAAACTACAGTTTTTTAATTATATACAAAGAAAATGTTTATTCTTAATTCTTTAATAATTATAATTAACCATTTTTAAAAATGATGGCTTTATTGACATTTAAAGCAAATGTAGAGACTGCACCCATGTATAGTAAATTCATTTTTATCGCCATCAGTAAACATTAATGTTTTATGATTTATGATTTATGATTCATGATTCATGATTCATGATTTATGATTCATGATTCATGATTCATGATTCATGATTCATGATTCATGATTTATGATTCATGATTCATGATTCATGATTCATGATTCATGATTCATGATTCATGATTCATGATTCATGATTCATGATTCATGATTTATGATTTATGATTCATGATTCATGATTCATGATTCATATCCCTAGATGCACCCCTCATGATTTTTTTCGAGTTTTTTCCGATTTTCATTTATCTTTTTTAAAACTCAGAATTGTCTGTACAATCGATTGGAGGTCGCCGAGATAATATCTGAACCCTTTAGAGGGCTATTCTTGAAAAACCTATATTGTTGGATTTAATTTTAAATGCAAATATATCGAAAACGGTAAGAATTGAATTCTGTTTGAGAATTTGAATTCAGCGCATCCATAGTTACTTTAGTTTAGAAAATAAAAAATATTGGCGAAAGAAACGGAATGTTGTTACTTTTTATGTTTAATTGTGATTGGAAATAAATTGTATAGATATAAAAACATAGTTATTCCTAGTTAGAAATAAGAACTCACTAAATCAGACAATGATTGTGAACCGTAAACACATTTTTAACTCAAAAAGTGAAAGATTTTGTAAAACTACAGTTGTTTAATTATATACAAAGAAAATGTTTATTCTTAATTCTTTAATAATTATAATTAACCATTTTTAAAAATGATGGCTTTATTGACATTCAAAGCAAACGTAGAGACTGCACCCATGTATAGTAAATTCATTTTTATCGCCATCAGTAAACATTAATGTTTTATGATTTATGATTCATGATTCATGATTCATGACTCATGACTCATGACTCATGACTCATGACTCATGACTCATGATTCATGATTCATGATTCATGATTCATGATTCATGATTCATGATTCATGATTCATGATTCATGATTTATGATTCATGATTCATGATTCATGACTCATGACTCATGACTCATGACTCATGATTTATGATTTATGATTTATGATTCATGATTCATGATTCATGATTCATGATTCATGATTCATGAATCATGATTCATGATTTATGATTCATGAATCATGATTCATGATTCATGATTCATGATTCATGATTCATGATTCATGATTCATGATTCATGATTCATGATTCATGATTCATGATTCATGATTCATGATTCATGATTCATGATTCATGATTCATGATTTATGATTTATGATTTATGATTCATGATTCATGATTCATGATTCATGATTCATGATTCATGATTCATGATTCATGATTCATGATTCATGATTCATGATTCATGATTCATGATTCATGATTCATGATTCATGATTCATGATTCATGATTCATGATTCATGATTCGCCGAGATAATATCTGAACCCTTTGGAGGGCTATTCTTGAAAAACCTATATTGTTGGATTTAATTTTAAATGCAAATATATCGAAAACGGTAAGAATTGAATTCTGTTTGAAAATTTGAATTCAGCGCATCCATAGTTACTTTAGTTTAGAAAATAAAAAATATTGGCGAAAGAAACGGAATGTTGTTACTTTTTATGTTTAATTGTGATTGGAAATAAATTGTATAGATATAAAAACATAGTTATTCCTAGTTAGAAATAAGAACTCACTAAATCAGACAATGATTGTGAACCGTAAACACATTTTTAACTCAAAAAGTGAAAGATTTTGTAAAACTACAGTTGTTTAATTATATGATTTAATTAATGAAATAGAATTTTTCATGTGTAGTCGCGAGTAGACGTGTTTTGCGCAGCTCCGTCTTAACCTAAGTAAAGTGTCGAAAATACTACTCACGTGTTCAAATTATTCCTTTCTGTGGCCCAAATTTTGTTTTTTTTTGTGATATACAATGGGTGGATCTACTCGTAGCCAGACGACATCGGCAATTAAAGAAACGATTGATACACTCTTGAGCAATGATACCTTCCTCAGCAGTCTAGTTAGCAGAGTTATTGCTCGGCTAGATGAAAAGCTCGAGGAACAGCGAGTGTATTATGAGGGCATCATTTCGAAGTTGACCGACGACAACTGCGTCCTGGAAGAGAAGCTGGACCAGCAGGAGCAGTACTCACGGCGTAACTGCATCCGCGTCTTTGGCGTTCCAGAAACTCCCAGCGAAAACACCAAATCAACCGTGAGTGAAGTGTTTAATAATATCTGTGGTGTGAGTGTAGTACCTGGCCTCATTGATCGGTGTCACAGAATTGGCAAAAAAGACCCTTCCGGCACTAAAATACGACCCATTATTGTTAAGTTTGTCTCTTACAAATCTCGTGAACTTGTAATGAATCAACGTAAAAAACTAAAAGGCACGAAAATGTCCATTAAAGAAGATCTAACTAAAAAGAGACTACATTTACTTACAAGTTCATCTGCTAAGTATGGCTTTAAGAACGTTTGGTCTAGAGATGGTTATATTTATGCCAAAGTCAACAACACTATCAAAAAAATAAATAATTTAAATGACTTACATTAGACACCGATAACGATGTATGTTATTTTGTTAATGCTTGGAGCTGTTAAAAGCCATCATTTTGAAATTGTTATTCTTTATTTCTTTCCTATTTGTTGTTACATTATTTAGTTTTAAGCGTAAATTTCCTAAAACTCTTATCTTCTGTGAATACATTTATTTTTGTACATCTCAATACTTCTACGCAAGATCTTACAAGAAATTAAAGGTCTACCGTTTTACTTAATTTTATCTTATTTCATTGTAAATCTCTTTAATCGCCTACCGTTTCACCAAATTATTTACATACAATAATATTTTAAATCTATACATATATTAATAAAAACTTAAGTTCTTGTTATTTTGCATTTATTTGTTTCTCTCTATTTTGACTAATATTAGTCACTCTATCATCTTAGATCATCAACCGAATTTATTACATTCCACATCTGTTTATTTTTATTTATATACTTTTATCTCTCTTCTTATTTTTTTTTAAATTGTAATGTCAGTTACTCATATTTACTACCAAAACGTTAGGGGTCTGTGTACTAAAGTAAATACTTTCTACAATAATCTTGCCTCTTTAGATCTTGATATAATTTGCCTAACGGAAACATGGCTTAACAACAGTGTTCACACTTCCGAATTGTTTTTGCCCCATTACGATGTTTATAGATGTGACAGGGACACACTCAGTAGTGGTAAATCTCGTGGTGGTGGTGTCCTATGTGCTGTCAATAATAACAAATACAAATCTATGCCTATCAGCATTGCTTTACATCCTTCCTCTCATTCTGATCTTGTCTGCACCAAACTGTTTTTAACATCCACTATTTTTGTCTATATCATTGTTGTCTATCTTCCTCCTCCCATTTCCCTTGATCAACAGAATTATATTTTTGAATCTCTTGAATCCTTCATATCCATTGCTGATTGTAACTTCATAATTGTTGGTGACTTTAATATAGCGAAACTAATTGACAGTTATCAAGGTTTTTGCACTGATAATTTTACGTCTAATTTTGAGAATTTTGCTGCTTTTATAAATGCAACACAGTTTAATCAGATAAGAAATTCCTATGGTAGGTTGTTGGATGTAGTTGTTTCCAATCTATCCTGTTCTGTTCTTGAAAACAATGATCCAGTTGTTGATGAAGATCCGCACCATCCAGCTCTTTCAATATCATTTAAATTTGACTCTAACCCTAATATTTCTAACTCTTCCTTTAATCAAAACTATTGTTCTTACAACTTTCGTTCTGCAGATTATAATCTACTTTATAACTTACTTTCAGAGGTTAATTGGGACTTACTGAAAAATTATGATGATGTTGACTTTGCCTTTAATATCTTTTACACTATTATTTATAATATATTTGATAGGTGTATTCCTGTTAGTATAAAACGACCATCTAAATATCCACCTTGGTTTAATTCTCATATCATCAAATTAATAAAACTTAAAAACAGATTCAATAATTTATTTAAAATTCATAAAACCGAATATTATCAGTCTGAATTCAAACGTCTCCGTGCACTTATTAAAAAAGAAATTAAAATTGCCCATAAAGCATATTTAAATAACGTCGAGGATACTTTGAGTGCTGATCCAAATAAATTTTGGTCCTATATAAATAGTAAAAAACGTACTTCTCGCATCCCAGGGCATATGCATTTTAACAATCAAGAATTTACCACTACTCCTGATATAGTGCACGGGTTCTCAGAATTCTTTGCTAGCGTTTACATTCCTTCAGATAGCTCCGATTACTCTACTACTCCCATTCACAATAATAATTGCCTGTCAAACGTTGTCAATATTTCTAATATTTCAGATGATGATTTTTTAACCGCTATTAAACGTCTGAAAGTAACTAGAAATCCAGGTCCAGATAATCTTCCATCTTACATCATTAAAGCATGCAGTCATATTTTTCTTGAACCTCTATCATATTTGTTTAATCTATCTTTAAAAAATAACACTTTCCCTTCTATTCTCAAATCTTGTACCATATGTCCAATTTTTAAATCTGGTGATGTAACTGATATTTCCAACTATCGTCCTATTGCTATCCTTTCAAATATTTCAAAAATCTTTGAATCTATTCTCTACAAGCATATTTACGGTAATGTTCAGAATCTTATATCTAATCAACAGCATGGATTTGTAAATGGCAAATCTACAGCTACCAATCTTATCAACTTTACGGAATATACTCTTAACTCTCTTCATGATAACTCACAAGTAGACGTCATCTATACCGATTTTAAAAAAGCCTTTGATACTGTCGATCACTATATTCTTCTCCGCAAACTAAATTCTAATTTCAATTTCTCTCCAAATTTACTATGTTTTATTAAATCCTATTTAGAAAATCGTAAACTATCAGTTCAAATTAATAATGTTAGCTCTGCTCCATTTGTTGCCACTTCTGGTGTGCCACAAGGTTCGAATTTAGGACCCTTGTTGTTCATTTTATTCATTAATGACATTGCTGATGCGGTCAAGAATTCTGAAGTTTTGATCTACGCTGATGATTTGAAAGTTTTTAGAACCATAAATTCTATAGATGATTGTAAACTTTTGCAAGATGATATAGACAGTATTCTAGCTTGGTCTCAGAACTCTAAATTATTCTTTAATTATAGTAAATGTAAAATAATGAGTTATCTGGTAAAAAAATTTGTTTACACCTATTCTTACGCTATGGAGAATTTCTGTCTTAAACGCGTACACCAATTTAAAGACCTCGGAGTGATCTTTGATGATAAATTGACTTTTAATTTGCACATTGACAATATTACTAAGTCATCTATTCGAATGTTAGGATTTATTATTCGTACTTGTAAACCTTTTCATAGTGTGTCAACTTTAAAAAACTTATATTGTTCGTTGGTTAGGTCAAAATTAGAGTATTGTTTCCAAATTTGGAATCCGATTTACAACAAATACATTTCCATTATAGAATCAGTTCAAAAACGTTTTGTTAAATATTGCTATTTTAAAAAATTTAATCAGTATCCAAATTATGACATTAACTATAATAAACTTTTGCTTGAAGTGAATTTGTTCTCATTAAAATATCGTAGGGAAATGCAATCTTGTTTGTTTTTATACAAAGTTTTAAACAATATTGTTACTGATTGTTATATTCTCGCCCACCTTCCTCTTAGTGTTCCACGTATCACTTCTAGGAACAAATTCACTTTTCGCTGTAGTAAAGTCAGGACAAACTATGAAAGTAAGTCGCCTATTAGACACATGTGTAATATTTACAATTCTATTCCCTCGAATATTGCCGTTTTTGCAGACCCTTACAGTTTGTTCAAAAGATCTTTGATAAATTATTATTTATCTGTTGATAACAATGTTATTGTATAATTGTCTGTTTATTATTTAAGTTTTGTTATTTTTTCAAATTCGTTTATGTATATATTTTTGTTGCGTATTTACAATGTTATGTATTAGTATGTATTATATTATTCACACATCATCCTGTAATTGGGACTTATGTCCTGTTGGATTGATAGATTATAAATAAATAAATAAATAAATATACAAAGAAAATGTTTATTCTTAATTCTTTAATAATTATAATTAACCATTTTTAAAAATGATGGCTTTATTGACATTCAAAGCAAACGTAGAGACTGCACCCATGTATAGTAAATTCATTTTTATCGCCATCAGTAAACATTAATGTTTTATGATTTATGATTCACGATTCATGATTCATGATTCATGATTCATGATTCATGATTCATGATTCATGACTCATGACTCATGACTCATGACTCATGATTTATGATTCATGATTCATGATTCATGATTCATGATTCATGATTCATGATTCATGATTCATGATTCATGATTCATGATTCATGATTCATGATTCATGATTCATGATTCATGATTTGATTTATGATTTATGATTTATGATTTATGATTCATGATTCATGATTCATGATTCATGATTCATGATTCATGATTCATGATTCATGATTCATGATTCATGATTCACGATTTATGATTCAGAGGGCTATTCTTGAAAAACCTATATTGTTGGATTTAATTTTAAATGCAAATATATCGAAAACGGTAAGAATTGAATTCTGTTTGAGAATTTGAATTCAGCGCATCCATAGTTACTTTAAGCTGGGTTCTCACTAGTCATTTTTTTGTGAATCATTTCTAATGATTCATTTGTCATGACAATTAAATGAAAAAGTTTTGTTCACATCTATCATGTTTTAAATATCATGTTGTGACTGATCATGTACTGTTTTATTTTATAAATGGCATCGGAAAAAGTTAATTCGTGCTGCAATTCGAGAAATATGTATGCTCTTGTCTCTTGAAATACATACTGTTTCATTAGGTAATATACTGTACACAGTATATTACCTAAAATAGTCGAACAGTTAACAAAACTAATAGGTTTTAGTTTTAGGTTATGATCATGTTGATATTTGCTATTTTAAATCATGACGCGTGTTCTTACGATTCATTTTACTTTCATTTATTAATAATGATCATTAAAGTAGAACTGCTTTTCACTTTTAATGAAACTAGGAAATGATCATAAATTCTAATGAAAGAAGTGTTCTGACGTTCATTTTTCATGAATCATTAAAAATGATTCATAAAAAAAGAATGGTGAGAACCCGCCTTTAGATTAGAAAATAAGAAAATAAATGAATGAAAATTAATGAATAAAAATTAATGAATGAAAATTAATGAAAGGAAATTAACGAATGAAAATTAATGAAAGGAAATTAATAAATGAAAAATTATGAATGAAAATTAATGAATAAAAATAATGAAAGGAAATTAATAAATGAAAAATAATGAATGAAAATTAATGAATGAAAATTAATGTAAGGAAATTAATGAATGAAAATTAATGAAAGGAAATTAATAAACTAAAGTAACTATAAATGCGCTGAATTCAAATTCTCAAACAGAATTCAATTCTTACCGTTTTCGATATATTTGCATTTAAAATTAAATCCAACAATATAGGTTTTTCAAGAATAGCCCTCTAAAGGGTTAAGATATTATCTCGGCGACCTCCAATCGATTGTACAGACAATTCTGAGTTTTAGAAAGGAAAAATGAAAATCGGAAAAAACTCGAAAAAAATCATGAGGGGTGCATCTAGGGATATGAATCATGAATCATGAATCATGAATCATGAGTCATGAATCATGAATCATGAATCATGAATCATGAATCATGAATCATGAATCATGAATCATAAATCATAAATCATAAAACATTAATGTTTACTGATGGCGATAAAAATGAATTTACTATACATGGGTGCAGTCTCTTACCGAAAATACTTGCTGAAACTACCGAAAATACTCGCTGAAAATACTAAAAATACCCTCTGAAAATACCAAAAATACCCGCTGAAAATAACCGCTGAAACTACCGAAATACCCTCTGAAAATACCGAAAATACCCGCTGAAAATACCGAAAATACCCGCTGAAAATACCGATAATACCCGCTGAAAATAACAAAAATACCCGCTGTGAATAATAAAATACCGGAAATAACCGCTGAAACTACCGATTTTTTTTAAACTATATTTCTCGCCAAAACTATTTTTCTCGCCGAAACTTTACTTTTCACCAAAACTATATTTCTCGCCGAAACTATATTTCTCGCCGAAGCTGTATTTCTATATTTTAAACTATATTTTTCTCGCCGAAAGTATTTTTGTCCCGTTGAAAAATACCCGCTGAAAATAGCAAAAATACTCGCTGAAAGTAGCGAAAACTAATTAATTAATTTCCTTTCATTAATTTTCATTCATTAAATTTCATTCATTAATTTTCATTCATTAATTTCCTTTCATTAATTTTCATTCATTAATTTTCTTTCATTAATTTTCATTCATTAATTTCCTTTCATTAATTTTCATTCATTAAATTTCATTTATTAATTTTCATTCATTAATTTTCATTCATTAATTTCCTTTCATTAATTTTCATTCGTTAATTTTCATTCATTAATTTTCATTCATTAATTTCCTTTCATTAATTTTCATTCATAAATTTTCATTCATTAATTTCCTTTCATTAATTTTCATTCGTTAATTTTCATTCATTAATTTTCATTCATTAAATACCGAATTTTGTCATGCCGTTTTACCGTTTTGTCATGCCGTTTTGTCATATTTCCTTTGTCATGCCGTTTTGCCGTTTTGTCCTGCCGTTTTGCCGTTTTTGTCATGCCGTTTGCCGTATTGTCATGCCGTTTTGCCGTTTTGTCATGCCGTTTTGCCGTTTTGTCATGCCGTTTTGCCGTTTTGTCATGCTGTTTTCATTAATTTTCATTCATTAATTTCCTTTCATTAATTTTCATTCATTAATTTTCTTTCATTAATTTTCATTCATTAAATTTCATTCATTAATTTTCATTCATTAATTTCCTTTCATTAATCTTCATTCATTAATTTCCTTTCATTAATTTTCATTCATTAATTTCCTTTCATTAATTTTCATTCATTAAATTTCATTCATTAATTTTCATTCATTAATTTTCATTCATTAATTTCCTTTCATTAATTTTTATTCATAAATTTTCATTCGTTAATGTTCATTCATTAATTTTTATTCATTAATTTCCTTTCATTAATTTTCATTCATAAATTTTCATTCATTAATTTCCTTTCATTAATTTTCATTCGTTAATATTCATTCATTAATTTTCATTCATTAATTTCCTTTCATTAATTTTCATTCATTAAATTTCATTCATTAATTTTCATTCATTTATTTTCATTCATTAATTTCCTTTCATTAATATTCATTCATTAATTTCCTTTCATTAATTTTCATTCATTAATTTCCTTTCATTAATTTTCATTCATTAAATTTCATTCATTAATTTTCATTCGTTAATTTTCATTCATTAATTTTCATTCATTAAATACCGAATTTTGTCATGCCGTTTTACCGTTTTGTCATGCCGTTTTGCCGTTTTGTCATGCCGTTTTGCCGTTTTGTAATGCCGTTTTGCCGTTTTTGTCATGCCGTTTGCCGTATTGTCATGCCGTTTTGCCGTTTTGTCATGCCGTTTTGCCGTTTTGTCATGCTGTTTTCATTAATTTTCATTCATTAATTTCCTTTCATTAAATTTCATTCATTAATTTTCATTCATTAATTTCCTTTTATTAATCTTCATTCATTAATTTCCTTTCATTAATTTTCATTCATTAATTTCCTTTCATTAATTTTCATTCATTAATTTCCTTTCATTAATTTTCATTCATTAATTTTCTTTCATTAATTTTCATTCATTAATTTCCTTTCATTAATTTCCTTTCATTAATTTTTATTCATAAATTTTCATTCATTAATTTCCTTTCATTAATTTTCATTCATTAATTTCCTTTCATTAATTTTTATTCATTAATTTTCATACATTAATTTCCTTTTATTAATTTTCATTCGTTAATATTCATTCATTAATTTTCTTTCATTAATTTTCATTCATTAATTTCCTTTCATTAATTTTCATTCATTATTTTTCATTTATTAATTTCCTTTGTCATGCCGTTTTGCCGTTTTGTCATGCCGTTTTGCCGTTTTTGTCATGCTGTTTGCCGTATTGTCATGCCGTTTTGCAGTTTTGTCATGCTGTTTTCATTAATTTTCATTCATTAATTTCCTTTCATTAATTTTCATTCATTAATTTTCTTTCATTAATTTTCATTCATTAATTTCCTTTCATTAATTTTCATTCATTAATTTTCATTCGTTAATTTTCATTCATTAATTTTCATTCATTAATTTCCTTTCATTAATTTTCATTCATAAATTTTCATTCATTAATTTCCTTTCATTAATTTTCATTCGTTAATTTTCATTCGTTAATTTTCATTCATTAATTTTCATTCATTAATTTTCATTCATTAAATACCGAATTTTGTCATGCCGTTTTACCGTTTTGTCATGCCGTTTTGCCATGCCGTTTTGCCGTTTTGTAATGCCGTTTTGCCGTTTTTGTCATGCCGTTTGCCGTATTGTCATGGCGTTTTGTCATGCTGTTTTCATTAATTTTCATTCATTAATTTCCTTTCATTAATTTTCATTCATTAAATTTCATTCATTAATTTTCATTCATTAATTTCCTTTCATTAATTTTCATTCATTAATTTCCTTTCATTAATTTTCATTCATTAATTTCCTTTCATTAATTTTCATTCATTAAATTTCATTCATTAATTTTCATTCATTAATTTTCATTCATTAAATTCCTTTCATTAATTTTCATTCATTAATTTTCTTTCATTAATTTTCATTCATTAATTTCCTTTCATTAATTTCCTTTCATTAATTTCCTTTCATTGATTTTCATTCATTAATTTTCTTTCATTAATTTTCATTCATTAATTTCCTTTCATTAATTTTCATTCATTAAATTTCTTCATTAATTTTCATTCATTAATTTTCATTCATTAATTTCCTTTCATTAATTTCCATTCGTTAATTTTCATTCATTAATTTTCATTCATTAATTTCCTTTCATTAATTTTCATTCATTAATTTCCTTCCATTAATTTTCATTCATTATTTTTCATTTATTAATTTTCTTTGTCATGCCGTTTTGCCGTTTTGTCATGCCGTTTTGCCGTTTTGTAATGCCGTTTTGCCGTTTTTGTCATGCCGTTTGCCGTATTGTCATGCCGTTTTGCCGTTTTGTCATGCTGTTTTCATTAATTTTCATTCATTAATTTCCTTTCATTAATTTTCATTCATTAATTTCCTTACATTAATTTTCATTTATTAATTTTCATTCATTAATTTTCATTCATTAATTTCCTTTCATTAATTTTCATTCATTAATTTTCATTCATTATTTTTCATTTATTAATTTCCTTTGTCATGCCGTTTTGCCGTTATGTCATGCCGTTTTGTAATGCCGTTTTGCCGTTTTTGTCATGCCGTTTTGCCGTTTTGTCATGCCATTATGCCGTTTTATAATGCCGTTTTGCCGTTTTTGTCATGCCGTTTGCCGTATTGTTATGCCGTTTTTCCGTTTTGTCATACCGTTTTGCCGTTTTGTCATGCCGTTTTGCCGTTTTTGTCATGCCGTTTGCCGTATTGTCATGCCGTTTTTCCGTTTTGTCATGCCGTTTTGCCGTTTTGTCATGCTGTTTTCATTAATTTTCATTCATTAATTTCCTTTCATTAATTTTCATTCATTAATTTTCTTTTATTAATTTTCATTCATTAATTTTCATTCATTAATTTCCTTTCATTATTTTTCATTCATTAATTTTCATTCATTATTTTTCATTTATTAATTTCCTTTGTCATGGCGTTTTGCAGTTTTGTCATGCCGTTTTGCCGTTTTGTAATGCCGTTTTGCCGTTTTTGTCATGCCGTTTGCCGTATTGTCATGCCGTTTTTCCGTTTTGTCATGCCGTTTTGCCGTTTTGTCATTCCGTTTTGCCGTTTTGTCATGCTGTTTTCATTAATTTTCATTCATTAATTTCCTTTCATTAATTTTCATTCATTTATTTCCTTACATTAATTTTCATTCATTAATTTTCTTTCATTAATTTTCATTCATTAATTTTCTTTCATTAATTTTTATTCATTAATTTTCATTCATTTATTTTCTTACATTAATTTTCATTCCTTAATATCTTTTCATTTATTTTCTTTCATTAATTTCATACCGAAAATACCGGCTGAAAATACTGAAAATACCCGCTGAAAATACCGAAAAAACCCGCTGAAAATAACTGCTGAAACTACCGAAAATACCCGCTGAAAATACCGAAAATACCCGCTGTAAATACCGAAAATACCCGCTGAAAATAACTGCTGAAACTACCGAAAATACCCGCTGAAAATACCGAAAATACCCGCTGAAAATACCGAAAATACCTGCTGAAAATAACTGCTGAAACTACCGAAAATATGTGCTGAAACTACTGAAAATACCCGCTGAATATACCGAAAATACTTGCTGAAACTACCGAAAATACTCGCTGAAAATACTAAAAATACCCTCTGAAAATACCAAAAATACCCGCTGAAAATAACCGCTGAAACTACCGAAAATACCCTCTGAAAATACCGAAAATACCCGCTGAAAATACCGAAAATACCCGCTGAAAATACCGATAATACCCGCTGAAAATAACAAAAATACCCGCTGTGAATAATAAAATTTGTTACCCGCTGAAAATAACCGCTGAAACTACCGAAAATACCCTCTGAAAATACCGAAAATACCCGCTGAAAATACCGAAAATACCGAAAATACCCGCTGTGAATAATAAAATACCGAAAATAACCGCTGAAACTACCGATTTTTTTTAAACTATATTTCTCGCCAAAACTATTTTTCTCACCGAAACTTTATTTTTCGCCGAAACTATATTTCTCGCCGAAACTATATTTCTCGCCGAAGCTGTATTTCTATATTTTAAACTATATTTTTCTCGCCGAAAGTATTTTTGTCCCGTTGAAAAATACCCGCTGAAAATAGCAAAAATACTCGCTGAAAGTAGCGAAAACTAATTAATTAATTTCCTTTCAATAATTTTCATTCATTAAATTTCATTCATTAATTTTCATTCATTAATTTCTTTTCATTAATTTTCATTCATTAAATTTCATTCATTAATTTTCATTCATTAATTTCCTTTCATTAATTTTCATTCATTAATTTTCTTTCATTAATTTTCATTCATTAATTTCCTTTCATTAATTTTCATTCATTAATTTTATTTCATTAATTTTCATTCATTAAATTTCATTCATTAATTTTCATTCATTAATTTCCTTTCATTAATTTTCATTCATTAATTTTCTTTCATTAATTTTAATTCATTAATTTCCTTTCATTAATTTTCATTCATATATTTTCTTTCATTAATTTTCATTCATAAATTTTCATTCATTAATTTCCTTTCATTAATTTTCATTCGTTAATTTTCATTCATTAATTTCCTTTCATTAATTTTCAAAAAAATATTGGCGAAAGAAACGGAATGTTGTTACTTTTTATGTTTAATTGTGATTGGAAATAAATTGTATAGATATAAAAACATAGTTATTCCTAGTTAGAAATAAGAACTCACTAAATCAGACAATGATTGTGAACCGTAAACACATTTTTAACTCAAAAAGTGAAAGATTTTGTAAAACTACAGTTGTTTAATTATATACAAAGAAAATGTTTATTCTTAATTCTTTAATAATTATAATTAACCATTTTTAAAAATGATGGCTTTATTGACATTCAAAGCAAATGTAGAGACTGCACCCATGTATAGTAAATTCATTTTTATCGCCATCAGTAAACATTAATGTTTTATGATTCATGATTCATGATTCATGATTCATGATTCATGATTCATGATTCATGATTCATGATTCATGATTCATGATTCATGATTCATGATTTATGATTTATGATTTATGATTCATGATTCATGATTCATGATTCATGATTCATGATTCATAATTCATGATTCATGATTCATGATTCATGATTCATGATTCATGATTCATGATTCATTTATTAATTTCCTTTCATTAATTTTCATTCATTAATTTCCTTTCATTAATTTTCATTCATTAATTTTTATTCATTATTTTTCATTTATTAATTTCCTTTGTCATGCCGTTTTTTTTTTTCATTTTCGTTCATTATTTTTCATTTATTAATTTCCTTTCATTAATTTTATTCATTAATTTTCATTCATTAATTTCCTTTCATTAATTTTCATTTAATAAATTTCATTCATTAATTTTCATTCATTAATTTCCTTTCATTAATTTTCATTCATTAATTTTCTTTCATTAATTTTCATTCATTAATATCCTTTCATTAATTTTCATTCATTAAATTTCTTCATTAATTTTTATTCATTAATTTCCTTTCATTAATTTTCATTCGTTAATTTTCATTCATTAATTTCCTTTCATTAATTTTCATTCATTAATTTCCTTTCATTAATTTTCATTCATTAATTTTCATTTATTATATTTCATTTATTAATTTCCTTTGTCATGCCGTTTTGCCGTTTTGTAATGCCGTTTTACCGTCTTTGTCATGCCGTTTTGCCGTTTTGTCATGCCGTTTTGCCGTTTTGTAATGCCGTTTTGCCGTTTTTGTCATGCCGTTTGCCGTATTGTCATGCCGTTTTTCCGTTTTGTCATGCCGTTTTGCCGTTTTGTTATGCCGTTTTGCCGTTTTGTCATGCTGTTTTCATTAATTTTCATTCATTAATTTCCTTTCATTAATTTTCATTCATTAATTTCCTTACATTAATTTTCATTCATTATTTTTCATTTATTAATTTCCTTTCATTAATTTTATTCATTAATTTTCATTTATAATTTTTCATATATTAATTTCCTTTCATTCATAATTTTCATTCATTAATTTTCATTCATTTATTTTCTTTCATTAATTTCCTTTCATTAATTTTCATTCATTAATTTCCTTTCATTAAATTTCATTCATTAATTTTCATTCATTAATTTTCATTCATTAATTTCCTTTCATTAATTTTCATTCGTTAATTTTCATTCATTAATTTACTTTCATTAATTTTCATTCACTAATTTCCTTTCATTAATTTTCATTCATTATTTTTCATTTATTAATTTCCTTTGTCATGCCGTTTTGCCGTTTTGTAATGCCGTTTTACCGTTTTTGTCATGCCGTTTTGCCGTATTGTCATGCCGTTTTTCCGTTTTGTCATGCCGTTTTGCCGTTTCGTCATGCCGTTTTGCCGTTTTGTCATGCCGTTTTGCCGTTTTGTCATGCTGTTTTCATTAATTTTCATTCATTAATTTCCTTTTATTAATTTTCATTTATTAATTACCTTACATTAATTTTCATTCATTAATTTTCATTCATTATTTTTCATTTATTAATTTCCTGTGTCATGCCGTTTTGTCATGCCGTTTTGCCGTTTTGTAATGCCGTTTTACCGTTTTTGTCATGCCGTTTTGCCGTTTTGTCATGCCGTTTTGCCGTTTTGTAATGCCGTTTTGCCGTTTTTGTCATGCCGTTTGCCGTATTGTCATGCCGTTTTTCCGTTTTGTCATGCCGTTTTGCCGTTTTGTCATGCCGTTTTGCCGTTTTGTCATGCTGTTTTCATTAATTTTCATTCATTAATTTCCTTTCATTAATTTTCATTCATTAAATTTCATTCATTAATTTTCATTCATTAATTTTCATTCATTAATTTCCTTTCATTAATTTTCATTCGTTAATTTTCATTCATTAATTTTAATTCATTAATTTCCTTTCATTAATTTTCATTCATAAATTTTCATTCATTAATTTCCTTTCATTAATTTTCATTCGTTAATTTTCATTCATTAATTTCCTTTCATTAATTTTCAAAAAAATATTGGCGAAAGAAACGGAATGTTGTTACTTTTTATGTTTAATTGTGATTGGAAATAAATTGTATAGATATAAAAACATAGTTATTCCTAGTTAGAAATAAGAACTCACTAAATCAGACAATGATTGTGAACCGTAAACACATTTTTAACTCAAAAAGTGAAAGATTTTGTAAAACTACAGTTGTTTAATTATATACAAAGAAAATGTTTATTCTTAATTCTTTAATAATTATAATTAACCATTTTTAAAAATGATGGCTTTATTGACATTCAAAGCAAATGTAGAGACTGCACCCATGTATAGTAAATTCATTTTTATCGCCATCAGTAAACATTAATGTTTTATGATTCATGATTCATGATTCATGATTCATGATTCATGATTCATGATTCATGATTCATGATTTATGATTTATGATTCATGATTCATGATTCATGATTCATGATTCATGATTCATGATTCATGATTCATGATTCATGATTCATGATTCATGATTCATGATTTATGATTCATGATTCATAATTCATGATTCATGATTCATGATTCATGATTCATGATTCATGATTCATGATTCATGATTCATGATTCATGATTCATGATTCATGATTCATGATTCATGATTCATGATTCATGATTCATGATTCATGATTCATGATTCATGATTCATGATTCATGATTCATGATTCATGATTCATGATTCATGATTCATGATTCATGATTCATGATTCATGATTCATTATTCATTATTCATTATTCATTATTCATGATTCATGATTCATGATTCATGATTCATGATTCATGATTCATATCCCTAGATGCACCCCTCATGATTTTTTTCGAGTTTTTTCCGATTTTCATTTTTCTTTTCTAAAACTCAGAATTGTCTGTACAATCGATTGGAGGTCGCCGAGATAATATCTTAACCCTTTAGAGGGCTATTCTTGAAAAACCTATTGTTGGATTTAATTTTAAATGCAAATATATCGAAAACGGTAAGAATTGAATTCTGTTTGAGAATTTGAATTCAGCGCATCCATAGTTACTTTAGTTTAGAAAATAAAAAATATTGGCGAAAGAAACGGAATGTTGTTACTTTTTATGTTTAATTGTGATTGGAAATAAATTGTATAGATATAAAAACATAGTTATTCCTAGTTAGAAATAAGAACTCACTAAATCAGACAATGATTGTGAACCGTAAACACATTTTTAACTCAAAAAGTGAAAGATTTTGTAAAACTACAGTTGTTTAATTATATACAAAGAAAATGTTTATTCTTAATTCTTTAATAATTATAATTAACCATTTTTAAAAATGATGGCTTTATTGACATTCAAAGCAAATGTAGAGACTGCACCCATGTATAGTAAATTCATTTTTATCGCCATCAGTAAACATTAATGTTTTATGATTCATGATTCATGATTCATGATTCATGATTCATGAATCATGAATCATGAATCATGAATCATAAAACATTAATGTTTACTGATGGCGATAAAAATGAATTTACTATACATGGGTGCAGTCTCTACATTTGCTTTGAATGTCAATAAAGCCATCATTTTTAAAAATGGTTAATTATAATTATTAAAGAATTAAGAATAAACATTTTCTTTGTATATAATTAAACAACTGTAGTTTTACAAAATCTTTCACTTTTTGAGTTAAAAATGTGTTTACGGTTCACAATCATTGTCTGATTTAGTGAGTTCTTATTTCTAACTAGGAATAACTATGTTTTTATATCTATACAATTTATTTCCAATCACAATTAAACATAAAAAGTAACAACATTCCGTTTCTTTCGCCAATATTTTTTATTTTCTAAACTAAAGTAACTATGGATGCGCTGAATTCAAATTCTCAAACAGAATTCAATTCTTACCGTTTTCGATATATTTGCATTTAAAATTAAATCCAACAATAGGTTTTTCAAGAATAGCCCTCTAAAGGGTTAAGATATTATCTCGGCGACCTCCAATCGATTGTACAGACAATTCTGAGTTTTAGAAAAGAAAAATGAAAATCGGAAAAAACTCGAAAAAAATCATGAGGGGTGCATCTAGGGATATGAATCATGAATCATGAATCATGAATCATGAATCATGAATAATGAATAATGAATAATGAATAATGAATCATGAATCATGAATCATGAATCATGAATCATGAATCATGAATCATGAATCATGAATCATGAATCATGAATCATGAATCATGAATCATGAATCATGAATCATGAATCATGAATCATGAATCATGAATCATGAATCATGAATCATGAATCATGAATCATGAATCATGAATCATGAATCATGAATCATGAATCATGAATCATGAATCATGAATCATGAATCATGAATCATGAATCATGAATTATGAATCATGAATCATGAATCATGAATCATAAATCATGAATCATGAATCATGAATCATGAATCATGAATCATGAATCATGAATCATGAATCATGAATCATGAATCATGAATCATAAATCATAAATCATGAATCATGAATCATGAATCATGAATCATGAATCATGAATCATGAATCATGAATCATAAAACATTAATGTTTACTGATGGCGATAAAAATGAATTTACTATACATGGGTGCAGTCTCTACATTTGCTTTGAATGTCAATAAAGCCATCATTTTTAAAAATGGTTAATTATAATTATTAAAGAATTAAGAATAAACATTTTCTTTGTATATAATTAAACAACTGTAGTTTTACAAAATCTTTCACTTTTTGAGTTAAAAATGTGTTTACGGTTCACAATCATTGTCTGATTTAGTGAGTTCTTATTTCTAATTATTATAAATATTCATGATTCATGATTACCGTTTTGTCATGCCGTTTTGCCGTTTTGTCATGCCGTTTTGCCGTTTTGTCATGCCGTTTTGCCGTTTTGTCATGCCGTTTTGCCGTTTTGTAATGCCGTTTTGCCGTTTTTGTCATGCCGTTTGCCGTATTGTCATGCCGTTTTGCCGTTTTGTCATGCCGTTTTGCCGTTTTGTCATGCCGTTTTGCCGTTTTGTCATGCTGTTTTCATTAATTTTCATTCACTAATTTCCTTTCAATAATTTTCATTCATTAATTTTCTTTCATTAATTTTCATTCATTAATTTCCTTTCATTAATTTTCATTCATTAAATTTTATTCATTAATTTTCATTCATAAACTTCCTTTCATTAATTTTTATTCATTAATTTCCTTTCATTAATTTTCATTCATTAATTTCCTTTCATTAATTTCCTTTCATTAATTTTTATTCATAAATTTTCATTTATTAATTTCCTTTCATTAATTTTCATTCATTAATTTCCTTTCATTAATTTTCATTCATTAATTTTTATTCACTATTTTTCATTTATTAATTTCCTTTGTCATGCCGTTTTTTTTTCATTTTCGTTCATTATTTTTCATTTATTAATTTCCTTTCATTAATTTTATTCATTAATTTTCATTCATTAATTTCCTTTCATTAATTTTCATTTAATAAATTTCATTCATTAATTTTCATTCATTAATTTCCTTTCATTAATTTTCATTCATTAATTTTCTTTCATTAATTTTCATTCATTAATATCCTTTCATTAATTTTCATTCATTAAATTTCTTCATTAATTTTCATTCATTAATTTCCTTTCATTAATTTTCATTCGTTAATTTTCATTCATTAATTTCCTTTCATTAATTTTCATTCATTAATTTCCTTTCATTAATTTTCATTCATTAATTTTCATTTATTATATTTCATTTATTAATTTCCTTTGTCATGCCGTTTTGTCATGCCGTTTTGCCGTTTTGTAATGCCGTTTTACCGTTTTTGTCATGCCGTTTTGCCGTTTTGTCATGCCGTTTTGCCGTTTTGTAATGTTGTTTTGCCGTTTTTGTCATGCCGTTTGCCGTATTGTCATGCCGTTTTTCCGTTTTGTCATGCCGTTTTGCCGTTTTGTTATGCCGTTTTGCCGTTTTGTCATGCTGTTTTTATTAATTTTCATTCATTAATTTCCTTTCATTAATTTTCATTCATTAATTTCCTTACATTAATTTTCATTCATTAATTTTCATTCATTATTTTTCATTTATTAATTTCCTTTCATTAATTTTATTCATTAATTTTTATTTATAATTTTTCATATATTAATTTCCTTTCATTCATAATTTTCATTCATTAATTTTCATTCATTTATTTTCTTTCATTAATTTTCATTCATTAATTTTCTTTCATTAATTTTCATTCATTAATTTCCTTTCATTAAATTTCATTCATTAATTTTCATTCATTAATTTTCATTCATTAATTTCCTTTCATTAATTTTCATACGTTAATTTTCATTCATTAATTTCCTTTCATTAATTTTCATTCACTAATTTCCTTTCATTAATTTTCATTCATTATTTTTCATTTATTAATTTCCTTTGTCATGCCGTTTTGCCGTTTTGTAATGCCGTTTTACCGTTTTTGTCATGCCGTTTTGCCGTTTTGTCATGCCGTTTTGCCGTTTTGTAATGCCGTTTTTGTCAGGCCGTTTGCCGTATTGTCATGCCGTTTTTCCGTTTTGTCATGCCGTTTTGCCGTTTTGTCATGCCGTTTTGCCGTTTTGTCATGCCGTTTTGCCGTTTTGTCATGCTGTTTTCATTAATTTTCATTCATTAATTTCCTTTCATTAATTTTCATTCATTAATTTCCTTACATTAATTTTCATTCATTAATTTTCATTCATTATTTTTCATTTATTAATATCCTGTGTCATGCCGTTTTGTCATGCCGTTTTGCCGTTTTGTAATGCCGTTTTACCGTTTTTGTCATGCCGTTTTGCCGTTTTGTCATGCCGTTTTGCCGTTTTGTAATGCCGTTTTGCCGTTTTTGTCATGCCGTTTGCCGTATTGTCATGCCGTTTTTCCGTTTTGTCATGCCGTTTTGCCGTTTTGTCATGCCGTTTTGCCGTTTTGTCATGCTGTTTTCATTAATTTTCATTCATTAATTTCCTTTCATTAATTTTCATTCATTAAATTTCATTCATTAATTTTCATTCATTAATTTTCATTCATTAATTTCCTTTCATTAATTTTCATTCGTTAATTTTCATTCATTAATTTTCATTCATTAATTTCCTTTCATTAATTTTCATTCATAAATTTTCATTCATTAATTTCCTTTCATTAATTTTCATTCGTTAATTTTCATTCATTAATTTCCTTTCATTAATTTTCAAAAAAATATTGGCGAAAGAAACGGAATGTTGTTACTTTTTATGTTTAATTGTGATTGGAAATAAATTGTATAGATATAAAAACATAGTTATTCCTAGTTAGAAATAAGAACTCACTAAATCAGACAATGATTGTGAACCGTAAACACATTTTTAACTCAAAAAGTGAAAGATTTTGTAAAACTACAGTTGTTTAATTATATACAAAGAAAATGTTTATTCTTAATTCTTTAATAATTATAATTAACCATTTTTAAAAATGATGGCTTTATTGACATTCAAAGCAAATGTAGAGACTGCACCCATGTATAGTAAATTCATTTTTATCGCCATCAGTAAACATTAATGTTTTATGATTCATGATTCATGATTTATGATTCATGATTCATGATTCATGATTCATGATTCATGATTCATGATTCATGATTCATGATTCATGATTCATGATTCATGATTCATGATTCATGATTCATGATTCATGATTTATGATTCATGATTCATGATTCATGATTCATGATTCATGATTCATGATTCATGATTCATGATTCATGATTCATGATTCATGATTCATGATTCATGATTCATGATTCATGATTCATGAATCATGAATCATGATTCATGATTCATGATTCATGATTCATGATTCATGATTCATGATTCATGATTCATGATTCATGATTCATGATTCATGATTCATGATTCATAATTCATGATTCATGATTCATGATTCATGATTCATGATTCATGATTCATGATTCATGATTCATGATTCATAATTCATGATTCATGATTCATGATTCATGATTCATGATTCATGATTCATGATTCATGATTCATGATTCATGATTCATGATTCATGATTCATGATTCATGATTCATGATTCATGATTCATGATTCATGATTCATGATTCATGATTCATGATTCATGATTCATATCTCTAGATGCACCCCTCATGATTTTTTTCGAGTTTTTTCCGATTTTCATTTTTCTTTTCTAAAACTCAGAATTGTCTGTACAATCGATTGGAGGTCGCCGAGATAATATCTGAACCCTTTAGAGGGCTATTCTTGAAAAACCTATATTGTTGGATTTAATTTTAAATGCAAATATATCGAAAACGGTAAGAATTGAATTCTGTGTGAGAATTTGAATTCAGCGCATCCATAGTTACTTTAGTTTAGAAAATAAAAAATATTGGCGAAAGAAACGGAATGTTGTTACTTTTTATGTTTAATTGTGATTGGAAATAAATTGTGTAGATATAAAAACATAGTTATTCCTAGTTAGAAATAAGAACTCACTAAATCAGACAATGATTGTGAACCGTAAACACATTTTTACGGTTCACAATCATTGTCTGATTTAGTGAGTACTTATTTCTAACTAGGAATAACTATGTTTTTATATCTATACAATTTATTTCCAATCACAATTAAACATAAAAAGTAACAACATTCCGTGTCTTTCGCCAATATTTTTTATTTTCTAAACTAAAGTAACTATGGATGCGCTGAATTCAAATTCTCAAACAGAATTCAATTCTTACCGTTTTCGATATATTGCATTTAAAATTAAATCCAACAATATAGGTTTTTCAAGAATAGCCCTCTAAAGGGTTCAGATATTATCTCGGCGACCTCCAATCGATTGTACAGACAATTCTGAGTTTTAGAAAGGAAAAATGAAAATCGGAAAAAACTCGAAAAAAATCATGAGGGGTGCATCTAGGGATATGAATCATGAATCATGAATCATGAATCATGAATCATGAATCATGAATCATGAATCATGAATCATGAATCATAAATCATAAAACATTAATGTTTACTGATGGCGATAAAAATGAATTTACTATACATAGGTGCAGTCTCTACATTTGCTTTGAATGTCAATAAAGCCATCATTTTTAAAAATGGTTAATTATAATTATTAAAGAATTAAGAATAAACATTTTCTTTGTATATAATTAAACAACTGTAGTTTTACAAAATCTTTCACTTTTTGAGTTAAAAATGTGTTTACGGTTCACAATCATTGTCTGATTTAGTGAGTTCTTATTTCTAACTAGGAATAACTATGTTTTTATATCTATACAATTTATTTCCAATCACAATTAAACATAAAAAGTAACAACATTCCGTTTCTTTCGCCAATATTTTTTATTTTCTAAACTAAAGTAACTATGGATGCGCTGAATTCAAATTCTCAAACAGAATTCAATTCTTACCGTTTTCGATATATTTGCATTTAAAATTAAATTCAACAATAGGTTTTTCAAGAATAGCCCTCTAAAGGGTTAAGATATTATCTCGGCGACCTCCAATCGATTGTACAGACAATTCTGAGTTTTAGAAAAGAAAAATGAAAATCGGAAAAAACTCGAAAATAATCATGAGGGGTGCATCTAGGGATATGAATCATGAATCATGAATCATGAATCATGAATCATGAATCATGAATTTTCATTTAATAAATTTCATTCATTAATTTTCATTCATTAATTTCCTTTCATTAATTTTCATTTATTTAATTTCATTCATTAATTTTCATTCATTAATTTTCATTCATAAATTTTCATTTATTAATTTCCTTTCATTAATTTTCATTCATTAATTTCCTTTCATTATTTTTATTCATTAATTTCCTTTCATTAATTTTCATTCATAAATTTTCATTCATTAATTTCCTTTCATTAATTTTCATTCGTTAATTTTCATTCATTAATTTTCATTCATTAATTTTCATTCATTAATTTTCATTCATTAAATACCGAATTTTGTCAGGCCGTTTTACCGTTTTGTCATGCCGTTTTGCCGTTTTGTCATGCCGTTTTGCCGTTTTGTCATGCCGTTTTGCCGTTTTGTCATGCCGTTTTGCCGTTTTGTAATGCCGTTTTGCCGTTTTTGTCATGCCGTTTGCCGTATTGTCATGCCGTTTTGCCGTTTTGCCATGCCGTTTTGCCGTTTTGTCATGCTGTTTCCATTAATTTTCATTCATTAATTTCCTTTCATTAATCTTCATTCATTAATTTCCTTTCATTAATTTTCATTCATTAATTTCCTTTCATTAATTTTCATTCATTAAATTTCATTCATTAATTTTCATTCATTAATTTTCATTCATTAATTTCCTTTCATTAATTTTTATTTATAAATTTTCATTCGTTAATGTTCATTCATTAATTTTTATTCATTAATTTCCTTTCATTAATTTTCATTCATAAATTTTCATTCATTAATTTCCTTTCATTAATTTTCATTCGTTAATTTTCATTCATTAATTAATTAATGCCGTTTGGCGTATTGTCATGCCGTTTTGCCGTTTTGTCATGCCGTTTTGCCGTTTTGTCATGCCGTTTTGCCGTTTTGTCATGCTGTTTTCATTAATTTTTATTCATTAATTTCCTTTCATTAATTTTCATTCATTAATTTTCTTTCATTAATTTTCATTCATTAATTTCCTTTCATTAATTTTCATTCATTAAATTTCATTCATTAATTTTCATTCATTTATTTTCATTCATTAATTTCCTTTCATTAATATTCATTCATTAATTTCCTTTCATTAATTTTCATTCATTAATTTCCTTTCATTAATTTTCATTCATTAAATTTCATTCATTAATTTTCATTCGTTAATTTTCATTCATTAATTTTCATTCATTAAATACCGAATTTTGTCATGCCGTTTTACCGTTTTGTCATGCCGTTTTGCCGTTTTGTCATGCCGTTTTGCCGTTTTGTAATGCCGTTTTGCCGTTTTTGTCATGCCGTTTGCCGTATTGTCATGCCGTTTTGCCGTTTTGTCATGCCGTTTTGCCGTTTTGTCATGCTGTTTTCATTAATTTTCATTCATTAATTTCCTTTCATTAAATTTCATTCATTAATTTTCATTCATTAATTTCCTTTTATTAATCTTCATTCATTAATTTCCTTTCATTAATTTTCATTCATTAATTTCCTTTCATTAATTTTCATTCATTAATTTCCTTTCATTAATTTTCATTCATTAATTTTCTTTCATTAATTTTCATTCATTAATTTCCTTTCATTAATTTCCTTTCATTAATTTTTATTCATAAATTTTCATTCATTAATTTCCTTTCATTAATTTTCATTCATTAATTTCCTTTCATTAATTTTTATTCATTAATTTTCATACATTAATTTCCTTTTATTAATTTTCATTCGTTAATATTCATTCATTAATTTTCTTTCATTAATTTTCATTCATTAATTTCCTTTCATTAATTTTCATTCATTATTTTTCATTTATTAATTTCCTTTGTCATGCCGTTTTGCCGTTTTGTCATGCCGTTTTGCCGTTTTTGTCATGCCGTTTGCCGTATTGTCATGCCGTTTTGCAGTTTTGTCATGCTGTTTTCATTAATTTTCATTCATTAATTTCCTTTCATTAATTTTCATTCATTAATTTTCTTTCATTAATTTTCATTCATTAATTTCCTTTCATTAATTTTCATTCATTAATTTTCATTCGTTAATTTTCATTCATTAATTTTCATTCATTAATTTCCTTTCATTAATTTTCATTCATTAATTTCCTTTCATTAATTTTCATTCGTTAATTTTCATTCGTTAATTTTCATTCATTAATTTTCATTAATTAATTTTCATTCATTAAATACCGAATTTTGTCATGCCGTTTTACCGTTTTGTCATGCCGTTTTGCCATGCCGTTTTGCCGTTTTGTAATGCCGTTTTGCCGTTTTTGTCATGCCGTTTGCCGTATTGTCATGGCGTTTTGTCATGCTGTTTTCATTAATTTTCATTCATTAATTTCCTTTCATTAATTTTCATTCATTAAATTTCATTCATTAATTTTCATTCATTAATTTCCTTTCATTAATTTTCATTCATTAATTTCCTTTCATTAATTTTCATTCATTAATTTCCTTTCATTAATTTTCATTCATTAAATTTCATTCATTAATTTTCATTCATTAATTTTCATTCATTAAATTCCTTTCATTAATTTTCATTCATTAATTTTCTTTCATTAATTTTCATTCATTAATTTCCTTTCATTAATTTCCTTTCATTAATTTCCTTTCATTGATTTTCATTCATTAATTTTCTTTCATTAATTTTCATTCATTAATTTCCTTTCATTAATTTTCATTCATTAAATTTCTTCATTAATTTTCATTCATTAATTTTCATTCATTAATTTCCTTTCATTAATTTCCATTCGTTAATTTTCATTCATTAATTTTCATTCATTAATTTCCTTTCATTAATTTTCATTCATTAATTTCCTTCCATTAATTTTCATTCATTATTTTTCATTTATTAATTTCCTTTGTCATGCCGTTTTGCCGTTTTGTCATGCCGTTTTGCCGTTTTGTAATGCCGTTTTGCCGTTTTTGTCATGCCGTTTGCCGTATTGTCATGCCGTTTTGCCGTTTTGTCATGCTGTTTTCATTAATTTTCATTCATTAATTTCCTTTCATTAATTTTCATTCATTAATTTTCTTTCATTAATTTTCATTCATTAATTTCCTTTCATTAATTTCCTTTCATTAATATCCTTTCATTGATTTTCATTCATTAATTTTCTTTCATTAATTTTCATTCATTAATTTCCTTTCATTAATTTTCATTCATTAAATTTCTTCATTAATTTTCATTCATTAATTTTCATTCATTAATTTCCTTTCATTAATTTCCATTCGTTAATTTTCATTCATTAATTTTCATTAATTAATTTCCTTTCATTAATTTCCTTTCATTAATTTTCATTCATTAATTTTCATTCATTATTTTTCATTTATTAATTTCCTTTGTCATGCCGTTTTGCCGTTATGTCATGCCGTTTTGTAATGCCGTTTTGCCGTTTTTGTCATGCCGTTTGCCGTATTGTCATGCCGTTTTGCCGTTTTGTCATGCTGTTTTCATTAATTTTCATTCATTAATTTCCTTTCATTAATTTTCATTCATTAATTTCCTTACATTAATTTTCATTTATTAATTTTCATTCATTAATTTTCATTCATTAATTTCCTTTCATTAATTTTCATTCATTAATTTTCATTCATTATTTTTCATTTATTA
This sequence comes from Stenolophus ochropezus, assembly GCA_035578165.1. Classification (NCBI taxonomy): domain Eukaryota; kingdom Metazoa; phylum Arthropoda; class Insecta; order Coleoptera; family Carabidae; genus Stenolophus; species Stenolophus ochropezus. The sequence continues at coordinate 11,320,744 of JAQOWZ010000019.1, read as the reverse complement.
ATTTCCTTTGTCATGCCGTTTTGCCGTTATGTCATGCCGTTTTGTAATGCCGTTTTGCCGTTTTTGTCATGCCGTTTTGCCGTTTTGTCATGCCATTATGCCGTTTTATAATGCCGTTTTGCCGTTTTTGTCATGCCGTTTGCCGTATTGTTATGCCGTTTTTCCGTTTTGTCATACCGTTTTGCCGTTTTGTCATGCCGTTTTGCCGTTTTTGTCATGCCGTTTGCCGTATGGTCATGCCGTTTTTCCGTTTTGTCATGCCGTTTTGCCGTTTTGTCATGCTGTTTTCATTAATTTTCATTCATTAATTTCCTTTCATTAATTTTCATTCATTAATTTTCTTTTATTAATTTTCATTCATTAATTTTCATTCATTAATTTCCTTTCATTAATTTTCATTCATTAATTTTCATTCATTATTTTTCATTTATTAATTTCCTTTGTCATGGCGTTTTGCCGTTTTGTCATGCCGTTTTGCCGTTTTGTAATGCCGTTTTGCCGTTTTTGTCATGCCGTTTGCCGTATTGTCATGCCGTTTTTCCGTTTTGTCATGCCGTTTTGCCGTTTTGTCATTCCGTTTTGCCGTTTTGTCATGCTGTTTTCATTAATTTTCATTCATTAATTTCCTTTCATTAATTTTCATTTATTTATTTCCTTACATTAATTTTCATTCATTAATTTTCTTTCATTAATTTTCATTCATTAATTTTCTTTCATTAATTTTTATTCATTAATTTTCATTCATTTATTTTCTTACATTAATTTTCATTCCTTAATATCTTTTCATTTATTTTCTTTCATTAATTTCATACCGAAAATACCGGCTGAAAATACTGAAAATACCCGCTGAAAATACCGAAAATACCCGCTGAAAATAACTGCTGAAACTACCGAAAATACCCGCTGAAAATACCGAAAATACCCGCTGAAAATAACTGCTGAAACTACCGAAAATACCCGCTGAAAATACCGAAAATACCCGCTGAAAATACCGAAAATACCTGCTGAAAATAACTGCTGAAACTACCGAAAATATGTGCTGAAACTACTGAAAATACCCGCTGAATATACCGAAAATACTTGCTGAAACTACCGAAAATACTCGCTGAAAATACTAAAAATACCCTCTGAAAATACCAAAAATACCCGCTGAAAATAACCGCTGAAACTACCGAAAATACCCTCTGAAAATACCGAAAATACCCGCTGAAAATACCGAAAATACCCGCTGAAAATACCGATAATACCCGCTGAAAATAACAAAAATACCCGCTGTGAATAATAAAATTTGTTACCCGCTGAAAATAACCGCTGAAACTACCGAAAATACCCTCTGAAAATACCGAAAATACCCGCTGAAAATACCGAAAATACCCGCTGAAAATACCGATAATACCCGCTGAAAATAACGAAAATACCCGCTGTGAATAATAAAATACCGAAAATAACCGCTGAAACTACCGATTTTTTTTAAACTATATTTCTCGCCAAAACTATTTTTCTCACCGAAACTTTATTTTTCGCCGAAACTATATTTCTCGCCGAAACTATATTTCTCGCCGAAGCTGTATTTCTATATTTTAAACTATATTTTTCTCGCCGAAAGTATTTTTGTCCCGTTGAAAAATACCCGCTGAAAATAGCAAAAATACTCGCTGAAAGTAGCGAAAACTAATTAATTAATTTCCTTTCAATAATTTTCATTCATTAAATTTCATTCATTAATTTTCATTCATTAATTTCTTTTCATTAATTTTCATTCATTAAATTTCATTCATTAATTTTCATTCATTAATTTCCTTTCATTAATTTTCATTCATTAATTTTCTTTCATTAATTTTCATTCATTAATTTCCTTTCATTAATTTTCATTCATTAATTTTCTTTCATTAATTTTCATTCATTAAATTTCATTCATTAATTTTCATTCATTAATTTCCTTTCATTAATTTTCATTCATTAATTTTCTTTCATTAATTTTAATTCATTAATTTCCTTTCATTAATTTTCATTCATATATTTTCTTTCATTAATTTTCATTCATTAATTTCCTTTCATTAATTTTCATTCATTAAATTTCATTCATTAATTTTCATTCATTAATTTTCATTCATTAATTTCCTTTCATTAATTTTCATTCATTAATTTTCTTTCATTAATTTTCATTTATTAATTTCCTTTCATTAATTTTCATTCATTAATTTTCTTTCATTAATTTTCATTCATTAATTTCCTTTCATTAATTTTCATTCATTAAATTTCATTCATTAATTTTCATTCATTAATTTTCATTCATTAATTTCCTTTCATTAATTTTCATTCGTTAATTTTCATTCATTAATTTTCATTCATTAATTTCCTTTCATTAATTTTCATTCATAAATTTTCATTCATTAATTTCCTTTCATTAATTTTCATTCATAAATTTTCATTCATTAATTTCCTTTCATTAATTTTCATTCGTTAATTTTCATTCATTAATTTTCATTCATTAATTTCCTTACATTAATTTTCATTCGTTAATTTTCATTCATTAATTTTCATTCGTTAATTTTCATTCATTAATTTTCATTCATTAATTTTCATTCATTAAATACCGAATTTTGTCATGCCGTTTTACCGTTTTGTCATGCCGTTTTTCCGTTTTGTCATGCCGTTTTGCCGTTTTGTCATACCGTTTTGCCGTTTTGTCATGCTGTTGTCATTAATTTTCATTCATTAATTTCCTTTCATTAATTTTCATTCATTAATTTTTATTCATTATTTTTCATTTATTAATTTCCTTTGTCATGCCGTTTTTTTTTTATTTTCATTCATTATTTTTTATTTATTAATTTCCTTTCATTAATTTTATTCATTAATTTCCTTTCAATAATTTTCATTTAATAAATTTCATTCATTAATTTTCATTCATTAATTTCCTTTCATTAATTTTCATTCATTTAATTTCATTCATTAATTTTCATTCATTAATTTTCATTCATAAATTTTCATTTATTAATTTCCTTTCATTAATTTTCATTCATTAATTTCCTTTCATTATTTTTATTCATTAATTTCCTTTCATTAATTTTCATTCATAAATTTTCATTCATTAATTTCTTTTCATTAATTTTCATTCGTTAATTTTCATTCATTAATTTTCATTCATTAATTTTCATTCATTAAATACCGAATTTTGTCATGCCGTTTTACCGTTTTGTCATGCCGTTTTGCCGTTTTGTCATGCCGTTTTGCCGTTTTGTCATGCCGTTTTGCCGTTTTGTCATGCCGTTTTGCCGTTTTGTAATGCCGTTTTGCCGTTTTTGTCATGCCGTTTGCCGTATTGTCATGCCGTTTTGCCGTTTTGTCATGCCGTTTTGCCGTTTTGTCATGCTGTTTTCATTAATTTTCATTCATTAATTTCCTTTCATTAATTTTCATTCATTAATTTTCTTTCATTAATTTTCATTCATTAATTTAGTTTCATTAATTTTCATTCATTAAATTTTATTCATTAATTTTCATTCATAAACTTCCTTTCATTAATTTTTATTCATTAATTTCCTTTCATTAATTTTCATTCATTAATTTCCTTTCATTAATTTCCTTTCATTAATTTTTATTCATAAATTTTCATTTATTAATTTCCTTTCATTAATTTTCATTCATTAATTTCCTTTCATTAATTTTCATTCATTAATTTTTATTCATTATTTTTCATTTATTAATTTCCTTTGTCATGCCGTTTTTTTTTCATTTTCGTTCATTATTTTTCATTTATTAATTTCCTTTCATTAATTTTATTCATTAATTTTCATTCATTAATTTCCTTTCATTAATTTTCATTTAATAAATTTCATTCATTAATTTTCATTCATTAATTTCCTTTCATTAATTTTCATTCATTAATTTTCTTTCATTAATTTTCATTCATTAATATCCTTTCATTAATTTTCATTCATTAAATTTCTTCATTAATTTTCATTCATTAATTTCCTTTCATTAATTTTCATTGGTTAATTTTCATTCATTAATTTCCTTTCATTAATTTTCATTCATTAATTTCCTTTCATTAATTTTCATTCATTAATTTTCATTTATTATATTTCATTTATTAATTTCCTTTGTCATGCCGTTTTGTCATGCCGTTTTGCCGTTTTGTAATGCCGTTTTACCGTTTTTGTCATGCCGTTTTGCCGTTTTGTCATGCCGTTTTGCCGTTTTGTAATGCCGTTTTGCCGTTTTTGTCATGCCGTTTGCCGTATTGTCATGCCGTTTTTCCGTTTTGTCATGCCGTTTTGCCGTTTTGTCATGCCGTTTTGCCGTTTTGTCATGCTGTTTTCATTAATTTTCATTCATTAATTTCCTTTTATTAATTTTCATTCATTAATTTCCTTACATTAATTTTCAATCATTAATTTTCATTCATTATTTTTCATTTATTAATTTCCTTTCATTAATTTTATTCATTAATTTTCATTTATAATTTTTCATATATTAATTTCCTTTCATTCATAATTTTCATTCATTAATTTTCATTCATTTATTTTCTTTCATTAATTTTCATTCATTAATTTCCTTTCATTAATTTTCATTCATTAATTTCCTTTCATTAAATTTCATTCATTAATTTTCATTCATTAATTTTCATTCATTAATTTCCTTTCATTAATTTTCATTCGTTAATTTTCATTCATTAATTTACTTTCATTAATTTTCATTCACTAATTTCCTTTCATTAATTTTCATTCATTATTTTTCATTTATTAATTTCCTTTGTCATGCCGTTTTGCCGTTTTGTAATGCCGTTTTACCGTTTTTGTCATGCCGTTTTGCCGTTTTGTCATGCCGTTTTGCCGTTTTGTAATGCCGTTTTGCCGTTTTTGTCAGGCCGTTTGCCGTATTGTCATGCCGTTTTTCCGTTTTGTCATGCCGTTTTGCCGTTTTGTCATGCCGTTTTGCCGTTTTGTCATGCCGTTTTGCCGTTTTGTCATGCTGTTTTCATTAATTTTCATTCATTAATTTCCTTTCATTAATTTTCATTCATTAATTTCCTTACATTAATTTTCATTCATTAATTTTCATTCATTATTTTTCATTTATTAATTTCCTGTGTCATGCCGTTTTGTCATGCCGTTTTGCCGTTTTGTAATGCCGTTTTACCGTTTTTGTCATGCCGTTTTGCCGTTTTGTCATGCCGTTTTGCCGTTTTGTAATGCCGTTTTGCCGTTTTTGTCATGCCGTTTGCCGTATTGTCATGCCGTTTTTCCGTTTTGTCATGCCGTTTTGCCTTTTTTCATGCCGTTTTGCCGTTTTGTCATGCTGTTTTCATTAATTTTCATTCATTAATTTCCTTTCATTAATTTTCATTCATTAAATTTCATTCATTAATTTTCATTCATTAATTTTCATTCATTAATTTCCTTTCATTAATTTTCATTCGTTAATTTTCATTCATTAATTTTCATTCATTAATTTCCTTTCATTAATTTTCATTCATAAATTTTCATTCATTAATTTCCTTTCATTAATTTTTATTCGTTAATTTTCATTCATTAATTTCCTTTCATTAATTTTCAAAAAAATATTGGCGAAAGAAACGGAATGTTGTTACTTTTTATGTTTAATTGTGATTGGAAATAAATTGTATAGATATAAAAACATAGTTATTCCTAGTTAGAAATAAGAACTCACTAAATCAGACAATGATTGTGAACCGTAAACACATTTTTAACTCAAAAAGTGAAAGATTTTGTAAAACTACAGTTGTTTAATTATATACAAAGAAAATGTTTATTCTTAATTCTTTAATAATTATAATTAACCATTTTTAAAAATGATGGCTTTATTGACATTCAAAGCAAATGTAGAGACTGCACCCATGTATAGTAAATTCATTTTTATCGCCATCAGTAAACATTAATGTTTTATGATTCATGATTCATGATTCATGATTCATGATTCATGATTCATGATTCATGATTCATGATTCATGATTCATGATTCATGATTCATGATTCATGATTCATGATTCATGATTCATGATTCATGATTCATGATTCATGATTCATGATTCATGATTCATGATTCGTGATTCATGATTCATGATTCATGATTCATGATTCATGATTCATGATTCATGATTCATGATTCATGATTCATGATTCATGATTCATGATTCATGATTCATGATTCATGATTCATGATTCATGATTCATGATTCATGATTCATATCCCTAGATGCACCCCTCATGATTTTTTTCGAGTTTTTTCCGATTTTCATTTTTCTTTTCTAAAACTCAGAATTGTCTGTACAATCGATTGGAGGTCGCCGAGATAATATCTTAACCCTTTAGAGGGCTATTCTTGAAAAACCTATTGTTGGATTTAATTTTAAATGCAAATATATCGAAAACGGTAAGAATTGAATTCTGTTTGAGAATTTGAATTCAGCGCATCCATAGTTACTTTAGTTTAGAAAATAAAAAATATTGGCGAAAGAAACGGAATGTTGTTACTTTTTATGTTTAATTGTGATTGGAAATAAATTGTATAGATATAAAAACATAGTTATTCCTAGTTAGAAATAAGAACTCACTAAATCAGACAATGATTGTGAACCGTAAACACATTTTTAACGAATGATTCATGATTCATGATTCATGATTCATGATTCATGATTCGTGATTCATGATTCATGATTCATGATTCATGATTCATGATTCATGATTCATGATTCATGATTCATGATTCATGATTCATGATTCATGATTCATGATTCATGATTCATGATTCATGATTCATGATTCATGATTCATGATTCATATCCCTAGATGCACCCCTCATGATTTTTTTCGAGTTTTTTCCGATTTTCATTTTTCTTTTCTAAAACTCAGAATTGTCTCTACAATCGATTGGAGGTCGCCGAGATAATATCTTAACCCTTTAGAGGGCTATTCTTGAAAAACCTATTGTTGGATTTAATTTTAAATGCAAATATATCGAAAACGGTAAGAATTGAATTCTGTTTGAGAATTTGAATTCAGCGCATCCATAGTTACTTTAGTTTAGAAAATAAAAAATATTGGCGAAAGAAACGGAATGTTGTTACTTTTTATGTTTAATTGTGATTGGAAATAAATTGTATAGATATAAAAACATAGTTATTCCTAGTTAGAAATAAGAACTCACTAAATCAGACAATGATTGTGAACCGTAAACACATTTTTAACTCAAAAAGTGAAAGATTTTGTAAAACTACAGTTGTTTATTATATACAAAGAAAATGTTTATTCTTAATTCTTTAATAATTATAATTAACCATTTTTAAAAATGATGGCTTTATTGACATTCAAAGCAAATGTAGAGACTGCACCCATGTATAGTAAATTCATTTTTATCGCCATCAGTAAACATTAATGTTTTATGATTCATGATTCATGATTCATGATTCATGATTCATGATTCATGATTCATGATTCATGATTCATGATTCATGATTCATGATTCATGATTCATGATTCATGATTCATGATTCATGATTCATGATTCATGATTCATGATTCATGATTCATGATTCATGATTCATGATTCATGATTCATGATTCATGATTCATGATTCATGATTTTTGTCATGCCGTTTGCCGTATTGTCATGCCGTTTTGCCGTTTTGTCATGCCGTTTTGCCGTTTTGTCATGCCGTTTTGCCGTTTTGTCATGCTGTTTTCATTAATTTTCATTCATTAATTTCCTTTCATTAATTTTCATTCATTAATTTTCTTTCATTAATTTTCATTCATTAATTTCCTTTCATTAATTTTCATTCATTAAATTTTATTCATTAATTTTCATTCATAAACTTCCTTTCATTAATTTTTATTCATTAATTTCCTTTCATTAATTTTCATTCATTAATTTCCTTTCATTAATTTCCTTTCATTAATTTTTATTCATAAATTTTCATTTATTAATTTCCTTTCATTAATTTTCATTCATTAATTTCCTTTCATTAATTTTCATTCATTAATTTTTATTCATTATTTTTCATTTATTAATTTCCTTTGTCATGCCGTTTTTTTTTCATTTTCGTTCATTATTTTTCATTTATTAATTTCCTTTCATTAATTTTATTCATTAAATTTCATTCGTTAATTTCCTTTCATTAATTTTCATTTAATAAATTTCATTCATTAATTTTCATTCATTAATTTCCTTTCATTAATTTTCATTCATTAATTTTCTTTCATTAATTTTCATTCATTAATATCCTTTCATTAATTTTCATTCATTAAATTTCTTCATTAATTTTCATTCATTAATTTCCTTTCATTAATTTTCATTCGTTAATTTTCATTCATTAATTTCCTTTCATTAATTTTCATTCATTAATTTCCTTTCATTAATTTTCATTCATTAATTTTCATTTATTATATTTCATTTATTAATTTCCTTTGTCATGCCGTTTTGTCATGCCGTTTTGCCGTTTTGTAATGCCGTTTTACCGTTTTTGTCATGCCGTTTTGCCGTTTTGTCATGCCGTTTTGCCGTTTTGTAATGCCGTTTTGCCGTTTTTGTCATGCCGTTTGCCGTATTGTCATGCCGTTTTTCCGTTTTGTCATGCCGTTTTGCCGTTTTGTTATGCCGTTTTGCCGTTTTGTCATGCTGTTTTCATTAATTTTCATTCATTAATTTCCTTTCATTAATTTTCATTCATTAATTTCCTTACATTAATTTTCATTCATTAATTTTCATTCATTATTTTTCATTTATTAATTTCCTTTCATTAATTTTATTCATTAATTTTCATTTATAATTTTTCATATATTAATTTCCTTTCATTCATAATTTTCATTTAATAATTTTCATTCATTTATTTTCTTTCATTAATTTTCATTCATTAATTTCCTTTCATTAATTTTCATTCATTAATTTCCTTTCATTAAATTTCATTCATTAATTTTCATTCATTAATTTTCATTCATTAATTTCCTTTCATTAATTTTCATTCGTTAATTTTCATTCATTAATTTACTTTCATTAATTTTCATTCACTAATTTCCTTTCATTAATTTTCATTCATTATTTTTCATTTATTAATTTCCTTTCATTCATAATTTTCATTTAATAATTTTCATTCATTTATTTTCTTTCATTAATTTTCATTCATTAATTTCCTTTCATTAATTTTCATTCATTAATTTCCTTTCATTAAATTTCATTCATTAATTTTCATTCATTAATTTTCATTCATTAATTTCCTTTCATTAATTTTCATTCGTTAATTTTCATTCATTAATTTACTTTCATTAATTTTCATTAACTAATTTCCTTTCATTAATTTTCATTCATTATTTTTCATTTATTAATTTCCTTTGTCATGCCGTTTTGCCGTTTTGTAATGCCGTTTTACCGTTTTTGTCATGCCGTTTTGCCGTTTTGTCATGCCGTTTTGCCGTTTTGTAATGCCGTTTTGCCGTTTTTGTCAGGCCGTTTGCCGTATTGTCATGCCGTTTTTCCGTTTTGTCATGCCGTTTTGCCGTTTTGTCATGCCGTTTTGCCGTTTTGTCATGCCGTTTTGCCGTTTTGTCATGCTGTTTTCATTAATTTTCATTCATTAATTTCCTTTTATTAATTTTCATTCATTAATTACCTTACATTAATTTTCATTCATTAATTTTCATTCATTATTTTTCATTTATTAATTTCCTGTGTCATGCCGTTTTGTCATGCCGTTTTGCCGTTTTGTAATGCCGTTTTACCGTTTTTGTCATGCCGTTTTGCCGTTTTGTCATGCCGTTTTGTAATACCGTTTTGCCGTTTTTGTCATGCCGTTTGCCGTATTGTCATGCCGTTTTTCCGTTTTGTCATGCCGTTTTGCCGTTTTGTCATGCCGTTTTGCCGTTTTGTCATGCTGTTTTCATTAATTTTCATTCATTAATTTCCTTTCATTAATTTTCATTCATTAAATTTCATTCATTAATTTTCATTCATTAATTTTCATTCATTAATTTCCTTTCATTAATTTTCATTCGTTAATTTTCATTCATTAATTTTCATTCATTAATTTCCTTTCATTAATTTTCATTCATAAATTTTCATTCATTAATTTCCTTTCATTAATTTTCATTCGTTAATTTTCATTCATTAATTTCCTTTCATTAATTTTCAAAAAAATATTGGCGAAAGAAACGGAATGTTGTTACTTTTTATGTTTAATTGTGATTGGAAATAAATTGTATAGATATAAAAACATAGTTATTCCTAGTTAGAAATAAGAACTCACTAAATCAGACAATGATTGTGAACCGTAAACACATTTTTAACTCAAAAAGTGAAAGATTTTGTAAAACTACAGTTGTTTAATTATATACAAAGAAAATGTTTATTCTTAATTCTTTAATAATTATAATTAACCATTTTTAAAAATGATGGCTTTATTGACATTCAAAGCAAATGTAGAGACTGCACCCATGTATAGTAAATTCATTTTTATCGCCATCAGTAAACATTAATGTTTTATGATTCATGATTCATGATTCATGATTCATGATTCATGATTCATGATTCATGATTCATGATTCATGATTCATGATTCATGATTCATGATTCATGATTCATGATTCATGATTCATGATTCATGATTCATGATTCATAATTCATGATTCATGATTCATGATTCATGATTCATGATTCATGATTCATGATTCATGATTCATGATTCATGATTCATGATTCATGATTCATGATTCATGATTCATGATTCATGATTCATGATTCATGATTCATGATTCATGATTACCGTTTTGTCATGCCGTTTTGCCGTTTTGTCATGCCGTTTTGCCGTTTTGTCATGCCGTTTTGCCGTTTTGTCATGCCGTTTTGCCGTTTTGTAATGCCGTTTTGCCGTTTTTGTCATGCCGTTTGCCGTATTGTCATGCCGTTTTGCCGTTTTGTCATGCCGTTTTGTCATGCCGTTTTGCCGTTTTGTCATGCTGTTTTCATTAATTTTCATTCATTAATTTCCTTTCATTAATTTTCATTCATTAATTTTCTTTCATTAATTTTCATTCATTAATTTCCTTTCATTAATTTTCATTCATTAAATTTTATTCATTAATTTTCATTCATAAACTTCCTTTCATTAATTTTTATTCATTAATTTCCTTTCATTAATTTTCATTCATTAATTTCCTTTCATTAATTTCCTTTCATTAATTTTTATTCATAAATTTTCATTTATTAATTTCCTTTCATTAATTTTCATTCATTAATTTCCTTTCATTAATTTTCATTCATTAATTTTTATTCATTATTTTTCATTTATTAATTTCCTTTGTCATGCCGTTTTTTTTTCATTTTCGTTCATTATTTTTCATTTATTAATTTCCTTTCATTAATTTTCATTCATTAAATTTCTTCATTAATTTTCATTCATTAATTTCCTTTCATTAATTTTCATTCGTTAATTTTCATTCATTAATTTCCTTTCATTAATTTTCATTCATTAATTTCCTTTCATTAATTTTCATTCATTAATTTTCATGTATTATATTTCATTTATTAATTTCCTTTGTCATGCCGTTTTGTCATGCCGTTTTGCCGTTTTGTAATGCCGTTTTACCGTTTTTGTCATGCCGTTTTGCCGTTTTGTCATGCCGTTTTGCCGTTTTGTAATGTTGTTTTGCCGTTTTTGTCATGCCGTTTGCCGTATTGTCATGCCGTTTTTCCGTTTTGTCATGCCGTTTTGCCGTTTTGTCATGCCGTTTTGCCGTTTTGTCATGCTGTTTTCATTAATTTCCTTTCATTAATTTTCATTCATTAAATTTCATTCATTAATTTTCATTCATTAATTTTCATTCATTAATTTCCTTTCATTAATTTTCATTCGTTAATTTTCATTCATTAATTTTCATTCATTAATTTTCATTCATTAATTTCCTTTCATTAATTTTCATTCATAAATTTTCATTCATTAATTTCCTTTCATTAATTTTCATTCGTTAATTTTCATTCATTAATTTCCTTTCATTAATTTTCAAAAAAATATTGGCGAAAGAAACGGAATGTTGTTACTTTTTATGTTTAATTGTGATTGGAAATAAATTGTATAGATATAAAAACATAGTTATTCCTAGTTAGAAATAAGAACTCACTAAATCAGACAATGATTGTGAACCGTAAACACATTTTTAACTCAAAAAGTGAAAGATTTTGTAAAACTACAGTTGTTTAATTATATACAAAGAAAATGTTTATTCTTAATTCTTTAATAATTATAATTAACCATTTTTAAAAATGATGGCTTTATTGACATTCAAAGCAAATGTAGAGACTGCACCCATGTATAGTAAATTCATTTTTATCGCTATCAGTAAACATTAATGTTTTATGATTCATGATTCATGATTCATGATTCATGATTCATGATTCATGATTCATGATTCATGATTCATGATTCATGATTCATGATTCATGATTCATGATTCATGATTCATGATTCATGATTCATAATTCATGATTCATGATTCATGATTCATGATTCATGATTCATGATTCATGATTCATGATTCATGATTCATGATTCATGATTCATGATTCATGATTCATGATTCATGATTCATGATTCATGATTCATGATTCATGATTCATGATTCATGATTCATGATTCATGATTCATGATTCATGATTCATGATTCATGATTCATGATTCATGATTACCGTTTTGTCATGCCGTTTTGCCGTTTTGTCATGCCGTTTTGCCGTTTTGTCATGCCGTTTTGCCGTTTTGTCATGCCGTTTTGCCGTTTTGTAATGCCGTTTTGCCGTTTTTGTCATGCCGTTTGCCGTATTGTCATGCCGTTTTGCCGTTTTGTCATGCCGTTTTGCCGTTTTGTCATGCCGTTTTGCCGTTTTGTCATGCTGTTTTCATTAATTTTCATTCATTAATTTCCTTTCAATAATTTTCATTCATTAATTTTCTTTCATTAATTTTCATTCATTAATTTCCTTTCATTAATTTTCATTCATTAAATTTTATTCATTAATTTTCATTCATAAACTTCCTTTCATTAATTTTTATTCATTAATTTCCTTTCATTAATTTTCATTCATTAATTTCCTTTCATTAATTTCCTTTCATTAATTTTTATTCATAAATTTTCATTTATTAATTTCCTTTCATTAATTTTCATTCATTAATTTCCTTTCATTAATTTTCATTCATTAATTTTTATTCATTATTTTTCATTTATTAATTTCCTTTGTCATGCCGTTTTTTTTTTCATTTTCGTTCATTATTTTTCATTTATTAATTTCCTTTCATTAATTTTATTCATTAATTTTCATTCATTAATTTCCTTTCATTAATTTTCATTTAATAAATTTCATTCATTAATTTTCATTCATTAATTTCCTTTCATTAATTTTCATTCATTAATTTTCTTTCATTAATTTTCATTCATTAATATCCTTTCATTAATTTTCATTCATTAAATTTCTTCATTAATTTTCATTCATTAATTTCCTTTCATTAATTTTCATTCGTTAATTTTCATTCATTAATTTCCTTTCATTAATTTTCATTCATTAATTTCCTTTCATTAATTTTCATTCATTAATTTTCATTTATTATATTTCATTTATTAATTTCCTTTGTCATGCCGTTTTGTCATGCCGTTTTGCCGTTTTGTAATGCCGTTTTACCGTTTTTGTCATGCCGTTTTGCCGTTTTGTCATGCCGTTTTGCCGTTTTGTAATGTTGTTTTGCCGTTTTTGTCATGCCGTTTGCCGTATTGTCATGCCGTTTTTCCGTTTTGTCATGCCGTTTTGCCGTTTTGTTATGCCGTTTTGCCGTTTTGTCATGCTGTTTTCATTAATTTTCATTCATTAATTTCCTTTCATTAATTTTCATTCATTAATTTCCTTACATTAATTTTCATTCATTAATTTTCATTCATTATTTTTCATTTATTAATTTCCTTTCATTAATTTTATTCATTAATTTTCATTTATAATTTTTCATATATTAATTTCCTTTCATTCATAATTTTTATTCATTAATTTTCATTCATTTATTTTCTTTCATTAATTTTCATTCATTAATTTCCTTTCATTAATTTTCATTCATTAATTTCCTTTCATTAAATTTCATTCATTAATTTTCATTCATTAATTTTCATTCATTAATTTCCTTTCATTAATTTTCATACGTTAATTTTCATTCATTAATTTCCTTTCATTAATTTTCATTCACTAATTTCCTTTCATTAATTTTCATTCATTATTTTTCATTTATTAATTTCCTTTGTCATGCCGTTTTGCCGTTTTGTAATGCCGTTTTACCGTTTTTGTCATGCCGTTTTGCCGTTTTGTCATGCCGTTTTGCCGTTTTGTAATGCCGTTTTTGTCAGGCCGTTTGCCGTATTGTCATGCCGTTTTTCCGTTTTGTCATGCCGTTTTGCCGTTTTGTCATGCCGTTTTGCCGTTTTGTCATGCCGTTTTGCCGTTTTGTCATGCTGTTTTCATTAATTTTCATTCATTAATTTCCTTTCATTAATTTTCATTCATTAATTTCCTTACATTAATTTTCATTCATTAATTTTCATTCATTATTTTTCATTTATTAATATCCTGTGTCATGCCGTTTTGTCATGCCGTTTTGCCGTTTTGTAATGCCGTTTTACCGTTTTTGTCATGCCGTTTTGCCGTTTTGTCATGCCGTTTTGCCGTTTTGTAATGCCGTTTTGCCGTTTTTGTCATGCCGTTTGCCGTATTGTCATGCCGTTTTTCCGTTTTGTCATGCCGTTTTGCCGTTTTGTCATGCCGTTTTGCCGTTTTGTCATGCTGTTTTCATTAATTTTCATTCATTAAATTTCATTCATTAATTTTCATTCATTAAATTTCATTCATTAATTTTCATTCATTAATTTTCATTCATTAATTTCCTTTCATTAATTTTCATTCGTTAATTTTCATTCATTAATTTTCATTCATTAATTTCCTTTCATTAATTTTCATTCATAAATTTTCATTCATTAATTTCCTTTCATTAATTTTTATTCGTTAATTTTCATTCATTAATTTCCTTTCATTAATTTTCAAAAAAATATTGGCGAAAGAAACGGAATGTTGTTACTTTTTATGTTTAATTGTGATTGGAAATAAATTGTATAGATATAAAAACATAGTTATTCCTAGTTAGAAATAAGAACTCACTAAATCAGACAATGATTGTGAACCGTAAACACATTTTTAACTCAAAAAGTGAAAGATTTTGTAAAACTACAGTTGTTTAATTATATACAAAGAAAATGTTTATTCTTAATTCTTTAATAATTATAATTAACCATTTTTAAAAATGATGGCTTTATTGACATTCAAAGCAAATGTAGAGACTGCACCCATGTATAGTAAATTCATTTTTATCGCCATCAGTAAACATTAATGTTTTATGATTCATGATTCATGATTCATGATTCATGATTCATGATTCATGATTCATGATTCATGATTCATGATTCATGATTCATGATTCATGATTCATGATTCATGATTCATAATTCATGATTCATGATTCATGATTCATGATTCATAAATCATGATTCATGATTCATGATTCATGATTCATGATTCATAATTCATGATTCATGATTCATGATTCATGATTCATGATTCATGATTCATGATTCATGATTCATGATTCATGATTCATGATTCATGATTCATGATTCATGATTCATGATTCATGATTCATGATTCATGATTCATGATTCATGATTCATGATTCATGATTCATGATTCATGATTCATGATTCATTATTCATGATTCATGATTCATGATTCATTATTCATGATTCGTGATTCATGATTCATGATTCATGATTCATGATTCATATCCCTAGATGCACCCCTCATGATTTTTTTCGAGTTTTTTCCGATTTTCATTTTTCTTTTCTGAAACTCAGAATTGTCTGTACAATCGATTGGAGGTCGCCGAGATAATATCTTAACCCTTTAGAGGGCTATTCTTGAAAAACCTATTGTTGGATTTAATTTTAAATGCAAATATATCGAAAACGGTAAGAATTGAATTCTGTTTGAGAATTTGAATTCAGCGCATCCATAGTTACTTTAGTTTAGAAAATAAAAAATATTGGCGAAAGAAACGGAATGTTGTTACTTTTTATGTTTAATTGTGATTGGAAATAAATTGTATAGATATAAAGACATAGTTATTACTAGTTAGAAATAAGAACTCACTAAATCAGACAATGATTGTGAACCGTAAACACATTTTTAACTCAAAAAGTGAAAGATTTTGTAAAACTACAGTTGTTTAATTATATACAAAGAAAATGTTTATTCTTAATTCTTTAATAATTATAATTAACCATTTTTAAAAATGATGGCTTTATTGACATTCAAAGCAAATGTAGAGACTGCACCCATGTATAGTAAATTCATTTTTATCGCCATCAGTAAACATTAATGTTTTATGATTCATGATTCATGATTCATGATTCATGATTCATGATTCATGATTCATGATTCATGATTCATGATTCATGATTCATGATTTATGATTCATGATTCATGATTCATGATTCATGATTCATGATTCATGAAGTTGAGTTCATTGAGTTAAAAATGTGTTTACGGTTCACAATCATTGTCTGATTTAGTGAGTTCTTATTTCTAACTAGGAATAACTATGTTTTTATATCTATACAATTTATTTCCAATCACAATTAAACATAAAAAGTAACAACATTCCGTTTCTTTCGCCAATATTTTTATTTTCTAAACTAAAGTAACTATGGATGCGCTGAATTCAAATTCTCAAACAGAATTCAATTCTTACCGTTTTCGATATATTTGCATTTAAAATTAAATCCAACAATATAGGTTTTTCAAGAATAGCCTTCTAAAGGGTTCAGATATTATCTCGGCGACCTCCAATCGATTGTACAGACAATTCTGAGTTTTAGAAAAGAAAAATGAAAATCGGAAAAAACTCGAAAAAAATCATGAGGGGTGCATCTAGGGATATGAATCATGAATCATGAATCATGAATCATGAATCATGAATCATGAATCATGAATCATGAATCATGAATCATAAATCATAAATCATAAAACATTAATGTTTACTGATGGCGATAAAAATGAATTTACTATACATAGGTGCAGTCTCTACATTTGCTTTGAATGTCAATAAAGCCATCATTTTTAAAAATGGTTAATTATAATTATTAAAGAATTAAGAATAAACATTTTCTTTGTATATAATTAAACAACTGTAGTTTTACAAAATCTCTCACTTTTTGAGTTAAAAATGTGTTTACGGTTCACAATCATTGTCTGATTTAGTGAGTTCTTATTTCTAACTAGGAATAACTATGTTTTTATATCTATACAATTTATTTCCAATCACAATTAAACATAAAAAGTAACAACATTCCGTTTCTTTCGCCAATATTTTTTATTTTCTAAACTAAAGTAACTATGGATGCGCTGAATTCAAATTCTCAAACAGAATTCAATTCTTACCGTTTTCGATATATTTGCATTTAAAATTAAATTCAACAATAGGTTTTTCAAGAATAGCCCTCTAAAGGGTTAAGATATTATCTCGGCGACCTCCAATCGATTGTACAGACAATTCTGAGTTTTAGAAAAGAAAAATGAAAATCGGAAAAACTCGAAAAAAATCATGAGGGGTGCATCTAGGGATATGAATCATGAATCATGAATCATGAATCATGAATCATGAATCATGAATTTTCATTTAATAAATTTCATTCATTAATTTTCATTCATTAATTTCCTTTCATTAATTTTCATTCATTTAATTTCATTCATTAATTTTCATTCATTAATTTTCATTCATAAATTTTCATTTATTAATTTCCTTTCATTAATTTTCATTCATTAATTTCCTTTCATTATTTTTATTCATTAATTTCCTTTCATTAATTTTCATTCATAAATTTTCATTCATTAATTTCCTTTCATTAATTTTCATTCGTTAATTTTCATTCATTAATTTTCATTCATTAATTTTCATTCATTAATTTTCATTCATTAAATACCGAATTTTGTCAGGCCGTTTTACCGTTTTGTCATGCCGTTTTGCCGTTTTGTCATGCCGTTTTGCCGTTTTGTCATGCCGTTTTGCCGTTTTGTCATGCCGTTTTGCCGTTTTGTAATGCCGTTTTGCCGTTTTTGTCATGCCGTTTGCCGTATTGTCATGCCGTTTTGCCGT